>CM055116.1:297869775-298463975 GCA_029206835.1 Rana muscosa
GCAGTTACACTTTTTGGAGCTGTCGACTTTTAATAAACACAGAACTGGGTGGAACTCCGCTTTAAGTACTAAGAGGTTTCTGAGTCACTAATCAGATTCAAACCATCCTTTGAACATTAAACGAGACTGGCAATACAGCACACAGACACAGAATGCCAAAGTTACACAAGCATATGTTTCAATAGGTATACTTCCAGAGACACTCCCTGGATTCATAAAGATTGACGCAGGCAGATTTTGCAAAAATGTCTCTCATGGATTCTAAAAGTGGTGAAGAATGCGCAAAATTCATATACATGTCTAAAATTTGTGCTTCAATTTGGCTCATGCTGCAACACTTTAACAATGAATGTGAGACACTTTCGTAAAATGAGTCAGTTTTTCTCTCTGTACACCAAAAGAGTTGGTCTTAATTAGCTCCACTGTTACATTTGGCGCATTCAATGGGACACACTTATACATTGGAGTTGATTTACTTAGGCCCCTTTCACACGGGACGGATCCGTGATGATCTGCCCCGTGAACCTCCGCTTGCTCCGCGGGGATCGCTCCGCTGATCCCCGCTGAGCCGGTGGATGACAGGGCGGTCCCCGCACACTGTGCAGGGACCGCCCTGTCAGATCTCCGCTCTCCCCTATGGGGGGGATCGGATGAACACCGACCGTCTGTCCGTGTTCATCCGATCCGCTCTGCAGATGGATAGGAAAATAGGATTTTCCTCCGTCTGCAGAATCGGGGGATTGCGGACCCGGATGAGAGCGGGTGTCAGCGGATGTTCATCCACTGACACCCACGATCTCATAGGGACCAATGTACAGTATGTCCGTTTTTCATCCGTAAACGGACGGATGAAAAAACTGAAAAACTGTCCGCTGGTGTGAAAGGGGCCTAAAACCGGAGAGTGGAAAATCTGGTGCAGCTGTGCATGGTAGCCAATCAGCTTCTAACTTTAGCTTGTTCAATTAAGCTTTGGCAATAAAACCTGGAAGCTGATTGGCTACCGTGTACAGCTGCACCAGATTCTGTACTCTGCAGTTTTAGTAAATCAACCCCAATGTATAAGTGGTACATTCAATGCGCCATAAAGTAAAAGTAGCTCATTTTAGAACTATCTGAATTTGGTGCACGAGTTGCTATCAGAACCAAACGTGTTGCAAATGCTTCATGAATTTGACACAACATACAGTATTAACAAGATGGCTTAACACCAGAAAAGTAGTGCAGCAGCTTTATTGAATTCCCCCCACTGTGTATGTAATATGGCTGAAGTGGATACAGCCAAAATAAAGTACATTGGATGGATTTTCTCACTTTAGCACACATGCAGTGTTTTCTGAGTGCTATTAATGCCTCAGGCCTCGTACACACGACCGATTTTCTCGTCGTAAACAGTCAAGAAAAGTGCCGCGAGAGTTTTTTTGTCTAGAAAAACGTTCGTGTGTATGGTTTTACGACGAGAAACTTGACGAGAATCTCGACGAGAAAATAGAGAACCTGCTCTCTATTTTCTCGTCAGGATTCCAGATTTCCTCGTCGTGTTTCTCGTCGGCCTGTTTTGTGACGAGAAAATGGTTTGTGTGTATGCTTTTACGACTCTTCCAAAAGCGCGCATGCTCACAAGCAACTATGAGACGGGAGCGCATCTTCTGGTAAAACAAGCCTTCATAATGGAGAGAGCACATTCGTCACGCTCATAAATATTTCATCGTTTAAATGTTCTGCATTGAATTCTTCGTTAGAATGTTACATTAATCAAAACGAGAGACCTTCTTTTGCTGCTGATATTCACACAGAGTTCTGCCTTATTTTTAACCTTTTTCATGCTGCTCTTTATAAGATTTATGTGTATTATATCGTGCAAGTTTTTAGGAATAATTTAAATGGTTAGATTTTTCAAAATGATGTTAATTATAATTTCTCAATGTTTTGATAGCGATCTCACATTTAATTTTCTAATCTATATTTTTAAAATTTCACACCATGTTTTTGAGCTAATCAGATTTAGTTATTCTTTTGGGGGGGTGATATCTGTGCCTTTTATTGTCAGTCAAATGTATCTGCTTACTCCAAAGCTTTTTTTTTTTTATTTAAAAATACACATAGTCAAGTATGAACTTAAACAAAAAACACATTTATTCATGTTTATAAATTAAATAAAGAGAAGGCAGGGCTGGAGAAGCTGCTGCCATTTGTGCATCCCAGGGACCCCAGAGCACACACCAACCCTGTGTGGACACTAAAATTGGGAGCTTGAGAAGGCCCACATTTCAGAACACAATCTGATGCTGGCCTCCCAGAGGTCAGGAACAGCAGCAGGTGAGATATATGTCCCAAGTGTGTGGTACTACAACAGGCTGCCTTCTGTCCGACCAGTGCGACCACAATGAAGCAAGGCCATCACTTCCTCTTCTTCCTGGCAACCTTCCCTGCAGCCTTTCCTGAAGCCTTTCCTGAAGCCTTTCCTGCAGCCTTTCCTGCAGCCTTCCTTCTTCGTTTAGCTGGAGGCTGGCCCACTAGAGGGGTACTCCTGTCAGGAGGAGGAGGTGGAGGTGTAGCAGAAGGGGGTGGGGCAGAAGAAGAAGGTGGAGGTGTAGCAGAAGGGGGTGGGGCAGAAGGTGGAGGTGTAGCAGAAGGGGGTGGGGCAGAAGGTGGAGGTGTAGCAGAAGGGGGTGGGGCAGAAGGTGGAGGTGTAGCAGAAGGGGGTGGGGCAGAAGGTGGAGGTGTAGCAGAAGGGGGTGGGGCAGAAGGTGGAGGTGTAGCAGAAGGGGGTGGGGCAGAAGGTGGAGGTGTAGCAGAAGGGAGTGGGGCAGAAGGTGGAGGGGTAGCAGAAGGGGGTGGGGCAGAAGAGGAAGGTGGAGGTGGAGGTTGAGGTTGGGTCAGTTGGGCCACCTCACATATGGCGGTATTGGGGGTAATTTGCTCCATCACCCCCTTGTTGAGCAAGGTGATGAGCAGGGGTTCGCATAGGAGGCGTTGCTCCATGCTCATCACCTTGAACTTAGCCTCCACTAGGCCGGCAATGGCCTCTTCAGGGGATGTGGGCTCCTTGAGGGTGGCATGGGCCTCTTTAATAAGGGCCATTGCTGCGTCACTGGTGGTCCTGTCCCTCCTGCCTCTTTTGTGAAGCCTGATGGGAGGCACCTGGGATCTGGTGCTTCTCCTTTGCCCTGCCACCTCCTCTCTGCCACTAGGCCCTGCCACCTCCTGGCTGCCACTGGGCCCTGCCACCTCCTGGCTGGTACTGGGCCCTGCCACCTCCTGGCTGCCACTGGGCCCTGCCACCTCCTGGCTGGTACTGGGCCCTGCCACCTCCTGGCTGCCACTGGGCCCTTCCTCCTCCTGCCTGACAGTTTCCAGACCCTCCTCCTGGCTGATTTCATCCTGTGTATGAAAAAGAAACATAGTTTAATATGTTGGTTTAATCTTTGCCTCAAACTTTGTAATCCTGATGGAAGCAATTAGAATGTAAATGCATAAATCCTTGCTTTAAATTTACCACTACATCAGCTTGACTATTTACCACACAATTAAGTGCAGAATAATGTCTACAGATCATGATTTCACTTGTGGAATACAAAATAATGTATGTTTCTCATCCTGACATATTTGGGAAACATTAATTTTATCCCACTACATTTTCAGTTAATACTATACCTGGCTCCAGATGGACAAATCAGGATCATCCAGGATGGCTGCCTCCTCTTGCTCCAGAGAAGGCTCAGGTTGGCTGCAGGGAAGTCTGGGGGGAAGAGTGGAGAGTGATGGCCTTGGCTCAATGTGGTCATCCAGGAAGGACATCCTGCTGTAGTACCACAAAACCGGGACATAAACATCATCTGCTGCTGCTCCTGACCTCTGAGAAGCCAGCACCTTAGAGCGTTCAGTCCTGTAGGTACCTCTCAAGCTCCCAATTTTAGTGTCCACTTGTTTTGCTGTGGCTGTGGGCACCTTGGTATGCACAAATGGGAGCAGCTTCTCCAGCGCTGCTTTTCTCACCCCTTTTTTTTTATGGATGGGGTTTTTGGTCTCCCACAGAGCCGGCAGCTCCCTTACCCGGTCAATAAATTCCGCCAGGAACTCTTTGTCGCTAATAAAGACATTCATATTGTATCTGCAAGTAAAATAATTTATATTTAAATAATGTGAGGCAAACAGTCTAACCTCCTTCACATCCTAGTCACCATATATATCCTCCACCAATCTCAAGACAGTATAGGCCCACAATTTTTACAAGTCTCACAAAATCACATACCTTCGTTCGCTCGTCCGTCACTTGAACTCCTCTCTCCGCACACCGAACGTACTATAGTCACATGTGTGTTTGCTATATACACACCACGCATGCGTCCAAATTCGAACACGTCGCTCCGCACACGTCGCCCGCCCATGACGTTCTAACTAACATCTTTTCCCCGCCCCTTCTCTTTCGGCGCGCAGACAGATATGGCGGAGTTACAGCAGGTGTCTGATAATTCCGCAACTAGCGAGGAGACAAGCCCGGAGACCGAGGACACGTCACGATCAAGGAGGAGATTCAAGGCATCGAATATGTCTTTGGCGGAGATGGCGGAGATGGTGGACATCTTGGTCAAGGCTGATTATGATGCCAAGCATGGGCCGTATAGCAAACCAAATAGAAGGAAGGCCAAAATCCTCACTAAAGTTGTGAAGAGTCTGAGGGCGAAGTTCGGGGTGAAACGCTCAAATGAGCAGCTCAGAAAGAGGTGGTCAGACCTCAAACTGAGGGAGCCAGACCAGTTGAGGAGCATAAAGAGGATGCTCGCTAAAAGTAAGTAAAATGACGACCTTTCTGCTATTAATCTTTTTAGAAACTGACCTTTTTTTTTTTTTTTTCATATTGGACTCCCTTCCAAAATGTAATATTTTGAACTAGGTTGGGCACAGTAATCGTTCGTTACGTTACCGACACTTCGTTCGGCCACTATCCGCGGTTTTGGCTTATTTAAGACCCCCAAAAGTAATTAGACATCTGCCATTTTTGATCAAGTATTGTGGCTAATTTTTAAGTCTAGATGATGTGTTTGTAAGGAGAATGAAATGCAAACTTTAATCAGTGTAAAGGAGAGGACACTCAGCAGCTGCTTCCACATCTGTACTTTGGAGCACTATAGTGTGGGCCACCAGACCCGCCTTTTTTGGGTGTCCCACACAGGTGCATCAGAGTTTATTTGTGGTGCCTCCATGTCCAAAAAATTACATCCAAATGTGAATACTAAACATATTTGGGGTCATAAATAATGCATTTTTCTTTAAATTCCGCACAAACGCACACTTGTACCCCACTTCCAAACAATTTAGCCTGTTTTAAGTTTAAAAATGAGATTTTTACAGTGTGATAAATAGACCTTTGGTTTTATTCTCATAGGGGAGAGAAGACTGGGAGGAGGACACTCCAGGGAGTACATGCACCCCACAACTTCCAAGCAACCCCAAACTCCCAAAGATCCACAACCGAAAGATGTGCAGGAAGTTGAGGTGGAGGAAGGAGAAGTGCAGGAAGGAGAGGTGGATGACGTTGTGGATCTGGTCACCACAACAGGTCAGTATCTGACACCACAGCTTAAGGTAAGCGAGGTAGGCCTGCAGAGTTTTATTAATTTTTTTTTATGGTTTTTAGGGGATGGAAATGTTGTGAAGGATAGCACACCGTTCTCTGCTGACAGTGCCCTCCGCCTCATCCAGCAAGTGATGGAATGTAGCACGGAACTGGACCTAATTAAACAAAGAATCCATGTGATGGAACAAACATTTAAAGACATTCTCGATGTTTTGGGGAGAATTCAATAAGCCATCCAAACACATTTGTTTTTACATGTTTGTTTTTATATTTTTACTAATTTTTTGAGTAACAAAGCAGCCAAAAATTGAATATGCACACAGTGTGTGAACATGTGCTATCTGCCATCAGGGGATATCCATGTACGTCTTTTGTGGGTGCAACCCCTTCCTCGTATCAAAAGTCGGTGAACTGAGGAAGGGGATGCACCCCCAAAACACGTCCATTGATCACCCCTGATGGCAGATAGCACATGTTGACAATAGGGATCAGGATTGTAAACTTCCTATTTGCAAAAAATTAAAAATGTGTGCATATTGAATTTTTGGCTGGGCAAGGGGTGGCAGGACCCCATATTAGGACGGGCACATAGAGACATAGTTTGTGTAACTGAATGTCTCAGATTGCTCAGAGGTATCCAATGTTGTCATTTTAGAAATGCAAGTGGTATTTTTGTATTTTCATAAGCCAAAATTTGCCGGGTTGTGGCCAGGCCAACCCCAAAGTAAAAAAAAAAAAAAAAGTGCAGAGAGTAAAATATTTGACCACAAACAACGTGTAGCTTCTTTTTATAATACTCTCTAAGCTTATTTGGTTCTTTTGTAAGGTAACATAGTGAAATTGGTTGTTATTTACTAAAGTAAAATACACTTGCCACTACAAATGCACAAAGACAAACTAGGAGACAGGAAAGAACAAATAATTAAAGGTTTAAACAAGATTTTTATTGGGATACTTAGACATAGGCTGGCATAGGAATTGCCCCCCTACCCGTGAAATACTCCATGTATTTGTCCCGAACCACACGGGCATTTTGGGGGGCAAGCCAAGACGGGCAGATTCCAGGCCCGGAAGGGGATTTGCAGGGGAAAGTCCAGCCTCTGGCAAAACTGAGGCCATATACGAATTAGATTTTTGGCTCAGAAAGTTGTGTAGCACACAGCAGCATAACACTACATAGTTTATTTTGTAGTCCGCCAAGTGGATGGAAGTCATAAAAAGGCGGAACCGGCTGGCCATTATGCCGAAGGCATTTTCAACGACTCTTCGGGCCCTGGCCAGCCGGTAATTGAACACACTCTTCTCTGGGGTCAGGGTCCTCTGTGGAAATGGCCTCATAAGATGCCGTCCGAGTCCGAAGGCTTCATCAGCCAAGAAAACAAAGGGGAGTCCTTCAATATTCCCTGCATCCGGTGGCAATGCAAGGTCGTCACTCTGGAGACGGAGGGCAAACTCCGTCTGGATGAAGGATCCCCCATCGGACATCCGGCCATTCTTCCCTACATCAACATAGAGGAATTCATACCGTGCTGACACCACCGCCATCAGCACAATGCTATGAAACCCCTTGTAGTTGTAGTAGTAGGACCCAGAACGGGGTGGCGGCACGATGCGGACGTGCTTCCCGTCTATGGCACCACCGCAGTTGGGGAAGTCCCACCGCGTGGCAAACTCCGATGCCACAGTCTGCCATTCCTGTGGCGTGGAAGGAAGCTGTGGAGTGAAACAAGATGAAATAATATTAGAAAAACAAAGGCATACATTACAAGCAAATTCTAAACCAAAAAATTAGAGACCAACATCAATCTAATTATACGTTTATTAAGGTGTGTAAAAAAAGTATAATGGAAGGCTCATTTATCATATTCATCACCACCTCTGATGGGCCATTACTAAATTATTTTGGGGGGGGGGGAGATGTGTTTGGCCACAGGATAGCATTGCAGTGGCGGTGCGTCCAGAGTGGGCGCTGGAGCACTGTCCCCTCTCTCCTGTGCCCATCACTCAGAACAATACATAGGTTCATGCGTTGCATGAACCTATGTATTGTCTATGCCGCACACTATTCAGGTGGATGGCCTCTTGTAAAGCGACCGACATATGAATAATTGCGTCATTTAGGGGGTTAAGATTGCAGAGCAGAAACAGGTATTAAAAAAGTCTTGCAAATTACAACCTGAGGGATGTAATTGGCTTCCTCAAAGAAAAATCGGGGACGCAAGGAGGGGGCATTCCTTGTGTAAACACTGACAGGCTGCTCTGGCAATCATGTTCACCAAGTCTGTTTAATGGTAACATGATTGGCTGATGCAACATGAAGGGAAGGAGAAGACATCAAGGACAGAAGAAGGATGGCGCTGACCACAAGAAGGTAAGTGCAGGGCTGGGGGGAAACTGGCTGCATTAGAGGGGACTAAATGGCTGCATTGGAGGGGACAACTGGGGGCGTTTATTAGGCAACAGAGCAAAAAAGGAGGAAGTTTATTTCCGAAATTGGGGTTGGAACCCCCCAACATTTGGAGCAACAGGCGCCCCTGCTGGAAAAGTTAGTGAGGGGAAATATTTAGGGAGGATAAAAAAGGGGCAATCTAAAGCTTCCAACATGCATGGGGACAAAGGGGACATTCTCAGCATATTACAATCATGGTAATTAGGGAAGGATGAAAGAAATACAATACATTAGCATACATGTAATACATAAAATGTGATGTTAAGGGAGAAAACTTACCCTAATATAGTCCTCCTGCAGGACTTGTATAATAGCAGAACAGGTGTCTGGGATTATGAGGCCCAGAGCCTGGGGGGAGATGCCTGTGGTGAACTTCAAGTCCTGAAGACTTCTCCCTGTCGCCAGGTAACGCAACGTGGCGATGAGCCTCTGCTCAGCACTGATGGCTTCCCGCATAACGGTGTCCTTCCTGGTAATATAGGGGGACACCAAAGCCAACAGTTCCTGAAAAACGGGGTCAGACATCCTCAGAAAATTCCTGTAGTCCTCAGGATTATTCTCGACGATCTCCCGCAGCAGAGGCATGTGGCAGAATTGGTCCCGCTGGAGCAACCAATTCTTGGTCCATGAACTCCTCCTCACACCATTCATGGACTGGTCTTGGTCCAAAACAAGCAGACCAACACCAAGCGCACGCACAGCACGAACTCGACGACGAGAACGTCCAGGCGACATGGCTAGGAAACGGTCGTCTAATCAGAACGTACAGAACAGAACGCACTTTAGAACAGCAAGGCCTATGAATAACGAACTGAAATTCAGAAACGAACAGGCAATAACGCACTGTAAAACAGATACGACCTGCCTAGACGCCCTGAAAGTCAAGATACGAACCCACAAGCACAAACTGAACCGCAGAAAACGATCTGAAAAGTACGAAGACTGAAAAGCGCGAATCGTCTCTTCCCAAACTTTTACTTCACACGCGGTAACACGAGATCAGCAAAAGCAGCCCAAGGGGTGGCGCCAAGAAAAAAGATCTTCCCCTTTATAGTGCCGTCGTACGTGCTGGACGTGAGCGCAGAGAACCACGAGGAAATTGGAAAATGACAGTGTGTACGCATAGAAAGCTTGACGAGAAAATCGACAAGCTTAACAAGAATCTCGTCGAAAAAAACGACGTGTTTTTTACGACGAGAAAATCGGTCGTGTGTACGAGGCTTCACAGATAGAACACCTGTTTTAGGGCCATGTTCACTTGCATAGAACACTTGCTTTAAGGCCCATCCACACTTTTAGGCCTCATGCCCACTGACGTTTTCACAGCCGCGTTTTTGAGCGTTTTTTACAGCTTAAAAACGCCTGTCCATGTTAGTCTAAAAAAATTTCGACCATATTTTTTGGGAAAAAAAAAAATTAAAGTTAGCCCAGATAAAAACGCCAGAGCTCAAAAACGTTGCCGCGGCGTTTTTGCACGTTTTTTAACGCTTCGGTTTTTTTATGCCTAACGCTGGCGCCGCGGAAAGCACTGGTCCTGGGTTTTTTTTACAGCTTAAAAACGCCTATGCCATTTGCAGCTCAAAAACGCCTAGGTGGGCATGAAGCTATAGACTAACATGGACAGGCGTTTTTAAGCTGTAAAAAACGCGGAAAAAAAGCGGCTTGTAAAAACGTCCGTGGGCATGAGGCCTTAGTGTTGGCTGTATTATTGAGCATGGTACACCTGCTGTCTTTGCTGCCACCACACCACAACACAGCCAAACACACCATGAATTTTTTGGTGCATTGTGCTATGGGTGCATTGCTCACTAATGTAATAATGCTTTAGGGTGCCATTCAAAATGAATGCCACTGCAAAGCACTGCAGCATTTCACCCCATGTTGCTGCAACGCATATTTTTGAATGGTTCTTAACCACTTCAGATCCGCGCTATAGCCGAAAGATGGCTGCAGCGTGGACCTTAACTGCAGAGTGGACGTCCCCAGGACGTCCTTGTATTACACTCTCCCCGCGCACTCCCGAGAGCGCGCATCAGGGAAAATCTGTGTTGGCCGTGTCCCTTGTAAACAGCCAATCACAGATCGTGCTGAATGGCCAATCACAGAGGCCATTCAGCACTCGATCTCACTGCCCAATGAGAGATGATCTCAAATGTAAACATATGAGATCATCTCTCATTGCCGGCTTTCTCTCCTCACACAGAGACGACAACGTGTGAGGAGATTGAGAGATCTGTGCTGCTGCTGCTGTCTGTTATAGTGAGTGAACACAAATCCACAGTAAAAAACAGTGCCCTCTTGCCAGTCCCATATCTGCCAGTGCCCTCTGCCAGTCCCATATCTGCCAGTGCCCTCTGCCAGTGCCCTCTGCCCGTGCCATCTGCCCGTGCCATCTGCCAGTACCATCTGCCCGTGCCATCTGCCCGTGCCATCTGCCCGTGCCATCTGCCCGTGCCATCTGCCCGTGCCATCTGCAAGTGCCATCTGCAAGTGCCATCTGCCAGTGCCATCTGCCAGTGCCATCTGCCCGTGCCATCTGCCATTAGTGCCACGTATAAGTGCCACGTATCAGTGTCATCAGTGCCACGTATCAGTGCCACGTGTCTTCAGTGCCAACAATGGCTAGAAGATTATTTTCAGCCGAGGAGGCATACAATATTCTTGCGGCCGACGAGAGCAACGGGGAGCTCTCCGATTCGGATTCCTCCGCAAGTTCAGACTATGAGCCTGACTATGAGTCTGACGTGGACTACGAGCCTGTCCTAAGCAGTGGAACACTGACAACCTCAGAAGAGGAGGAGGAGGAGGAGGAGGAGGAGGGCCCGCCCGACAGACGAAGGCGTTCTGCTGAGGAGGCAGTGCCATCCACCAGCACCGCAGTGCCATCCACCAGCACTGCAGTGCCATCCACCAGGCAAGCAAGGCCACGTACCAGTGGGGTGTCATCTCAGTCCCAAAGGGTTAGGTCCCATGCCAGCCTTCCCTATTCCCTTCAGAACCCCTTGTGGCTTCCTCCTAATTCAGGAGAAGCCAACATTCCCCCTTTCACTGCCCAGCCAGGAGTCCAGGTGGACACAGAAAATTTTGCCCCTATTGACTTTTTCAATTTAATTTTCACTGACGACATGCTTGCATCAATTGTGGCCCAGTGCAACCTATACGCCCAACAGTTCATAGCAAGCAACCCAACGTCCTATTATGCCCGTCCCTACCAGTGGAGAGCCCTTACAGTGGAGGAGTTTAGAATGTTTTTGGGCCTCACATTCTGCATGGGACTAAACGGAAAAAATCAAGTGCGTTCATATTGGTCATCCCGCCCCCATCTACCATATGCCCATCTTTTCCTCAGTAATGCCCAGGTCCCGATATCTAATGATTATGAGATTCCTACACTACAACGACAATACCCAGTGCCCTCCCCGAAATGACCCAAATTTTGATAAGCTTTATAAAATTCGGCCGCTACTAAATTATTTTTCTGAAACCTTCCCCCAGTTGTTTACCCCAGACAAACACATATGCGTGGATGAGTCCCTAATAAAATTTTCTGGCAGGCTGGGCATAAAACAATTTATACCCAGCAAAAGGGCCCGCTATGGGGTGAAGCTCTATAAACTGTGTGACCGAGAAACTGGGTATGTGTATGGCTTCATCATATATGAAGGGAAGGACACCGAACTGAACCCCCCTAATTGCCCAATCTACATTGGAACCAGTGGGAAAATAGTTTGGGAACTCATAAACCCACTTCTGGAGAAAGGCTACCACTTGTATGTGGACAATTTCTATACAAGTTTGCCCCTGTTCCAAAACCTACATAGAATGAAGACTCCAGCATGCGGCACCGTAAGGGCGAACCGGAAGGGCTTTCCTCAAAGCCTGGTCACCAAAAAATTGAAAAGAGGGGAGACGGCGAGTTTGAGGAATGAGGAAATTTTGGCTGTGAAGTGGAGGGACAGAAGAGATGTCTACGTGCTTTCTTCCATTCACAACAATGAATTCGTTGAAATCACCAGGAGGAATGGCCGGATCCAAAAACCCAAATGCATCTACGATTACAATAAGTTCATGGGGGGTGTCGACTTCAATGACCAGATGCTCGAACCCTACCTTTCCACAAGAAGAACATACCAGTGGTATAAGAAAGTTTCCATTTATTTATTTAATTTGGCCATGTACAACTCATATGTAATATATAAAAAATCCACTATAAGACCCAAATCCTTCCTTTTCTTCCAGGAGGAAATCACCACTGCCCTTATATACCCGAACAGCCCACCAGTAAACATTAGATCCGATGTCATTAGCCGACTCTCTGAGCGCCACTTCCCAGATAAAATCCCTCCCAGACCAACAGGCCAAAAACGCCAGAAAAAATGCCGGGTGTGCTCCAAAAGAGGAGAGAGAAGAGACACCATTTATTATTGTTCCCAATGTCCTTCAGAACCAGGTCTCTGCATGATTGATTGTTTCCGCCGTTACCATACCAAAATTAATTATTAGTTCACTTCCTGCCATTTATCTTTACACCCCTTATGCATCTGCTTTCTCTGTAACTGACCCTGGCTTGTTATTCGACCACGCTTCTGCCTACCGATTCTGTTTATACCTCTGCCTGATCTGGAACTGACCCTGGACTGTTATTTGACCACGCTTCTGCCTACCGATTCTGTTTATACCTCTGCCTGATCTGGAACTGACCCTGGACTGTTATTTGACCACGCTTCTGCCTACCAATTCTGTACATACCTCTGCCTGATCTGGAACTGACCCTGGAATGTTTGACCATGCTTTTTGCCTGCCTCTTGCACTGATCTTTTACCCTGCCAGTGGACTAGTGGGATTCATAACACAGGGGTCTCACATATGTGAGGGGCTCCAGAATTGTTTTTCTGGATGAAGAAAACAATTGTTTTTGTTTTCTCATTCCTAGATTAGGGTCTGGAGACTCGGAGGCTTCAAAGAGATTTGGGTGGGAGAAGCCTCTACCCCTGTCCCCATTCAGTCCTGAACGAGGGCCTACTTCTGCCTGCTGCCTGTAGGACCTATGCCATCATGCCTCTGCCTGTTGCATGAACTGACCACACCACATGGACCTGCCTACTATCAGGACCAATATTTTGGCACTGCTGACAATCTCTGCTTGCACTGACCCTGGACTGTATATAACAAAAAGACTGTTAACTATTGGAGTACTGCAGAATGCTCACCAGCTGCCTGTACGAACTATGGACAGTATTCCTCCCTGTTGCCTGGACAATTGCATTCGCTTTTGCTGACCAAGTCCCTGCCTGTTGCCTGGACCAGTGCTATCCTCCTGAGGACAACTGCGCTTCTAAAACAGGTAATCTTTTGTTTACCATTTGCTCAGCAGAATGTATTTTGGGGTGTAATTCTTGGTATGTGCATGTTATGTGTCCCTAGAACACCTGATGGTGTTCCTTGCATTTTGGGCCACTGTATGTGGCCAGGCTGTGTAAAAGTCTCACACATGTGGTATCGTCATACTCAGGAGGAGTAGCAGAATGTATTTTGGGGTGTAATTTTTGCTATGTGCATGCTATGTGTTGGAAATATCTTATAAATGGACAACTTTGCGTAAAAAAAATGCGTTTTCATTTTTTTCCCACATTTTCCCAAAACTTCTGGAAAAAAATGAAACATTTAAAAGACTCATTATGCCTCATAGATTATACGTTGGGGTGTTAGCTTTCCAAAATGGGGTCACTTTGTGGGTGTTTCCATTGTCCTGGTGCTCCAGGGCCTTCAAAAGTGTAATAGGTGGTTGAGAAATTAGATGTGTAATTTATGCTCCTAGAACGCCTGACGGTGCTACTTCAATGTTGGGCCTCTGTATGTGGCCAGGCTGTGTAAAAGTCTCACACATGTGGTATCGTTATACTCAGGAGGAGTAGCAGAATGTATTTTGGGGTGTAATTATTGCTATGTACATGCTATGTGTTGGAAATATCTTATAAATGGACAACTTTGTGTGAAAAAAATGCGTTTTAATTTTTTTCACACATTTTCCCAAAACTTCTGGAAAAAAATGAAACGTTCAAAAGACTCATTATGCCTCATAGATTATACATTGGGGTGTTAGCTTTCCAAAATGGGGTCACTTTGTGGGTGTTTCCATTGTCCTGGTGCTCCAGGGCCTTCAAAAGTGTAATAAGTGGTTGAGAAATGAGATGTGTAATTTATGCTCCTAGAATGCCTCACGGTGCTACTTCAATGTTGGGCCTCTGTATGTGGCCAGGCTGTGTAAAAGTCTCACACATGTGGTATCGTTATACTCAGGAGGAGTAGCAGAATGTATTTTGAGGTGTCATTTTTGCTATGTACATGCTATGTGTTGGCAATATCTTATAAATGGACAACTTTGCGTAAAAAAATAGCGTTTTCATTTTTTTCCCGCATTTTCCAAAAACTTCAGGAAAAAAATGAACCATTCAAAAGACTCATTATGCCTCATAGATTATACGTTGGGGTGTTAGCTTTCCAAAATGGGGTCACTGTGTGGGCGTTTCCATTGTCCTGGTGCTCCAGGGCCTTCAAAAGTGTAATAGGTGGTTGAGAAATGAGATGTGTAATTTATGCTCCTAGAATGCCTGAAGGTGCCATTTCAATATTGGGCCTCTGTATGTGGGCAGGCTGTATAAAAGTCTCACACATTTGGTATCGCCATACTCAGGAGGAGTAGCAGAATGTATTTTGGAGCGTCATTTGTGGTATACACATGCCATGTGAGAGAAATAACCTATTACAATGACAATTTTGTGGAAAAAATAAAAAAATAAAAATAAATCTTCATTTTGCAAAGAATTGTGGGAAAAAATTACAACATCAAAAACCTCACGATGCATCTTACTAAATACCTTGGAATGTCTAATTTTAAAAAAGGGGTCATTTGGGGGGTATTTGTGCTTTGCTGGCTTGTTCGGGTCGTAAGAAATGAGATAGGCCACCAGTACATTAGGTGTGATCAATTGTTTATGATCCGCACCACAGCTTGTAGACTCTATAACTTTCACAAAGACCAAATAATATCTACTTTTCTTTTTCGTACATCACGGGACACAGAGCGACTTAGTCATTACTAATGGGTTATATAGATTACCTTCAGGTGCTGGCACTGGCCACTTCCAAACCGGAAGTACCCTCCCCTATATAAGCCCCTCCCATCCGGGAGCACCTCAGTTTTTTGCCAGTGTCTAAGGTGTTGGCCAAAGAGTAACATGTGTTTTCACTGGGCTTGCGTACAGGTTCTTTTGGGCCTTAGTAAGCTGTTCCGGATCCCACCAAAAAAGCTTCATAGCTAAACGGTCGGTACCCGGGCCTTGCAGCAGAAGAGCAAGGTTTTGCCTGTAATGCCTCTCTTAGGAGGGCTGGACCCTGGGATCCAGAGCTCTGGTCATACCCACGACCAAGATGTTGTCTGTGCAGGGTGCTATACAGGTCCAGGGGAGTGGAATCCTTGGGAACCCGGTCCCTGAAGGTTTAATTACAATGCCTGCCGTGATAGGTGAAGTTTGGGCTTCTGTGGACCAAACAGAGTCCTGCGGCGGGGATCAGGTAAGTGGGGGCCCCCAGGAACTTGGTTCTATTGGGGGACCCCCAAACCTAATTTGTCTTTCTGTCTGTTACCTAACGGTATTCCCGCTAATATCTGTGTATGCCTGTAACTACTGAAAATGTAAAATTTTAATAGTAGTCAAGAAAAAAAAAAAAGAAGAGGACCGCGGTACCTGTGTTAAACCACTAGAGGCCGCTGTGGTCCATTTTTCTTGTCATGTGGATCTTTGTTTTTTTCTCGAGTCAAAAGATCCAGGCAGTTGGTAAGTTTCTCTGTGGGAATCCACTTCCTCTGCCCTGTTGCTGCGCTCATCCACCGCACAGGCCCTCCGGCAAAAAGGGCCCTGGCTCCTAGTCCCTGTTTGGTTTCGAAAAGGGCGCCAATGGCGCACAGGCGCGCGCGCGGGCGCGTGCACGCGCCTCCTATGAAAAAAAAAAAGGGGCGGGGCGGGTGGATGACGCTCGATGCGCGCCGCGGCGCTTCTGCGCATGTGCAGGCGTCCCAGCTTGTATAAAGACACAGTACAAGTGTCAGCTGGGTGCAAACAGAGCTAGCAACAAACAGTGGCACACAGAGGCGGTTGATGCAGGCATCCCCATAGAAAGGCACTTTAGTGGACACCAGCTGGTATATAGCAGCAACTGTGTTAGACTATTACCAGCAAAATTGGTGTATGACGACGGGAATACCTCAGCTTTGTGCTTAAAGGATATGTCGTCCAGACGCTCCGGAAATAAGTCTTCCAGGAAGCCAAAGGGGTCTCCATCGGGCTCTGAGGATATTGGGCATGCTTCTGCTGCACCAATCTCCCCTGAGAATTCAGAGGTCAGTAGCCGTAGAAACCCCGCAGGAGTGCCTGGTGCTGCGGCTGTCCCCAGTCCACCTGCTCCTGTATATATAACAGAGGAGGTTTTATCCTCAACTCTGGGAGGATTGGAAGAGAGATTAACAGCATTGATCGCTGCTTCCCTGTCTCAGGGAAAGCGCGTCCGATCTCCGTCTCCTCCTTCAGAGTGCCTGTTAGTGGAGGAACAGCCCCACACAGGGATCGACCTACCTGAAGGGGATCAGGATGAGGTTGATTCAGTTATGGAGGAATCAACAGTGGAAGAACCTTTCTCAGCATCTCAGGCTGAAAGATTATGGGTTCAGTCTCTGACTAACATGGTCCGATCAGCATTTAAAATGCCTCTAGCGGAACCACCATCCACTACGGTTTCCTCGCTGGGGTCGCTAAAAGCTCCCCAGGCTGTCTGTTCCTTCCCAATCCACCCTTTATTAGAAGGGCTTATTTACCAGGATTGGGAGCATCCTGATAAAATATTTGCTCCCCCCAAAAGATTTCCGGTGATCTATCCCATGGAGGATAAGTTCATAAAAAAAAAAAAATGGAGGGTCCCTACAGTGGACGCAGCCGTCTCTTCTGTGAACAAATCACTGACATGTCCAGTAGATAATGTTTCAATGTTCAAAGACCCAATAGATAAAAAATTGGAGTCTTTACTAAAAACTGCTTTCTCTACAGCAAGCATGGTGACACAACCTGCAGTAGCAGCGATTGGAGTCTGCCAAGCAATGAAAGATCAGTTGAAACAAGTCTTAAGGGACTTACCAGATCAGCAGGCTCTTGCCCTAGCTGACCTACCTAGAGCCTTGTGTTGCGGTGGACGCCATAAAGGATACAATCCAACAGGCATCCCGCTTTACGCTGTCTGTAAACATATGCGTAGACTTCTATGGCTCAAAAACTGGTCTGCTGAAGCTCCCTGTAAGAAATTGCTGATTAGCTTCCCATTTCATGGAGAACGCTTATCTGGAGATGATCTGGACAAATATATCCAGAAAACTTCTGCCGGTAAAAGTACACTCTTGCCGGTTAAGAACAAGGGTAGAAGTCCTTCTTTTAAGAGGCCTACTTCTCCAGTCCCTGGCACATCGGCTGTGAAACAGTTCCGACGGCCTCCGCGGTCAAATCCAGGGGGCAGAAATCAGGGACAATCACAGGGTAACAAGAAACCCTGGGTCAAGAGAGGTACAAAACCTCCCCTCAAGTCATGAAGGGTTGCCCCCACTCAATCGGGTGAGGGGAAGACTTCAGTTGTTCACAGAGACCTGGCGGGACACCATCAGATGGGTGATCTCCGCAGTAAGTCTGGGATACAGGCTGGAGTTAAAAGACATTCCTCCTGCCCATTTTATAAGGTCAAACGTGCCAAGCGATCCCCAGAAGAGTGGATCCCTCCTTCTGGCACTAGAGCAACTATTGCTCCAAGGGTAATCATGAAGGTTCCCTTGGAAGAAAGTGGGTTCGGGTTTTACTCGAACCTTGTCACAGTCCCCAAACCAAATGGGGACATGAGGCCCATATTGAATATAAAAGGGCTAAACAAGTTCCTACATATCAGGACTTTTTCGGATGGAGTCGATCCGATCGGTGGCCACCGTCCTACAAGGGCAGGAATGGTTAGCCTCGATCGACATAAGGGATGCTTATTTGCATATTCCCATCTGTCCGGCCCACCAGAAATTTCTACGCTTTGCAGTAGAAGGGCGCCATTTTCAGTTCAGAGCCTTACCTTTCGGTCTGGCCACAGCACCACGAGTGTTCACAAAAATTCTGGCCCTACGATTGGCCAAACTAGGAACACAAGGTGTAACGATAATGGCATATCTAGACGACTTGTTGCTGATAGACCACTCAGTGAAAAAAAAAAAACTAGAAGTGGTCGTTCACAAGATAATCAAGTATCTGGAATCTCACGGTTGCATTATCAACCGAGACAAGTCAGCCCTAAAACCAGTCAAAAGTCTGGAATACTTGGGGGCTAAGACTGGATTCAAATCAGAGAAAGATTTTCTTACCTCCAGAGAAGGTGTCGTCTTTTGAAAGATTTGACCCACTTAGTGGGTACAAAAAAGAAAACCATCCATACGCCTGTGTATAAGGCTGCTGGGAAAAATGGTGGCTTCATTCGAAGCAGTACCCTACGGTCAATTCCATTCAAGGAACTTGCAGAGGGCCATACTGTCAGCCTGGAACAAAAAAGTTCAGGCTTTTGACTTACCAATGTCCCTGTCCCCTTCCGTTCGCAAGAGCATCCATTGGTGGTTGGTGCCCCAGAATCTGGAAAAAGGGAAACCCTTCAGTCCGGTTTCTTGGAAGGTGGTCACTACAGATGCAAGCCTCATAGGCTGGGGGGCAGTACTGGAGCAATGGTCTCTCCAGGGCAAGTGGTCAGAAGCAGAGAAGGCCCTGCCCATCAATCTCTTAGAGATACGAGCAGCCCGGTATGCCCTAGTAGCATGGACATCCAAACTCCAAGGGTCACCTGTCAGAATTCAATCAGACAATGCCACAGCAGTGGCATATATCAATCACCAGGGTGGCACCAGGAGTCGTGCAGCCCAGAGGGAAGCGAATTGCATCCTGGAATGGGCAGAAAGGTATGTCACAGCCATATCCGCGGTTTTCATCCCAGGAGTGGAAAATTGGAGAGCGGACTTTTTAAGTCGCCAGCAATTATGCCCGGGGGAATGGTCTCTTCACCCCGAGGTTTTCCAGGCAATATGCCAGCGGTGGGGAACACCGGATGTAGATCTGCTAGCATCCAGATTCAACGCAAAGGTGGACAGATTTGTGTCTCGCACAAAGGATCCCCTAGCTTGTGGTTCGGATGCCCTAGTGTTCCCTTGGGATCAGTTCAAGCTGATATATGCATTCCCACCGCGATTAATCCGCAGAATCAGGGTAGAAAAGAAACCAGTGATTCTGGTGGCTCCAGGGTGGCCCCGAAGGGCATGGTACGCGGAGATTGTAAAAATGTCAGTGGGAAGTCCTTGGACCCTCCCACATCGTCCGGACCTGCTTTCGCAAGGACAGATATACCACCCTTCCTTACCAGCCCTAGGTTTGACGGCCTGGCTATTGAAGCCCACATTCTAAAAAAGAGAAGGCTCTCTAATCCTGTGGTATCTACCATGATCAATGCCAGGAAGCCGGTATCCAGGCAGATCTATTATAGGATCTAGAAGGCGTACATCACGTGGTGTGAGGCCAAGAAATGGCATCCACGTAAGTACGTAATTGGTAGGATTCTGGACTTCCTACAGTGGGCTGTACATAGGAAGCTTGCCTTGAGTACTATCAAGGGTCAGACGGCCTTGTCAATATTTTTTCAAAGGCCCTTGGCTTTGCATTCATTAGTCAAAGCTTTCATACAAGGAGTGATGCGTATTAGCCCTCCGGTTAGTATTCCCATATGTCCATGGGACTTAAACCTGGTTCTGTCGGTTCTACAGAATCAACCATTTGAACCATTGCGGCACATTTCCTTGGTTCTTTTCACCAGGAAATTGATTTTCTTAGTAGCCATTTGTTCGGCTAAAAGATTATCGGAATTAGCCGCCTTGTCCGGTAAGGAGCCATATTTGGTTGTCCATAAGGACAGAGTAGTATTACGTCCTCATCCAGCCTTCTTCCTAAGGTGGTATCGAGGTTCCATTTGAACCAAGATGTGGTTCTTCCTTCCTTTTTTCCCCAAACCTAGTTCGGTAGAGGAAAAAGTTATTGCATTCTTTGGATGTAGTAAGAGCAGTTAAAGCTTATCTTAAAGCCACTGCTCAGATTCGTAGAACGGATACTTTGTTTGTTCTGCCGGAAGGCCCCAGAAAGGGTCAGGCAGCATCAAAAATCTACTTTAGCCAAGTGGATTCGACAGGTCATAATGCAAGCCTATGGCTTGAGAAGGAGACCGCCTCCGTTCAAAGTTAGGGCGCACTCCACAAGAGCAGTTGGAACTTCATGGGCAGTGCATCACCAGGCCTCCCTGGCTCAAGTCTGTAAGGCCACAACATGGTCCTTAGTACACACGTTTACTAGATTCTACCAGGTAGACGTCAGAAGTCAGGAGGATGTCGCCTTTAGGGGCAGTGTGTTGCAGGCCGCAAAAGAGCCTCATGCCTGATGGCGCCCAGCTTATGTATAGTGTATCCCTCCCCTCATTGGGCATTGCTTTGGGACGTCCCATTAGTAATGACTAAGTCGCTCTGTGTCCCGTGATGTACGAAAAAGAAAAAGGGATTTTTATAACAGCTTACCTGTAAAATCCTTTTCTTGGAGTACATCACGGGACACAGAGCTCCCACCCCTCTTTTTGGGACACTTATTGCTTTGCTACAAAACTGAGGTGCTCCCGGATGGGAGGGGCTTATATAGGGGAGGGTACTTCCGGTTTGGAAGTGGCCAGTGCCAGCACCTGAAGGTAATCTATTTAACCCATTAGTAATGACTAAGTCGCTCTGTGTCCCGTGATGTACTCCAAGAAAAGGATTTTACAGGTAAGCTGTTATAAAAATCCCTTTATTTGGGTTATTTTTACCAAAGATATGTAGCAGTATAAATTGTGGCCAAATTTTATAAAGAAAAATTCATAATTTGCAAAATTTTATCACATAAACTAAAAAAAAGCCTTTTTTTTTCAAAATTTGTCGTATTTTTTCATTTATAGCGCAAAAAATAAAAAACCCAGAGGTGATCAAATACCACCAAAAGAAAGCTCTATTTGTATGAAAAAAAGGACCAAAAAATCATTTGGGTACAGTATTACATGACTGAGTAATTGTCATTCAAAGTGTGAGAGCACTTAAAGCTGAAAATTGGTCCGGGCACGAAGGGGATTTAGTGCCCAGTTGTCAAGTGGTTAAATAGGGAGGAGTTCAGTGTTTGGTCCGAATATAAGTTTAGACCAAACACTGGCTGTTTGTATGTGCATCTGAATGAGTAGGGGTACTATGTGCCCCTATTAATAAACACAAGGGTGCGGTATCTGGGAGCCCCCTTATTATTAAAGAGGGGTTCCAGGTTCCAATAACCCCCACCTGCAGACCCCCACAACCACCAGGCCAGGGTTGTGGGGAAGAGGCCTTTGTTTTCACCAACATGGGGAGAAGGTGCTTTTCCAGGGGGTCCCATAATCCATACTCCAGGGTTTCCGGTGGGAACTTTTTTTTTTTCTTACATGAGGTACCCCCCTAAAATTCATACCAGGATCAAAGGGTCTGGTATAAACAGGGCCAAGGATAAATCCAAGGAAAAAACCAAGCTTAAGCCCCGTACACACGATCCGAATATCGTACGAAAAATGTCGTCCGAGGAAGAATCGTACGATAATCGGATCGTTAGTACAGAGCATTCAAGAGCCGATCATGACAGTTCATCCGATATTATTTTATTGGACAAGCACGAAAATTTTCCTTGTACGATATCAGATTGTACGATTTTCGTTTAGTCAGTACAGTTGTCGTCCGAAAATACAATACAAATACATTACAACACATGACATCACTTCCGATTTTTTTTTTCTGTCGTACGAGAATTTTCGTGACTTTAACCACTTCAATACAGGGCTTTTTGTACCTATTCAATACCGGGCCTATTTTGGCACTTCTCTCCTACATGTACAAATCATCATTCTTTTGCTAGAAAATTACTCAGAACCCCCAAACATTATACATGTTTTTTAGCAGACACCCTAGGGAATAAAATGACGGTCATTGCAACATTTTTTCTTGCACAATATTTGCGCAATAATTTTTCAAACGCCTTTTTAAAAAAAAAAAAATGGTTTCATGAATTAAAAAACAACAAAACAGTAAAGTTAGCCCAATTTTTTGGGAAAATATGAAAGATAATGTTACGCCGAGTAAATAGATACCTAACATGTCACGCTTTAAAATTGCGCACACTCATGGAATGGCGCCAAACTTCGGTACTTAAAAATCTCCATAGGCGACGCTTTAATTTTTTTTACAGGTTACCAGTTTAGAATTACAGAGGAGGTCTAGTTCTAGAATTGTTGCACGCGCTCTAACGCACGCGGCAATACCTCACATGCGTGGTTTGAACGGCGTTTACATATGTGGGCGACTTACGTGTGCATTCGCTTCTGATCGCGAGCTACCGGGGACAGGGGCGTTTGAATTTTTTTTTTAATTTTTTTTTTTTACTTATTTATTTTTTTTTTTACTTTTTTTTTTTTTGATCACTTTTATTCCTATTACAAGGAATGTAAACATCCCTTGTAATAGGAATGTGTGTGACAGGTTCTCTTTATTGAGAGATGCGGGGTCAATAAGACCCCACATCTCTCCTCCAGGCTGAAAAGCATGAGATCAGTGAAATTTTTTTCACTGATTTCATACTTACAGCCGCAATGGCGGCTTTGTTTACATTTGAGACCCGGGCGTGACGTCATCACATCGCGCCCGGGCCTCCGACGATCATAGAGATGACTGGTGACCATCTGGTCACCAGTCATCTCTATGCTCATCACGTGACTCCACCAACGATGCCGGAAGATTCGCTCCGGGTCCCCGATCGCACGGGGGAGCCCGGAGAAGCACCGGATGGCGGCGGGAGGGGGGGTGTCCCCTCCCACCGCCTATAAGAACGATCAAGCGGCGGAACCGCCGCTATGGTCGTTCTTATGGTGCACAGAATCGCCGGCACTTCAAAAGGATATCTGAATGATGCCTCTAGCTGCAGGCATCATTCAGATATCCCCCTACAAAGCCGAGGACGTCATATGACGTCCACCCAGGATGGGAGATCCCATCTGTGGACGTCATTTGTCTATGGCTGGGTAGGGAAGTGGTTAATAACCTATTTAATTTTACTTGCAACTATTAAGCGAAAAAAGTCGTACGATCTGTCGTACGATATTCGGATCGTGTGTACGGGGCATTACTTACCGACCAGCCCGCAGACAACCAAATCAACCTGTCTAACAGTATGCGTTAACAGCAGGGGTTTAGTCTGCACACATTTGCAAATGCATGCGTAAGATACAGAGCCTCGCCAAGGCACCCTGGTATCTGTAGTCCCTAACACTAAGGCCCCTTTCACACTGGGGCAGTTTGCAGGCGCTATTTTGCTAAAAATAGCGCCTGCAAACCGAGCCTAAACAGCGGCTCCTTTCTCTCCAATGTGAAAGCCCTGAGGGCTTTCACACTGGAGCGGTGCGCTAGCAGGACGGTAAAAAAAGTCCTGCTAGCCGCATCTTTGGAGCGGTGTGAGGAGCGGTGTGTTTACCGCTCCTACACCGCTTCTTCCCATTGAAATGCATGGGATACCGCGGTAATACCGCCCGCAAACCGTGGCTGTAGCTGCGGTTTGCGGGTGGTATTAACCCTTTATTGGCCGCTAGCGGGGGTTAAAACCGCACCGCTAGCGGCCGAATAGCTCAACAATCCCGACGGTATAGCGCCGCTAAAAATAGCGGCGCTATACCGCCACCGCCCCCACCGTGAAACCAGCCTAACTTATAAGTATCTCCACAGTGAAAACACTTGCATTCTGATGGATAAGTGGAGGGCAGGTGGACTGAAGAGGAGCCCACCCCTTCTTAAAGGTGCAGGAGCACACTGAGCACCCAGCATGTAGCTCAATGGCTGCAAAGGTGTCAGTGCATTGCCTGACCAATATACAGTGATACAAAAAAAAGGGGCCACTGCCCCCACCTATAACTGGCCATCACAGTAAGCAGCATTGGAGGGCGACTTAAGGTATACACAGGGCCAAGGATAAATCCAAGCAAAAAAGCAAGCTTACTTACCGACCAGCCCGCAGACAACCAAATCAACCTGTCTAACAGTATGCGTTAAAAGCAGGGGTTTAGTCTGCACGCATTTGCAAATGCATGCGTAAGCTACAGAGCCTCGCCAAGGCACCCTGGTATCTGCAGTCCCTAACACTAACTTATAAGTGTCTCCACAATGGAAACACATGCATTCTGATGGATAGGTGAAGGGCTGGTCAGTAAGCTTGGTTTTTTCCTTGGATTTGTCCTTGGCCCTGTTTATACCTTAAGTCACCCTCCAATGCTGTTTACTGTGATGGGCAGTTATAGGTGGGGGCAGTGGCGCCTTTTTGTATCAAAGGGTCTGTTATGCATTTTGGGCAGGACTCTGCAAATTTTATTTTCATTCTTGCTGTACGATGTGCTACAGCAAAAGAAACATTTGCTAAGAAAAAAAAACAGCACTCGATCACTGCAAAGGTCTTCCAAAATACATAGCATATCCTGGAATGGGTCCGTGTGCTGTTTTTTTTTTTTCCTATTAAATTTCACTTTTGCTGTAGCAAAAAGAAGAATAAAATGCAATTTGCCAACAATTTTAAACACTTTTATCTTTTGTAAATGGCAGTGTTGCTGCAGCACTTTCTGTACATCACTTAGGCCAGCGATGCACGGTGCAAATTTCCCATGGTTGCAGGAAAGAAGCCGGTGATTATCGCTAGTGGCTATGGCAGCTGCTTGCAATAATCACAAGTAGGGTTGAGCAAACCCGAACTGTAACTTTTGGGTTTTTGGTACCCGGACCCAAACCCGAAAAATGTAATGTATGTTCGGGTTTGGGTTCGGTGTTCGGCAATGTAATGGCGCATTTTAAAAAGCTGCAGGGCAGCCAATCAACATTTGTTTAACTCGTGTGCCCTTAGAAGCCATCACAGCCATGCATACTAATGGCATGGCTGTGATTGGCCAGTGCAGCATGTGACCCAGCCTCTATATAAGCTAGAGGCACATAGCACAGCACGTCACTCTGCTTTAGATAGTGTAGGGAAAGGTTGCTGCTGCTGCTTTGAGAGAGAGAATTAGATAGGAGTCCTGATTCAGAAATCAAATTACTCAGCGATCTACCTTGCTTTTGTTGTGTGGGTGCAGTTCACAATCTTTTTATCCTGCCCTGAGCCCAGTGCCAGAGAAAAGATAACTTTTATCCGTCTGTTAGTTAGGTTGGCGTCAGCGGGCATTTTATGCAAGCTCAGTGCACCAGCACTGCATATGTTACTGTGAGATACACACTTTAGATACTGTTCTCCTATTCTGCTATTCAAAAAAAAAAATGTAGGGCAAAAAAAAAAAAAAATTGGTGCATTTTCTGCATATCTGTATGTGTGAGATACACTCTTTAGATACTGTTCTCCTATTCTGCTATTCCCAAAAATAATAATTTAGGGCAAAAAAAAATGTTTTGGTTTGTTTTCTGCCACAAAAAAATGTTTTGGTGCATTTTCTGCATATCTGTACGTGTGAGATACACCCTTTAGATACTGTTGCTCTATTCTGCTATTCAAAAAACACCCATTTAGGGCAAGATCCTAAATTTGAGAAATATGAGGAAAACGTCAAATAAGGGACGTGGCCCCGGTCGTGCTGCTGCTGGTGGAGCTCCTGTTGCAGGGAGAGGACGTGGTCGATCTGTGCCAGCTACACGCACAAGTGAAACACCCTCAGGTGCGAGTAGGCGACAGAGCCTGCAGCGGTATTTGGTCGGGCCTAATGCGGCTCTACGAATGTTGAGGCCAGGACAAGTACAGGCGATAGTAGATTGGGTTGCTGACAGTGCCTCCAGTTCCTTCACATTGTCTCCCACCCAGTCTACTGCTGAAAGATCAGAGTTGGCACCTGCAGCCGATGTTCATCAGTCTTTCACCTCACCCCCTTGCAAATCAGCCAAGCAGTCTGAGCCCCAAGTCATGCAGCAGTGTCTTCTGCTTTTTGATGACTCTGTTAGCAGGGTTTCCCAGGGCCATCCACCTAGCCCTGCCCCAGAAGTGGAAGAGATTGAGTGCACCGATGCCCAACCACTTATGTTTCAAGATGAGTACATGGGAGGACCATCGCAACACGTCTCGGATGATGAAGAAACACAGGTGCCAACTGCTTCTGCTTTCGCAATTGTGCAAACCGACAAGGAGGGCATGGGTGAAGACTGGGTGGAAGATGATGTGGAGGACGATGAGGTCCTTGACTCCACATGGAATCAATGTGATGCAGGTGACCAGTGTAGTTCCGAGGAATAGGCGGTGGTCGCACAGAGCCACCAGCACAGCAGAAGAGGGAGCAGGGTGCAAAAGCGGAGCGTCCGTCCCCTAGACAGTACGCCTGCTACTGCCCAACGCAACAAGGGACCGAGCACACTAAAGCCAGGTCCAAGGAGTTCCCTAGCGTGGCAGTTCTTTAGACAATGTGCTGATGACAAGACACGAGTGGTTTGCACGCTGTGCAATCAGAGCCTGAAGCGAGGCATAAACGTTCTCAACCTGAGCACAACCTGCATGACCAGGCAGGGGCGTGGTCTGGACATGCTGCGGTGAGGACGTGTGTCTCTGGAGCTCCGGCGCTGGCACCTAATCTGTAGCACTTTTATTATCATTAAGGCACTGCCTTCTACCCTGAACACCATGGGCAAGAGGACGGGCAAACCCCTATCCACCAGGGGCACCTCTTCGGGCTCCATCAAACGTTTCTTGGCTGTAGATCCGGATGAAACAGCGGACTCGGATGGCCTGGGCCGCTCTCCGCGTGGCGTTAGCTCCGCCTCCCGCCTCAAACCAGCACTACGCCATCATTCCCCGGCCTCGTCCGTCGGATCGGGAGGAGAGAGCGGCACGTCCAGACACCCAGAGGTCGCATCCCTGGTGAGTGACCTCCCGACTAAATCGGAGTTAGCCTCCATGCTACTAGGCTTGGAACGAGCTATTAAAAAAGAACTATCGGCTGTGCGCTCGGACCTCTCGTAGGTCTTAGAACGAGTAGAGGAGACCGAACAGCGCCTAGATCGCCACGCGACCGCCATCAGATCCCTGCAGGCCACTACTCGCGGTCTCTCCATTGCCCATAGGATGGCCATGTATAAAATCGAGGACCAGGAGAACCGCAATAGGAGGAATAACATCCGCCTCAGAGGCCTGCCAGAGGCAACGGGGGATGAGGACCTTCTCCCATCCATACAGGGTATTTTTAACGGCCTGTTAGGCCTTGCGGTGGATAATCCCCTTAAAATAGACCGGGTCCACAGGGACTTGCGTCCACACAACCTTTCCTTGGACACCCCCCGAGATGTGATTTGCCGAGTCCATTATTATGAGGAAAAGGAGCGCATTATGAAGAAGGCCCGAGAGTCCGCCTCGCTCGATTTTGATGGCGCAGTGATAACCCTCTTCCCTGATCTAGCCAGAGAAACCTTGGACCGCCGCAGGGCCCTGCGGCCCCTCACGGAGAAGTTGAGAGCGGCCTCCATTAATTATCGCTGGGGCTTTCCAGCGGCCCTAATCGCTAGAAGGGATGGCAAAACTGCGATCCTCCGATTCCCAGAAGACCTAGAAAAGTTCTGCCTGGATGTCGGCATCTCCCCTCCAGAGCTTCCTGGATGGCAAGACGCCATCCCGCCTGTCCCGGGCACTTCAGAACCGGGTTGGCACAAGGTGGACCGAAGACGTCACTCTCCTACCGTGGGAGCATCTCCTCAACTGGGGTAAAACACCCTGCCGTGCGGCATTTTCTTTCTCTTTTATTTTTTCATCACCCGGGCCCACGGATAATGGTACCTCCTTTCTGCGAATCTGATGTTCTGCCCCCTTGTTGTGTTCTTTTTTTTTTTTTTTGCAACCCCACAGTTTGCACGTCGTGCCTTATTTTGCATACTTTACTAAATACTTGACTCTTGCCAAATGGCACTATTCTACGATACCCACTCCACGGCTCAGAACTATGGGCCCCAGTTTTTCAGGTTTTAGGGTTTTTTGGTTTCCAGTTCAGTGCTACCATATAAATGTATACTCATGTTACTATTGTGACAGCGTCGGAGCACCGGGATGTCACCTGCACCAACTTTGGTGTACGTGATCGGATGCCCACGACCTTCCGCCCCCGTACTGTGGGGCGCCGGGGGACCCTGTGCTCGTGTGCCCTTGCCCGCTTTTGGGTTCTCGGTATGCGGGCGCTGGGACTCTCGTGTACCCCTCCCTCGCACTGCAGTACTCTGCGTGCCTTTGCTGACCACCCCCTAATGTGGTCTGTGTATGTATTGTTGTTTGATACTGTATGTTTTCTCTTCTTTCTCTCGTTTCTGCTCTCTTTTCTCTCACTCTCCCCTTCCTCCCTCCCCACCCTCCCCTCTCTTGTCTCCCGCCTCAGGTCTGCCTCCAATGGATCCTATGATCTGCGTCTCCCCCCTCCTGACTGTCATGGCTAAGGTAAATTTGATTTCTTTTAATGTGAGGGGCTTACATACCCCGGGTAAGAGACACAATTTGTACAGGGAGCTGGGCCGCCTGCGGGGAGACATTGTTTTCCTGCAGGAGACTCACCTTACCCACACTACGTCAGTAAAATTATCCTCCCCGCGTTTCCCTACTTGGTACTATAGCCTATCTGATGTGAATGGGGCTAAAGGGGTGGCCATTGGCTTCCGCAGAGGCTCCACATTTACATTGGAATCTATGTTGTCTGACCCTCTGGGACGCTTTCTGTTCATAAAAGGTACGCTAGGTAATATGCCCTGCACTCTAGCCAACCTGTACGCTCCTATCAGGAACCAGATAGGATTCGTAGCATCCACCCTCGGGAAACTGAGAACCTTTGCCCATGGGTGCATACTCCTTGCGGGTGATTTCAATTTCCCGATGGAACCCCTCGTGGACACCTCACTGGGGCGATCCTGTATCTCCCATGCACGCTTATCCTACATACGCAAGCAGCTGCATGAGTTACAGCTGATTGATATCTGGAGAATTGTGCACCCGCGGGCAAAGGATTATACTCATTACTCCCACACCCACCAATCCTACTCTAGGATCGATTACTTCTTTATTGGCCACCACCATCTCACCCTAGCGGTCGACACTGACATTGGCACCTCCCCCATCTCTGACCATTCCCCGATCCTACTTACGCTTAAGATCCCTTCAATGCCCCCTAGGGTAACCAACTGGAAGCTTAACGATGACCTCTTGAATGATGACATAGACAAGAAAATGCTGGGAGAAGAATTGTCCCATTATTTTACAGACAACACGAGCCCAGACCTTTCCCCGGGTGTGCTCTGGGAAGCGCATAAAGCCCATATCAGGGGTAAACTTATTGAACTTGGATCTAGGAAAAAGCGAGAGCGAACACACCAGCAGTCAGTACTGGTAAGGGAGATTCGGGAACTTGAGCAACAGCATAAGGCTAGGCAATCCCAAGAGGTCTTTCATACCCTGACCCTGAAAAGGGAGGAACTGAAAGCACTCCTTCATGTTGAACAGAAGCGACAAGCCCGTCTTCTATCCCAACGCTTCCATGAATGGGGCAACAAGCCGGGCCGGCTTTTGGCTCACTCATTACAGCAAAAGAAAAGTGCTTCCTTTATAGCCAAGATTAAGACAGCATCTTCTGAATTGGTACATGATACCCCTGCCATAGCTAAAGAGTTCCGGGCATTCTATCAACACCTTTATCATGTTCAACACTCCATAGCTGATCGCGACACTAGGTTACAGCATATTAGAGACTACCTATCCCAAGCCAATTTACCAGCCTTACCCCCAGAGACGCTCGCGACTTTAGATGGTGAGTTCACCACCTCAGAGTTAAGCATCGCCTTGAAGGCCATGGCCAATGGTAAGGCGCCGGGCCCAGATGGCTTTACGGTAGCCTATTATCGTTCCTTCGCTGAGGTTCTACTACCGCACCTAACATGCTATGCCAATGCTATACCTGATGGTGGTTCCTTCCGGTCTGAGACCCTTCATGCCCACATTACGGTGATACCCAAACCTGGAAAGGACCCCAGTGTTTGCGGGAGTTATCGCCCCATCTCCCTGCTAAACATTGACGCCAAACTGTATGCCAAAGCAATTGCAAATAGGCTCCTCCCCCTCCTCCCACAGTGGATCTCGTGTGACCAGACGGGCTTCATCCCCGGTAGGGAAGCTCGTGATAACTCCCTCCGTACCCTGTCCCTGATGTCATACGCACGTGGATCCTCCCAGCCCACCCTCCTGCTGTCGACAGACGCTGAAAAGGCGTTCGATAGGGTGGACTGGGAGTATCTAATGGAGACGCTGACCCACCTCGGCATCAGCGAATCCTTCCGAAGTCAAATCTCTGCCCTCTATAACTCCCCCACAGCCCAATTACGCATCAATGGTACTTTGAGCGCCCCCTTCACGTTATACAATGGCACCCGTCAAGGCTGCCCTTTGTCGCCCATATTATTTGCCCTATCCTTAGAACCCTTTCTCTCCAGAGTTAGAAACAATCCCTCTATTCATGGGATCACGGTGGGTGGTCTTGAACATAAATATGCTGCATATGCAGATGACATCCTGTTCTACATACGGCAACCTTTAATATCTCTTCCTAACCTTATGTCGGCATTTTCTGCGTTCAGTGACGTCTCTAATTTTAAAATTAATATGTCAAAATCCGAAATCCTAAATATCTCTGTTCCGAGTACCCTCGTGTCTCATTTGACACGGTCCTTTCCTTTTGCGTGGCAGACACGCAAGATGAAATATCTAGGAATTTATCTCACCACCAACCCGGCTTCCTTGTTCCGCGCCAACTTATTGCCCCTATTGAACACAATCAGATCAGACTTACAAAGGTGGTCTACGGTTGCCCATTCCTGGTTTGGAAAAATCAGTGTTGTTAAGATGAATGTCCTACCTAGGTTACTGTTCTTGCTGCAAATGATCCCCTTTAAAATCCCTGTAGGTTTTTATACTTTAGTCAGGTCTCTTATTGGCAGATATATATGGAACAGAAGGCGTCCCAGACTTGCCAGGTCCCTCCTTACCAGACCAAAAAGGGAAGGTGGTTTGGCACTGCCAGACCTTAAGAAGTATTTCTTAGCAATTGTGTTGAATAGGATTTCTGACTGGAAGTATCACAAAGCCACTAAGTTGTGGGTGACTTTGGAAATAACACTCAGTGGGACAGACCTCTTTTCACAACTCTGGATACCCAGAAAGCATAGGACTCTGGCCCCGACCACATCACCGCTTACTCGCTCTACCCTAATGGTATGGGACTCTTTATGCTTCAAGCAGGATTGGAAGTACAACTCACCACTTATGCCTTTACGGGGTCACAACTACTTCCCACCAGGGAACACGGGTCCCAATACTCAGATTTGGGAACTCGCCTCTGCCACTTTTTTGCACCATGTAACTACCTCCATGAGTATTGCTCCCCTGTACACGTTAGTACCTCCTGCTACTACAACACCCCTGGACCACTGGCGCTACCGCCAACTTGCAGCATTCGTCCGTTCACTACCAAAACCTCTACGTTCCATCTCGGACTTGACTCCCATCGAAATGGCTCTTGCCAAAGACAAACCTGTGGAAAGACCCATCTCCTATTTTTACCAATCCCTGCAAGCCTTGGCCTCCTCGGAAGGCCCCGCCTTCCTCCGTAAATGGGAGGAAGACCTTCACAAGGAACTCTCAGCTGCTGAACGAGACTCCATTCTATTACTAGCTCACACCACCTCCATAGCCTCCAAGATGGCGGAAGTAAATTATAAACTGTTGACGAGGTGGCACTACACCCCAGTGGTACTTCACAACTTTTTCCCGCACACGTCACCTTTATGCTGGCGAGGCTGTGGAGAACGAGCAACACATGCTCATATATGGTGGCACTGCCCCCTGATACGCCCCTATTGGGCGGCAATCCTACACTGGGCCAGTGTGATTCAAGGTTTTGACATCCCTGATGATCCTGGGGTAGTCTTGCTTCATTGTACGGGCAAATCAGTGGGAGCATACAAGAAATCTTTAACACCCCACCTGCTTAATGCTGCAAAAGCGCTTATTCCACGTTATTGGAAACAATCCAAAGTCCCAACCCTACGCCAATGGCTGCTGGAGGTCGACCATATATACCATATGGAAGACCTCACGCTCTCTCTCAGAGGTAAAACTGATTTGGCAAAAAAAATTTGGTCCTGCTGGTTTGCCTTTAAGTATACGACTGACTACGCTGAACTAATGTCTAGTACTGTTTAATGTCTGATTGCAACAATACTGAATGTTGTCAATGCCTGACCTGGGCAGACCCCCCCCTCCCTTCCTTCACTCCCTCCCTTCCCCCCCCCATTTCTTCTCTCTCTTTTTCTGCCTTTCCCCTCCTAATAAGTTCAGTTTTTATGTTGGGTGCACTACATAGCGGAGAGTATTCTGTCATTCCCACTTTTCACAACCCCTAGCTGATGGGAAACTCCTACTATGAGACTAGTCGGTGAGTCTAGACGGTTTTATGTTCTGTAACCCACTATGTTTCGCACACCCCATCTGTATACTTTTTTATTTATTTTCTTTTTCTTGATTTTATCTTACCTTGAACTGTATTGTTCTTATTATTTCTTTGTCTCAATAAAAATTAATTAAACAAAAAAAACCTGCATGACCAGGCATGACCAGGCATGACCAAGCACGAGCTGCAGTGGAGTAGACACCTCAAAAACCAAGAAAGGTCTCTGGCTCCTCCTGCTTCCTCTTCTGCTGCAGTCTCGGCCTCTTCATCCACCTCTGTAGTGACAGTGGCACCTGCCACCCCGCAAACAGAGGATCTGCCAGCAACACTACCACCTGGGTCACCAACCATCTCCACAATGTCCCATGGAAGCGTTCAGCTCTCTATCTCCCAAACACTGGAGCGGAAGAGGAAGTTCCCCCCTACCCACCCGCGATCCCTGGCCCTGAATGCCAGCATTTCAAAATTCCTGGCCTTTGAAATGCTGTCATTCCGTCTGGTGGAGACGCAGAGTTTTAAAAGCCTGATGGCATTGGCTGTCCCACAGTACGTCGTGCCCAGCCGCCACTACTTTTCCAGGCGAGCCATCCCTTCCCTGCACAACCAAGTGGGGGACAAAATCAGGTGTGCACTGCGCAACGCCATCTGTGGCAAGATCCACCTAACTATGGATACGTGGACCAGTAAGCACGGTCAGGGATGTTATATCTCCCTAACAGCACACTGGGTAAATGCAGTGGCCTGAGGCGGATAGCAGTTTGGCGCATGTCCTTCCACCACCGAGGATTGCAGGGCGCTTTCTAACTCCTCCTCCGCTTCCTCATCCTCTACCGCCTCCTCATCCGGTCAGCGTAACACCTTCACCACCAACTTCAGCACAGCCAGGGGTAAACGACAGCAGGCAGTTTTAAAACTTTCCTGTTTGGGGGAAAAAACCCACACCGCGCAGGAGTTGTGGAGGGACATGGAACAACAGACCGATGAGTGGTTGGTGGCAGTGAGCCTCAAGCCTGGTGGTGTGCGATAATGGGCGAAATCTCGTAGCAGCTCTGGGCCTAGCCGGTTTGACGCACATCCCTTGCCTGGCGCATGTGCTGAATTTGGTGGTGCAGAGGTTCCTTAAAAATTACCCCAATATGCCAGAGCTGCTGCAGAAAGTGCGGGCCGTCTGTGCGCACTTTCGCCGTTCTCACCCTGCTGCTGCTCGCCTGTCAGCGCTGCAGCGTAACTTCGGCCTTCCCGCTCACCGCCTCATGTGTGACGTGCACACAAGGTGGAACTCCACCTTGCACATGCTGGCCAGACTGTGCGAGCAGCAGCAGGCGATAGTGGAGTTTCAGCTGCAGCATGCACGCGTGAGTCGCTCTGCGGAACAGCACCACTTCACCACCAATAACTGGGCCTCCATGCGAGACCTGTGTGCCTTGTTGCACTGTTTCGAGTACTCCTCCAAAATGGCCAGTGCCGATGACGCCGTTCTCAGCGTTACTATCCCAGTTCTATGCCTCCTTGAAAAACCGCTTTGGGCGATGATGGAAGAGGATGTGGCACAGGAGGAGGAGGAAGAGGGATCATTTCCAAGGCTTTCAGGGCAGTCATTCACAAGTGGCTCTGAGGGTGGGTTCCTGCACCAACAAACACCAGGTACACAATTGTCCAGCAAGGGAGGATCTGGAGGATGACGAGGTGGGAGGATGAGGAGGAGGAGATGGAGGAGGAGGAACCATGTTCACAGCTGGGTGGCACCCAGACCAGCTCATGGCCATCACTAGTGCGTGGCTGGGGGGATACAGAGGACACAGACGATACACCTCCCACAGAGGACAGCTTTTCGTTGCCTCTGGGCAGCCTGGCACACATGAGCGATTACATGCTGCAGTGTCTCCGCAACGACCGCCCACATTCTAACTGGTGCTGATTACTGGGTGGCCACGCTGCTGGATCCCCGTTACAAGGACAACGTACCGTCTTTAATTCCCTCACTGGAGCGTGATCGTAAGATGCGCGAGTACAAGCCCTCGCTGGTAGACGCGCTGCTGGTGGCATTCCCACCTGACAGCGGGGGCACAGTGGAAGCACAAGGCGAATGCAGAGGAGGAAGAGGTCGCCAACGCAGCCGGGGCACCGCCAGCACCTCAGAAGGCAGGGTTAGCATGGTCAAAATGTGGAAAAGCTTTGTCAGCACGCCACAACAACCAGCACCACCAGCTGATATTAAACGTCTTAGCAGGAGGCAGCATTTCACCAACATGGTGGAGTAGTATGTGTGCACACGCCTACACGTACTGAATGACGGGTCTGCCCCGTTCAACTTCTGGGTCTCCAAATTGGGCACATGGCCTGAGCTTGCCCTTTACGCCTTGGAGGTGCTGGCCTGCCCTGCAGCCAGTGTATTATCTGAACGTGTATTTAGCACGGCAGGGGGCGTTATCACAGACAAGCGCAGCCACCTGTCCAGAGCCAATGTGTACAAGCTCACGTTCATTAAAATGAACCAGGCATGGAAAATGAACCAGGCATGGATCCCACTGTCCGTACCTTGTGCAGAATAGACATGTATACCGGCCTTACCCTGCCATTGTTGTATTTTTAATCTTTCTCACTCTTTTGGGGTGTACCCTAATTTAAAAAAAAAAAAAATTAAAAACAAAGACCAGTGTTGGCTACCTTGTCCTCCTCCATCGCCGCCACATCCCCAGCCACCTCAACCTCCTACTTCATATGGACCTCGTCCTCCTAGGTCAATATTATAATTTTTTATTTTTATGTATTTTAGGTTATTTTAGGTTAATTCCCTATCCACGTTTGTTTGCAGAGCACTTGCCATGCTCTTAACAACATTTTTCTGCCATTTGCAGCCCTCTAGCCCTTTCCATTACTTTTTTAGAGCCATTTTAGTCCTCAAAAGTTCGGGTCCCCATTGACTTCAATGGGGTTCGGGTTCGGGGTCAAGTTCGGGTCCCGAACTCGAACTTTTTTTGCGAAGTTCGGCCAAACCCGTCGAACCCGAACATCCAGGTGTCCGCTCAACTCTAATCACAAGTGAATCTGGCAGGCTGGTTGTACCCTAGTTGATTTGATCAATGTTGTACATTCAGCCTGCCCATTAATGGTTTGAATCTCGGCTGGTCCCTGCTGAACCAGCCGAGATTCGAACCGTGTATGGCCGGCCTTAGATGCATCCTTTCACAGACAGGATAAGGGCACCCTCAGGCATGTTACTGCAAGGAATTAGGCATTTTTAACAACTTGACCATCAGAATTTCTTACCCCCTTCATGACCAGGGCATTTTTTGCTTTTCAGTACAGTGCTACTTTAACTGGCAATTGTTTGGTCATGCAACACCATAAGCAAATGAAATTTATAATTAAAAAAAAAAGAAAAAATGTCTAGACCAAGGTTTGCTCTATGTCAGTGTCAGGGTTAGAATTAAGCCTCATACACACAATCAGATTTTCATCGGACAAAGCGTAGGACTTTTGTCCGAAGGACATTGGCCAGGAACTTATGTTGTGTTATGGTGAGCATTTCTTCTGAGCATGTGTGTTTGTACTTTGGAGTTTTGTCCGACGGACTTGTGTACACACGCTGGGATAATCCGACAACACACATTTGTTGGCGGACAATTTTAAAGCATGCTATCCCACATTTGTCTGCAAAAAATCCGACAACAATTGTCCGATGGAGCATACAAACAGTTGGATTTTCCAACAACAGCCTGTCATCACACAATTCCCTTCGGATAATCCAATCGTGTGTACAAGGTTTTTGGGTCAAAGGTCAGCGTAAGTATATTTTAGGTAGGATTTTTTTTTTTAAAGCATTTTTTCAATTAGTGTTAGTGTGTTTTAGGTAAGTTAAAAAAAATGCTCACCATTGATTCTGGGTCATACTACGGGTACAGACAATATACACATGTGTGGTATCGCTGTGATTGTTAGGGGCAGGAGATTTATTTTTGGGTTGTTCTTTGATGGTAGGTTATGGTAGTAGCAAGAAAAATACAGCCCCATTTAAAAAAATATATATATTATTTTACTATTTTGGGCCACTTTTCCTTTGATAATAAAAAAATTAGGAGATAGCCATTACCAATTACCGCCAAATGAAAGTCCAAGTTGTGATGAAAAAAAAAGATATAATTCATCTGGATACACAAAGCTGTTGCAATGGCATGTACAGTTTTGCTAACACGTGTCAAAGTTGCACAATTGCGTTCAGGCAATTTATTTTACCATCCGCATGAAGGGGGTTAAATAAAATGGAACCTCACATATCAAGGGTAAAATGTAAAAAAGAAGAAGAAAAAAAAAGAAGTTTAAATTTTAGCCTGTGCCTTAAGAACATCAAGGCCAGTCAATGTGAAGAACTGCAGATTTAATACAAATTTCACAAAATGCATGATATAAAGCCTATATGTTCTTTTTCTGTATTAACCAAGGTACAATTCAGCTCAGGAGAGCTGCTTTCGAGTTATATAAGGGATTTGATGCTCATAAAAGAGCTTCTTGCTAAGTCTTTTTTTCTGTTAAACCTTGAGTGAGAGCAATAATGGGTAGGAACAAGTAAAGGTCGTAAAAGTGATGCAGCAGTGCTTGAAATACCAGTAAAGCTATGTACTGTTGCCCTGTGAAATCTCAGCTAATGGATGGCCAAGAAAATCATTTAGCACTAAAGAAAGAAAGAAAGAGAGAAAAGGTTAACGTTAAAAGATAAGAAAATGAAAATATGATAAGATACAATGAGCCATGACTTTTTCTTGTTAGTTTGAAGTGTGCTTAAGTGAATATTTTTTATTCTAAAGAATAATAATGCCATCAAGTCTACCATAACATTACATTTTACAGTAATATCATAAAGGGGAATTCTTGTGCTAAACAGACAATTTTACTTAACAGGGATCAGATTGTATTATCGTTACATTGCAAACAAACAAAATACAAAAAGGGGTTTATTAATAAACAGGCAATAGAGTTGATTTACTAAAGTCAAATAGGCTTTGCATTTTACAAGTGCAGTTGCACCAGAGCTTAGTAAATGAGGGGAAGTTTACCTTGCAAAGAATTTCCAATCCATTGCAAGGAAAAGAACAAAAACTGAATTTTTGCTTGTTCATACAGTGCAACCTTGGATTACGAGCATAATCCGTTCCAGGAGAATGCTTGTAATCCAAAGCACTCGCATATCAAAGCAAGTTTCCCCATAGAAGTCAATAGAAACGAAGATAATTCCGCATTGACTTCTATGGCATGCAATACCGCATGTGGCCAGAGTTGGGGGGCGCCGGAGAGCCTCAGAAAGACACTGGAACAGCTCGGCTAATCTCGGAAACCCTCGGAAAGGTTCAGAAACACTCGGGAACTGAGTATTTCCGAGTGATTCTGAGTATTTCCGAACGGCTCTGTACCATTCCGAGTGTCACCGGCACCCCCCCACCTCTGGCCGAATGCGGTACTGCACACCCCATTAGCTTGAATTCTGCTTGTTTCGCAAACTGAAGGGGTGTCCATTTCCTCCAGTTGGGTTTCACTGAGATTTGTACTCTAGCTGTGCAGTGTGTGGGACCTTTCCATTCCGTGCATTCTACTACTGAGAACAAGCCTTTGATGTTTTTGGTTTAGATTTAGAAGGATGTACTGTAGACAAAAAAAGGGCTGAAGATAAACAGGTTTAACTTATGTAGTAGTTGATTCATCTCTGTACCTAGGGATGCCACTTTTTCTTCAAGCCAAACCTGAACACTTTAGCGGCACACAGCAAAAAAATGTTTTAGTATACGCTATAGGATTGTAAACAGACCTGGGACACCTTTGGGCACTCCAAAGAGAATAGTAATGTGGCGTGCATAGTGCCCCCTCACCCTCCTATCAGGCCCTGTTCTGAGCCACATTCCTGTCTGAATATTATGTCCGGGTTTCAGGTGGACTGAAAGCCAGACATGATTCAAAACCCAGACAGGTGGCAACTAGGGATGAGCCGAGCACCCCCGGTTCGGTTCGCATCCAGAACATGCGAACGGACCGAAAGTTCGCGCAAACTTTCGAACACCTTTAAAGACTCGAACGTCAAAAAACAAAAGTGTGAATTTTAAAGGCTAATATGCAAGTTATTGTCCTAAAAAGGGTTTGGGGACCCGGGTCCTGCCCCAGGGGACATGTATCAATGCAAAAAAAAGTTTTAAAAACTGACATTTTTTCGGGAGCAGTGATTTTAACCACTTAAGGACCGCGCACTGTAGATATACGTTGGCAGAATAGCACGGACAGGCATAATCACGTACCTGTACGTGGTCCTTTAAATGCCTGCCGTGTGGTCGTGCACGCGCCACTCGCGACCCTGCCGCCATCCCTGTGAGTCGGACCGCGGGTCCCGCGGACCCGATTGCCGCGGGGATCCCCGCGATCGTCTCACGGATGTATAGAGCGGGGAGATGCTTGTGTAAACAAGCATCTCCCTGCTCTGCCTAGTGACAATGACACGGATCTCGGCTCCGTGTACTCGGAGTGGAGATCGGTGTCATGTGACACAGAGCCCAACCCCCCCTCAGTTAGAAACACAATGCAGGGAACACTTAAACCCTACAGCGCCACCTAGTGGTTAACCCCTTCACTGCCAGTGTCATTTTCACAGTAACCAGTGCATTTTTATAGCACTGATCACTGTGAAAATGACAATGGTCCCAAAAATGTGTCAAAAGTTTCCGATGTGTCCGCCATAATGTCGCAGTCACGAAAAAAATCACTGATCGCCGCCATTACTAGTAAAAAATTTTTTTTTTTTTTAAATGCCATAAAACTATCCCCTATTTTGTAAACGCTATAACTTTTGTGCAAACCAATCAATAGACGCTGATTGCGATTTTTTTTAACCAAAAATATGTAGAAGAATACGTCTCGGCCTAAACTGAGGAAAAAAATGTTTTTTTATATATTTTTGGGGGAAATTTATTATAGCAAAAATTAAAAAATATTGCATTTTTTTCAAAATTGTCGCTCTATTTTTGTTTATAGCGCAAAAAATAAAAACCGCAGAGGTGATCAAATACCACCAAAAGAAAGCTATATTTGTGGGAAAAAAAGGACACCAATTTTGTTTGGGAGCCACGTCGCACGACCGCGCAATTGTCAGTTAAAGCGACGCAGTGCCGAATCGCAAAAAGTGGCCTGGTCTTTAACCAGCCAAAATGGTCCGAGCCTTAAGTGGTTAACCACTTCCACACAGGGCACTTATACACCTTCCTGCCCAGACCAATTTTCAGCTTTCTGCGCTGTTGCACTTTGAAAGACAATTGCACGGTCATGCTACACTGTACCCAAACTAAATTTTTATCATTTTGTTCCCACAAATAGAGCTTTCTTTTGGTGGTATTTGATCACCTCTGCGATTTTTATTTTCTGCAATTTTTTTTTTAAAAAGACCAAAAATTTTGAAAAAAAACATATTTTTTTGTTTCAGTTACAAAACGTTGTAAATAAGTACGTTTTCTCCTTCACTGATGGGGCTGCACTGACGGGCACTGATAAGGCGGCACTGATGGGCACCGATAGGTGGCACGGATGGGCACTGATAGGTGGCACGGATGGGCACTGATAGGCGGCATGGATGGGCACAGATAGGCGGCACGGATGGGCACAGATAGGCGGCACGGATGGGCACAGATAGGCGGCACGGATGGGCACAGATAGGCGGCACGGATGGGCATGGATAGGCAATATGGATGGGCACTGATAGGTGGCACAGATGGGCACTGATAGGTGGCATGGATGGGCACTGATAGGTGGCACTGTACTGTAATGTGCTGTACTAATGGATGCCAATCGGTGCCAAACAATAATGCCTGCCAATCAGTGGTGCCCATTGTGGGCACTGATTGGCATCCATTGTGGGCACTGATTGGCATCCATTAGGCATTTCTAATTGGCATCCCTGGTGGTCTAGGGTGGCATACCTTATGGTGGGCATCCCTGGTGGTCTGGTGGCATCCCTGGTGGTCCAGTGTGGGCATCCTCGGGGGGCTGTGCTGATAATCGATCAGCACAAACCGCCCCTGTCAGAGGAGGAGCCGATCGGCTCTCCTCTACTCGCGTCTGACAGACGCGAGTGAGGAAAAGCCGATCACCGGCTTTTCCTGTTTACATCGTGATCAGCCGTGATTGGACACGGCTGATCACGTGGTAAAGAGTCTCCATCGGAGACTCTTTACCTAGATCGGTGTTGCGGGGTGTCAGACTGACATCCCGCAACAACAATCGCCGCGATGCGCACCCCCCGGGGGCACGCATCGGCTCAATATCCTGAAGATGTCATATGACGTCCAGTCAGCATAGTGAAACTACTTTGCCACCGTCATTTTGCAATAGGGCGGGCGGCAAGTGGTTAACCACTTAAGCCCCGGACCATTTTGTAGCTAAAGGACCAGAGGTGTTTTCAGAATTTGGCACTGCGCTGCTTTAACTGGAAATTGAGCGGACATGCAATGTTGTACCCAAACGAAATTTGCGTCCTTTTCTTCCCACAAATAGAGCTTTCTTTTAATGGTATTTGATTGTCTCTGCGATTTTTATCTTTTGCGATATAAACGGAAAAAGACAGAAAATTTTGAAAAAAATTATATGTTCTACTTTTTGTTATAAGAAGAATCGAATAAACTCAATTTTAGTCATATATTTAGGCCAAAATGTATTCAGCCACATGTCTTTAGTAAAAAAAATATGTCAATAAGCGTATATTTATTGGTTTGCGCAAAAGTTATAGCGTCTACAAACTAGGGTACATTTTCTGGAATTTACACAACTTTTAATTTATGACTGCCTATCTCATTTCTTGAGGAGCTAAAATGGCAGGGCAGTACAAACCCCCCCCCCCCCCCAAATGACCCCATTTTGGAAAGTAGACATCCCAAGGAAATTGCTGAGAGGCATGTTGAGCCCATTGAATATTTTTTTTGTTTTTGTCTCAAGTGATTGAATAATGACTAAAAAAAAAAATTACAAAAAGATGTCACTAAATGATATATTGCTCACACATGCCATGGTTATATGTGGAATTGCACCCCAAAATACATTTTGCTGCTTCTCCTGAGTACGGGGATACCACATGTGTGGGACTTTTTGGGAGCCTAGCCGCGTACAGGCCCCCGAAAACCAAGCACCGCCCTCTAGGATTTCTAAGGGCACAAATTTTTGATTTCACTCCTCACTAACCATCACAGTTTCGAAGGCCATAAAATGCCAAAATAGCACCACCCCCCCCCCCCGCCCAAATGACCCCATTTTAGAAAGTAGACACCCCAAGGAAATTGCTGAGAGGCATGTTGAGCCCATTGAATATTTTTTTTTGTCCCAAGTGATTGAATAATGACAAAAAAAATAAAAAATTACAAAAAGTTGTCACTAAATGATATATTGCTCACACATGCCATGGTTAAATGTGAAATTGCACCCCAAAATACATTTTGCTGTTTCTCCTGAGTACGGGGATACCACATGTGTGGGACTTTTTAGGAGCCTAGCCGCATACGGGACCCCGAAAACCAAGCACCGCCTTCAGGATTTCTAAGGGCACAAATTTTTGATTTCACTCCTCACTACTAGTGTTGAGCGAACCCGAACTGTAAAGTTTGGGTCCGTACCGAACTTTAGCTTTTTCCCGAACCCGAACCCGGACTTTGCCCAAAAGTCCGGGTTCGAGTTCGGGTATCTAATTACGCATTTAGAAATGCTTCAGGGGCCAGCCAATCACCTTTTGATTAGCTGGTGTGCCCTTAGAGGCCATCATAGCCATGCCTACTAATGGCATGGCTGTGATTGGTCAGTGCAACATGTGACCCAGCTTCTATATAAGCTAGAGGCACACAGCACACACGTCACTCTGCTTCAGAATAGATAGGGAGAGGATCTAGTCTGCTGCTGCTGCTTTTAGGGAGAGATAGAAAAATAGATGAGGTAGTCCTGATTCTACAATCTGAGGGAAAAGATAGAGAGATAGTGTAGTGTAGGGCCAGGTTCCTGTTGGTGCTTTCAGGGAGAGAGAATATTATATAGGAGTCCAGATTCAGAGATTAAAATCAGCGATCTGCATAGGTTTACCTATTTGTGTTGCAGTGCAGTCTTTTTACACTGCCATAAGCCCAGTGTCAGAGAAAATCTAACTTTTAGGGGGAAAAAAAAAAGGCACTTTATTGTGCTCTTTTCCAAAAGACCCATAGGGCAAAAAAAAAAAAAAGCATTTTATTTTGCTCGTGCAAAAAAAGACCCGTTTAGGGCAAAAAAAATAAATAAAAAATTTGCACTTTAATGTACGCTTGCAAAAAGAGCCATTCAGGGGCACAAAAAATAGTGTGCTATACTAAAAAAACAAAATTTTTTTTGAATAGCATTTTCTGCAGTTCTGTAGCTGTGCGATTCAGCGGTTACGTACTGTGGGTGTGTTCTGCTCTTCCAAAAAACGCCGTTTAGGGGCACAAAAAATAGTTTGCAGTGTGTTATACATATTTGGAGGTGTGTGAAATAAACAATTTCTATATAGTTTTCTCCTACTGTGCTATACTAAAAAAACATTTTTTTTTAATAGCATTTTCTGCAGTTCTGTAGCTGTGCGATTCAGCGGTTACGTACTGTGGGTGTGTTCTGCTCTTCCAAAAACACCCATTTAGGGCAAGATCCTAAATTTGGAAAATATGAGGAGAAGGTCAAAGGGACGTGGTGGCCCCGGTCGTGGTGCTGCTGGTGGAGCTCCTGTTGCAGGGAGAGGACGTGGTGGATCTGTGCCAGATACACGCACAAGTGAAACACCTTCCTCAGGTGCGAGTAGGCGACCGAGCCTGCGGCGGTTTTTTGTCGCGCCTAATGAGGCTGTACGAATGTTTAGGCCAGGACAAGTACAGGCGATAGTAGATTGGGTTGCTGACAGTGCCTCGGGTTCCTTCACATTGTCTCCCACCCACTCTTCTGATGAAAGAACAGAGTTGGCACCTGAAACCCATGTCCATCAGTCTTTCACCTCACCCCCTTGCAAATCAGCCAAGCAGTCTGAGCCCCAAATCATGCAGCAGTCTCTTCTGCTTTTCGATGACTCTGTTAGCAGGGTTTCCCAGGGCCATCCACCTAGCCCTGCCCCAGAAGTGGAAGAGATTGAGTGCACCAATGCCCAACCACTTATGTTTCATGATGAGTACATGGGAGGACCATCGCAGTACGTCTCGGATGATGACGAAACACAGGTGCCAACTGCTGCTGCTTTCGCAATTGTGCAGACAGACAAGGAGGGCAGGGGTGAAGACTGGGTGGAAGATGATGTGGAGGACGATAAGGTCCTCGACCCCACATGGAATGAACGTTATGCAGGTGACCAGTGTAGTTTGGAGGAAGAGGCGGTGGTCGCACAGAGCCACCAGCACAGCAGAAGAGGGAGCAGGGTGCAAAAGCAGAGCGTCTGTCAGCTAGACAGTATGTCTGCTACTGCCCAACGCAGCAAGGGACCGAGCACACCAAAGCCAGGTCCAAGGAGTTCCCTAGCGTGGCAGTTCTTCACACAATGTGCTGATGACAAGACACGAGTGGTTTGCAGGCTGTGCAATCAGAGGCTGAAGCGAGGCATAAACGTTCTCAACCTGAGCACAACCTGCATGACCAGGCATCTAAGTGCAAAGCACGAGCTGCAGTGGAGTAGACACCTCAAAAACCAAGAAAGGTCTCTGGCTCCTCCTGCTTCCTCTTCTGCTGCAGTCTCGGCCTCTTCATCCACCTCTGTAGTGACAGTGGCACCTGCCACCCCGCAAACAGAGGATCTGCCAGCAACACGACCACCTGGGTCACCAACCATCTCCACAATGTCCCATGGAAGCGTTCAGCTCTCTATCTCCCAAACATTGGAGCGGAAGAGGAAGTACCCCCCTAGCCACCCGCGATCCCTGGCCCTGAATGCCAGCATTTCAAAACTCCTGGCCTTTGAAATGCTGTCATTCCGTCTGGTGGAGACGCAGAGTTTTAAAAGCCTGATGGCATTGGCTGTCCCACAGTACGTCGTGCCCAGCCGCCACTATTTTTCCAGGCGAGCCATGCCTTCCCTGCACAACCAAGTGGGGGACAAAATCAGGTGTGCACTGCGCAACGCCATCTGTGGCAAGGTCCACCTAACTACGGATGCGTGGACCAGTAAGCACGGTCAGGGACGTTATATCTCCCTAACAGCACACTGGGTAAATGCAGTGGCGGCTGGGCCTGAGGCAGATAGCAGTTTGGCGCATGTCCTTCCACCACCGAGGATTGCAGGGCGCTTCAGTTTGCCTCCTGTTGCTAACTCCTCCTACTCCGCTTCCTCATCCTCTACCGCCTCCTCATCCGGTCAGCGTAACACCTTCACCACCAACTTCAGCACAGCCAGGGGTAAACGACAGCAGGCAGTTTTAAAACTTTCCTGTTTGGGGGAAAAACCCCACACCGCGCAGGAGTTGTGGAGGGACATGGAACAACAGACCAATGAGTGGTTGCTGTCAGTGAGCCTCAAGCCCGGCCTGGTGGTGTGCGATAATGGGCGAAATCTCGTAGCAGCTCTGGGCCTAGCCGGTTTGACGCACATCCCTTGCCTGGCGCATGTGCTGAACTTGGTGGTCCAGACGTTCCTTAAAAATTACCCCAATATGCCAGAGCTGCTGCAGAAAGTGCGGGCTGTGTGTGCGCACTTTCGGCGTTCTCACCCTGCTGCTGCTCGCCTGTCAGCGCTGCAGCGTAACTTCGGCCTTCCCGCTCACCGCCTCATATGTGACGTGCCCACAAGGTGGAACTCCACCTTGCACATGCTGGCCAGACTGTGCGAGCATCAGCAGGCGATAGTGGAGTTTCAGCTGCAGCAATCACGCGTGAGTCGCTCTGCGGAACAGCACCACTTCACCACCAATAACTGGGCCTCCATGCGAGACCTGTGTGCCTTGTTGCGCTGTTTCGAGTACTCCACCAACATGTCCAGTGCCAATGACGCCGTTCTTAGCGTTACTATCCCAGTTCTATGCCTCCTTGAAAAAACGCTTCGGGCGATGATGGAAGAGGATGTGGCACAGGAGGATGAGGAGGAGGAAGCGGGATCATTTTAAAGGCTTTCAGGGCAGTCTTTCACAAGTGGCTACGAGGGTGGGTTCCTGCACCAACAAACGCCAGGTACACAATTGTCCAGCAGAAAGGGCACAGTTCTGGAGGATGACGAGGTGGAGGAGGAGATGGAGGAGGAGGAGGAGGAGCCATTTTCACAACAGGGTGGCACCCAGACCAGCTCGTGGCCATCACTGGTGCGTGGCTGGGGGGATACAGAGGACACAGACGATACACCTCCCACAGAGGACAGCTTTTCTTTGCCTCTGGGCAGCCTGGCACACATGAGCGATTACGTGCTGCAGTGTTTCCGCAATGACCGCCGAGTTGCCCACATTTTAACTGGTGCTGATTACTGGGTGGCCACCCTGCTGGATCCCCGTTACAAGGACAACGTACCGTCCTTAATTCCCTCACTGGAGCGGGATCGTAAGATGCGCGAGTACAAGCGCACGCTGGTAGACGCGCTGCTGGTGGCATTCCCACCTGACAGCGGGCGTACGGTGGAAGCACAAGGCGAAGGAAGAGGAGGAGGAAGAGGTCGCCAACGCAGCCGGGCACCGGCAGCACCTCAGAAGGCAGGGTTAGCATGGCTGAAATGTGGAAAAGCTTTGTCAGCACGCCACAACAACCAGCACCACCAGCTGAGATGGAACGTCTTAGCAGGAGGCAGCATTTCACCAACATGGTTGAGCAGTATGTGTCCACAGGCCTACACGTACTGGATGACGGGTCTGCCCCCTTTAACTTCTGGGTCTCCAAATTGGGCACATGGCCTGAGCTTGCCCTTTATGCCTTGGAGGTGCTGGCCTGCCCTGCAGCCAGTGTATTATCTGAACGTGTATTTAGCACGGCAGGGGGCGTTATCACAGACAAGCGCAGCCGCCTGTCCAGAGCCAATGTGGACAAGCTCACGTTCATTAAAATGAACCAGGCATGGATCCCACAGGACTTGTCCGTACCTTGTGCAGAATAGACATGTATACCGGTGTTGTGACAAAAACTGTCCGGCCATCGGATTGTGTCCGGCCCATACTGCGAAGGCGCAGCGCCTGCGCAGTACAGAGGACAAGGAGATTCACAAAATCTCCGAAGATTAACGGCGCCTGCGCTGTGAGTGCAGGTTCAAGCCCCACCATCCAAGTGGACATACGGTAGCACATAGTAACAGGGCCCCTCACGGGCTCGGTTCGATCGCCACGCTTCGGGCACGGCCTCACTTGGCTCGGCTTGAACCACGGATGGTGTGGCCTTCACCTGAACTCACCACGCAGGCGCTGTTCGTCTTGGGAGATTTTCGAAATCCCCTTGTCCTACATACTGAGGAAGCGCAGTACAGGGTGGACACTATTTGACGGGGGACAGAATTCGACACATCACCGGCCTTACCCAGCCATTGTTGTATTTTTGAATCAGTGTTGGCTACCTCGTCCTCCTCCACCGCCGCTTCCACCTACACAGCCACATCCACCGCCACCTCAACCTCCTACTCCATATGGACCTCGTCCTCCTAGGTCAAGATTATTTTTTTTTATTTTTTTTATGTTATTTTAAGTTATTTCCCTATCCACATTTGTTTGCAGAGCACTTGCCATGCTCTTAACAACATTTTGCTGCCATTTGCAGCCCTCTAGCCCTTTCCATTACTTTTTTAGAGCCTTTTTAGTCCTTAGAAGTCCGGGTCCCCATTGACTTCAATGGGGTTCGGGTTCGGGTCCGGGTTCGGGTTAAAGTTCGGTCCCGAACCCGAACTTTTTTCCGAAGTTCGGCCGAACCCGTCGAACCCGAACATCCAGGTGTCCGCTCAACTCTACTCACTACCTATCACAGCTTCGAAGGCCATAAAATGCCAAAATAGCACAAAACCCCCCCAAATGACCCCATTTTGGAAAGTAGACACCCAAGCTATTTGCTGAGAGGCATGGTGAGTATTTACAGCTCTCATTTGTTTTTGAAAATGAAGAAAGAAAATAATTTTTTTTTATTTTTTATTTTTTTAATTTTCAAAACTTTGTGACAAAAAGCGAGATCTGCAAAATACTCACCATGCCTCTCAGCAAATAGCTTGGGGTGTCTACTTTCCAAAATGGGGTCATTTGGGGGGGGGGGTTTGTGCCATCTGGGCATTCCATGGCCTCCGAAACTGTGATAGGCAGTGAGGAGTGAAATCAACCCTTAGAAAGCCTGAAGGCGGTGCTTGGTTTTTGGGGTCCCGTACGCGGCTAGGCTCCCAAAAAGTCTCACACATGTGGTATCCCCGTACTCAGGAGAAGCAACAGAATGTATTTTGGGGTGTAATTCCACATATGCCCATGGCATGTTTGAGCAATATATCATTTAGTGACAACTTTGTGCAAAAAAAATAAATAAAAATAAATTGTCTTTTTTCCGCAACTTGTGTCAATATATAAAATATTCAATGGACTCGACATGCCTCTCAGTATATAACTTGGGGTGTCTACTTTCCAAAATGGGGTCATTTGGGAGGGTTTTGAACTGTCCTGACATTTTATACACAACATTAGGAAGCTTACATCCACTCTTCTAACCACTTGAAGACAAAGCCCTTTCTGACACTTTTTGTTTACATGAAAACATTTTTTTTTTTTTGCAAGAAAATTATGTTGAACCCCAAAACATTATATATTTTTTTAAAGCAAAGGCCCTACGGATTAAAATGGTGGGTGTTGCATTTTTTTTTCCACACAGTATTTGCGCAGCGATTTTTCAAACGCATTTTTTTGGGAAAAAATACACTTTTTTTAATTTTAATGCACTAAAATACGCTATATTGCCCAAATGTTTGATGAAATGAAAAAGATGATCCTAGGCTCAGTACATAGATACCAAACACAACATGCTTTAAAATTTCGCACAAACGCGCATTGGCGACAAACTACATACATTTTTAAAAGCCTTTAAAAGCCTTTACAGGTTACCACGTTAGATTTGCAGAGGAGGTCTACTGGTAAAATGACTGCCCTCGATCTGACCTATGCGGTGATACCTCACATGCATGGTGCAATTGCTGTTTACATATGACGCCAGACCGACGCTTGCGTTCGCCATTGCGCAAGAGCAGGGCAGGACAGGGGTGCTTTTTTTTTTTTATTATTATTAATTTTGCTTTTTGATTTTATTTTTAAACTGTTCCTTCCATATTTTTTTTTTTTTTTTTATCATTTTTATTGTTATCCCAGGGAATGTAAATATCCCCTATGATAGCAATAGGTTGTGACAGGTACTCTTTTTTTGAAAAAAACTGGGGTCTATTAGACCCTAGATCTTTCCTCTGCCCTCAAAGCATCTGACCACACCAAGATCGGTGTGATAAAATGCTTTCCCAATTGCGCTTTTTATATCCGGGGGGGGGACATTCCCTCCCACTGCTTGTAAAAGCAGTCCAGAGGCTAATTAGCCACTAGGATTGCTTTTACATGAAAGCCGGCCGCTGGCTGAAAAGAATGATACCAAGATGATACCTAAACCCGCAGGCATCAATCTGGTATAACCATTCAAAGTCCAGCAACATACCAGTACGTTGCTGGTCCTTGTTGGACATGTATTGTAATCTTTTTTTTCATGCAGCCTATTGGCTGAATGAAAAAAAAGAGATTGATCGGTGGGTATGCCCACCATTAGAATACCTCCCTTCATTCACCCACTTCTAATGATGGGCATACATGCACCATTTTTATATGCCGAAGCATGGGGGCATCCTCCCGCAAAAGTTATGCCACACACACATAGTCGGACTTTTCCACGGGCAAGCCTCCATCGGAATTTCGACCGTATGTACGCGGCATTAGGAGCAAAATCGCTCCTCCGCCCCTGCTGCCCCCATGCTTCGGCATATATGCTTTTTTTTTTAACTGTGGTGGTAAAATTACCTCCTACAGCACTGGAGTTGCAGGGATCAGGCCTGTCTCTGCGAACGCTGCAGTTATGCGTGTTGTGTTTTTTAAGTGACAGTGATCGATCGATACTGCACTTGGGTGGCCTGGGCTGGACCGAGGGGCAAAACGCAGGTGCTAGCAGGTATCTGGGCTGATCCCGCTAACACTGTGTTTTTGGGAACCCTAAATTGCTGGGGACGCTAGTATAGATCTGATCAGATATTGATCTGTTCAGATACTATACCACTAAGGGAGGTGTATACTTCACGCGTGGGTGTTAGCGTTACTGGCACTAACCTGACGCTGCCTGGGGTGACGCAGACCCTCTCTGACGCTAAAACCTAATTGATATCACCCGCCGGGCGATCAGGGGGTTAAACCTTTATTGGGTTATATACGGCGGGTGCCCTGACACTATAAAAAGCAAACTAACTAACCAGCGTCACCCGTAACACTTATATGGTGATCAATGGTGAAAGGGTTAAGGGGCAATCAGGTGGTTAAACCTTTATTAGGTAATATATGGGGGTACCAGACGCTATAAAAACCTGCGGCGAACCTAAAAAAAAATAACTGGCTACCTATCGGCATCACCGACACTAAGACAGCGATCAGAAAAACGATCGCTTAGTGACACTGGCAAAAGGGGGTGAAAGGGTTACCTGGGGGGGTGATCAAGGGGTTAAACCTTTATTGGGTAATATATGGGGGTACCCGACACTATAAAAACCTGCGGCGAACCTAAAAAAAATTAACTGGCTACCTATCGGCATCACCGACACTAAAACAGCGATCAGAAAAATGATCGCTTAGTGACGGCGGTGCTAGGGGGTGAAAGGGTTACCTGGGGGGCGATCAAGGGGTTAAACCTTTATTAGGGGGGGTTAGGGGGCTACACTGGACCTAAAACTAACTGCCCTGACACTTTTACAGTCACAAATGTCACTGATTGCAGTGATCAGTAAATAAATGGTCACTGCAATAAGTGACACTGTGACTGGGGGCTGGGGGTGATCTGGGGGGTGATCTGGGGGTGTCTGGGGGGGGGGCGATCTATGTACCTATGTGTGCTGGTGTTAGTGTAGTGTTTGTGCACTAACCTGTGTGTCTTCTCTCATGCGGCGCTCGGTATATGTGAGCGCCGCATGAGGGATGACATCACTTCCTCCTGCTTGTGTAAACATTACACAGGCAGAGGAAGCATTTGATTCGCCGGGAGCGATCGCGAGGGGGTGGCCAGAATCGAATGGCGGCCCCCTCATCACGGATCGCTCCCGAATCGATCCCGGCCGCTCACTGTACCGGAGGGGGGTCCGATTGGACCCCCCACCCATACAAAGGCAGGCACGTACAGGTACGTGATTGTGCCTGTCCGTGCCATTCTGCCAACGTATATTTACAGTGGGCGGTCGTTACGTGGTTAATGATGCTTAAAGTGAAAAAATAAAAGTGAAATATTCCTTTAAATATCGTGCCTGGGGGGTGTCTATAGTATACCTGTAAAGTGGCGCGTGTTTCCTGTGTTTAGAACTGTCCCTGCACAAAATGACATTTCTAAAGGAATAAAAGTCATTTAAAACTGCTTGCGGCTGTAATGTCTGGTCCTGGCAATATGAATGAAAATCATTGAGAACCCCCCCCCCCCCCCCCAGCCCATTACCAGCCCTGCACCCAAATTAAAAAAAGGAATGGCGTGGGGCCCCCAGGCTCTATATACTCTGAATAGCAGTATACAGGAGGTGCAAACAAGACAGGGACTGTAGGTTTGTTCTTAAGTAGAATCTGTTTGTAATTTTGAACTAGTAAATTTTTAAAGTATAGCTTCAGCCATAAAAAAAAAAAATGTTAAGCTTTTTGGCAAAAAATTGGGCCTTTGGTGGTGGTGGTGGCAGTATTGCCACAACACTGTAAGCCCTCACAGTTAGGCCCTATATACTCTGAACAGCAGTATACAGGATGTGTAAACAAGACAGGGACTGTAGGTTTGTTCTTAAGTAGAATCTGTTTGTAATTTTGAACTGGTAAATTTTTAAAGTGTAGCTTCAGCCAAAAAATCAATGTTTAAGCTTTTTGGCAAACATAGGGAAGGGTTATCACCCCTGTAACATTTGTTTTGCTGTCTGTGCACCTTTTCAGAAGATTTCACCTCACTTTCTGTCCCAATGACAATTGGATTTTGAAAATTTGGGGTTTTTAGGGAAACAAGGATTGGTGATAAAGCATAAGTGGAGAGGAGACACCTTTTTCCCATATTAACTGTTTTCCCTTCCTAGGGGTAGATTTCCTTTCACTTCCTGTTGTCTCCCTCCGTTTGAAAGGAGTCGTTTGAAAGTCGGATTTTTGAAAGAAGGGGCCTGCCCTATGTACTCTGCAGAAATTTGGGCCTTAGGTGTTGCCATAACACTGTAAGCCCTCACAGTTACTCTTGGTGGGCGCTTGAACGCCCTGCTGTGAACTATTACCGTATATACTCGAGTATAAGCCGACCCGAATATAAGCCGAGGCACCTAATTTTACCACAAAAAAATGGGAAAACATATTGACTCGAGTATAAGCCTAGGGTGTCCATCTGCATGCCTCACTGTGCCCATGCCCAGACTGATGTTTAGCACGGGAGTCTATGGAAGGTGTGCCCGGCTTTGAAAAATCGGTGCTCCCCGACCGTAGGTCCCCCAGACAACAAACTTTGCACACTTGTAGAGGAGAAATGGTGCTACATGTGTGCCAAGTTTCGGGTCCAGGGGACCTACGACCGGCCCATACCGGGTCCCCAAAATCACCAGAGAAATTACCATTTAACATGGGAGTCTATGGAAGGGGTGCCCGGCTTTGAAAAATTGGTGCTCCCCGGCCGTAGGTCCCCCGGACAACAAACTTTGCACACTTGTAGAGGAGTAATGGGGCTACATGTGTGCCAAGTTTCGGGTCCAGGGGACCTACGGTCGGCCGGTACCCGGTCCCCAAAATCCGGGAGATCAGGCGCAAAAAGGTGACTCGAGTATAAGCCGAGGGGGGCATTTTCAGCACAAAAAATTTGGATGAAAAACTCGGCTTATACTCGAGTATATACAGTATATCAAGAATTTTAATTACATGCCATTGTTGAACAGTGGCAGAAAAATTGGGCCTTAAGCACTGGTGCCACAACACTGCAACCCCTCACAGATACTATAGTTGGAGCGCAGGAATGAGCCCTGCTGCAAAGTATTACAGCAAAAATTGTAATTACATGCCCCTGTTAAACAGGGGCAGAAAAATTGGGTCTTAGGCATTGGTGCTGGTGCCACAACACTGAAACCCCTCACAGATACTCTAGTTGGAGCGCAGGAATGAGCCCTGCTGCAAAGTATTGCAGCAAAAATTGTAATTACACGCCCCTGTTAAACAGGGGCAGAAAAATTGGGACTTAGCCACTTGGTGGCGGTGCCCAGAACCAAAAATGTTCTTACAAGCTATTAACATGAACATGGAGGAAGAGGATAGTTACTCAGCATCAGCATAGGCAGTCTTGAAGGGATCTCACATTCAAAAAACAATTTATTCAGTTACATCAGCATCAGGTGCTTGGTAGCTGGTGATCCAAGACTGATTCATTTTTATGAAGGTCAGCCGATCGACCGAGTTTGTGGACAGGCGCACCCTATGATCGGTTACAAAGCCTCCAGCAGCACTGAATGTGTGTTCCGAAAGAACGCTGGATGCAGGACAGGCCAGTAGCTCAATTGCATACTGTGCAGCTCTGGCCAGTGATCCATCCTCAAGACCCAGTAACCCAGAGGATTTTCGGTGGGAAAGGTGTCCAAGTCTGAGCTTGCCCCAAGGTATTCCTGCACCATGTGAATCAGACGCTGGCGATGGTTGCTGGAAGCGATCATACCTTGGGGCTGCGTACTAAAAAATTGTCTGAACGCATCGGTCAGACGGCCACCTTCTCCACCGCTCCTTCTGTGACTGATCGAAGCCTCAGCAACACGTTGTCCAGGACCAGGAATTTGTAACCTCCCAGGCTCTGGAAACACATTGCACAAACCTTTCTGCAAGGCCTCCTGAAGATGTTTCATCCTCTGTTCCCTCTGCGACGGCTGGATAAGGTTCGCAACCTTACCCATGTAACGTGGATCAAGGAGGGTTGCCAGCCAGTAATGATCCCTCTCCTTGATACCACGAATACGAGGATCCTTTCGCAGGGTTTGCAGGATCAGGGAGGCCATGCAGCGTAGGTTTGCTGAGGCATTCGGTCCGGAGTCCTCTGGGTCACTAAGGACGACATGATCCGCAGCCACCTCCTCCCAGCCACGTACAAGTCTATGGGTTTCTGGGGACTGTAAATGATCCCTTGAAGACTGCTGCTGATGCTGAGTGCTAGGCTCCACCTCCATGCTGACAGAATCCTCCTCCTCCTCCTCTTCCTATGTGATCGGCGGGCCCGCAGGAACACTGTCTGGATAAAGGGGGCCTTGAGAGGTAAGGAAGTTCTCATCTTCCTCCCTCTGTTCTGTCTCAAGTGCCCTGTCCATTATTCCATGCAGCGTGTGCTCCAACAGGTGGACAAGAGGGACAGTATCACTGATGCATGCACTGTCACTGCTCACCATCCTCGTGGCCTCCTCAAATGGTGACAGGACAGTGTAGGCATCCCTGATCATGACCCACTGGTGTGGCAAAAAAAAAAACAAGCTCCCCTGACCCTATTCTGGTGCCATAGTCGCACAGGTACTCATTGATGGCCCTCTGCTGCGTGTGCAGCCGCTGCAGCATGGCCAACTTTCACAGATTAGGCGGTTCTTGGGCAGGTTAAATTTCTTTTGGAGGTCAGCCAGCCAAGCACTGGCATTATATGACCGGCGGAAATGCACACAGACTTTCCTGGCCTGCCTCAGGACATCCTGTAAGCCCGGGTACCTACCCAAGTACTGCTGCACTACCAAGTTAAGGACGTGAGCCAAACAGGGCACATGGGTCAGCTGTCCCTGTCGGAGGGTGGAGAGGAGGTTGGTGCCATTGTCGCAAACCACCATTCCTGGCTTAAGCTGGCGTGGCGTCAACCACCTCTGAGCCTGCCCCTGCAGAGCTGACAGAATCTCTGCCCCAGTGTGGCTCCTGTCCCCCAAGCACACCAGCTCAAGCACCTTATGGCATATTTTTGCCTGCATACTTGCGTAGGCCCCTTGAACGCCTACGGAGCACTGCTGGTTCCGAGGACAAATCAGCAGAGGAAGAGGCCATGGAGGAAGAAGAAGAGGAGGGGGTGGAGGAGAGAGGTGTGTCAGAATCACCACTAGTAGCATTTTGGAGGCGTGGTGGTGGAACAACCTCCAACACTACTTCACCATGTCCTGCATCCTTCCCAGCTGCCATCAGAGTCACCCAGTGGGCTGTGAAAGATAGGTAACGTCCCGGTCCATGCCTGCTGGACCATGAGTCAGCGGTAATATGCACCTTACCGCTGACCGCCCTGTCCAGCGAGGCCAAGACATTGCCTTCCACATGCCGGTAGAGATCCAGAATCGCCGTCCGTGAAAAAAAGTGGCATTTGGGAACCTGCCACTGAGGTACCGCACATTCCACAAACTCACGGAAGGGGGCAGAGTCTACCAACTGACAAGGCAGCAGTTGAAGTGCTAGCAATTTAGCCAAGCTAGCATTCAACCACTGAGCATGTGGATGGCTGGGAGCGAATTTCTTTTGTCGGTGTAGCAACTGGGGCAAGGAAATTTGCCTGGTACAATCAGACGTTGGTGTACAGATAGCAGATTGCCCACAAGTACTTGGCAGTGGCACACCTATTTCTACACCTTCATGCCTCTCAGTGCAGGTTTCTGAGAGGACTGAAGGTATAGTGGGGTTGGAGATCCCAGCTGATGAGGAGCAAGGAGAGGTCCTCTTTGTTCTTTGGTGTTGGTCTTTTATGTATGCTTGCCAACAGACTGCATGGCAGGTCAACATATGTCTGGTCAAGCATGTGATGCCCAAGCGGCTGCACAGGTCTGAAAAAAGGCCCACACCAAAGAACTTTTGGAAAAACACGCAGAGTCAGCAGCGCCCTGCACATGCGGAGCTCTGCGGTGTGATGCAGTCGGTTGGCTGCCCTTAAGCTGGCCCCTGGAGGGCATCCTGCCTTGTTGGAGATGTGCCTCCTCCTCCTCCTCCCCCTCTCTCCTATCAGGAACCCACGTAGAGTCAGTGACCTCATAATCCCCTCCCTCCTCGTCACTGGAGCAAACCTGGCAGTATGCTGCAGCTGGGGGAACATGACAGCCAGTTTGCCCTCTGTCTGGGCTCACATTACTGCCTTACTCAATCTGGGTACCATCATCGGAGCCTTCAAAATGCTGCGCATCCTCCTGCAGCATGTACCCAACACTGTAGTGGAACAGTTCGGGGGACTCCTCCGTGCATGATGGTGGGGCTAGGGAAGGAGTAACTGATGACCTTGAGCCGATGGGATAGGCCTCTTTGGCACCTGCATTGGCAGCCAAGGTAGCCTGGGTGACAGAGGATGAGTAGAATGAGGACAGCTTGGTCATCCACTCTACCAACTCTTCTGCATGTTGCGGCTCAACACGGCCAGCGGCCGAAAAAAAGGACAAGCGTGCCCCACGGCCATGTGCTGATGAGGATGCACCGTGTCCACGACCAGCACTGTTGCCTCTAGACACAGAGCTTGCTTGCCCTCTTTTATTGGCCTGTGAGTGTCTGCCTCACCTTGTTGGCCTTCTAGACATACTGTATTTGATGTATTGGAAAGGAATAGGTACACAAGGAATGGCCTGCAGTCAGCTTTACCTGCCCACTGTGCCCAGTATACAGTACACTGACCTAATATACTGCAGCTTAGCTCAATCATCTGCCTGACTGTATTATTAGGAAGAGAACAGGGATGGTCTGCAGTGACCTTTACCTGCAAACTGTGCCCAGTATACAGTACACTTATACTGCAGCTTAGCTCAATCAACTGCCTGCCTATATTATTAGGAAGAGAACAGGGATGGTCTGTAGTCCTGCAGTCAGCTTTACTTGCACACCGAGCCCAGTATACAGTACACTGACTTAATATACTGCAGCTTCGCTCAATCAACTGCCTGTCTGTATTATTAGGAAGTGAACAGGGATGGTCTGCAGTCAGCTTTACCTGCACACTGAGCCCAGTATACAGTACACTAACTTAATATACTGCAGCGCGAATAATAGGATTTTTATAACAGCTTACCTGTAAAATCCTTTTCTTGGAGTACATCACGGGACACAGAGCGACATAGTCATTACTATGTGGGTTATATAGATACCTTCAGGTGCTGGCACTGGCAACTTCCAAAACCAGAAGTACCCTCCCCTATATAAGCCCCTCCCATCCGGGAGTACCTCAGTTTTGTAGCAAAGCAATAAGTGTCCCCAAAAGAGGGGTGGGAGCTCTGTGTCCCGTGATGTACTCCAAGAAAAGGATTTTACAGGTAAGCTGTTATAAAAATCCTATTTTCTTTCTCGTACATCACGGGACACAGAGCGACATAGTCATTACTATGTGGGACGTCCCAAAGCAATGCCAAATGAGGGGGGGGATACACCATACATAAGCTGGGCGCTATCAGACATGAGGATCTTTTGCGGTCTGCAACACACTGCGCCCAAAGGCGACCTCCTCCTGACTTCTAACGTCCACCTGGTAGAACCTAGTAAACGTGTGTACTGAAGACCATGTTGCGGCCTTACAGATTTGAGCCAGGGAGGCCTGGTCATGCACTGCCCATGAAGTTCCAACTGCTCTCGTGGAGTGCGCCCTAACTTTGAACGGAGGCGGTCTCCTTCTCAAGCCATAGGCTTGCATTATGACCTGTCGAATCCATTTGGCTAAAGTAGATTTTGACGCTGCCTGACCCTTTCTGGGGCCTTCCGGCAGAATAAACAAAGTATCCGTTCTACGAATCTGAGCAGTGGCTTTTAGATAAGCTTTAACTGCTCTTACTACATCCAAAGAATGTAATAACTTTTCCTCTACCGAGCTCGGTTTGGGGAAAAAGGAAGGAAGAACCACATCTTGGTTCAAATGAAACCTCGATACCACCTTAGGAAGAAAGGCTGGATGAGGACGTAACACTACTCTGTCCTTATGGATAACCAGATATGGCTCCTTACAGGACATAGCGGCCAATTCCGACACTCTTTTAGCCGAACATATGGCTACTAAAAAAAAAAAAATCCTGGTGAGAAGAACCAAGGAAATGTGCTGTAATGGTTCAAATGGTTGTTTCTGTAGAACCGATAGAACCAGGTTTAGGTCCCATGGACATATGGGAATTTTAACCGGAGGGCTAATACGCATCACTCCTTGTGTAAAAGTTTTGACTAGTGAATGCGAAGCCAGGGGCCTTTGAAAAAATATTGACAAGGCCGAAATCTGACCCTTGATAGTACTCAAGGCAAACTTCCTATCTACAGCCCACTGTAGGAAGTCCAGAATCCTACCTATTACGTACTTACGTGGATGCCATTTCTTGGCCTCACACCACGCGATGTACGCCTTCCAGATTCTATAGTAAATCTGCCTGGATACCGGCTTCCTGGCATTGATCATGGTAGATATCACAGGATTAGAGAGACCTCTCTTTTTTAGAATGTGGGCTTCAATAGCCAGGCCGTCAAACCTAGGGCTAGTAAGGAAGGGTGGTATATCGGTCCTTGTGAAAGCAGGTCCGGACGATGTGGGAGGGTCCAAGGACTCCCCACAGACATTTTTACAATCTCTGCGTACCATGCTCTTCGGGGCCACGCTGGAGCCACCAGAATCACTGGTTTCTTTTCTACCCTGATTCTGCGGAGTAATCGAGGCAACAATTGTGGCGGTGGAAATGCATATATCAGCTTGAACTGATCCCAAGGGAACACTAGAGCATCCGAGCTGCAAGCTAGGGGATCCCTTGTCCGAGAGACAAATCTGTCCACCTTTGCGTTGAATCTGGATGCTAGCAGATCTACATCCGGTGCTCCCCACCGCTGACATATTGCCCGGAAAACCTCGGGGTGAAGGGACCATTCCCCTGGGCATAATTGTTGGCGACTTAGAAAGTCCGCCTTCCAATTCTCCACTCCTGGAATGAATACCGCGGATATGGCTGGGACATATCTTTCTGCCCATTTCAGGATGCGATTTACTTCCCTCTGGGCTGCACGACTCCTGGTGCCCCCCTGATGATTGATATATGCCACTGCCGTGGCATTGTCTGATTAAATTCTGACAGGGGACCCTTGGAGTTTGGATGTCCATGCTACTAGGGCATACCGGGCTGCTCGTATCTCTAAGAGATTGATGGGCAGGGCCTTCTCTGCATCCGACCATCTGCCCTGGAGAGACCATTGCTCCAGTACTGCCCCCCAGCCTATAAGGCTGGCATCTGTAGTGACCACCTTCCAAGAAATCAGACTGAAGGATTTCCCTTTTTTCAGATTCTGGGGAACCAACCACCAACGGAGGCTTTTGCGAACGGAAGGGGACAAGGGCATTGGTAAGTCTAGGGCCTGAACTTTTTTGTTCCAGGCTGACAGTATGGCCCTTTGCAAATTCCTTGAATGGAATTGACCGTAGGGCACCGCTTTGAATGATGCCACCATTTTCCCCAGCAGCCTCATGCACAGGCGTATGGACGGCTGTCTTTTTGTACCCACCAGGTGGATCAAATCTCTCAAAGAAGACACTTTTTCTTGAGGCAAGAAAATCTTCCTCTGGTCTGAATCCAGCCTTAGCCCCAAGTATTCCAGACTTTTGACTGGTTTTAGGGCTGACTTGTCTCGGTTGATGATCCAACCGTGAGATTCCAGATACTTGATTGTCTCGTGAACAACCATTTCTAGTTTTTCCACTGAGTGGTCCATCAGCAACAAGTCGTCTAGATATGCCATTATCGTCACACCTCGTGTTCTTAGATTGGCCAATAGTGGGGCCAGAATTTTTGTGAACACTCGTGGTGCTGTGGCCAGACCGAAGGGTAAGGCTCTGAACTGAAAATGGCGCCCTTCTACTGCAAAGCGTAGAAATTTTTGGTGGACTGGAAAGATGGGAATGTGCAAATAAGCATCTTTGATGTCAATCGAGGCTAACCATTCCTCCCCTTGTAGAGCAGTGGCCACCGATCGGATCGACTCCATCCGGAAAGTCCTGATATGTAGGAATTTGTTTAGCCCTTTTAGATTTAATATGGGCCTTACGTCCCCGTTTGGCTTCGGGACTGTAAAGAGGTTTGAGTAAAACCCGAACCTGCATTCTTCCAGGGGAACCTCCATAATTACTGCTTGGAGCAATAGTTCTTCTAGTGCCGACAGGAGGGATCCTCCCTTCCGGGGATCTCTTGGCACGTTTGACCACATAAAATGGGAAGGAGGAGAGTCTTTTAACTCCAGCTTGTATCCCAGACTTACTGCGGAGAGCACCCATCTGTCTCTGATCGTGTCCCGCCAGGTCTCTGCGAACAACTGAAGTCTTCCCCCCACCCGATTGAGTGGGGGCAACCCTTCATAAATTTGACTTGGGGGGAGGTTTTGTACCTCTCCTGACCCAGGGTTTTTTGTTACCCTGTGATTGTCCCTGATTCTTACCCCCGTGATTTGACCGAGGAGGCCGTCGGAACCAGGGCCGTTTGAAGGAATTTGGGGGCCCCAAGCAGATTGAGAATTTGGGGCCCCCGAGGGGGGGGTAGGGTTGCCACCTTTTCGTCAAGCCAAACCCGAACGCTTAAGCAGCGCACCACAATTTTTTTTATTTTTTTTTTGTAGTACATTAAATTCATTACCTATGTACAAAGCAATGCACAGCAATTTTGTTATGTAGTATACACTATACATATATTTTTGTGATTAAATAACATTTCTAATCATATGGAATTAATCACAAGAATCTCCCTTTACATCAGAGTCAACAGAGTTCCCCTTTACATCTGAATGCCAGGGTTTGTTCCCCTTTACATCTGATTCTGCAGGAGAGGAGTGCAGAGGGTAAGATGGAGGCAGTATGTACATGAGAGGATTGCGGAGGGTATGATGGGGGCAGTATGTACAGGAGAGGAGTGCGGAGGGTATTATGGAGGCAGTATGTACAGGAGAGGAGTGTGGAGGGTATGACAGGGGCAGTATGTACAGGAGAGGAGTGTGGAGGGTATGACGGGGGCAGTATGTAAAGATGAGGAGTGTGGAGGGTATGACGGGGCAGTATGTACAGGAGAGGAGCGTGGAGGGGATGACGGGAGTAGTATGTACAGGAGAGGAGTGTGGAGGGTATGATGGGGGCAGTATGTAGAGGAGAGGACTGTGGAGGGTATGATTGGGCAGTATGTAGAGGAGAGGACTGTGGAGGGTATGATGTGGGCAGTATGTAGAGGAGAGGACTGTGGTGGGTATGATGGGGGCAGTATGTAGAGGAGAGGACTGTGGAGGGTATGATGGGGGCAGTATGTAGAGGAGAGGACTGTGGAGGGTATGATGGGGGCAGTATGTAGAGGAGAGGACTGTGGAGGGTATGATGGGGGCAGTATGTAGAGGAGAGGACTGTGGAGGGTATGATGGGGGCAGTATGTAGAGGAGAGGACTGTGGAGGGTATGATGGGGGCAGTATGTAGAGGAGAGGACTGTGGTGGGTATGATGGGGGCAGTATGTAGAGGAGAGGACTGTGGTGGGTAAGATGGGGTTAGGGATTTCCTGCAGTGTTTTTGGGGTGACCAGGGAGTGATTTTGATAAGGAAAGGAAAGTGACTATGGAATGATGTCCCTCAGCTGGATGTATAAAGTGGTCTGGGGGTGATATAACCTGGGGGGAGTTTGGGGGCTGAGAATTGTTCAGATGGTGATGTCTATAATGCAAAAAAAGCTCTTCTGCTCATCTACTAATATATACAGCAATAAATCAAACAGCAGTATTATTCAATGAAAACAATCTGTTACAACCCTTTCACAGTGGAGCGTTTTGCAGGCGCTATAGCGTTAAAAATAGCGCCTGCAAAACGCTGCTAAACTGCTGCCCCATTCATTCCAGTGTGAAAGCCCGAGGGGAGAGACCCGAGGGCTTTCACACTGGAGCGTTGCGCTAGGAGGACATTAGAAAAAGTCCTGCTAGCCGCATCTTTGCAGCGGTGAAGGAGCAGTGAGTTTACCGCGCCTCCACCGCTGCTGCCCATTGAAATGAATGGGATAGCGCGGCTATACTGCCCGCAATGCGCTGCTTCAGCAGCACATTGCGAGCGGTTTTAACACTTTCTCGGCCGCTAGCGGGGGTAAAACCGCCCCGCTAGCGGCCGAAATGCACCGTAAATCCACCCATAGCGTCGGCGGTAAATAGAGTGGCACTAGGTGCTCCAGTGCGAAAGGGCTCTTATAAACCATAAGCACATACATGTATATATACAGGGCCGCTGTTAGAAATCATGGGGCCCCGTACAGCCTACCTGATGGGGCCCCCCAACCCCGCCCTTGATGCCGCCTCAAAAAAGTCATATTTATCTCTGTCCAGGCTAATCCCATGCCTGCTAATGAATGAGAGAGTGCTGCAGCTGACTTTAAGGATTAAAATTTCCTTAAGCCAGCACATCTATTATGCCTTTAAATCAGCTGGAGGCATGCACTACATAATTATTTAAAATCTGTATGAGCCAATTCACACTAGCATTGCTCTCTGAAGAGTGATCTGCATGCGGATTGCTCTTCTGACAGAATTTGGCTGGTGGTGAACAGGCATTGTATGACCTCCTCGCCACCTGTTTTAACCACTTAAAAGGGGAGTTCCAGCCTTTTTTATGTTTATTAAAAGTCAGGAGCTACAAAAAGTGTAGCTGCTGGCTTTTAATAAACAGACACTTACCTGTTCCACTGTCCAGCGACGCAGCCGAATGGAGTTTCGCTCCTCTCCCCCTCCTCTCCGCTGGCGCCTGCATTCCAACTGTGGGCACCCGGCCGTGACAGCTTTCGGCTTCACGGCCGGGCACTCACTGCACATGCGCAAATGGCGCTGCATCTCCTGAGTGGACAGGCGATCGCCTGGGATCTGTCACGTGTCCCAGGTGATCGCCTACAGGGAGGGGCCGCATTAGGCGATATGGCGAGTCACCTAAGCAGTCCCTGGGCGGAAGGAGGAAGTGGGACAGGAAGTCCCACTCCTAACGAAGCCCCCACCCCCCCCCCCCTCCAAAAAAAAATACATTCCAAATGTGGCATGTAAGGGGGTGAGGAGTGGTTTAAGCGGAAGTTCCACTTTTGGGAGGAACTCCGCTTTAAAAACCCCAACAGTAGTTTAATAAATATAATGTTCAGCAGGAAACATGGTGGGTGGTCTCAGCATATGTACAGTGGATTCTCTGCAGAATTGGAGCTAAAAGGGACAGACATCAGTGTTCTGATTTCCAGGTCTGTTTAGTTTGCATCTGCAACACACAGCAGACAGAAGAGGACTTGTGATGTCTCTATAGGTGGCCACATGGAAATGGAAATTTGGACTTGTGTCCACTCACAATAGGCAATGTGGAAAGAAGGTTGACTGCACTCCCAGCATCAGAAAAAAATGAGCTTTAAATGTATAAAATCCACAAAGAAAAGCATCACAAACCCACAATACAGAGAGATAGCAGCATTTATTTTTTTGACCTGAATGGACCCAGAGATAGGCAGGTGTAAACAGATTCACATCTATGTACATCTGGATTCCATTCTACATAGAGCTTTCATACAGATCAACATAAAAAAAAAACAGGCAGACCTAATTGTAACGTTTGGTGAAAGCTTCTTTAAGGAGGAGTGGTTGGTGGGTGGTTAAAAAATGCAGCTCAGCTGCATCTTTTTACTGCCCCCATTCCACCCAAACAAGTAGCAAGTGTAAAGTAGCATCTCATGCTTATGATTATCGTCATTATGATGATCACAGCACTTTAGATCCTCTATTGCTCTTCCAGTGTCACATGGCTATTGGGTGCTGACTTTGTTATGGTTCTACTGTGTGACAGTCTGTACACACTCAGACCCCATAGCCATGTGACACTGTGGAAGAGCAATAGAGGATCTAAAGTGCTGTAATCATCATAATGACAATAATCACAAACACAGTGGGGAGTCAGGGGGCTGTACCTTCTTTTCATGGTAGTTGATGTTACTGTGTGCCGTCCCTTGCCTGTAGCTGTGCACTGCTGCTGGATTCAGTTTCCTGTATCCTCTCAGCCACATGCCTCTCTCACTCCCACAGACAGACAGACAGCACTTACTGAGGGAGTGTTGTACACATGAATCACTCCGCCAGGGATGGTACAAGCAGAGAGCAGCCACAGCCGGAACTAGAACATGTGCAGCGCATTATGCGGCCAGGCTTAATCTACCTGCGCCCCCCGAAAATGGAAATAAAGTCCCTTCATTGATTTCACTTCCTGGGCCCCTCTGTTGCCCTAATGGGGTACAGGAATATGTAAGTACACCCTGAAAAGCAAATAGGAGCAGGGGTGGTTTAGAAAAACATTTTATTTATTCTGTCAGAAATTAACTTTATAGCTTCCCGGGCCCCCTTGCTGAGCTGATGTGGCCGGGCCCCATACAACAGGGCTGGTTGTACTGCCCTATCAGCGGCCCTGTATATATATATAATCCAGCCCCCAGCACTCTGTATGTACAGATGATGTGAAGGTAATGTATGACAATTCATATAACTCTGTGTTATCCAAGCTCTGTACAATCAGAAGTGTAGACTCATCACATATACACAGGTTACATGATTGGTCACACATTACTGTCACATTATCTAGTCTGAGTGATTGGGGGATGTTTGTATTACATGTGTGCTGCTCAAGAGGTATCTGTCAGCTGTGATAGGGCTGCACAGTCACTGCCCCCCCCCCCCCCCATACACTCTCTGTTTGATTCTCCTGCATCACTTGCACTACAAATACTCCTAAACTTTGCAGCTTTGCTTCCCAGGAAAAAAAATAATTCAGCTCACCTCCTCCCTTCCTCTGGCCAGCCTGACAGGAGCTTCAGTGGGCTCCGCCTCCCGATTCTCTCAGCACTCCGCACTGGTGATTGGAGGGGGGGGGGGAGGTTACATAGTTACATAGTTACATAGTTACATAGTTAGTCAGGTTGAAAAAAGACACAAGTCCATCCAGTTCAACCGTAAAAAATAAAAATAAAAAAATAAAAATAAACATATATCGTACAATCCCATATACCCAATTCTATACCCACAGTTGATCCAGAGGAAGGCAAAAAAAACCAGAAGAGCATTATCCAATTTGCTACAGCAGGGGAAAAAATTCCTTCCTGATCCCCCGAGAGGCAATCGGATATTCCCTGGATCAACTTTACCTATAAATGTCAGTACCCAGTTATATTATGTACATTTAAGAAAGAATCCAGGCCCTTCTTAAAGCAATCTACTGAGCTGGCCAGAACCACCTCTGCAGGGAGTCTATTCCACATTTTCACAGCTCTTACTGTGAAAAAACCTTTCCGTATTTGGAGGTGAAATCTCTTTTCCTCTAGACGCAAAGAGTGCCCCCTTGTCCTTTGTGTTGACCGTAAAGTGAATAACTGAACACCAAGTTCACTATATGGACCCCTTATATATTTGTACATGTTGATCATATCCCCCCTTAATCTCCTCTTCTCAAGAGAGAATAAATTCAGTTCCTCTAATCTCTCCTCATAGCTGAGCTCCTCCATGCCTCTTATCAGTTTGGTTGCCCTTCTCTGCACTTTCTCCAGTTCCCCAATATCCTTTTTGAGAACTGGGGCCCAAAACTGAACTGCATATTCCAGATGAGGTCTTACTAATGATTTGAACAGGGGCAAAATGATATCTCTCTCTCTGGAGACCATACCTCTCTTAATACAAGAAAGGACTTTGCTCGCTTTGGAAACCGCAGCTTGGCATTGCATGCCATTATTGAGCTTATGATCTACCAAAACCCCTAGATCCTTCTCCACTACGGATCCCCCCAGTTGTACTCCCCCTAGTATGTATGATGCATTCATATTATTAGCCCCCAAGTGCATAACTTTACATTTATCAACATTAAACCTCATCTGCCACATAGTCGCCCAATTAGACAGAGCATTGAGGTCGGCTTGTAAATTGGCGACATCCTGTAAGGACGTTATTCCACTGCATAGCTTGGTGTCATCTGCAAAGACAGAAATGTTACTTTTGATCTCAGACCCAATATCATTTATAAACATATTAAAAAGTAAGGGTCCCAGCACTGAACCTTGGGGTACACCACTGATAACCTTGGACCATTCAGAGTAAGAATCATTAACCACTACTCTCTGAATTCTGTCTTTTAGCCAGTTTTCTATCCATTTACAAACTGATATTTCCAATCCTGTAGACTTTACCTTACACATGAGCCGTGTGTGGGGAACTGTATCGAACGCTTTTGCAAAATCCAAGTATACCACGTCCACTGCCACCCCTCTGTCCAAGGTCTTACTTACCTCTTCATAAAAAGAAATCAGGTTTGTTTGACAACTTCTGTCTTTCATGAATCCATGCTGTCTGTTGCTTAAATAGTTTTTTTCCAGCAAGAACTCATCTATGTGGTCTTTTATTAATCTCTCCAGTATTTTCCCAACTATAGAAGTTAAACTAACAGGTCTATAGTTACTTGGTAAACACTTAATTCCCTTTTTAAATATAGGCACCACATTGGCCCTGCGCCAATCCAGTGGTACTATTCCTGTCATTAATGAGTCCCTAAAAATTAAATACAATGGCTTTGAAATTACAGAGCTCAATTCTTTTAGGATCCGTGGGTGTATGCCATCTGGTCCAGGTGCTTTATCCACCTTTATTCCATCTAAATATTTCTGGACCATATCACTTTTGAGCCATTGTGGATTTGGGGCTGTGTCACTACCACCCCCATTTTGGACATGAGCTCCCCCATGCTCCTTTGTATACACAGAACTGAAGAAAGTATTTAATAAATTAGCCTTCTCTTTGTCCCCAGTCACCCACTCTAGATTATTTTGTAAAGGGCCTACATGCTCAGACTTGACCTTTTTACTATTAATATATTTGAAGAATTTTTTGGGGTTTGTCCTACTATCTTTTGCAATCTGTCGTTCGTTTTGAATTTTTGCATCCTTGATTTCCTTTTTACATATCCTGTTATATTCTTTGTAACATTTAAATGACACTAGTGTTCCCTCATTTTTATATTTTTTAAAAGCTCTTTTCTTATAGTTTATAGCTTTTTTAACTTTGTCAGTGAGCCACATAGGTTTTATTTTTAGCCTTTTAAACTTATTGCCCATGGGAATATACTTTGCAGTGAGTTCCCAAACAGTCTTTTTGAAGAATTCCCATTTCTGTTCTGTGCCCATTGATGCCAATATTCCTTCCCAGTCTAAGTCCTGGAGAGCAGCACTCATCCTTGGAAAATTTGCTCTCTTGAAATTAAGTGTTTTTATCTTTCCTGTATGTGATTTTTGCTTACAACTAACATCAAATGAAATCATGTTATGGTCACTGCTACCCAGGTGTTCCTTTATCTGAACATTAGTAATACGCTCTGCATGGTTTGAGATTACCAGGTCCAACAGAGCATCATTCCTAGTTGGGGCCTCAATAAACTGGACCATAAAATTGTCCTGCAATAGGTTTATAAATTTTTGCCCTTTAACTGTCCCAGCAGTTCCATTACTCCAGTCAATTTCTGGGTAGTTAAAATCCCCCATTATTATCACCGTCCCAGCCCTTGCAGCCCTTTCCATCTGTGCAAGGAGCTGAGTCTCTAACTCCTCATTAACATTGGGTGGTCTATAACAAACTCCAATGATTAGCTTTGAACTACGCACATCTGTATGCAGTCCTACCCATAATGCTTCAGACTCATCACACTCTCCATCCACCAGGTCCTCTTTCACACTCGCTTTGAGATCACTTCTCACATAGAGACAGACCCCTCCACCCTTCCTTTTTACCCTGTCTTTCCGAAAGAGTGCATAGCCAGGAATATTAATAGCCCAGTCGTGTGAGGAATGAAGCCAAGTTTCAGCAATACCGATTACATCATAGCTCTCCTCATGCACCAGAGCTTCCAACTCACCTATTTTGCTTGGCAGACTTCTGGCATTGGTGAACAGACACTTTAATGCATTAATATTATTTGACCGGTCACATACTATCCTCTTGGGTGTTCCCAGATTGCAACTAGGACTTGCTACTATACTTACCTTGGGTTTATGTTCTTTGGTTACCCTACCACTAATGCCCCTAATACTACCCTTTAGAATATGTTCCCCGCTGACTCTCACTATCTCTGGACCCTCCCCCCTGTCACCTAGTTTAAAAACCCCTCTAACTTTTTGGCCATCCTTATTCCCAGCTGATCTGCACCCTCCTCATTTAGGTGCAGTCCGTCCCTTCTATAGTACTGGTTATCGACTGAGAAGTCGGCCCAGTCCTCCAGGAACCCAAACCCCTCCTTACTACACCAGCTCTTCAGCCACTTGTTCACTTCCCTAATCTCACTCTGCCTTTCTGGTGTGGCTCGATGTACCGGTAGTATTCCCGAGAATACTACCTTGGAGGTCCTTTTCCTCAATTTAGCTCCCAAGTCCCTAAAATCGTTCTTTAGGACACTCCATCTACCTCTGACTTTGTCATTGGTGCCAACGTGCACCATGACAGCTGGGTCTTCCCCAGCCCCTCCCAGTAATCTGTCCACCAGATCCGTGATGTGCCGAACCCGAGCGCCCGGTAGACAACATACAGTTCGGCGCTTCAGGTCTTTGTTACAGATTGCCCTCTCTGTCCTTCTAAGAATTGAGTCCCCTACCACCAGAATCTGTCTTTCCTTTCCCTTCGCTTCCCCCCCACTCTCACTGGAGGAGTTCTTCCCCTGGCAGCTAGGAGAGTCCCTCAGCTCCAGCAGTGCTGGTCCCGGACTGGTTTCACCAATGTCACTCAATGGAGCATACTTATTGGGATGCTCCAGCCCTGGATCGGCCTCCCTGGCACTTCGCCCTCTACCCTTCCTGACTGTCACCCATCTACTATTTTCTAGTGCCTGCACCTCTTTGACTCCACCCACCTCTGTGCTGGCCCCTGCCATCACCTGCCGGGTACGTATCCAGCTCTCCTTTAGTGTGGAGGGACTTCCCAGTGCTGACAGTTGCTTCCCTAGATTCAGAACCTGGGCTTCCAGGGAAACAATGTGCTTACATTTTGCACAGCAGTAATCGCCCTCGATCAGATGATCAAGGAACGCATACATGCTGCAAGATGTACACCGAGTCGCCTCGCCACACCCGCTGGGCATCGTACCTATTAATTTAATGAGGATTCGAGATTATACCCTGTCCAAATTACCTAACACTAGCTTCCTGACCCAACTATTCAACAAGACAATACACAGGTACTCAACAAGACAATACACAGGTACTCAACAAGACATTACACAGGTACTCAACAAGACAATACACAGGTACTCAACAAGACAATACACAGGTACTCAACAAAACAATACACAGGTACTCAACAAGACAATACACAGGTACTCAACAAGACAATACACAGGTACTCAACAAGACAATACACAGGTACCACGCAGACCCACGTGCACCCACAGACCAACGGACCCGCGTGCACTCGCAGACCAGCGTGCACTCGCAGACCAACGGACCTGCGTGCACTCGCGGACCCGCGTGCACTCGCAGACCAACGGACCCGCGTGCACTCGCAGACCAGCGTGCACTCGCAGACCAACAGACCCGCGTGCACTCGCAGACCAACGGACCCGCGTGCACTCGCAGACCAACGGACCCGCGTGCACTCGCAGACCAACGGACCCGCGTGCACTCGCAGACCAACGGACCCGCGTGCACTCGCAGACCAATGGACCCGCGTGCACTCGCAGACCAACGGACCCGCGTGCACTCGCAGACCAACGGACCCGCGTGCACTCGCAGACCAACGGACCCACGTGCACTCGCAGACCAACGGACCCACGTGCACTCGCAGACCAACGGACCCACGTGCACTCGCAGACCAGCGTGCACTCGCAGACCAACGGACCCGCGTGCACTCGCAGACCAGCGTGCACTCGCAGACCAATGGACCCGCGTGCACTCGCAGACCAACGGACCCGCGTGCACTCGCAGACCAGCGTGCACTCGCAGACCAACGGACCCGCGTGCACTCGCAGACCAGCGTGCACTCGCAGACCAACGGACCCGCGTGCACTCGCAGACCAGCGTGCACTCGCAGACCAACGGACCCGCGTGCACTCGCAGACCAGCGTGCACCCGCAGACCAACGGACCCGCGTGCACTCGCAGACCAGCGTGCACCCGCAGACCAATGGACCCGCGTGCACTCGCAGACCAGCGTGCACTCGCAGACCAACGGACCCGCGTGCACTCGCAGACCTACGTGCACCCGCAGACCAACGGACCCGCGTGCACTCGCAGACCAGCGTGCACTCGCAGACCCACCTGCACTCGCAGACCCACGGACCCGCGTGCACTCGCAGACCAGCGTGCACCTACAATACACAAGTACTAACGATCCACACACACTACTCAGACAACACCCAGGTACTCACACTACACATCTACTATGACCCCTGTTTTAACCTCCTGTTTTCAACTCTTGATTTTAACTCACCACTTAGTCCAGTTCCACTAACTCTTGATTTTAACTCACCACTTAGTCCAGTTCCACTAACTCTTGATTTTAACTCACCACTTAGTCCAGTTCCACTAACTCTTGATTTTAACTCACCACTTAGTCCAGTTCCACTAACTCTTGATTTTAACTCACCACTTAGTCCAGTTCCACTTGGACAGAGTTCCAGCAACTCAAAATGAGCAGGCTCTAAATGAGCTCTACAGAAATTTATATAGGCCTCAAGCACCTGTGACCAATTAACCACTCCCCTTAATTAGTAGGCTGAAGGAAAAAAAGAGAAAAAAAAGGCTGTTTAAAATGTGCCAGAAAAAGGTGTTAAAAAGCTGCAAGGAAAAAGAGCCAAAAATAACCAAAAATGCAACCCAGCAGTCAAAAGCAGAAACTTCTTCACTCTCCACAGGTTGAGTCAGAGATACGAGAGACTGTGCAGGACACTGGAGGAGGGGGAGGAGGGGGGGGGGAGAGACAGAAAGGAGCTTTCGATTCCAGCACACACCGCAGCACTGTGCACTTATTTAACCACTTCTCTACTGTGCACGAAAACCCCCTTCCTGCCCAAGCCATTTTTCAGCTTTCAGCGCTGTCACACTTTGAATGACAATTGCGCGGTCGTGCGACGTGGCTCCCAAACGAAATTTGTGTCCTTTTTTTCCCACAAATAGAGCTTTCTTTTGGTGGTATTTGATCACCTCTGCGGTTTTTATTTTTTGCGCTATAAACAAAAGAAGAGCGTCCAGTTTGGAAAAAAAACACTATTTTTTACTTTTTGCTATAATAAATACCCATTTTTTTTTTTTAAATAAAATTTTCCTCAGTTTAGGCCGATACGTATTCTTCTACATATTTTTGCTAAAAAAAAAAAAAAAAAAAAAAATCGCAATAAGCGCGTATTGATTGGTTTGCGCAAAAGTTATAGCGTGTACAAAATAGGGGATAGATTTATAGCATTTTTATTTTTTTATTTTTTTATTAGTAATGGCGGCGATCTGCGATTTTTTATTGTGACTGCGATATTGCGGCGGACACATCGGACACTTTTGACACATTTTTGGGACCATTCACATTTATACAGCGATCCCTGCTATAAAAATGCATTGATTACTGTATAAATGTGATTGGCAGGGAAGGGGTTAACCACTAGGGGGCGGGAAGGGGTTAAATATGTTCCCTCAATGTGTTCTTACTGTGGGGGGAGGTGACTGACTGGGGGAGGTGACCGATGGTTGTCCCTATGTACAAGGGACACACCATTGGTCCCCTCTCCCTCACAGGACGTGGATCTCTGTGTTTACACACAGAGATCCACTTTCCTGCTCGTTTCCCGGGCAATCGCGGCCGCCGGGCACGCGCACCGGGGCCTTGTGAACGCGGCGGCGAGCGCGCGCCTCCTAGCTCGTTTTAAAGGGAGGACGTCATATGACGTCCTCCCAGAACGAGAGTATCCTCCGCCCACCGTCAATTGACAGTGGGCGGGGGACAAGTGGTTAAAAGCAATGCTGCTGCTGTCTCACAGTGACAGGTGTGCCGATGGTCTCCCCCACCTGAATGGGAGGGGGGGCGCCGATCACGGGAGGGGGGCCGCTCTGCTGGGGCCCCAGGCCAGCTTCTGGCCCCAAGCAGTTGCTTGGTTTGCCTCTCCTGTTCCGACGGCCCTGGTCGGAACTGCTTCACAGCAGATGTCCCAGGGACTGGAGAGGCAGGCCTCTTAAAAGAGGGACCTCTAAATCTCTTTTTAACCGGCAAGAGAGTACTTTTACCGCTGGAAATTTTCTGGATATATTTGTCCAGGTCTTCCCCGAATAAGCGTTCACCATGAAATGGGAAGCCAACCAGCAATTTTTTACAGGGAGCTTCAGCAGACCAGTTCTTGAGCCATAGAAGCCTGCGCATATGTACTATAGACAGCGTAAAGCGGGAGGCCTGATGGACTGAATCCTTTATGGCGTCAACCGCAAAGCATAAGGCTCTAGGTAGATCAGCTAGGGCAAGAGCCTGCTGATCTGGCAAGTCCCTTAAGACCTGTTTTAACTGATCCTTCACCGCTTGGCAGACCCCAATAGCTGCTACTGCTGGTTGTGTCACCAAGCTTGCTGTAGTAAAAGCAGATTTTAACCACTTAAGCCCCGGACCATTTCGGGCCATTAGGACCAGGCCTGTTTTTGGGATTCGGCACTGCGCTGCTTTAACTGTAAATTGTGCGGACATGCAATGTTGTACCCAAATGAAATTTGCGTCCTTTTCTTCCCACAAATAGAGCTTTCTTTTAATGGTATTTGATTGCCTCTGCAATTTTTATTTTTTGCAATATAAACAGAAAAAGACCGAAAATTTTGAAAAAAAATGATATTTTCTAATTTTTGTTATAAGAAAAATCGAATAAACTCAATTTTAGTCATACATTTAGGCCAAAATGTATTCAGCCACATGTCTTTAGTAAAAAAAATGTCAATAAGCGTATATTTATTGGTTTGCGCAAAAGTTATAGCGTTTACAAACTAGGGTACATTTTCTGAAATTTACACAGCTTTAAATTTATGACTGCCTATCTCATTTCTTGAGGTGCTAAAATGGCAGGGCAGTACAAACCCCCCCAAATGACCCCATTTTGGAAAGTAGACACCCCAAGGAAATTGCTGAGATGCATGTTGAGCCCATTGAATATTTTTTTTTTTTTGTCCCAAGTGATTGAATAATGACAAAAAAAAAAAAAAATTACAAAAAGTTGTCACTAAATTATATATTGCTCACACATGCCATGGTTATATGTGGAATTGCACCCCAAAATACATTCTGCTGCTTCTCCTGAGTACGGGGATACCACATGTGTGGGACTTTTTAGGAGCCTAGCCACGTACGGGACCCCGGAAACCAAGCACCGCCTTCAGGGTTTCTAAGGGCGCAAATTTTTGATTTCACTCCTCACTACCTATCACAGTTTCGAAGGCCATAAAATGCCAAAATAGCACAAAACCCCCCCAAATGACCCCATTTTGGAAAGTAGACACCCCAAGCTATTTGCTGAGAGGCATGTTGAGTCCATGGAATATTTTATATTTTGCCACAGGTTGCGGGAATATGACAAACTTTTTTTTTTTTTGCACAAAGTTGTCACTAAATGATATATTGCTCACACATGCCATGGGCATATGTGAAATTACACCCCAAAATACATTCTGCTGCTTCTCCTGAGTACGGGGATACCACATGTGTGGGACTTTTTGGGAGCCTAGCCGCGTACGGGACCCCAAAAACCAAGCACCGCCTTCAAGGTTTCTAAGGGCATAAATTTTTGATTTCGCTCCTCACTACCTATCACAGTTTTGAAGGCCATAAAATGCCAAGATGGCACAAAACCCCCCCAAATGACCCCATTTTGGAAAGTAGACACCCCAAGCTATTTGCTGAGAGGCATGTTGAGCCCATTGAATATTTTTTTTTTTTTGTCCCAAATGATTGAATAATGACAAAAAGAAAAAAAAAATGTACAAAAAGTTGTCACTAAATGATATATTGCTCACACATGCCATGGTTATATGTGAAATTACACCCCAAAATACATTCTGCTGCTTCTCCTGAGTACGGGGATACCACATGTGTGGGACTTTTTGGGAGCCTAGCCGCGTACGGGACCCCAAAACCAAGCACCGCCTTCAAGGTTTCTAAGGGCATAAATTTTTGATTTCACTCCTCACTACCTATCACAGTTTTGAAGGCCATAAAATGTCAAAATAGCCCAAAACCCCCACAAATGACCCCATTTTGGAAAGTAGACACCCCAAGCTATTTGCTGAGAGGCATGGTGAGTATTTTACAGCTCTCATTTGTTTTTGAAAATTAAGAAAGACATTTTTTTTTCTTTTTTTTTTCTTTTTTTACATTTTCAAAACTTTGTGACAAAAAGCGAGATCTGCAAAATACTCAACATACCTCTCAGCAAATAGCTTGGGGTGTCTACTTTCCAAAATGGGGTCATTTGGGGGGGTTTGTGCCATCTGGGCATTCCATGGCCTCCGAAACTGTGATAGGCAGTGAGGAGTGAAATCAAAAATTTACACCCATAGAAATCCTGAAGGCGGTGCTTGGTTTTTGGGGTCCCGTACGCGACTAGGCTCCCAAAAAGTCCCACACATGTGGTATCCCCGTACTCAGGAGAAGCAACAGAATGTATTTTGGGGTGTAATTCCACATATGCCCATGGCATGTTTGAGCAATATATAATTTAGTGACAACTTTTTGTACATTTTTTTTTTTGGTCATTATTCAATCACTTGGGACAAAAAAAAAAATATTCAATGGGCTCAACATGCCTCTCAGCAAATAGCTTGAGGTGTCTACTTTACAAAATGGGGTCATTTGGGGGGGTTTTGAACTGTCCTGGCATTTTATGCGCAACATTAGGAAGCTTATGTCACACATCATCCACTCTTCTAACCACTTGAAGACAAAGCCCTTTCTGACACTTTTTGTTTACATGAAAAAAAAAATTTTTTTGCAAGAAAATTATGTTGAACCCCCAAACATTGTATATTTTTTTAAAGCAAAGGCCCTACAGATTAAAATAGTGGGTGTTGCATTTTTTTTTTCCACACAGTATTTGCGCAGCGATTTTTCAAACGCATTTTTTGGGGGAAAAACACACTTTTTTTATTTTTAATGCACTAAAAAACACTATATTGCCCAAATGTTTGATGAAATAAAAAAGATAATCATAGGCCGAGTACATGGATACCAAACACGACATGCTTTAAAATTGCGCACAAACGCGCAGCGGCGACAAACTACATTCATTTTTAAAAGCATTTAAAAGCCTTTACAGGTTACCACGTTAGATTTACAGAGGAGGTCTACTGCTAAAATGACTGCCCTCGATCTGACCTTCGCGGTGATACCTCACATGCATGATGCAATTGCTGTTTACATATGACGCTAGACCGACGCTTGCGTTCGCCTTTGCGCAAGAGCAGGGGGGGACAGCGGTGCTTTTTTTTTTTTATTATTATTTATTTGGCTTTTTTATTTTATTTTTAAACTGTGCCTTCCATGTTTTATTTTTTTACCATTTTTATCGTTATCTCAGGGAATGTAAATATCCCCTATGATAGCAATAAGTAGTGACAGGTACTCTTTTTTTGAAAAAAATTGGGGGGTTAGACCCTAGATCTTTCCTCTGCCCTCAAAGCATCTGACCACACCAAGATCGGTGTGATAAAATGCTTTCCCAATTTCCCAATGGCGCTTTTTATATCCGGGGGGGGGACATTCCCTCCCACTGCTTGTAAAAGCAGTCTAGAGGCTAATTATCTGCTAGAATTGCTTTTACATGAAAGCCGGCTGCTGGCTGAAAAGAATGATACCAAGATGATACCTAAACCTGCAGGCATCATTCTGGTATAAACATTCAAAGTCCAGCAACATACCAGTACGTTGCTGGTCCTTGTTGGACATGTATTGTAATCTTTTTTTTCATACAGCCTATTGGCTGAACGAAAAAAAGAGATTGATCGGTGGGTATGCCCACCATTAGAATACCTCCCTTCATCCACCCACTTCTAATGATGGGCATATATGCCGAAGCATGGGGGCATCCTCCCGCAAAAAAGTTATGCCGCGTACACACGGTCAAGCCTTCGTCGGAATTTCGACCGTATGTACGCGGCATAAAAGGTTATGCCGCGTACACACGGTCGGACTTTTCCACGGGCAAGCCTCCGTTGGAATTTCGACCGTATATACGCGGCATTAGGAGCAAAATCGCTCCTCCGCCCCTGCTGCCCCCATGCTTCGGCATATATGCTCTTTTTTTTAACTGTGGTGGTGAAATCACCTCCTACAGCGTTGGAGTCACGGCTGTCAAGATAAATAGATCCGCGCTGCAACTGAATGGCGTACCTGCTAAGCAAATGGTGGTTAACATTAAAACAAAGTAACATTACAGTACAACAGTAAGACCTTACCATGCCATACCTGCAAAGCAAATACCAAAACAAAACCTAGTAAAAAATAAAAAAATGTTTTAACGCAACCTGTGCCTAAAATATATATATGCCGAAGCATGGGGGCATCCTCCCGCAAAAAAGTTATGCCGCGTACACACGGTCGGAATTTTCCACGGGCAGGCCTCCGTCGGAATTTCGACCGTATGTACGCGGCATTAGGAGCAAAATCGCTCCTCCGCCCCTGCTGCCCCCATGCTTCGGCATATATGCTCTTTTTTTTAACTGTGGTGTCACGGCTTTATGTATCGTGGGAGCAAACGCTGTTGCTGTCAAGATAAATAATTCCGCGCTGCAGTTGAATGGCGCACCTGAAAACAAAAAATTACATACCTGAAAAGCAAGCATGATAAAACATTGCAGAATAGAATACAGTAAAAAAGAGCAGAACAATAGAGAGAAAATAGAGAGAGAGAGAACAATAAAACGACAACTATTTTTGGTTTTTTTATTTTATATTTTTTTTGTGTTTTGTTTTTTACGTTTTTTTTTTCTTTTTTACACTTTTTTTTGTAACTTTACAACTGTAATGGTTCGGGTCTCTCAAAATGTAATGGCATCTTGGGAGACCCTGTGTAAGTGTGTCCTTGTCTGTGAAATGCTGTACCCTACGCTAAAACTTCACTTTTGAGTGGTAGCGTTCAAAACATTCACCTTGGACTGGTTGATATTGATGGTTGCTATGGACTGGTTGCTATGGACGGTTGCTATGGACAGTTGCTATGGATGGTTGCTACGGATTGGTTGTTATGGACGGTTGCTATGGATTGGTTGCCATGGACAGTTGCTATGGACTGGATGCTATGGATAGTTGCTATGGATGGTTGCTATGGAAAGTTGCTATGGACGGTTGCTATGGACTGGTTGCAATGGATGGTTGCTATGGACAGTTGCTATAGACTGGTTGCTATGGATGGTTGCTATGGACGGTTTCTATGGACTGGTTGCTATAGACGTTTGCTATGGACTGGTTGATATGGATCAGGCCTGTCTCTGCGAACGCTGCAGTTATGTGTGTTGTGTTTGGTAAGTGACAGTGATCGATCGATACTGCACTTGGGTGGGCTGGGCTGGGCGGAGGGGCTAAACGCAGGCGCTAGCAGGTATCTGGGCTGATCCCGCTAACACTGCGTTTTTGGGAACCCTAAACCGCTGGGGATGCTAGTATAGATCTGATCAGATACTATACCACTAAGGGGGGTGTATGCTTTGCGCGTGGGTGTTAGCGTTACTGGCACTAACCTAACACTGCCTGGGGCGACGCAGACCCTCTCTGGCGCTAAAACCTAATTGATCTCACCCGCCGGGCGATCAGGGGGGTTAAACCTTTATTGGGTTATATACGGCGGGTGCCCTGATGCTATAAAAAGCAAACTAATCAACCAGCGTCACCCGTAACCTTTATATGGTGATCACTGGTGAAAGGGTTAACTAGGGGCAATCAGGGGGTTAAAACCTTTATTAGGTTAAATATGGGGGTACCTGACACTATATAAAAACCTGACGGGTAACCTAAATAACTTACTGGCTAACCAGTGACACCAGTGACGCTTATACGGCGATCACTGGTGAAAGGGTTAACTCTAGGGGCAATCAGGGGGTTAAAATAATATATGGGGGTACCTGACACTAATAAAAACCTGCGGCGAACCTAAAAAAAAATAACTGCCTATCTAAAACACCAGCGACACGAATACAGCGATCGGAAAAACAATCGCTTAGTGACGCTGAAGTTAGGGGGTGAAAGGGTTACCTGGGGGGTGATCAAGGGGTTAAACCTTTATTAGGGGGGGTTAGGGGGCTACCCTGGACCTAAAGGGGCCTAATGCTAACTGCCCTGCAACTTTTTACAATCACAGATGACACTAAATGCAGTGATCAGTAAAATAAATGATCACTGCAATCAGTGACACTGTGATTGGGGGCTTTGGGGTGACCTGGGGGGTGATCTGGGGGTGACTGGGGGGTGATTTGTGTGCCTATGTGTACCTACGTGTCAGTGGACTGTTGGTGCACTAACCTGCTTCTTCTGTCCTCGGCGCCGGGAACGAAAAGACCGCAGCGAGGGAGATGACATCACTTCCTCCAGCCTGTATTTACATTTCAGGCAGGAGGAAGCAATTTCATTCGCCGGGAGCGATCGCGAGGGGGGGGCGGAATCGAGTGGCCGCCCCCTCATGCCTGATCACTCCCGAACACTTAACGGCCGCTCACTGCAGTGAAGGGGGGTCCGGATGGACCCCCCAACTGCACAAAGGCGATCACGTAGATCTACGTGATTCTGCCTGTCTGTGCCATTCTGCTGACGTAAATCGGCGGTGGGCGGTCGTTAAGTGGTTAATAAGGACTCCAATTTTTTATCTATTGGGTCCTTGAACATTTGAACATTATCTACTGGACATGTCAGTGATTTGTTCACACAAGAGATGGCTGCGTCCACTGTAGGCACCCTCCATTTTCGGATGAACTTATCCTCCATGGGATAGACCACCGGAAATCTCTTAGGGGGAGTAAATATTTTATCAGGATGTTCCCAATCCTGGTAAATGAGTCCTTCCAGTAAAGGATGGATTGGAAAGGAACAAACAGTCTGGGGAGCTTTTAGCGACCCCAACGAGGAGACAGAAGTGGTTGATGGTTCCGCAAGGGGCATTTTAAATGCTGATCGGACCATGTTAGTCAGGGACTGAACCCATAATCTTTCAGCATGTGATGCTGAAAATGGCTCTTCCACTGTTGATTCCTCTAGAACAGAATCAACCTCATCCTGATCCCCTTCAGGTAGGTCGATCCCTGCATGGGACTGTTGCTCCGCTAACAGGTACTCTGAGGGAGGAGACGGAGATCGGGCGCGCTTTCCCTCTGACAGGGAAGCAGCGATCAATGTTGTCAATCTCTCTTCCAGTCCTCCCAGAGCTGAGGAAAAAACCTCCTCTGTTACATACACAGGAGCAGGTGAACTCAGGACAGCCACAGTACCAGGTACTCCCTGAGGGTTCTCTACGGGCACCAACCTCTGATTTTTCAGGGGAGACTGGTGCAGCCAAAGCATGCCCAAGATCCTCAGAGCCCGACGGAGACCCCCTTTGCTTCCTGGGAGTCTTAGTCCCGGAGACTTTGGACGGCATATTCCTAAGCCCAAAGCTGAGGTATTCCAGCCGTAATACACCACTTACTGAAAATAGTCTAGCACAATTGCTGCTATATAAACAGTTGGTGTCTACTAATGTGCCTTTCTATGGGGATGCCTGCATCAACCGCCTGCTGTATGCCTTTTTTTAAATGTTACCAGCTCCGTCTCTGCACTCCATAGCCAGCTCACAACAAATAATTGTGCCTTTTGACATGCTGGGACGCCCGCACATGCGCAGAAGCGCTGCGCACAGAGCGTCATCTGCTAAGCTCCGCCCCCTTTTCAAGCTCACCTCTATATATAGAGGCGCGTGCACGGGCACGTGCGCCTTCGTCGCTTCTTTTGAAAAAGACTAGGGAGAGGAGCCAGGGTCCCTGTTTGCAGCAGGGCCCGGGGATGGACAAGCATTGCAACATGACAGAGGAAGCAGTTTCCCTAAAAGAGAACTCACCATCTGCCTGGACTTGACCTCAGAAGGAAACAGTCCACAGAAAAAAATGACGTTCCACAGCGGCCTCTAGTGGTTTAACACAGGTACCGCGGTTTGTCCATTTTTTTTTTATTTTTTTTTGACCACCATTAAAGCGGAGGTTCACCCTAAAATTACACTTTGTATTCCTGTAATCCTAGTGCTATGTACAATACTGTGTCACTAACCTTTTTAAGTTTTGGATGCTGTAAAAGAAGTACATCTTCGGAATTCTGTTGTACTTCCTGCTTTTCCTCCCGCGGGAGTGGGCTGGTCCTTTGGTTTGCCCGGCGGCCCTAAGTGTCCTGGGATGTCGGCGTAATGTCATCACAACGGGGCGTGTACTTTTAATGTTGACGCCCGTTGTGATGGCAACCAGGAAGTGTTGACGGCGCTGCTCGCCGTCAACACTGCACTTGAGCGAGATACAGCGGTGAATTCTGGGAGACGCGCATTCACCGCTACCCGGAAATCTATGCTTGTGGGCTTCAAGATGCCCACAAGCAAAATGGAAACACAAGGAAACATTTTATAAGTGTTTATTTCTTCAAAAAACGGACGGGGGATGTTATGTAGCGCTGGAGATGTGAGTACATTACAGTCATCATTAGTCACATTGAATGCACAAAAAGAAAAAACATGTATGGACCGCGGAACCTCCGCTTTAAAATTATTAAATTTTCTAGCAGTTTCAGGCATGCACAGATATTTAGCGGGAATACCGTTAGGTAACAGGCAGAAAGACATATTAGGCTTGGGGGTCCCCTCAATAGAACCAAGTTCCTGAGGGGCCCCCACTTACCTTTTCCCCGCCGCAGGACTCTGTTTGGTCCACAGAATGCCAAACTTCACCTCTCACGGCAGGCATTGTACTTAAACCTTCAGGGACCGGGTTCCCAAGGATTCCACTCCCCTGGACCTGTATAGCACCCTGCACAGAAAACATCTTGGTCGTGGGTATGACCAGAGCTCTGGATCCCAGGGTCCAGCTCTCCTAAGAGAAGCATTACAGGCAAAACCTTGCTCTTCTCTGCAAGGCCCGGGTACCGACCATTTAGCTATGAAGCTTTTTTGGTCGGATTCGGAATAGCTTGCTGAGGCCCAAAAGAACCTGTACACAAGCCCAGATGAAAAACACGTTAACCTTTGGCCAACACCTTAGACACTGGCAAAAAACTGAGGTACTCCCGGATGGGAGGGGCTTATATAGGGGAGGGTACCTCCGGTTTTGGAAGTTGCCAGTGCCAGCACCTGAAGGTATCTATATAACCCACATAGTAATGACTATGTCGCTCTGTGTCCCGTGATGTACGAGAAAGAAAAGAGGAACACTCTGAAGTGAGATCTAGCCAAACTGAATACAGTGTGAGTGTGTGTGTGTGTGTGTATATATATATATATATATATATATACATACATACATACACACACACACACACACAACTCCTGGAGTACATATATATACTAAATACACTGACTGCAGCTACCTGAATCGCCTGCCTGCTCTAACTGAAATGAAATGACACTCTGACTCTCTCCATCTCTTTCAGACTCTCACAACGCTGCAACATACTACACAAGGCCGACGCGCAGGCAGCCTTATATAGTGTGGGGCGTGTACCTACTCCCTTGAGCCATGATTGGCCAAAGGCACCCTTCCTTTGGCCAATTATGGCTCTCTGTGCTGACTGCCCTGTGATTGGCCAAGGCATGCGGGTCATAGTGCATGCTTGGCCAATTATCAGCCAGCAATGTACTGCGATGACGCAGTGAATTATGGGCCGTAAGGCGCCACTCAAATTTGGCGCGAACGGCCCATAATGTTCGAAATTCAGCGAACAGCCGATGTTTGAGTCAAACTCATGTTCGACTCGAACTCGAAGCTCATCCCTAGTGGCAACCCTATCTGTACCTCACATGGTGCACGTTGATTCAGTGGGTATACTGTATGCAAAGGTTTACAATAACTTTAAGGTTTTTACATTATCGTAAAGTGGTTCTAAAGTCTAAACATTTTTTACCTTAGTACATTACCAGCATTAAGGTAAAAAGTGTTCCAGTAGCAGTATCACTCACACATCCCCGCCTATATTTACCTAAATCATTCATCACTCGATCCAGCCCTGTCTGTGCCCATCTGTAGCAGCTCTCTCCTCTCTCCCTGCTCTCACAGGCTTTGCTAAGGCAGCTGAAGCCATTGGCTCCCACTGCTGTCAGTTAAATCCTGTGACAAAGGAGCAGGGGGGGGGGGGAGCAAGCCATGCTGTGTGTCAATAGCATGGGCAGTGTGGCTCGGGATTGAGCCCACACAAGCGCTCTTATAGGAAGTGGCTTCCTATTGGGGCACTCAAACAAGAGAATAAGACAGGAACACCAGCAGGGCACCCCAGGATCGGTGGGCGCTTTGTGCAATACCATTTCACAGAGCAGGTAAGTATAACATGGTTGTTATAAAAAAATAAAAATAAGACTATACAATCACTTTACTTTTATTGCATATATATATCTTAGAATTTAGGTATTTGGAATTTTACCCAGGAATTCACCAAATTAATATATCCATTTTAAACAGGCATGCATGAGTTATTATGTGTATCTTTCTCTTCATCCATGCTTTGCTTCTACACCATCATTTTTGATAGATTAGACAATACACCCTAAAAACCATCAATGATGTTTCTAGGGTGTATTGCCTATGTCCTGCTCATCTTCTCCCGCTGCCTACCTCTGTCTGCCTCCCTCTGTCTGCCTCCCTCTGTCTGCCTCCCTCTGTCTGCTTCTCTGGTAAATTGCTCTGCAGCTGCAGCTGCAGCAGCACCTGCATAAAATAAAGCTTCAATGTTGGGAACTTCCATTATTGTTATATTGTATTTTATGCACATATAAATCAAAGGGATGGCATTTGATCTGTCTATGATATCTGTAAACAACCTTACAATAAAAAATATTTTTTTCCTTTTTATTCCCTTGTTAACCCTAATTAGCCATTATTAACTCCTTCTTCCCCTCCTTTCCTTAGATATATTATTTTTTTCTGATTTTCTTTATTCCAATTTATTTTACTATTAAAAGATTTTTTAATTTTAGCACTTTTTCATTATTTTTTTTTAATGTCACATAAAAAATGTGCTAAATAAAAAAAAGTGCAGCTATCTTATTTGCCTGCCACTGAGAAAATGGATAGAGGAATGGTAAAGGGTTCACACTAATGCAGAGTGCTGGGTCCTGGCATGTTTATTGTGAGCGGATACATTTTTCTGGATTTTGTATTTCCAGGGTTTAGAGCTTGAAGGCTTCAACGTGTCTTGGGTGGGACAACATCTTCAACCCTGTGTCCAGGTCTTACTGGAGACTAGTGATGAGCCGAACACCCCCGGGTTCGGTTCGCACCAGAACCCGCGAACGGACCGAAAGTTCGAACGAACATTAGAACCCTATTAAATACAATGGATGCGAACGTTCGAATTCTAAAGTGCTAATTATAACAACTATTATGCATGTTATTGTCATAAATAGGGTTTGGGAACCCGGGTTGTGCACCAGGGGACATGTATCAATGCAAAAAGAAGTTTTAAAAACGGTCGTTTTTCGGGAGCAGTCATTTTAATGATGCATAAAGTGAAAAAAAAAAAGTCAAATATTCCTTTAAATATCGTACCTGGGGGGTGTCTAAAGTATGCCTGTGAAGTGCCACGTGTTTCCCGTGTTTAGAACTGTCCCTGCACAAAATGACACTTCTAAAGGAAAAAAAAGCCATTTAAAACTGCTTGCGGCTTTAATGTAATGTCTGGTCCCGGTAATATGGATGAAATTCTTTAAGAAAAATGGCATAGCTACCCCATGACCCCCCCCCTACCCCAGCCCATTACCAGCCCCTTTGGGTCTTGTATGGATATTAAGGGGAACCCCGCACATAAAATAAAAAAGGCCCTATATACTCTGAACAGCCGTATACAGGCGGTGCATACAAGACAGGGACTGTAGGTTTGTTCTTATGTAGAATCTGTTTGTAATTTTGAACAGGTACATTGTTGAAGTGTAGCTCCAGCCCAAAAATCTATTTTTAAACTTTTTGGGAAACATAGGTAAGGGTTATCACCCCTGTAACATTTGTTTTGCTGTCTGTGCCCCTGTTCAGAACATTTCACCTCACTTTCCGTCCCAATGACAACTGTTTTTGAAATGTGGTGTTTTTCTTGAAACAAGGATTGCTGATAAAGCATCAGTACAGATGAGACCCCTTTCTCCCATATTTATTCTTACAGGAGAGAATTTTCCTTTCTAGGGGTAGATTTCCTCTCACTTCCTGTTGTCTTCTTTCGTTTGCAAGTAGGAGTCGTTTGTAAGTTGGATGTTTGAAAGTAGGGACCTGCCGTATATACTCTGCAGAAATAGGCCCCTTAGTTGTTGGTGTTGGCACAACACTGTAAGCACTCAGTTACTCTTGGTTGGTGCTGGAACGCCCTGCTGTCAACTATTATATCAGGAATTTTAATTACATATAATTGTTGAACAGTGGTAGTAAAAATTGGGGCTTTGATGGTGGTGCTGGTGCCACAACACTGTAAGCCCTGACAGTTACTCTTGGTGGGTGCAGCAATGGGCCCTGCTGTGAATTATTAGATCAAGAATTGTAATTACATGCCCCTTTTGAACAGGGGCTGAAAAATTGGGCCTTTCGTGGTGGTGGTGGCGTTGCCACAAGACTGTAAGCCCTCAGAGTTACTCTTGGTGGGTGCAGCAATGGACCCTGCTGTGAATTATTAGATCAAGAATTGTAATTGCATGCCCCTGTTGAACAGGGGCTGAAAAATTGGGCCTTAGGCACTGGTGGCACAACACTACAACCCCTCACAGATACTGTACTTGGAGCACAGCAATGAGCCCTGTTGCAAAGTATTGCTTCAAAAATTGTAATGACACGCCCCTGTTAAACAGGGGCTGAAAAATTGGGCCTTAGGCACTGGTGCCACAACACTCCAACCCCTCACAGATACTGTACTTGGAGCACAGCAATGAGCCCTATGGCAAATTATTGCTAAAAAAATTGTAATTACACGCCCCTGTAAAACAGGGGCTGAAAAATTGGGCCTTAGCCACTGGTGGCGGCACCCATAAACAAAAATGATCTTCCAAGCTATCATCATCAATCGTATCATTGAGGACTCGGAGGAGGAGGATAGCCAGTCAACATAACAGCACAGGCACTCAGCATCAGCATCAGTCTTGAAGGGATGTGACATGTTAAAATCAATTAGTCTGTTATATCAGCATCAGGTGTGTGGTAGCTGGTGGTGATCCAAGACTGGTTCATCTTGATGAAAGTCAGTCGATCAACCGAGTCGGTGGACAGGCGCACCCTGTGATCCGTGACAAATCCTCCAGCAGCACTGAATGTGCGTTCCGAAAGAACGCTGGATGCAGGACAGGCCAGTAGCTCAATTGCATACTGTGCAAGCTCTGGCCAGTGATCCATCCTCAAGACCCAGTAAGCCAGAGGATTTTCGGTGGGGAAGGTGTCCAAGTCTGACCTTGCCCCTAGATATTCCTGCACCATGTTTATCAGACGCTGGCGATGGTTGCTGGAACCGATCATACTTTGGGGCTGCGGACTAAAGAATTGTCTGAACGCATCGGTCAGACGGCCACCTTCCCCACCGCTCCTTCTTTGACTGGCCGAAGCCTCAGCAACTCGTTGTCCAGGACCAGGAGTTTGTAACCTCCCAGTCTCTGGGAACGCGTTGCACAGACCTTTCTGCAAGGCCTCCCGGAGTTGTCTCATCCTCTGCTCCCTCTGCGACGGTAACATAAGGTCTGCAACCTTACCCTTGTACCGTGGATCAAGGAGAGTGGCCAGCCAGTAATGGTCCCTCTCCTTGATCCGAAGAATACGAGGATCCTTCCGCAGACTTTGCAGGATCAGGGAGGCCATGCAGCGTAGGTTTGCTGAGGCATTCGCTCCGGAGTCCTCTGGGTCACTAAGGACGACATGATCCGCAGCCACCTCCTCCCAGCCACGTACAAGTCCACTGGTTTCTTGGGACTGTAAATCATCCCTAAAAGACTGCTGCTGATGATGCTGAGTGCCAGCCTCCACCTCCATGCTGACACAATCCTCCTCCTCCTCCTCTTCCTGTGCGATGGGTGGGACAGAAGGAACACTGTCTGGGTAAAGGGGACCTTGAGAGGCAAGGAAGTCCTCCTCTTCCTGCCTCTGTTCTGCCTCAAGTGCCCTGTCCATTATTCCACGCAGCGTGTGCTCCAACAGGTGGACAAGAGGTACAGTGTCACTGATGCATGCACTGTCACTGCTCACCATCCTCGTGGCCTCCTCAAATGGTGCCAGGACAGTGCATGCATCCCTGATCATGCCCCACTGGCGTGGAGAAAAAAAACCAAGCTCCCCTGACCCTGTCCTGGTGCCGTAGTCGCACAGGTACTCATTGATGGCCCTCTGCTGCGTGTGCAGCCGCTGCAGCATGGCCAACGTTGAGTTCCACCTGGTGGGCATGTCACATATAAGGCGGTTCTTGGGCAGGTTCAACTCCTTTTGCAGCTCAGCCAGGCGAGCACTGGCATTATAAGATCTGCGGAAATGCACACAGACTTTCCTGGCCTGCCTCAGGACATCCTGTAAGCCCGGGTACCTGCCCAAGAACCGCTGCACCACCAGGTTAAGGACGTGAGCCACACAGGGCACATGGGTCAGTTGTCCCTGTCGGAGGGCGGAGAGGAGGTTGGTGCCATTGTCGCAAACCACCATTCCTGGCTTAAGCTGGCGTGGCGTCAACCACCTCTCGGCCTGGCCCTGCAGAGCAGACAGGACCTCTGCCCCAGTGTGGCTTCTGTCCCCCAAACACACCAGCGCAAGCACGGCATGGCATCTTTTTGCCTGCTTACTTGCGTAGCCCCGTGAACGGCTACGGAGCACCGCTGGTTCATAGGACAAACCACAGGAAGAGGCCATGGAGGAAGAAGAAGAGGAGGGGGTGGAGGAGAGAGGTGTGTCACAACCAGTAGTAGCATTTTGGAGGCGTGGCGGTGGGACAACCTCCAACACTACTGCACCTTGTCCTGCATCCTTCCCAGCTGCCAAAAGAGTGACCCAATGGGCCGTGAAAGAAAGGTAACGTCCCTGTCCATGCCTGCTGGACCATGAGTCAGCGGTAATATGCACCTTACCGCTGACCGCCCTGTCCAGCGAGGCCAAGACATTGCCTTCCACATGCCGGTAGAGAGCCGGAATAGCCTTCCGTGAGAAAAAGTGGCGTTTGGGAACCTGCCACTGAGGAACCGCACATTGCACAAACTCACGGAAGGGGGCCGAGTCTACCAACTGAAAAGGCAGCAGTTGAAGCGCTAGCAATTTAGCCAAGCTAGCATTCAACCGCTGGGCATGTGGATGGCTGGGAGTGAACTTCTTTCGACGGTCCAGCAGCTGGGGCAGGGAAATTTGCCTGCTAGAATCGGACGTCGGTGTACTGCTAGCAGAGTGGCCGCAAGTACTTGGCTGTGACACACCTAATTCTACACCTTCATTCCTCTCAGTGCATGTTTCAGAGAGGACTGAAGTTATAGTGGGGTTGGAGATCCCAGCTGATGCGGTGCAAGGAGAGGTCCGCTTTGTTCTTTGGTGTGGGTCTTTGAGGTAGGCTTGCCAACGAGCTGCATGGCAGGTCAACATATGTCTGGTCAGGCATGTGGTACCCAAGCGGCTGATGTTTTGGCCACGCGATATACGCTTGAGACATATGTTGCAAACAGCAGCTGTGCGATCTGATGCACTAGCCTCAAAAAAGGCCCACACCAAAGAACTTTTTGAATGACGGGCAGAGGCAGCGCCCTGCACAGGCGGAGCTCTGCGGTGTGATTCCGTCGGTGTACTGCCCTTACGCTGGCCACCAAAGGGCATCCTGCCTCGTTGGAGATGTGCCTCCTCCTCATCCTCCTCCTCCTCCTCTCTCCTATTAGGCACCCACGTGGAGTCAGTGACCTCATCATCACCTCCCTCCTCATCACTGGAGCCAATCTGGCAGTATGCTGCAGCTGCTGGAACATGACTGCCAGATTGGTGTCCTTCTTGAGCATCCCCTCTGTCTGCTCTCTCGCTACTGCCTTCCTCTAGCTGGGTTTCATCATCAGACCCTTCGAAACGCTGGGCATCCTCCTGGAGCATGTACCCAACACTGTGCTGAAACAGTTCGGGGGACTCCTCAGGAGGAGGACATGGTGGGTCTAGGGAAGGAGTGACTGATGATGAGTCTGACATTGATACCAGGGAAGAGGACGCTTTGGCAGCTGCTTTTCCAGTACCCTGAGCCTGGGTGAGAGAGGATGAGGAGGAGGAGGAGGGCTTGGTCATCCACTCTACCAAGTCTTCGGCATGATGTGGCTCAACATGTCCAGCTGCCGAAAAGAAGGACAAGCGTGTCCCATGGCCATGTGCTGATGACAATGCACCGCGTCCACGACCAGCACTGTTGCCCCCAGACACAGAGCCTGCTTGCCCTCTTTTATTGCCTCCTGACTGTCTGCCTCTCCTTGTTTGCCTTCCAGACATTCTAATAGATGGCCTGCAGGGAGATGGGAAAAAAGCAATAAGGGCTACCTTCAGGTGTCCTTCTCTGTCCCTTGAAACAAGGACTTTGACAGTGAAAGAAACTGACACACTCTCCCTACCTACAGTTTTCTGTCCCTAGAAAAAAATTTTTTTTTAAGCACAATTTAGCACAAGGAGAATTCACTCACTGTCCTTCCAGGTCCCTGGAAACAAGGACTTTGACAGTGAAAGAAACTGACACACTCTCCCTACCTACAGTTTTCTGTCCCTAGAAAAAATGTTTTTTTTAAGCACAATTTAGCACAAGGAGAATTACCTCACTGTCCTTCCAGGTCCCTGGAAACAAGGACTTTGACAGTGAAAGAAACTGACACACTCTCCCTACCTACAGTTTTCTGTCCCTAGAAAAAATGTTTTTTTTAAGCACAATTTAGCACAAGGAGAATTACCTCACTGTCCTTCCAGGTCCCTGGAAACAAGGACTTTGACAGTGAAAGAAACTGACACACTCTCCCTACCTACAGTTTTCTGTCCCTAGAAAAAATGTTTTTTTTAAGCACAATTTAGCACAAGGAGAATTACCTCACTGTCCTTCCAGGTCCCTGGAAACAAGGACTTTGACAGTGAAATAAACTGACACACTCTCCCTACCTACAGTTTTCTGTCCCTAGAAAAAATGTTTTTTTTAAGCACAATTTAGCACAAGGAGAATTACCTCACTGTCCTTCCAGGTCCCTGGAAACAAGGACTTTGACAGTGAAAGAAACTGACACACTCTCCCTACCTACAGTTTTCTGTCCCTAGAAAAAATGTTTTTTTAAGCACAATTTAGCACAAGGAGAATTACCTCACTGTCCTTCCAGGTCCCTGGAAACAAGGACTTTGACAGTGAAAGAAACTGACACACTCTCCCTACCTACAGTTTTCTGTCCCTAGAAAAAATGTTTTTTTTAAGCACAATTTAGCACAAGGAGAATTCACTCACTGTCCTTCCAGGTCCCTGGAAACAAGGACTTTGACAGTGAAAGAAACTGACACACTCTCCCTACCTACAGTTTTCTGTCCCTAGAAAATTTTTTTTTTTTAAGCACAATTTAGCACAAGGAGAATTACCTCACTGTCCTTCCAGGTCCCTGGAAACAAGGACTTTGACAGTGAAAGAAACTGACACACTCTCCCTACCTACAGTTTTCTGTCCCTAGAAAAAATGTTTTTTTTAAGCACAATTTAGCACAAGGAGAATTACCTCACTGTCCTTCCAGGTCCCTGGAAACAAGGACTTTGACAGTGAAAGAAACTGACACACTCTCCCTACCTACAGTTTTCTGTCCCTAGAAAAAATGTTTTTTTTAAGCACAATTTAGCACAAGGAGAATTACCTCACTGTCCTTCCAGGTCCCTGGAAACAAGGACTTTGACAGTGAAAGAAACTGACACACTCTCCCTACCTACAGTTTTCTGTCCCTAGAAAAAATGTTTTTTTTAAGCACAATATAGCACAAGGAGAATTCACTCACTGTCCTTCCAGGTCCCTGGAAACAAGGACTTTGACAGTGAAAGAAACTGACACACTCTCCCTACCTACAGTTTTCTGTCCCTAGAAAAAATGTTTTTTTTAAGCACAATTTAGCACAAGGAGAATTACCTCACTGTCCTTCCAGGTCCCTGGAAACAAGGACTTTGACAGTGAAAGAAACTGACACACTCTCCCTACCTACAGTTTTCTGTCCCTAGAAAAAATGTTTTTTTTAAGCACAATTTAGCACAAGGAGAATTACCTCACTGTCCTTCCAGGTCCCTGGAAACAAGGACTTTGACAGTGAAAGAAACTGACACACTCTCCCTACCTACAGTTTTCTGTCCCTAGAAAAAATGTTTTTTTTAAGCACAATTTAGCACAAGGAGAATTACCTCACTGTCCTTCCAGGTCCCTGGAAACAAGGACTTTGACAGTGAAAGAAACTGACACACTCTCCCTACCTACAGTTTTCTGTCCCTAGAAAAAATGTTTTTTTTAAGCACAATTTAGCACAAGGAGAATTACCTCACTGTCCTTCCAGGTCCCTGGAAACAAGGACTTTGACAGTGAAAGAAACTGACACACTCTCCCTACCTACAGTTTTCTGTCCCTAGAAAAAATGTTTTTTTTTAAGCACAATTTAGCACAAGGAGAATTCACTCACTGTCCTTCCAGGTCCCTGGAAACAAGGACTTTGACAGTGAAAGAAACTGACACACTCTCCCTACCTACAGTTTTCTGTCCCTAGAAAAAATGTTTTTTTTAAGCACAATTTAGCACAAGGAGAATTACCTCACTGTCCTTCCAGGTCCCTGGAAACAAGGACTTTGACAGTGAAAGAAACTGACACACTCTCCCTACCTACAGTTTTCTGTCCCTAGAAAAAATGTTTTTTTTAAGCACAATTTAGCACAAGGAGAATTACCTCACTGTCCTTCCAGGTCCCTGGAAACAAGGACTTTGACAGTGAAAGAAACTGACACACTCTCCCTACCTACAGTTTTCTGTCCCTAGAAAAAATGTTTTTTTTAAGCACAATTTAGCACAAGGAGAATTCACTCACTGTCCTTCCAGGTCCCTGGAAACAAGGACTTTGACAGTGAAAGAAACTGACACACTCTCCCTACCTACAGTTTTCTGTCCCTAGAAAAAATGTTTTTTTTAAGCACAATATAGCACAAGCACAAAACACACTGACACTCTCCCTACCTATCCTTCTCTTTCCCTAAACTAAAGGAATCCAGGTTAAGCAAGAAAGAAATAAAAGTCACTGTCCCTGCCTATGCTGCTCTATCCCTGCTCCGGAACACACTACACTAGGCCACCGTGCTGGCGGCCTTTTATAGTGTGGGGCGTGTACTAAACCCCCTCAGCAATAATTGGCCACAGGCATCCTGCCTGTGGCCAATCATTGCTCTCCTCGCTGCCGGCGCTGTGATTGGCCAAGCATGCGGGGTCACAGTGCATGCTTGGCCAATCACAGCGCCTGGATGACACTGCGATGGCGTAGTGCATTGTGGGCCGTTCGCGTCACTCGAATTTGGCGCGAACAGCCCAAATCGTTCGATCTTCGTCGAACGATCGAACAGCCGATGTTCGAGTCGAACGTATGTTCGACTCGAACACGAAGCTCATCCCTACTGGAGACCTACAGGCTGTGTGAGTTTACAGATGTGTACACTCATTATAAGCAAGGCTTCAGAGCTCCAGCCAGGAGGGAGGTGTGTGATCTGGTGATCTACTGAAGAGAGAGTACCCCATGTTGGAGAGATTCCATGTCCATTGGCCTTAGAGAGCTGGGACAGCTGAGTGGGTCTGGGAGACAGAGCATCTGGGAGACCCAGAGAGCTGAGACAACTAGGAGAGCTCAGGGGACTGAAGGAATCTGTAAGTCTCAGGGGAGTGACATGGCCTGGGGTGTCAGGAAAACCCCTGTTGAGAGGTCAGGAGTGAGCTCATACAGCAGGAAACTGTAAAAGACTGAATGACCCAGGAGAGAGTTCAGAGTGCCAGGAGCTGATGAGATGGTCGGAGAGACTAGTGCAAGTGCAGCAGTGCTGCTGAAGAGGGAGCCAGGTGGTTCAGAATTTTCTGTTACCTCCTGTTTTTCTGCATGGAACTGAAGCCCCTGCACGGGAAAATCTGATGTAAGGACTTTACTTTTACTTTTTTTCCAGTGCAAATAGGCTTGCAAGCCCTAAAACTCACAGTATTGACTGCAATTAGGTTATTTAAAAATGCATCTACCACATAGCTAAACATTTCTCATATCACACATGTTATGGGGATGTTTCTGGATGGAGAGCGGGGGAGGGTGGTAGTAAATATGTAATTTGCCAACCCCTTCATTTTCTGAATGAACACATTAAGTGATTGGTACCGATCGCTCCTGTGTCCATTCATAACTGAAGCATAGTAAATTGTGGTTAGTATGCTTCAGTTTCTGAATGAACGGAAAGCTCTGTACAGAGCTATTACTGTTCATTCATTCTGTGTAGCTGAAGCTGCAGAGATGGAGATTGAGGGCTATTTTTTTTCAGTCTCCTTTCTGTGTCTCAAAAGTAAGACATAAGAGGTCTGTTTAGACTCCTGATATTTTACCAAAGCCCCCCAACAGGGCTGTTAAAATTTTTTAAAAACATAACAAATAATAAAAGCGTAAAAAAAAAACATCCTCTACTGCTCTACTGATTGATACTGTCCACTACCCATTGACTGACAGCGTCCACTGCCCTACTGACTGACACCATCCACTGCTCTACTGACTGAACTTGTCCACTGCCCTACTGACATGTCAAATGCCCTACTGACTCCATCCACGGCTCCACTGACACAATCCATTTTCCTACGGACACTGTCCACTGCTCTACTGACTGACACTGTCCACTTTCAACCACTTGCCGACCGCCGCACGCACTTATATGTCGACAGAATGGCACTCCTGGGCAAAAGGACGTGTATATATACGTCCCCTTTAACCACTTAAGCCCCGGACCAATACGCAGCATAAAGACCAGGCCCCTTTTTGCGATTCGGCACTGCGTTGCTTTAACTGACAATTGTGCGGTCGTACGACGTGGCTCCCAAACAAAATTGACGCCCTTTTTTTCCCTCAAATAGAGCTTTCTTTTGGTGGTATTTGATCACCTCTGCGGTTTTTATTTTTTGCGCTATAAACAAAAATAGAGCGACAATTTTGAAAAAAATTCAATATTTTTTACTTTTTGCTATAATAAATATCCCCCAAAAATATATAAAAAAACTTTTTTTTTCCTCAGTTTAGGCCGATACGTATTCTTCTACATATTTTTGTTAAAAAAAAAAATCGCAATCGCCGTTTATTGATTGGTTTACGCAAAAGTTATAGCGTTTACAAAATAGGGGGTAGTTTTATGGCATTTTTATTATTTATTTTTTTTCTACTAGTAATGGCGGCGATCAGCGATGTTTTTCATGACTGCGACATTATGGCGGACACATCGGACACTTTTGACACATTTTTGGGACCATTGTAATTTTTACAGCGATTAGTGCAATAAAAATGCACTGGTTACTGTAAAAATTACACTGGCAGTGAAGGGGTTAACCACTAGGGGCGCTGAAGGGGTTAAGTGTGCTTAGGGGAGTGATTACTACTGTGTGGGGGCGTGGCTATGAGTGACACGTGACCGATCTCCGCTCTGATTACACAGAGCGGAGATCGGTGACATTGTCAGTAGGGGAGCGGGGGATGTTGTGTTTACACTAACATCTCCCCGCTCCATGCCTCCGTAAGACGATCGCGGGGATCCCCGCGGTGATCGAGTCCGCGGGACCCGCGGTCCGACTCACGGGGAAGGCAGGGGGGGTCGCGAGCGCGCAGCCGGCAGCGCGTGCGCGACCCCCACGTCAGGCAGTTAAAGGGGACGTACGTGATTGTGCCTGTACGAGCCATTCTGCCGACGTATATATACAGTGCATAGTCGTTAAGGAAGCGGCATTGTGTACGCGCACGCGCGTCGACGCAAGTCCTGTGAGCCCGACCGCGGGTCCCGCGGACTCGATCGCCGCGGGGATACCCGCGATCATCTCACGGTGAGAAAGAACAGGGAGATGCTGATGTAAACAAGCATCTCCCTGCTCTGCCCACTGACAATGACAGTGATCACAGCTTCCTGTAATCGCTGTCTTGTCACACACAGCCCATCCCCCCCCTACAGTAAGAATCACTCCCTAGGTCACACTTAACCCCTACAGCACCACCTAGTGGTTAACCCCTTCACTGCCAGTGCAATTTTCACAGTAATCAGTGGATTTTTATAGCACCGATCGCTGTAAAAATGACAATGGTTCCAAAAATGTGTCAAAAGTGTCCGATCTGTCCGCCATAATGTCGCAGTCACGATAAAAATCTCTGATCGCCGCCATTTCTAGTAAAAAAAAAAAATTATTAATAAGAATGCCATAAAACTATCCCCTATTTTGTAGACACTATAACTTTTGCGCAAACCGATGAATAAACGCTTATTGTGGATTTTTTTTACCAAAAATATGTAGAAGAATACGTATCGGCCTAAACTGAGGAAAAAAACGTTTTTTTATATATTTTTGGGGGATATTTATTATAGCAAAAAGTAAAAAATATAGATTTTTTTTCAAAATTGTCGCTCTATTTTTGTTTATAGCGCAAAAAATAAAAAACGCAGAGGTGACCAAATACCACAAAAAGAAAGCTCTATTTGTGGGGAAAAAAAGAACGTCAATTCTGTTTGGGAGCCACGTCGCACGACCGCGCAATTGTCAGTTAAAACAACGCAAGGCCGAATCGCAAAAAGTGGCCCGGTCTTTGACCAGCAAAATGGTCCGGGGCTTAAAGTGGTTGTTCTATCCTCAAATACTACATTCACCTACAGGTAAGCCTACATTAAGGCTTACCTGTAGGTGCTTGCAATATCTCCGAGACCTACACGGTCTCGGAGATATTTGCAAAAAAAGACTGTACCGATATCTACGGCGCTTGCGCACCGTAGATAACGGCGCAGGCGCACTGAGCGCAGCGGCTTTTGAATGGGAGCCTGCCGGAACTCGCGAATACGCGGGGATCGCCGCTCCGGCCAGTCACAGCGCCGGAGCGGCGATACCCGGAAGTCACTCCGGGTATCATGGCGGCGACGGATGACGTGTCCGAAGACCGCTGCGGGGGCTTCGATCTAAGGTAATTGATAATGAGCCAAAAAGTGCCAATTCCCAGTGATCTTTGATCTCTTTTATGTTGTTCAGGTAGATATCCACTAGGGATGAGCCGAACACCCCCGGGTTCGGTTCGCACCAGAACCTTCGAACGGACCGAAAGTTCGCGCAAATTTTCGAACCCTATTCGTTATAATGGACGCGAACGTTCGAAATCAAAATTGCTAATTACAACGGCCAATATGCATGTTAATGTTATAAAACAGGTTTGGGGACCCGGGTCCTGCCCCAGGGGACATATATCAATGCAAAAAGAAATTTTAAAAACTAAAGTTTTTTCGGGAGCAGTCATTTTAATGATGCATAAAGTGAAAAAAAAAAAGTGAAATTTTCCTTTAAATATGGTACCTGGGGGGTGTCTAAAGTATGCCTGTGAAGTGGCATGTGTTTCCCGTGTTTAGAACTGTCCTTGCACAAAATGACATTTGTAAAGGAAAAAAAGAAGCCATTTAAAACCACTTGCGGCTTTAATGTTATGTCTTGTCCTGGCCGCCATATGGCTGAAAATCCTTGAGAAAAATGGCATGGCTACCCCATCACCCCCCCCCCCCACCCCAGCCCCTTTGGGTCTTGTATGGATACTAAGGGGGACCCCGCACCCAAAATAAAACCCTATACCTACAACCCTATATACTCTGAACAGCAGTATATAGGTGGTGCAAACAAGACATGGACTGTAGGTTTGTTCTTAAGTAGAATCTGAACAGGTACATTATGAAGTGTAGCTACATCCCAAAAAAATCAATTTTTAAGCTTTTTGGAGAACATAGGGAGGGGTTATCACCCCTGTAACATTTGCTGTCTTTGCACATCTGTTCAGAACATGTCACCTCACTTTCCGTCCCAATGACAAATGTTTTTGGAAAAGTGGGGTTTTAATTGAAACAAGGATTGGTGATAAAGCATCAGTAGAGAGGAGATACCTTTTTCCCAAATTAAATCTAACAGGATAGAATTTTCCTTCCTAGGGGTAGATTTCCTCTCACTTCCTGTTTTCTCTTGCCGTTTGCAAGTAGGAGTCGTTTGTAAGTTGGATGTTTGAAAGTAGGGGCCTGCCGTATATACTCTGCAGAAATTTGCCCTATTAGATGTTGGTGTAGCCACAAGACTGGTGGGCACAGGAATGGGCCCTGCTGTGAGTTAATAGATCAAGATTTGTACTTGCATGCACCTGTTGAACCGGGCAGAAAAATTGGGCCTTTGGTGGTGGTGGTGGTGGTGGTGGACGGTGTTGCCACAAGACTGTAAGCCCTCACAGTTACTCTTGGTGGGTGCAGGAATGGGCCCTGCTGTGAGTTATTAGATCAAGATTTGTAATTGCATGCACCTGTTGAACAGGGCAGAAAAATTGGGCCTTTGGTGGTGGTGGACGGTGTTGCCACAAGACTGTAGGCCCTCATAGTTACTCTTGGTGGGCGCAGGAATGGGCCCTGCTGTGAACTATTAGATCAAGATTTGTAATTACACGCCCCTGTTAAACAGGGGCTGAAAAATTGTGCCTTAGGCATTGGTGCTGGTGCCACAACACTGCAACCCCTCACAGATACTGTACTTGGAGCACAGCAGTCACACCTGTTGCGAAGCATCTTTTTAAAAAATTGTAATTACACGCCCCTGTTATACAGGGGCTGAAAAATTGTGCCTTAGGCACTGGTGCTGGTGCCACAACACTGCAACCCCTCACAGATACTGTACTCTGAGCACAGCAATGAGACCTGTTGCAAAGCATTGCCTAAAAATTGTAATTACACGCCCCAACAGGGGCTGAAAAATTGTGCCTTAGGCACTGGTGCTGGTGCCACAACACTGCAACCCCTCACAGATACTGTACTCTGAGCACAGCAGTCACACCTGTTGCGAAGCATCTTTTTAAAAAAATTTAATTACACGCCCCTGTTATACAGGGGCTGAAAAATTGTGCCTTAGGCACTGGTGCTGGTGCCACAACACTGCAACCCCTCACAGATACTGTACTCTGAGCACAGCAATGAGACCTGTTGCAAAGCATTGCCTAAAAATTGTAATTACACGCCCCAACAGGGGCTGAAAAATTGTGCCTTAGGCACTGGTGCTGGTGCCACAACACTGCAACCCCTCACAGATACTGTACTCTGAGCACAGCAGTCACACCTGTTGCGAAGCATCTTTTTAAAAAATTGTAATTACACGCCCCTGTTATACAGGGGCTGAAAAATTGTGCCTTAGGCACTGGTGTGGTGGCATGGATCATTGAGGAGGAGGAAGAGGATAGTCAGTGAACATAACAGGACAGTCACTCAGCATCAGCATAGGCAGTCTTGAAGGGATGTGACATTATAAATTATTCCGTTATATCCGCTTCAGGTGTCTGGTAGCTGGTGGTGATCCAAGACTGATTCATTTTTATGAAGGTCAGTCGATCAACCGAGTCGGTGGACAGGCGCACCCTATGATCGGTGACAAATCCTCCAGCAGCACTGAATGTGCGTTCGGAAAGAATGCTGGATGCAGGACAGGCCAGTAGCTCAATTGCATACTGTGCAAGCTCTGGCCAGTGATCCATCCTCAGGACCCAGTAAGCCAGAGGATTTTCGGTGGGAAAGGTGTCCAAGTCTGACCTTGCCCCTAGGTATTCCTGCACCATGTATATCAGACGCTGGCGATGGTTGCTGGAACCGATCATACCTTGGGGCTGCGGACTAAAAAATTGTCTGAACGCATCGGTCAGACGTCCACCTTCCCCACCGCTCCTTCTGCTACTGACCGAAGCCTCAGCAACTTGTCGTCCAGGACCAGGAGTTTGTAACCTCCCAGTTTCTGGGAACGCGTTGCACAGACCTTTCTGCAAGGCCTCCCTGAGATGTCTCATCCTCTGCTCCCTCTGCGACGGCAAGATAAGGTCCGCAACCTTACCCTTGTACCGTGGATCAAGGAGAGTGGCCAGCCAGTAATGGTCACTCTCCTTGATCCGAAGAACACGAGGATCCTTCCGCAGGCTTTGCAGGATCAGGGAGGCCATGCAGCGTAGGTTAGCTGAGGCATTCGGTCCGGAGTCTTCTGGGTCACTGAGGATGACATGATCGCCAGCCACCTCCTCCCAGCCACGTACAAGTCCACTGGTTTGTTGGGACTGTACATCATCCCTAAAAGACTGCTGCTGCTGATGCTGAGTGCCAGGCTCCACCTCCATGCTCACACAATCCTCCTCCTCCTCCTCTTCCTGTGTGATGGGTGGGACAGAAGGAACATTGTCTGGATAAAGGGGGCCTTGAGAGACAAGGAAGTCCTCCTCTTCCTGCCTCTGTTCTGCCTCAAGTGCCCTGTCCATTATCCCACGCAGCGTATGCTCCAACAGGTGGACAAGAGGTACAGTGTCACTGATGCATGCACTGTCACTGCTCACCATCCTCGTGGCCTCCTCAAATGGTGAGAGGACAGTGCATGCATCCCTGATCATGCTCCACTGGCGTGGGGAAAAAAAGCCAAGCTCCCCTGACCCTGTCCTGGTGCCGTAGTCGCAAAGGTACTCATTGATGGCCCTCTGCTGCGTGTGCAGTCGCTGCAGCATGGCCAACGTTGAGTTCCACCTGGTGGGCATGTCACATATTAGGCGGTTCTTGGGCAGGTTCAGCTCCTTTTGCAGCTCAGTCAGCCGAGCACTGGCATTATAAGATCGGCGGAAATGCACACAGACTTTCCTGGCCTGCCTCAGGACATCCTGTAAGCCTGGGAACCTGCCCAAGAACCGCTGCACCACCAGGTTGAGGACGTGAGCCATACAGGGCACATGCCCCTGTCGCAGGGCGGAGAGGAGGTTGGTGCCATTATCAGAAACGACCATTCCTGGCTTAAGCTGGCGTGGCGTCAACCACCTCTCGGCCTGCCCCTGCAGAGCTGCCAGAACCTCTGGCCCAGTGTGGCTCCTGTCCCCCAAACACACCAGCGCAAGCACGGCATGGCATCTTTTTGCCTGCGTACTCGCGTAGCCCCTTGTACGCCTACGGAGCACCGCTGGTTCCGAGGACAGAGCACTCGAAGAGGACATGGAGGAAGAAGAAGAGGAGGGGGTGGAGGAGAGAGGTGTGTCACAACCAGTAGTAGCATTTTGGAGGCGTGGTGGCGGAACAACCTCCAACACTACTGCACCTTGTCCTGCATCCCTCCCAGCTGCCAATAGAGTGACCCAATGGGCCGTGAAAGAAAGATAACGTCCCTGTCCATGCCTGCTGGACCATGAGTCAGCGGTAATATGCACCTTACCGCTGACCGCCCTGTCCAGCGAGGCATGGACATTGCCTTCCACATGCCAGTAGAGAGACGGAATCGCCTTCCGTGAGAAAAAGTGGCGTTTGGGAACCTGCCACTGAGGAACCGCACATTGAACAAACTCACGGAAGGGGGCCGAGTCTATCAACTGAAAAGGCAGCAGTTGAAGTGCTAGCAATTTAGCCAAGCTAGCATTCAACCGCTGGGCATGTGGATGGCTGGGAGTATACTTCTTTCGACGGTCCAGCAGCTGGGGCAGGGAAATTTGCCTGCTACAATCGGACGTCGGTGTACTGCAAGTACTTGGTTGTGACACACCTAATTCTACACCTTCAGTCCTCTCAGAGCAGCTTTCAGAGAGGACTGAAGATATAGTGGGGATGGAGATCCCAGCTGATGAGGAGCAAGGAGAGGTCCGCTTTGTTCTTTGGTGTGGGTCTTTTATGTGTGCTTGCCAATGAGCTGCATGGCAGGTCGACATATGTCTGCTCATGCTTGTGGTGCCCAAGCGGCTGATGTTTTGGCCACGCGAGATACGCTTGAGACAAATATTGCAAATAGCAGTGGTGCGATCTGATGCACTCGTCTCAAAAAAGGCCCACACCAAAGAACTTTTGTGATAATGTGCAGAGGCAGCGCCCTGCACAGGCGGAGCTCTGCGGTGTGGTACAGTTGCTGTGCTGGCCTCTAGCTGGCCTCCAGGGGGCATCCTGCCTCGTTGGACATGTGACGCTGCATCCTCCTCCTCCTCCTCCTCTCTCCCTTCAGGCACCCACGTGGAGTCAGTGACCTCATCATCCCCTCCCTCTTCACCACTAGAGCAAACCTGGCAGTAAGCTGCAGCTGGTGGAACACTACTGCCAGATTGCTGTCCTTCAGCATCCCCTCTCTCTGCGCGCACACTACTGACTTCCTCAAGCTGGGTATCATCATCCGAGCCTTCGAATCGTTGGGCATCCTCCTGGAGCATGTACCCAACACTGTGCTCAAACAGTTCGGGGGACTCCTCAGGAGGACATGGTGGGTCTAGGGAAGGGGTGGCTGATGATGCCATTGAGTACGCGTTGGCAGCTGCTCTGCCAGTACCCTGAGCCTGGGTGAGAGAGGATGAGGAGGATGAGGAGGGCATGGTCATCCATTCTACCAAGCCTTCGGCATGATGCGGCTCCACATGTCCAGCTGCCGAAAACAAAGACAAGCGTGTCCCATGGCCACGTGCTGATGACGATGCACGACCACGTCCACGGCCAGCACTGTTGTCTCTAGAAACAGAGCCTGCCTGCCCTGTGTTCTTGCCTCGGCACGCTCTGCCTCTCCTTGGCGGTCTTCCAGCCATTGTAGTCGGTAGTGTATATAGTATAAAAAATAGAACTCCTATGTGTGCTCACAACACACTGTAGGTCCTATGGGTGCTGACACTAACACACTATAGGTACTATGTGTGCTGCTGACAAGAAAATATAGGAGCTCTGTTTGCTGCCACTAACACACTAGAAGTCCTATGGGTGCTGCTGAGAAGAAAATATAGGAGCTCTGTTTGCTGCCACTAACACACTAGAAGTCCTATGGGTGCTGCTGAGAAGAAAATATAGGAGCTCTGTTTGCTGCCACTAACACACTAGAAGTCCTATGGGTGCTGCTGAGAAGAAAATATAGGAGCTCTGTGTGATGCCACTAACACACTAGAAGTCCTATGGGTGCTGCTGAGAAGAAAATATAGGAGCTCTGTTTGCTGCCACTAACACACTAGAAGTCCTATGGGTGCTGCTGAGAAGAAAATATAGGAGCTCTGTTTGCTGCCACTAACACACTAGAAGTCCTATGGGTGCTGCTGAGAAGAAAATATAGGAGCTCTGTGTGATGCCACTAACACACTAGAAGTCCTATGGGTGCTGCTGAGAAGAAAATATAGGAGCTCTGTTTGCTGCCACTAACACACTAGAAGTCCTATGGGTGCTGCTGAGAAGAAAATATAGGAGCTCTGTGTGATGCCACTAACACACTAGAAGTCCTATGGGTGCTGTTGAGAAGAAAATATAGGACCTCTGTTTGCTGCCACTAACACACTAGAAGTCCTATGGGTGCTGCTGAGAAGAAAATATAGGAGCTCTGTTTGCTGCCACTAACACACTAGAAGTCCTATGGGTGCTGCTGAGAAGAAAATATAGGAGCTCTGTGTGATGCCACTAACACACTAGAAGTCCTATGGGTGCTGCTGAGAAGAAAATATAGGAGCTCTGTTTGCTGCCACTAACACACTAGAAGTCCTATGGGTGCTGCTGAGAAGAAAATATAGGAGCTCTGTTTGCTGCCACTAACACACTAGAAGTCCTATGGGTGCTGCTGAGAAGAAAATATAGGAGCTCTGTTTGCTGCCACTAACACACTAGAAGTCCTATGGGTGCTGCTGAGAAGAAAATATAGGAGCTCTGTGTGATGCCACTAACACACTAGAAGTCCTATGGGTGCTGCTGAGAAGAAAATATAGGAGCTCTGTTTGCTGCCACTAACACACTAGAAGTCCTATGGGTGCTGCTGAGAAGAAAATATAGGAGCTCTGTTTGCTGCCACTAACACACTAGAAGTCCTATGGGTGCTGCTGAGAAGAAAATATAGGAGCTCTGTTTGCTGCCACTAACACACTAGAAGTCCTATGGGTGCTGCTGAGAAGAAAATATAGGAGCTCTGTTTGCTGCCACTAACACACTAGAAGTCCTATGGGTGCTGCTGAGAAGAAAATATAGGAGCTCTGTTTGCTGCCACTAACACACTAGAAGTCCTATGGGTGCTGCTGAGAAGAAAATATAGGAGCTCTGTGTGATGCCACTAACACACTAGAAGTCCTATGGGTGCTGCTGAGAAGAAAATATAGGAGCTCTGTTTGCTGCCACTAACACACTAGAAGTCCTATGGGTGCTGCTGAGAAGAAAATATAGGAGCTCTGTTTGCTGCCACTAACACACTAGAAGTCCTATGGGTGCTGCTGAGAAGAAAATATAGGAGCTCTGTTTGCTGCCACTAACACACTAGAAGTCCTATGGGTGCTGCTGAGAAGAAAATATAGGAGCTCTGTGTGATGCCACTAACACACTAGAAGTCCTATGGGTGCTGCTGAGAAGAAAATATAGGAGCTCTGTTTGCTGCCACTAACACACTAGAAGTCCTATGGGTGCTGCTGAGAAGAAAATATAGGAGCTCTGTTTGCTGCCACTAACACACTAGAAGTCCTATGGGTGCTGCTGAGAAGAAAATATAGGAGCTCTGTGTGATGCCACTAACACACTAGAAGTCCTATGGGTGCTGCTGAGAAGAAAATATAGGAGCTCTGTTTGCTGCCACTAACACACTAGAAGTCCTATGGGTGCTGCTGAGAAGAAAATATAGGAGCTCTGTTTGCTGCCACTAACACACTAGAAGTCCTATGGGTGCTGCTGAGAAGAAAATATAGGAGCTCTGTGTGATGCCACTAACACACTAGAAGTCCTATGGGTGCTGCTGAGAAGAAAATATAGGAGCTCTGTTTGCTGCCACTAACACACTAGAAGTCCTATGGGTGCTGCTGAGAAGAAAATATAGGAGCTCTGTGTGATGCCACTAACACACTAGAAGTCCTATGGGTGCTGCTGAGAAGAAAATATAGGAGCTCTGTTTGCTGCCACTAACACACTAGAAGTCCTATGGGTGCTGCTGAGAAGAAAATATAGGAGCTCTGTTTGCTGCCACTAACACACTAGAAGTCCTATGGGTGCTGCTGAGAAGAAAATATAGGAGCTCTGTTTGCTGCCACTAACACACTAGAAGTCCTATGGGTGCTGCTGAGAAGAAAATATAGGAGCTCTGTGTGATGCCACTAACACACTAGAAGTCCTATGGGTGCTGCTGAGAAGAAAATATAGGAGCTCTGTTTGCTGCCACTAACACACTAGAAGTCCTATGGGTGCTGCTGAGAAGAAAATATAGGAGCTCTGTGTGATGCCACTAACACACTAGAAGTCCTATGGGTGCTGCTGAGAAGAAAATATAGGAGCTCTGTTTGCTGCCACTAACACACTAGAAGTCCTATGGGTGCTGCTGAGAAGAAAATATAGGAGCTCTGTTTGCTGCCACTAACACACTAGAAGTCCTATGGGTGCTGCTGAGAAGAAAATATAGGAGCTCTGTTTGCTGCCACTAACACACTAGAAGTCCTATGGGTGCTGCTGAGAAGAAAATATAGGAGCTCTGTGTGATGCCACTAACACACTAGAAGTCCTATGGGTGCTGCTGAGAAGAAAATATAGGAGCTCTGTTTGCTGCCACTAACACACTAGAAGTCCTATGGGTGCTGTTGGGGTGCAATGCTGTGCTAACAGCACTGCGGTTGGTACTACTGCAATACTGTACTAACAGTAAGCACGCACCAGACTAATCCCCAGCAGCAGCTAATAACACACTAACTGTGCAATCAGCAGCAATGAACGATCAATGACTTAGGTAGCAATGGTTTAGCAAAGAAATAGCCAATGGTTTAGCAAAGAAGAGCAAATCTTTCAGTATCAAGCAAAGACAGAATCAGCAGACTAATCTCTCCTAAAGCCGGAACTCATGTGACCGGGGCCGATGGCGTGGCGGCCTTTTAAATGGTGGGGCGTGTACTAAAGCCCCTGAGCTGTAATTGGCTACAGCCGTCCTGCCTGTAGCCAATTATTGCTCTCCGAGTTTCGGGCGCTGTGATTGGCCAAGCATGCGGGGTCACAGTGCATGCTTGGCCAATCATCAGCCAGCAATGCACTGCGCCGGCCGCGCCGGCCGCAATGCATTGCGGGGCCGCTCGCATCACACGAATGTGATGCGAACGGCCCAAATAGTTCTGGGCTCGACGAGCGAGCGAACGCCCGATGCTCGATTCGAACATGGGTTCGAATCGAGCACCGGGCCCATCCCTAATATCCACCTCTCAAAGGCCTGCCCCTGCTCCAGGGTATTCAAAAGAATTGGAGAGGTATGTCAAAATATGGACAGTTTCTCCAAAATCTTTTGAGTTACTCTCTCAATATGTAAATAAATATCTGAAATAATGCTTCAGCCACTTGAGGTACCTTGGTGCATTGGTGCGATTATCTTGATGCACAGTGGAAGCGACCGGTGGTAGTGGGGGAGCCCCAGGTCAAATATTTGCATCGGGGCCCACAAGCTTCAAGCTACACCTCTGCATCCACATCTGGTCATTTTAACTGTACAGATACCTATATTTAACTATCCTTTTTGTAGTGTGTTATACGGTTATATACTATAATTGCTACTGATAAAGATTAAATTATACAAACAGCTGTATAAAACAAAAGAAAAATAAAAGCACTCAGTAGTAACCTTGGGCAAAGTTTTTTGTGATATTTTCTCAGCAAGCATACTTTATGACCATCTGGGTCTTTCAATTTTTGTTTTTAATGTAGCGTTAATCGTGTGGCTGATGTGACCCCTTTGATGTATAAAACATTCAGTCTTCTCTACTGTAGACTTTGCTGCATGTACATATGCTCCATTATACAACAATTCTTTCTTTTTCAGGATGGTCATTATCACTGCAGTGAAAAACCAAAGCAGACAATGGCATGATTAAACACCCAGCTGTACTACTATCTGAAACAAAGCAATATAACACTCAACTGATTCATTATTTCAAATAGCAGGAAACTGGTGCTGGTCACTGCATCACAAACCAAAAGAAAAAAAAAAGGAAAAAGGACAGTTTCTTTTCTTTTTTCTGCTATAGTTTAATATTTTTCACACATTGGCATGACCAGTAATATCTAAACTCCAATTAAACTCTTCTACAAAGCACTGTGAATAAATCAAAGTTCCACCATTTGTTTAGCTAGTAAAGCAACCACAGTTATTCCTCCTGTATTTAATTGTATTACCGTATATACTCGAGTATAAGCCAAGTTTTTCAGCAAATTTTTTTTGTGCTGAAAATGCCCCCCTCGGCTTATACTCGAGTTGCCTTTTTGGGCCTGATCTCCCGAAATTTGAGGACCCGGTATTGGCTGGCACACATGTAGCCCCACTCTTTCTCTACAAGTGTGCAAAAATTTTTGCCGGGGGGACCTACGGCCGGGGAGCACCGATTTTTCAAAGCCGGGCACCCCTTCCATAGACTCCCATGTTAAACGGTCATTTCTCTGGTAACTTTGGGGACCCGGTACTGGCCGGTAGTAGGTCTCCTGGACCCGAAACCTGGCACACATATAGCCCCATTTTTTCTCTATAAGTTTGCAAAGCCTTTCGTCTGGGGGACCTACGGCCGGGGAGCACCGATTTTTCAAAGTCGGGCACCCCTTCCATAGACTCCCATGTTAAACGTCAGTCTAGTCATGGACACAGTGAGGCATGCACATGGACACAGTGAGGCATGGACACAGTGAGGCATGCACATGGACACAGTGAGGCACAGTGAGGCATGCAGATGGATATACTCGAGTCAATACGTTTTCCCATTTTGTTTGTGGTAAAATTAGGTGCCTCAGCTTACTGTATATTTGGGTCGGCTTATACTCCAGTATATACGGTATAATTGTACTGTCTGCCCTTATGTTGTAAAGCGCTGTGTAAACTGTTGGCGCGATATAAATCCTGTATAATAATAATAATAATAATATTAAAAATAGTCTGCCCCTCGCCATTATGCTGCAGAGAAGAATCACTGTGGAAGCAAAGGCCCCTCTGAAGCCATCTGATACACCCATATTACACCCCTTACACACCACTGTTATGCCCTATTCACATAGACACCTCCGTGGGAAAAAAATCTGCTTGCTCAGTGGGGATATCTCCACTGATCCCCGCTGAGCAGGCGGATGCAGAGTGGACACAGACACAATCCTGCTCTCCTCTATGGGGCAATCGGATGGAAACAGACTGCCTATCCATTTCCATCTGATGCCATCCAAACCGCCAGATGGATAGGAATAGGACCACCATCCATCTATTTTTGGCGGACAGGATCGGAACGGATGGTGGCGGGTGACATCTGCCGCTGCATAGAAGAGACTGGTCCAATCAGGTCCGTCTGAAACCTGACAGGCCTGGACCCAGACAGGATCTGATTGGACAGCCCATGTGAAAGGGGCCTAAGTCAGAGCTCCATCCAGCAGGAAGCAAGAGCTTTGCTTAGTGCAGAGCTGTAGCTCTGACTCATAGGGGACCTGTCAGGCCGATGCAGACAGACCATTCAAAGTAATGGTCCTTCTCTGCAGAATGACAGCAGGGCACATGCTATGTTACTATGGCTGTGGCTGCTTTACCAACTAACATGACTGTGACTGTCACTTACCGTACTACTGCACCTGGAATATAATCACAGCATTTTACAGAGAAGTTTAATTGGACATTAAAAAAGTATTAACCAGCTTCAAACACCTGCTGCATGCAAGCTAAAGCCCTAAGTACAAAATATAATTGCCACAGAATTTCCAGAAGCGGCAGCTAAATCACGTAGAATTAACAGAGCACACCAGGCCTATGGTCTTCACCTTCTTATTTAAACAGATGCCAATAAAAGCACAACTCGGGATGTGCTATTTAGGAGTAATAGTTCATTCTCACTATATATTTGGAAATAGACTCTCTTTATTATACAGAGAAGATTTTTTTTGCAAGTCTGCAGTGATTTCTTACCCATTTTCTTAAGGAGATATCAATCTATGCACATATTACAAAAAACGGATGCTGCGCTGCTTATCAAATAAATATACAAAATACTTTATGCACAAAGCTTGGGGGGGGGGAGTGCAGCATAGTGCGGTGGCAGTAAACACTCAGAGCCCAGTTGCAGAAACAGAACTGTGTTGAAGTTACAGTTCAACAAAGCACAATTACCAGGCAGAGAGACAACTAGACGAGACGAGATGCACTCACAGAATGTTGCAGCGGTAGGTCTTGGGTGCACAGACATTGTGTGTCTCAAGGGGTGGAATGCGCCTTGGCCAATCCATAGCCAAGTGGGGAGGATTCCAGGAAGGATGATTTGTCTGTGCTATTTCCCTACTCATCTGGAACATCTCCCTGACACTAACTACGGTCCCTGACAGACGGGTGAAATGTCCCTACACTACCCACACGCAAAATGTGCACCAAGCCTGGAACCCAGGGTCTTAAATAGACTCTGCTTAACTCAAGATAGTCACCAGAGTAACATGGGGTGCCAACATCCAAGCGGATAGCCCACCCAGTGACCCAGGAAACCATAAAGGGGATACGTTCCTTTTGACTTCCTCTCCCTCTGTAATGCTGCTGTGGTTGGGTGCTACCTGCAGTGAAGAATGTAGACTGCACCTGCCTACAGCTTATTGTGTTACTTATATTGTGAAAAAAACATTTACCACAAATGTACATTTAACACGTGGTTCGTGCCGTAACATGTAGGGCGGAGCCGGCTGACATCATGCGCAAAACCGGAGAGGAGTTTGCGGTATAGTGAATTTACTGTATTTCTGTTATGCAAGGCTATTCTTTAATCTTTTAAGTGTGTCGCAGTTCTCTTTGCTTTCTGATGCTGGAGCGGTATTGAACATCTAGGGACCCTGACCTTAAAGGGACATACACCCTTAATACTCTAGTGGTGACAAAGTGGAAATTATTGCCATGCGGATCTATATGTGAGCATAAGGAAAAGCAATATATGACCTTAACGTTGTTTTGGGTCATATGTGCAAGGTGAAAGCATTGTAAGCACAACAATTGTGAATTTGTGACCAATAGTGGTGTTACAGCACTGGAGTTCTGGGCACAATGTCCACTCTGAGGATGTTTGAGGCATCATGTCAGGTCACCTGAAGCCAGGTGACAGATGCACACCGTTGGGGTCAGGAGTGCACCGCTAAGGTAGTGAACCCTATGGGTGACTGCTGCGGATGGAACTCTGGGTGGTTAAGGAAGGCAGGTCCACTGGAGCACAAACAGGGATCCCACAGGGAGCTAGAGCCTAAGATTCCCCAGGGCGCAGAGTCTAAGATCCAGCAGGTGTTCACCAGAGCCTCTAGTGGTGAGGATGGACTGGGCGGCAACTGGATCCAGATTGCGGCCCCCAGCTCACGCTCACAGTAGGCTATAGAGGGAAAGCAGCAGGTCAGGATACAAGAGATAGTGAGGGGATAAGCCAAAGGTCGGGTGTCTAGCAGACAAGGATAAACAAAGAACACGCCAAAGGTCAAGGTCACAAGCAGACAGGGATAGTCGAGAACAAGCCAAGATCGGTAAAGCAGAGACAGACGTAGCACACAGCAAGCAGGAACCCAAACACACAATAGCTTAACAAACAACGTTGATCAGCACGGCTGGCTTGCAGTGCACAGGTTAATATAGTGTTCCTTGATAGGGCCTGGGGTGGAGCCATGCTTAGAGGAGAGATTACTTAACCACTTGTCCCCCGCCCACTGTCAATTGACGGCGGGCGGAGGATACTCTCGTTCTGGGAGGACGTCATATGACGTCCTCCCTTTAAAACGAGCTAGGAGGCGCGCGCTCGCCGCCAGCGGCGCGCGTGCGCGCCCGCCGCATTCACAAGGCCCCGGTGCGCATGCCCGGCGGCCGCGATTGCCGCCGGGCACCCGCGATTGCCCGGGAAACGAGCAGGAAAGTGGATCTCTGTGTGTAAACACAGAGATCCACGTCCTGTGAGGGAGAGGGGACCGATGGTGTGTCCCTTGTACATAGGGACAACCATCGGTCACCTCCCCCAGTCAGTCACCTCCCCCCACAGTAAGAACACATTAAGGGAACATATTTAACCCCTTCCCGCCCCCTAGTGGTTAACCCCTTCCCTGCCAATCACATTTATACAGTAATCAATGCATTTTTATAGCAGGGATCGCTGTATAAACGTGAATGGTCCCAAAAATTTGTCAAAAGTGTCCGATGTGTCCGCCGCAATATCGCAGTCACAATAAAAAATCGCAGATCGCCGCCATTACTAATAAAAAAATAAAAATGCTATAAATCTATCCCCTATTTTGTACACGCTATAACTTTTGCGCAAACCAATCAATACGCGCTTATTGCGATTTTTTTTTTTACCAAAAATATGTAGAAGAATACGTATCGGCCTAAACTGAGGAAAATTTTATTAAAAAAAAAAAAAAATGGGTATTTATTATAGCAAAAAGTAAAAAAGTGTTTTTTTTTCCAAACTGGACGCTCTACTTTTGTTTATAGCGCAAAAAATAAAAACCGCAGAGGTGATCAAATACCACCAAAAGAAAGCTCTATTTGTGGGAAAAAAAAGGACGCAAATTTTGTTTGGGAGCCACGTCGCACGACCGCGCAATTGTCATTCAAAGTGTGACAGCGCTGAAAGCTGAAAAATGGCTTTGGCAGGAAGGGGGTTTTCGTGCACAGTAGAGAAGTGGTTAAGCAGCCAGGTGAGAGTGGCTGGCCTCTTAATCTGAGCACATGGAGAGGTAAGCTGAGAGACAAATATTACTGCATAACCATGACACATCACAGTTCATGAACTTTGTTTATTTTTATTAAGCAATAGCACAAAATTCGCTGTGAAGAAAGTCGGCACTGACTTTTGCCCTTTTATTGTTTATTAACCACTTCAATACCGGGCTTTTTTTACCACATCAATACCGGGCCTATTCTGGCACTTCTCTCCTACATGTACAAATCATCATTCTTTTGCTAGAAAATTACTCAGAACCCCCAAACATTATATATGGGTTTTTTTAGCAGACACCCTAGGGAATAAAATGACGGTCATTGCAACTTTTTTTCTTGCACGGTATTTGTGCAATAATTTTTCAAACGCCTTTTTTTGGGAAAAAAATGGTTTCATGAATTAAAAAATAACAAAACAGTAAAGTTAGCCCAATTTTTGGGGAAAATATGAAAGATGATGTTACACTGAGTAAATAGATACCTAACATGTCACGCTTTAAAATTGCGCACACTCATGGAATGGCGCCAAACTTCGGTACTTAAAAATCACCATAGGCGACGCTTACATTTTTTTTACAGGTTACCAGGTTAGAGTTACAGATGAGGTCTAGTGCTAGAATTGTTGCACGCGCTCTAACGCACGCGGCGATACCTCACATATGTGGTTTGAATGGCGTTTACATATGTGGACGGGACTTATGCGTGCGTTCGCTTCTGATCGCGAGCTACCGGGGACAGGGGCGTTTTAATTTTTTTTTATTATTTATTTTTTTATTTACTTATTTTATATTTTTTTACACTTTTTTTACTTTTTTAGATCACTTTTATTCCTATTACAAGGAATGTAAACATCCCTTGTAATAGGAATGTGTGTGACAGGTCCTCTTTATTGAGAGATGCAGGATCAATAAGACCCCCACATCTCTCCTCCAGGCTGAAAAGCATGAGATCGTGAATTTTTTTTCACTGATCTCATACTTACTAGCCGCAATGGCGGCTTTGTTTACATCTGAGAACCCGGGCGTGACGTCATCACATCACGCCCGGGCCTCCGACGATCATAGAGATGACTGGTGACCATCTGGTCACCAGTCATCTCTATGCTCGTCACGTGACCCACCACCGGCGCCGGACGATTCTCTCCAGGTCCCCGATGGCACGGGAGAGCCCGGAGAAGCACCGGATGGCGGCGGGAGGGGGGGGGATGTCCCCTCCCACCGCCTATAAGAACGATCAAGCGGCGAAACCGCCGCTATGATCATTCTTATGGTGCGCAGAATCGCCGGCACAACAAAAGGATAACTGAATGATGCCTCTAGCTGCAGGCATTATTCAGATATCCCCCCACAAAGCCGAGGACGTCATATGACACCCACCCAGGATGGGAGATCCCATCTGTGGACGTCATATGACTATGGGCGGTAGAGAAGTGGTTAATGTATAAAGTGTTTTGTATACTTTGATAAGCAGGGCAACATCCATTTTTGTGTTTATTCGTCTGTACAGATGTGAGAACACATGATTGGTGCTAGCAGCAGCTGTTAATGAGATTAATCACAGTTTAGTCGGTAGCGCAGGAGAGCATACACAATTTCTTTTATGCACATATTACATTTTTTTTCCAGGAGGCAGGTATACATAAAGGATTGTTTCTTTCTTTATTTGCTTATTTTCTCCAAATGAATTGTTGGCAACTCTAGCTAAAGAGCTACATTTTTGTTTACCTGAAGCCATAGCAGTTCCAAAATGTCCTTTGTTTATCTGCAGTGACAACGTTAAAGGGGTTGTAAAGGTTCATTTTTTATTTTCTAAATAGGTTCCTTTAAGCTAGTGCATTGTTGGTTCACTTACCTTTTCCTTTGATTTACCTTCTAAATGTTTTTTTTCTTTGTTTTCTTTGTCTGAATTTCTCACTTCCTGTTCCTCCTCAGTAAGCTGTTCAGTAAGCTGTTCTGGCTGACTCCACACCGCTCGGATGATGGTGTGAAGTTTAGTGAGGAGAAACAGGAAGTGAGAAATTCAGACAAAGAAAAAAAACATTTAGAAGGGAAATCAAAGGAAAAGGTAAGTGAACCAACAATGCACTAGCTTAAAGGAACCTATTTAGAAAATAAAAAACAAACCTTTACAACCCCTTTAAGTACCCAGCCCATTAATGCAAATAGCCAGACAGAATCATGTGATTGTAACTCACTACATACCCAATAAAGATATGGTAAAAAGGTTCAGTTGTTGTTCAACCAAAGAAAGGGAAAAATGCAGGATCCAAGCATCTTAGGATTTTCACATATATTAATATTTAGCATTATAGGCCATCATAGAGCTCATTATAGCAGCAGGGAACAATACCAGGTGTTTTCTGTCACTGTAGCCTACGTAATAGATCATTATAACTCAGGAGAATGTAACATGTTTAAGTGGTTGTAAAAATCAGACATGAAATATGGACAGTGGGGAAAATAATCATTTGATCCCGTTTGCCCACTTACAAAGAAATTAAGGGTCTATAATATTTTATCATAGGTGTATTTTAAATGATAGAGACAGAATATCAACCAAAATCCTGAAAAAACACGATACAAATGTTCTAAATTGAGTTGCAGTTCAGTGAGTAAAAAAAGGTATTTGATACCCAAGCAAAGCATGACTTAGTACTTGGTGGAGAAACACTTGTTTGCAAGCACAGAGGTAAAACGTTTTTTTGTAGTTGGTTACCAGGTTTGCACACATCTCAGGGGGGATTTTGGTCCACTCTTCTTTACAGATCTTCTCTAAATCCTTAAGGTTGCTTGGCTGTCGCTTGGCAACTCAACATTTTCTATAGGATTAAGGTCTGGAGACTTGCTAGGCCACTCCATAACCTTAATTTGCTTCTTCTTCAGCCACTCCTTTTTTGCCTTGGTGGTATGTTTTGGGTCATTGTCATGCTGGAACACCCACCTACAACCCATCTTCAGTGTTCTGGCTGAGGGAAAAGGGTTCTCATCCAAGATTTTACAATACATGGCCCCATCCATTGGCCCCTCAATTTCGGCCTGTACCTTTAGCAGAGAAACAGCCCCAAAGCATTATGTTTCCACCTCTGTGCTTGACTGTAGGGATGGTGTTCTTAGGGTCATAGCATTTTTCCTCCTCCAAACATGACAAGTCGAATTAATGCCAAAGAGCTACATTTTGGTCTCATCTGACCACAGCACTTTCTCCCAATCATTCTCTGAATCATTTAGATGTTCATTGGCAAACTTCAGATGGGCCTGTACATGTGCCTTCTTGAGGAGGGGGACTTTGCGTCGCTGAAAGATTTCGATCCATGGCGGCATATTGTGTTACCAATGGTTTATTTGGTGACTGTGGTCCCATTTGCCTTGAGATCATTCACAATCTCCTCCCGTGTAGTTCTGGGCTGATCCCTCACTTTTCTCATGATCATCTATACCCCATGAGGCAAAATCTTGCACGGAGCTCCAGACCGAGTGCGATTGATGGTTATCTTATTTTTCTTCCATTTGCAAATTTGCTCCAACAGTTGTCTCCTTCTCTCCAAGCTTCTTGCTGATGGTCTTGTAGCCCATTCCAGCCTTGTGCAGGTCTACAATATTGTCCATGACATCCTTTGACAGCTCTTTGGCCTTGCCTATGATGGTGAGGTTTGAATGGAAGAAAGAGATTCTGTGGACAGCTGTCTTTGATACGAGAATGACAAAACCAGAGAAAATTCCCAGCTCTACTCACCAACCAGTCTGCTTACCAACCGAATTACCCGGTCCAACAGTATGCATTAAAAACAGGGGTTTAGTTAGCACACATTTGCAAACGCATGCATAAGCTGCAAGGCCCCTTCTCGGCACCCTGTATTACTTGCAGCCCTAACACTTATACATTTATGAGAGTCTCCAAGTCTTTTATACACATAACGAGTTGTTATTAGGAGTGCCTTCTTAAATTGACAGGACTTATCTGTGTACCGCATGAGAACATACTGTAGCCAATCTGTTGGAGCCAGAATTATTGTTGGTTGGTAGGGGATCAAAAATGTATTTTACTCACTGAACTGCAACTCAATTTATAACATTTGTATCGTGTTTTTTCAGGATTTTTGGTTGATATTCCGTCTCTATCATTTAAAATACACCTATGATAAAGATAATAAACCCTTTATTTCTTTGTAAGTGGCAAATTTTCAAAATCTGCAGGGGATTAAATAATTATTTTCGACACTGTATCCCTCTATAGTGTGTACTTGTCTCAATTAAGAGCACTAAGTGTCCACTAAGGGCCATGTTTGCTGCCTCATTCCTCTGCTATCTGCATGAGTCACTTCTGACAAGTTTTCCTGACACCAAGAGAAAAAAGGTGACAGGAGAGGGAGCTCCAGCTGATTGACAGCCTCAGCTCTGCTCCTGTGTGCTGTGTGAAGGGAGGTATGTCCCTTCCCTCCAAACAGCTCTTTGAGCTCTTTTAACTGAGCTCTGCAAAATGTGATTTGAGCTCTCCACACCCTTGTAGCACTACCCCCGTAGGAGCTGCTGTTTGTTTGATTTGGGTCTAAGTCCTGCCCATCAACCCCTGGAAGTGGCTCAAACCTTCGCGCTGTGATCACCTGAGTCACTGAGACTCGGGTGATCACCGATCCGAGTAAGGGGCCGATCCCGACCCCTTACCACGTGATCAGCTGTCAGCCAATGACAGCTGATCACGTGATGTAAACAAAGAATCGGTAATCGTTGTTTTTTTTCTCCTCACGCTGACAGCGTGAGGAGGAAAAAAAGCCGATCACCGGCTCTTTCACAAGGGACATCAGTCCCGAAGAGGAAGGAGGCAGATGTGCCTCATCAGTGCCAGCTGCCAGTATAATAATAAATGCTACCTGCCAGTGCCCACAGTGCCACCTATCAATGCCCACAAGTGCCACCTATCAATGCCCACAAGTGCCGCCAATCAGTGCCTCATCAGTGCCACCTAGCAATGCTGCCTATCAGTGTAACCTACCAGTGCCCATCACTGGCATCCATCAGTGCCCATCACTGCCACCTATCAGTGCCCATCACTGCCACCTATCAGTGCCACCTATTAGTGCCACTTCTCAGTGCCCGCCTGTGCCACCTATCAATGCCCTTCAGTGCCACCTCTCAGTGCCACCTCTCAGTGCCGCCTCTCAGTGCCCATCAGTGGAGCCCATCAGTGCAGCCTCATCAGCGTACATCAATGAAGGAGAAAAATTACCTGTTTACAAAATGTTCTAACAAAATATATAAAAAAAAAAAAATGATATATATTTATATATATATATATTTTTTTTAAATCAGTCATTTTAAAAAAAAATTAACAAAAAATAAAAACAGCAGAGGTTAGAAAATACCCCCAAAAGAAAGCTCTATTTTTGGGGAAAAAATGATAAAAATTTCATTTGGGTACAGCGATGTATGACAGCGCAATTGTCATTCAAAGTGCATCAGCGCTGAATGCTGAAAATTGGTCTGGGCAGGAGGGGGGTTTAAGTGCCCAGTAAGCAAGTGGTTAACAATTTCAAGTACCAACGGAAAACATTGCTCTGGCATGCAAACAACTATATAATACAACATCCAAACTATTCACTGGAAATTATAGACCAATTAACTGAATTATTTGCTCATAATAGTGGCTCAGTGGACGACCCCAACGTGGTGTGAAACACGCACAAAGCTTTTATTGTTGGTATACTAATGAAATTGAGTTCCCTCTGTAAACAGAAGAGGATGCAGCATATTGATACCCTTTTTTCACAAATTGCAACTATTGAGAACCAACATAAGACAGATCCACAACCAACGCAGTCAGCACAATTGATGTTATTGAGACAGGAACTGAGGTCAGTTCTCCTCCACTCTTTCAAACACATACAACATAAAATAAAAGCCACCTCCTTCTCTACCTAAAACAAAGCGGGAAAAAGGCTAGCACAACGCATTAAGGGGAGAAGAATCAAAACTAAAATAATGCATTTATAATTACCCACTCACTAGAGATTAACTAACTAACCCCCAAGACATAACAAACGCATTCAGCGATTACTACAGCAATCTCTACAACATTAGGAAGGACCCCTCTACATTCCAACCCTCTAGCGAAGACAAACATATTTCTGCAGCAAACTAAATTCCCAACATTGACAGATACACAACTGTCTTTCTTAAATGAACCCTTTACAAAACTGGAAATCCACTCAACAATCACCTCACTCCCTACAGAGAAGGCACCAGGTCCCAAAGGTCTGACTGGAGAGTACTACAAGCAATTCTCTAGCCACTTAACACCACACTTAACACACCTCTTTAACAACGATGCCTCCTCTACTATGTTCTCAACTGAGTCATCGAATACTCTAATTATCACACTTCTGAAACCAGAGAAGGAGCCAACCTCACCTCAGAATTTCCGTCCAATATCCCTACTGAATCTAGATCTAAAAATTTACACCAAAACAATAGCCGACACCTGATTGACATAATGCCTGATCTTATTCACATAGATCAGTCAGGATTTACTAAATGGAGACAGGCGCCAGATGCCACTAGATGGAGGATCAATGTGATCCACCATGCTGAGACTAGTGGAACGCCTTCTCTGCTGCTATCCTTAGATGCAGAGAAGGTGTTCGACAGAGTTCATGGGTCTTATCTACAGATGGTATTGTGAAAATTTGGCTTCAGAGGCCATTTCTTTAGGGCCATTATGGCAGTCTACACTACTCCGTTAGCAAAAGTATATTCAGCAGACATGCTATCCCAACCATTCCCCATAACAAATGGAACTCGCCAAGGCTGCCCACTATCCCCACTAATTTTCAACCTACTTATGAAACCCTAGGCCAGTGGTTCTCAACTCCAGTCCTCAGGGCCAACCAACAGGCCAGGTTTGCAAGATAACTGAAATGCATCACAGGTGATATAATTTGCTGCTCAGGGATTGCAGTATTCTAGTCTGCATCTCCCCAAGGTAATACTTAAAATCTGGCCTGTTAGTGGGTCCCGAGGACAGGAGTTGAGAACCACTGCCCTAGGTGGAACACGTTAGATCGAATCCTTTATTCTCAGGCCTGACAATAGGCAAAATCTCCCACAAGATAAGTCTCTTTGCAGACGATGTAATCTTAATTCTTACAAACCCGCTTCGTCAGTGGCAGAGGTTCAAAAAACACTGAATTGGTTCAGTAAGGTTTCTTACTACAAGCTAAAGACCAAATTTACATATTCTAGATCTTAAGCTCGACGCCACTACTAAAAACCTGATACAGCTACAATGTTCTTTTGCATGGCCTGACAAAAGCATTTCTTATCTCAGGGTTCATTTAACGAGATCTGTAAAAAGTCTCTTCTCATTTAACTTTAAACCACTCCTCATCAAACTGCACACGGACACCCAATCCCTAATGAAACAAGAACTATCATGGTCAGGGAGGCTTGCAGCATTCAAAATGATTTACCTACTGCAAATACTCTACCTGTTAAGGACACTCCCCATCCCTATACCATTGTCCTTCTTCAAATTTCTCCAAACCATATTCAACAAATTTATCTGGAAGGGCTCAAAACCTAGATGTGCACACTCAAAACTCTTGAAACACAAACTAGCAGGAGGTTCAGGAACCATAGACTTTGAAGACTGTTATTTAGCATCAGTGCTGGTCCAACTAACAGATGGTTCCATTCACACCCTAATAAGCAGTGGGGTCAATAGAAAGTATGTCAATCTTATACCCAAACCTACATTGGTGGCTGATGAGCACCCCCTTGGGCTCTAACATTCTGACAGTCATTTCCCCTACAATGAAGGCCTCAGCCAACGCATGGAAAAAGTTAATACAGAATGGCACCAACACTCCCACCATCCCCAAGATACTAATCCCAATTGAAGTTCTCTATAATTTATTATCATATCTTTCCCTAACCCAATGGACTTGAAAAGGCCTCAAACCCATTCAAAACCTACTCCAAGGGTCCCAACGAAAAACCTTTTCCCACCTACAATGTGAATTTAACTTATCCCCTATGGATCTTTTCCTGTATACCCAAGTGAAGCATTGCCCTAGTGCAATCTCTCAATCTCTTTACATCATACACCCAAAAGCGTGGGAATTCTTAACAAACCCATCCTCCAAAACGAAAGGGATATCTCTGTTTTACAATTTCCTCCACCAAAAACACCAATTCACAAAATCTTCCCCTGACCTCCACTGGGAAACAGACTTGGGGCAATCATACACTGAAAACCAATGGCAACAAGCTATACAAACAATATACAAAGCCACAAATGCTCTGCTCTTTGGGAACTCACCCCAAAAAAATCCCTCAGATGGTACCTGACATCTACCAAACTGGCCCACACATTCCCGACATGTGCTGGAGATGTAACTCAGCTAAGGGAGACATAATACACATCCTTTGGTCATGTAATTGCATCAAAAAAAAAATGGAAGAAAATTATTCAATTTAGAACAGACATCACAAAAAAAAACCATACCTCCATTACCAGATCTGGCATTACTGAACCTCAATATTGAATCCATCCCCAAACTTTTTAGACATGTTACAACACATATCCTTTTGGCTGCCAGACTGAGCCTAACAAGACTTTGGAAAACAGACCAGGCACCATCCATTGAGCACACGCTCACTAGAGTTATGAAACAATGATGGCCTCCAGCGGAGGTCTACTTGCCAAATCACAAAAAGACTGGAAACCGTGGTCACAATGGTCCGGAGCAGCAAAGTTTTTATAACAAAAATATGTTTTACCTTTAAGTTTAGTCATGACTGATCTATAAGTTACGTTTTTTAGTTCTCAAACTGAAATCGCATCTTTACAACACATATGTTCGGTGAGAGTACCCCTCCTTCAGGCAGCAAAAGTGATCCCAATTGGGGTTCCTCACACTCTCAAGTTTAACATATAACTGTATCTATGTTAATAAATTTAAATACAAATATTCTGTTAACCTATATCAAATGGATCTATTTGTACCAATTTATGTACAACAACTTATTGTACGACCAACAATGTCCACATTGTTATCTTTCGGTTCAAATAAAAATGTATTGAAGAAAAAAAAAAATATTTTTGGTAATGTAATGATATGGGGGATATTTTCTTAGTGCACTGCAGATCCCTTAACATAGGGTGACCAGACATCCCCGGTTTCCGGGGACAGTCCCCGGACCAAGTCTGTCCCCAGTTTTGTCCCGATTGGATTTGAACAGGGGCTGGAGCAATTTCAAAAACAGAAAAAAAATGTAAAAGAAAATTCTGAATTACACACCCCTGCTCCGCCGCTCCTACTAGCTTAGGGGGGTGTATTTTTTTCCATTATCTGTGCCCCTTTCTGATAATCATGTGCTGGTCAGAGTGGAGGGAATATGTTTTCAGTTTCGAGGGCATGTTCTGCTTTGGCTCAAGTCCTTGACTTCATTTTAAAAATCTGGTCACCTTATTATAAAGGCTTTCCCAAGTATGTGTGATTACTTCCCTCCTGACTTCCACACTTATAAGAGAAAGGGCCCCAGTCCCTCAATCTTTACCCTCCCCACACTCATTTTTTTACCCTCCCAATGACTCATCTTTCTTATTTTTTTTCCTATTTCCTCTGCTCAGAAACTAACACTGTACACCTTCCCCACCCCTTGGTCTCCACTGTACTTACCTCCATGGGTGATGAGCTGTCAGTGCCCATGCAGCTGTTCAGGGATTTGAAATTCCCACTCTTCTTTCTACAGCACTTCCGGGATGGATCTAAACCATGTTCTGTCCAGCACTGACCAATCAGATTTCTCTGATCCGTCTGTGAAGCGAAGTAAAGAGGAAAAGAGCGGGGATCTCAGATTCCCAGGCCGCTACAACAGCTGCGTGGGCACTGACAGTGGAGAGGAGGTACGCCATTATTTTAACATTTTATTTTTTTCTTAAAAGGTGAACTTACACTTTAAGTAGAAGGAAAGTAAAGAGCAGGACGCTGAGGTTAATACAAGCCAAAATACCTTTATTAAAAAAGGTAGCACACTTACATGTAAAGATAATACAAATCTGACAGTCTCTGAGAGTACAGATGAATAAGACACCAGGCCACAAGACAGCTATACAACCAGTATGTCGAAAGGGCAACTGCCGAGCATGCAGCACCAGGGCGCCAGTAACAGCCAGTGGCATACCACCCAACACGCACGGATTCTGCGGGTTTCTCCTACACTGAAACATCTTTCCCGCAGTCCCACGAGAGTGTTCAATTTCCCGCACAGCAGGAATCGGAGGAAGAGGAGCCAGGGGATAAAGCCCACGGGAGGGAGGTAAGACACACACCCCGCGATCGGCGGCCTCACGCGGCACCCCCCCCCCACTGTGGACGCGGTAGCACCCCACTTACCCCCCCGCTCAACAACTTTAGGGTACAAAAGTCCCACGGTGGGACTTTTAAAAGTTGGGAGGTATGGCCAGTGGAGTAGAAAAGAAGTGGCATCTGACGCTGCACTTTGGAAATGACAGCTGTCTAAAAGCCAAGCTGATGTTAAGAAGAAAGCGTTTCAAGGGTTCCACCCTTTTTTTCAAATCCCCTTCCCAACACCAGCTTGGCTTAAATTCCACTAAAAGAAAGCTCTTTCTGTCTCAATTTTTTTTTATAAAAAATGCCATTTGGTTAAAGTGTTCCATCTTCCAATTCTTCTAATATTGTAGAAACATGACTATAGATAATAATTTACAATCATAAATGCTGGATATAAGCTGCTTTTGAATAGGTTTACAGAGAGGGGGCTTAGTGCTCCCTCTAGTGGCTAATCTTTATGTCTCTTTAAAAAAAAAAAAAAAAATGTCCTCGTATATTAGGAAAAAAGAATCTAGCACTCCAGAAAAAAAAAGATACCATATTTATTAAAACCATGGAAATATATACATAGATAAAGATAACAAAATCATTGGATGGTTAGTAGAAAAATATCCTATGTTGTCCATAAAAAGTTCTAATTTAGTGTCTTCTCTGTAGTCTTGTGACTCCCCCTCAGACCATTGTTAGCAGGATCAAGCTCCATTTTAAGCGGGATCAGGGTCTGTCTTTAGGGTCAGGGTCCTCCTCACTTCTTCTTGGCTCCTGGACAGACAGTCAGAACATCGAAGGACCACAGGGAGGCACATCTGCTGCCCGAACCCCACTAACAGACAGTTAATCTCACTCCACAGATCGCTGCAACAGGCCCAGTTGTAAATGCTAAAGCTGAAATGTCTATACATGTTAACTGGTTCCTTGCCTACATAATTTGCAAAGCAGAGGCTGAGAAACTACAAATAACAGCATTCCTTGTCAGTGCCCCACATTTAAAGCAGAACCCCGGTAAAGTCAATATACCCCTCTTCTGTAGTTTGCGATAAAGCAATACCTGGTGATCTTGCCATGAAGGTCTTTGTTCAGCACTTACTAATATAGAGTGACAACACACCTTCCCTGTCTCCCGATTGTGCTCCTATGTTGTCATCCTATTATGTGGGTTTCCAAAGAAGACTACAAGTGGCCATTTCTACACATGTAGGCAGGTGCCGCTAGCCACTTTGCCACTAGGTGGCTCTGTACCAGAATAGTGTCTGGCACAACAGGTAGTGACACTAGGGGGTTGATTCAGGCCTGATTCACACCTATGTAGGTTGCAGTTTGCATATTTCAGGTGCATTTTGTATTTTTCAATACATGCTTTTGATCCATTGAAGTCTATGTAACCAAAAACCAGAAAAAAGTCCCTGGCCCTTTACATAAAATGCACAGATGTGAACTACATTCATAGGAAACTATGTTCAATGGACTGCAGTGTGTTTCTGCAAAACTGAAAACGCACAAAAAAATGCATAGATGTGAACCAGGTCTTACTAAAGGCAAATAGGCTGTGCAGTTTGCAAGCACAGTTGCTTCAAAGCTTAGTAAATGATGTAAATTGTCACTTTGCAAAGAATACCCAATCACATGCAAGGAGAATGAAAAAAATATAATTTTTGCTTGCACATGATTGGATGCTGGAAGTCAACAAAGTTTTTGCTCATTTACTAAGTTCTGGAGCAACTGCTCTTGAAGAGTGCAACTGCACTTTGCAAAGTGCACCGTCTATTTGCCTTTAGTAAATTAACTAGGTGTTAGGCCCCTTTTAGGTAGAGCTCTCCCACAATAGGGTGACCAGACATCCCTGGTTTCCGGGGACAGTCCCCGGAGTGAGGACGCTGTCCCCGGACCAAGTCTGTCCCCGGATTGGATTTGAACAGGGGCTGGGGCAATTTCAAAGACAGTCAGTGCAGAATTAAAAAAAACTAAATTCTGAATTACACCTCCCACCGCTCCGCTGCTCCTACTAGCTTAGGGGGGTGTATTTTTTCCATTATCTGTGCCCCTTTCTGATAATCATGTGCTGGTCGGAGCGGAGGGAATATTTCTTCAGTTTCGGGTGCATGCCCATTCAGCTCCGTTTGCATGTTCTTCTGCCTTGGCTCAAGTTCTGGCCAGCTGCCTGCCTGCTTATCTCCTTGCCTTCCCTGGCGGAGTGATCTTCCTCCACTCCCCACCCAGTAGTAGCCGGGGCCCAGAGAGTAAGACTTGACAGGCTGTGAGGCGGGCGGCGACGGGCAGAGAGTCGCTGATTGCCGCCATTACTAGTAAAAAAAAAAAAAATATGTCCCCGGATTTCATTTAATAAATCTGGTCACCTTATCCCACAAGTGACGTCAGCACCCACATACAAGCTAGGTGGGGAGGGGACTCAGTCTTGACTTGGGCCATGGGAGCCATACACCCCACATCTGTGATCATGTAACCAACATGTTGGACATGGCAGGAGGCCGGGTAGAGTGAACCTGTATGCAGGAGGAGCCGGCTGTAGACATTCTGTTCCTTAAAGAGGTGGGTGGTAGGGTGGATTGTAAAAGGCCTTTTAGGCTAGGCTGGAGATCCCTGTATGAGGCCGCTTCCCTGGAGGGTTCCTGGGAGGGGTGTACCCAGCTAGGAGGTGTCTACAGAAAACACAGTCCTGTGAGTACTTATGACCCTGGGTAGAGGAGAGACTGTTGGCAGATGACTGTGGGGTGCTGCCTGCACTTTCACTTGTGACTACTGCAGACTGTCCACTTTATGCGACTGACTGTTTATGTCTCTAGAATGTGTGTCCTTGTGATGTGACTCTCTTGCCATTCCGTGAACAACACCAGCAAAGTGCAGTGAAGCCAATTACCATGTGGATAATCCTTCTTCTGGATATAGAGGTCTATGGCTGAGAATGTTGTGAGAGGGCCTATGGCGAGGAGCAGGGCACAAGATGGCGGAGAGGTTGATCTCAGCAGGTGGGATTGTGTTCTAGCAGAGCTGGAGCAGGGGTAAGGCCTTGTGCTTGGGCACCAAAACTAGCCAACCACAAAGACCCTCTTACACACACATTACTCAGGCATGGACAACTGTTGTCACCATCAGGAAATCCACCCTGGGAAATGCCATGAGGCCATAACTAGAGCGCATGTAGGCAGGGAGCGGCTGCAGGAGATCAGCAGCTTTAAGATACAATAAAGGGTTTAAAAAAATCACAGTAATTATATATTACAAGAGTCCTTTACCAAAATAAATGCAATTCATTTAGGGTTTAAACTACAATTTTTTTACTAGTATATTTTTTGACATAAGAAGAATCTGGAGCGTTCAAAGGAAACTACACTATATTACCAAAAGTATTGGAACGCTTGCCTTTATACGCACATGAAATTTAATCGCATCCCAGTCTTAGTCCGTAGGGTTCAATATTAAGTGTGCCCACCCTTTGCAGCTATAACAGCTTCAACTCTTCTGGGAAGGATGTCCACAATGTTTAGGAGTGTGTCTATGAGAATGTTTGACCATTCTTCCAGAAGCACATTTGTGAGGTCAGGCACTGATTTTGGACGAGAAGGCCGGGCTCGCAGTCTCCGCTCTAATTCATCCCAAAGGTGTTCTATCGGGTTGAGGTCAGGACTCTGTGCAGGCCAGTCAAGTTCCTGCACCCCAAACTCGCCTATATATGTCTTTATGGACCTTGCTTTGTGCACCTAATAATAAAAGTCGCCCATCCATGTCTTTATGGACCTTGCTTTGTACCCTAATAATAAAAGTCAGCAGCTACAGTTTTTGTAGCCGCTGACTTTTAATTTTTTAGGAGGGAGGTGCTGGAACTCCTCTTTAAGTAGTTAGACCCCTTTCACACTGAGGCAGTTTTCAGGCGTTTTAGCGCTAGAAATAACACCTGTAAAGCGCCTGAAAACTGCCCCCCATTCTCTGCAATGGGTGCTTTCACACTGAGGCAGTGCACTTGCGGGACGTTCGGAAAAGTCCTGCAAGTGGCATCTTTGGGGCGGGTTGGGAGCGCTGTATAAAGTGCCCCCAAAATGCCCCTGCCCATTGTAATGAATGGGCAGTGCTTCCGAAGCGCCTGAAAAGGGTTTCCGAAGTGCTGCAACAGGGGAGTTTTTAACCCCTTTGGGGTTAAAAGCACCCAGCTAGCTGCCGAAAATCAGCGCAAAAGCACCGCAAAAACAGTGGTAAAGCAACGCTAAAATGAGTGGTGCTCGAACGCGGCCGCGGCCCCAGTGTGAAAGTCAGATATAAACTGTGACTGTTGCACTTTGGGACTGTACTGCTGAGAAGGTCCAGTAAACTTTATTAACCGTTGTAAAGCCTGGTCTGACGTTATTCAAAGGGGTGCATGAAGGTACATGGCATATCAAAAGAACCTGTAAAGCACACACAGGGTGAAAAGGAAGGAACAGAAGGCGACCATAAAAACTTAACTCAGCAGGAAAGTTGGAGAATCATGTGTGTAGTTGCTATGGGTAACCACGGACTGTACAGCAGCCAGAAGTGGTACCAGGCATGGGTGGTAGTGACAGGTCCTCCAGTAGCAATGGGGTCAGTACTCTCCCTACCTAGCAGTCAGTTCCCCAAAAACAGGACGTAATGCGTGGTACGGAGACCCCATAAACCTAGCCTCATGGCACGGGAGAGCTGGAGGAGTTAATTGTGTTCTCACATAAGGTCTGTGCTAGTGGATGGCGGGACCCTTATTCTGTCACTGGGAATGAGGTGGCAGAGTTATGCTGGACTGGTGCCCAGAGGTATCCCCCTCTAAATGCTGCATTCTGAAGGGTTTTCATTTTTAGGCCTTTCCCCTCCTGTTTTTACCTGGTGATCTGACCAGCAACAGAGTCCCTGCCTTAAGGTGCTTGTACTCTGGATTAAGGAGCAAAAGAGACACCATTGGACAGCAGTATCGTCAGTCTGAGGGGGAGGGGAGTGTTAGATGTACTAGCAGATTTAGATACACTACCAAATTGAAGCCAAACTCCAGCTCACACCTTTTAAGCAGTTACAGCAACAGTTTTTTTTTTCTTTTTAGGAAAAAGTAGTGCATGCACTGCTTTTGTTGCAGTGTGATTTCAGCCTATTCAAAATCAATGGGCTGAAATCGCACCGCGCAGAACTGCATGTGAATCTCACAGGAATGCACAGCGCATTCCGGTGCGATTCCTAGTGTGAACCACCCCTAATAATATTTCTCCAGTGAGCTCTCCGCTTCAGTTTTCCTATGGAGATAGTTGGGCTGATGGGAAGTATAAGCCCAGGCTAGCTACACTTATTTTGAACGGGGGGACTTTCATTAAAAATTCCAGGTATACGTATTTTTGCCCAGTTACATTGACCACTATAACTATGTGTGATCTATACCTGGGGGGGGGGGGGGTCTCAGTAGAAGCTGAAAATTGCTGTAGTATGCACAGCTAATACCATGATCACTAGTAGTTTCCAGGTCCCGTGCCCTGCTGCTAAAGAACACGGGGGGGGGGGGGGGTTATATCACATAGAATATTTTTTTCCTCCATCTGATATAGATAAAAACTTTAGTGCCAAATATTGAAAGTTACACCCCAGAACTTAGGGTCCACCCCAAAAAATGTTGAGTCTGCCCCACCCCTGCACAGACATCCCAACCTGCAAAAAACTAATTTCAGGGAGGTTGCAAACTCGACGCGATGCAACACCCCCCCCCACGACACGTTAGTATGTGCAAACATCTTCTGTGCGTGTGTGTATAATGTCACTCACATGATACAGAAGATGATCATAGACTGCAGACATGATGCAGGAGATGATCATAGACTGCAGACATGATGCAGGAGATGGTCAGAGACTGCAGACATGATGCAGGAGATGGTCAGAGACTGCAGACATGATGCAGGAGATGGTCAGAGACTGCAGACATGATGCAGGAGATGGTCAGAGACTGCAGACATGATGCAGGAGATGGTCAGAGACTGCAGACATGATGCAGGAGATGGTCAGAGACTGCAGACATGATGCAGGAGATGGTCAGAGACTGCAGACAGGATGCAGGAGATGGTCAGAGACTGCAGACAGGATGCAGGAGATGGTCAGAGACTGCAGACAGGATGCAGGAGATGGTCAGAGACTGCAGACAGGATGCAGGAGATGGTCAGAGACTGCAGACAGGATGCAGGAGATGGTCAGAGACTGCAGACATGATGCAGGAGATGGTCAGAGACTGCAGACATGATGCAGGAGATGGTCAGAGACTGCAGACAGGATGCAGGAGATGGTCAGAGACTGCAGACAGGATGCAGGAGATGGTCAGAGACTGCAGACAGGATGCAGGAGATGGTCAGAGACTGCAGACAGGATGCAGGAGATGGTCAGAGACTGCAGACAGGATGCAGGAGATGGTCAGAGACTGCAGACAGGATGCAGGAGATGGTCAGAGACTGCAGACAGGATGCAGGAGATGGTCAGAGACTGCAGACAGGATGCAGGAGATGGTCAGAGACTGCAGACATGATGCAGGAGATGGTCAGAGACTGCAGACATGATGCAGGAGATGGTCAGAGACTGCAGACATGATGCAGGAGATGGTCAGAGACTGCAGACATGATGCAGGAGATGGTCAGAGACTGCAGACATGATGCAGGAGATGGTCAGAGACTGCAGACATGATGCAGGAGATGGTCAGAGACTGCAGACATGATACAAGAGATGGTCAGAGACTGCAGACATGATACAAGAGATGGTCAGAGACTGCAGACATGATACAAGAGATGGTCAGAGACTGCAGACATAGTACAAGAGATGGTCAGAGACTGCAGACATAGTACAAGAGATGGTCAGAGACTGCAGACATAGTACAAGAGATGGTCAGAGACTGCAGACATACTACAGGTGAGGGTCAGCGACTGCGTTTATGGTTGAACTTAGTGTACAAGTATATCGTATCGCAGCAATCCTCTTTTGAAAAGTACAACCAAGTGACAAGGCAGCAGCACATTTCATTTCCAAAATAAATATTTTCTTACAGTGATCTGCTCTCCACTGCTGGACATTTCCTCAGCCAGCACAGCCGATTCCGCCGCTTCTCTCTCATCTGAGAAGTCCCAAAGCTCCTAGCAGCTGACAGCGGCCCTGAGTGACAGGCTCATGCGGGAGATTGCCTGGCGCTCGCGGGTGTCCGGGAGCCCGCAGTCAAATAGGGGAGACTTGAGATGTCTGATTATATATACTCTGAACTGCATTTTATATATATACTACACTATATACTCTGAACTGTATACTACTACACTGACTGACTGCACATTACACTCCACTACCTGCCTAATTCCCATTTGTTCACTATAAACGGGCGCCGTGTAAGCAGCAGCCTTATATAGAGTGGACTTAGCCCCTGAGCCATGATTTCATTAGCCATTTCAGACATACCAAATACTGTTGTTGCATATGCGAATGCAATAGCCATGCAAGACAGTCACATTACATTAAAGGAAAAAAGCCACCCGTGTTTCAGGACAGAAAAGCACGTGAACCACTTGTTGGCCAGACAGAAATATTTTCGTCACCACTTCACTGGCTTGCTTTCCAAATATATGGCACCAGTTTGTTCTATAGACCGCACCCAGCCTGTCCTAATACATATAGATATATATATATCTATATGTAAAGGTAAGCACACTATGTACAGTTTAACAGAAGCCCTGTGTATACCATCCTCCCCCATGATGTACACATCCTGAGTGCGTGTGCAGGACGACCCACACGGACGATACCGCCCCTAACGTCACTTTCTTCATCGCTTCTCCCAAGACGCACGACTGACGTGTTTTACGTACGTATACGTGGTCGCTTAGCAACCAAAGCCGCTTCTCGAGTCTTTGGGTTTCTGTGTGTAGAGGATCGAGCCCGGAGCACCGGAAAGGAGACAGCTGGGTACACGGAGGACCGGGAGGAGGGTCAGGTATGGGGAGGAAAGGGAAGAGTCTATGTGTGGAATCATGGAGATCTAAGAAGTGTGCACCCAGAGCCTGTGCTGGGGTTCTACCCCCCCACCGAACGCATGTCAGGGGATCTCAGTCACCCCAATGACAGGGACACTATCCGGGGTGTACAGTGACACTTAGTGCTCATACATGGACAGTCTGTGTGGATCCCCACTTCACACAACCTCACCCAGTGCTAGGACAAGCAACACATGGCACCATCACATGAATTGCTGAGCTGGAAGGGGGGGGGGGGTTGATATCTGAGTGGGACCCCCCCCGCCATTTAAACACCATCACCACATCCACAACCAGTGAGACTCCCTGGGCAGTATTTATCTCCCTGCTCCCTATCCAGACCTGTGATCACTGCCTCTGACAGAAGAAAGACGCAGCCCCATACACACTATCAGTTTTCTTGCAGGTTTTTCTCTTCAGATTTACCAAAACCATCTAATATGAGGTCAAACCTTAAGAGTTTCAATTCGTATGCAATCAGGCAGGCCCTTGCACTACATGGTTTTGGTAAACCTGAAGAGAAAAACCTGCAAGAAAACTGATAGTGTGTATGGGGCTTTCTAGTAAGGACTTCCTTTGCAGCTTTGAGATGTCATGTGATCAAATGTAGAGAGTCATAGAGGAAGCTAATGCTGGAAGATGTGACAGTGTGTGGCACATTGTCCTATAGACGTCCCCGGACTGAGGACACTGTCCCCGGACCAAATCTGTCCCCGGTTTTGTCCCCGGATTGGCGGCGCCACTTCCGCCACAGTAGCCATGGCAATATTTTCTATTTTTGGCTGCTCAGTCTCAGGCGGTGATCGCTTCCACTTTCCCTGGCATTTTAGCTCCGGCTGGCCATCCGGGAGTCCGTCTGTATCGTCTCCGTTGCCCATCCCTTCAGCCCCTTCTAGCTCCTCCCTTACTCCACCCGCCTGTCCAATCCAACAATCCGCCTCAAATTGGTGTCCGCCCAACCCCGCCCACACTCCAGCCTCCTGCATGCAATGTTTGCACTGTGCTCAGCCTACCTGGGAGACCAGCCCTTGAGGGGAGGCATAATTGGTTTTTGAGCCACCTGATCCATGAACCACCCTCCTCTCTCACCCGACCTTTTTGCTTTGCCTCTTTTCCTTCTCATTTTGTTCTCCCCCCCCCCCCCCCCTGTGCAGACTGGGGGAATTGTGCTGACTGGGGGTAGGGGGGATTGTGCTGACTGGGGCATATTGTGCTGACTGGGGGTAGGGGGGATTGTGCTGACTGGGGGATATTGTGCTGACTGGGGGTAGGGGGGATTGTGCTGACTGGGAAATATTGTGCTGACTGGGGGTAGGGGGGATTGTGCTGACTGGGGGTAGGGGGGATTGTGCTGACTGGGGGATATTGTGCTGACTGGGGGTAGGGGGGATTGTACAAACTGGGGAGGATTGTGCAGACTGGGGAAGGGGGGATTTTGCAGACTGAAGCCTCGTACACACAGCCGAGAATCTCGTCAGGAAAAAACATGCCATTTTTCCTGACGAGATTCTTGACAAGAATCTTGTCCCGGCCGAGTGTACACACACTCGATTCAAAAGAACCGTCGTTCTTTTGAATGGCACGAACGTGGTGACGTCATTGACTACGATGAGCGTGCGCTCGTCACATTTGATGCCGTCACCGCCATCTTGCTACATCCTACCTATGCCTAGGAAGCTACCGCGCATGCGTTAAAGTCATTTCGAGCATGCACGGGTTTCCACGGCGACAGGTAAGCGTACACACTCTCGGGAAACAGGCCGACGAGAATCCCAACGAGAAAATAGAGAGCAGGTTCTCTATTTTTCTTGTCGAGATTCTGGCCAGTTTTCTTGACGAGAAACCTGAAAGCCTCGTAGACACAGCCGGTTTACTTGGCAAGAAAGCTCTCCCGGCAGTTTTCTTGTCGTTTCTTGACGAGAAAACCGGCTGTGTGTACGAGGCTTGAGAGAGCTGGCATTGTGCAGACTGGGGGGAAGGGGGAATTGTACAAACTGGGAAGGGGGGGTTGTGCAGACTGGGGGGGGGATTGTACAGATTGGGGGGCTAAACAGTGCTCTGGGCGGTGGTATGAGGGGCTTGTAATGTACACAGTGCTCTGGACAGTTGTCTGAGGGGAAGCTTGTAATGCACACAGTGTTCTGGATAATGGTCTGAGGGGAGGCCTGTAATACACGCAGTGCTATGGATGATGGTCTTAGTGGAGGCCTGTAATGCACACAGTTCTCTGGATGGTGGTCTGAGGGGAGGCCTGTGTGCTTAGGAGGGGGTCTGGATTTTGGGTGGCCATGTTTTTTGTTTTGTTTTCCATGGGGTTGCGCCATTAATTGTGATCAGCAATTTTTTTAATTTTCTTAACCACTTCCCACCCGGCCACTGCATATAAATGGCCGGGTGGGCGCTCTCTCCTTCTGAGTGGACGTTCAACAACGTCCCTCAGAAGGAGGGGGATCGCGCGTTCCCGCGCAGCGGCGCGATCCCGATGCGCTCGTGTCACCCAGACACGGCGCATCTCAGATTAGCAGGAAGGCTCTGTGATTGGCCCTCCTGATCACATGACGACCGTGTCCGATCACAGCCGTCATGTGATGTAAACAGAGAGCCGGTTGCTAGGCGATCGGCTCTCCTCTCCTCACACTTTAGTTGTCGGTGAGGAGAGGAGACCGGATCGCTGCAGCTGGCTTGGTGATCAGTGTGTATGAGCTGTTTTTTACAGCTTTTTACACACTGATTCACCAGCCTAGTAACAGTGTAAAACACATGTCCCCCCACATATGTAATGGTAAAATCACATGTCCCAATGATTATCTGCACACATATGTCCGTGATCACCTGCGCACATCTGTACATGATCATTTGCGTACATATGTCCGTGATCGCACAAACCAATTATTATACACTTAGCGGGATTTGTTTTACCAAAGACATGTAGCAGAATACATTTTGGCTTAAATTTATGACAAAATTTGATTTTATTGGATTTCTTTTAAAATAGAATAAAGAAAATGTTTTTTTTTTTCAAAATTTCCAATCTTTTTCCGCTTATATCGCAAAAAATAAAATACGGAGTCGTGAATAAGAACAAAATTATAAAAATTTCATTTGGGTACAGCGTAGCATGACTGCGCAAATGTCATTGAAAATGCGAGAGCGCTGAAAATTGGCCTGAGAAGGAAGGGGGCGAAAGTGCCCAGTATTGATATGGTTAAAGATATGCTATGTGAATGGGAACAAGTAAAAAATATAAAGTAGGTGTAAAAAATGTGGCTGAAAAATTGGAAATACCTTTTAGGTGATCCGAGTAGATGAAGAGTTGGTGCAGAGATCTGTCTTGGTGCAGTTGTACCTGGTCCCTGGGAGGGCTGATTTCCATTACCTCAAGATAGCTGAAAGGACAGATGCCAAAAGGTCCTGGATGTTTCTTCGAGCCGCACCTGGTCCCTGGGAGGGATGATGGGAAGATCCTCTGTTTACTGAAGTGGCAGCTGCCACTGGTGTGGGGACCTGTGTCGGTAGAGCTGTACCTGGTCCTCGGGAGGGCTGATGGGAAGACCATCTGTTTACTGGATAGGCAGGTGCCACCAGTGTGGGGACCTGTTTTGGTACAGAGATACCGGATTCCTGGGAGGGCTGATGGAAAGACTCTTCAGTTGCTGGAGTGGCAGCCGCCACCAGTCATACCTGGTCCCTGGGAGGGTTCCTTAGACTTTTTGTTGAGTTTTTTTCTAGGAATAGCCAATTGTCTTGTTTGTCCAACTAAATTGATAGTTGGTGATTCAGAAGCTCTAAAAACAAAAATGGAGGGCTGATGGGAGGACCCTCTGGTTACTGGAGTGGCAGCCCACCAGTGTAAGGACCTGTGTTGGTACAGCCTTACCTGGTCCCTAGGAGGGTTCCTTTAGACTTTTTGTTGAGTCTTCTTCTAGGAAAAAGCCATTTGTCTTGTTTGTCCAACTAAATTGATAGTTGGTGATTCAGAAGTTGCTTATGAGAGTCTTTTAAGAGATTGATGACGTAGTGGATTCCGGTCATGATGGCTTGAATTGAAGATCCTCTTCCTCCATATTCACTAGTAAATCATCCTCTAATCCCTCCTCCTCATCACCTAGTTTAAATTTTCTTCCAACATTTTGGCCATCTTCAATCCCAAGAACTCCTAGGTGTGATCGCAACCTAAGCGTCTTCTATCAGTTGCTGGGTTCACCTTCTATACATTCAGGGGGAACATTTTCTTCCTCAAACATTCCACACATTCACTTCATTCTTTATTCCACTGCTAATATATACTCAGCATTGACCTTATATAACGACTTTCTCTCTGAGGACTCCAAGTATTGGAGATGGCGTTGGCTGGGAATTGAACCCGCGTCAGCTGCTTGAAAGGCATCTATGCTCACCACTGCACCACCAACGCAAGGTAGCATGTCTTTGTAGTGTGGGAAGAAACCGGAGTACCCAGAGGAAACCCACGCAAGCACAGGGAGAACATGCAAACTTCATGCAGATAGTGTCCTAGTCAGGATTTGAACCAAGGACCCCAGTGCTGCAAGGCTAACCCCTAAGCCTTTGTGCTGCCCATATGAGGCCTCTGTTCTCTAAGGCCCGCCCCTGCTGAGCGGAGTACATCAGTTATATCCACTCAAAACTCCTCCAGAAGAAATCCAAACTTAACCTAAACTACAATCTATATATATGAAACACTCCAAAACACACCCACATAATAACACACACCTCCACAACATATACATACTTATCCTAAGCTACAATATATAACACTCCTATAATAAAACACACCTCAAAAACATACTGGCCTCCAACCTCCCCTCATAGCCGGTCCAACACACGCCTTAACAACATGCCGGTCCAACGCACGCCTTAAAAACATACCGGCCTCCAACCTCCAATCATAGCCAGTCAAACACACGCCTTAAAAACATACCGGCCTCCGATCATAGCCGGTCCAACACACGCCTCAAAGACATACCGGCCTCCAACCTTTCCTCATAGCCAGTCCAAAACACACGTCAAAAATATACCGTCCTCTAACCTCCCCTCCTAGCCGGTCCAACACACGCCTCAAAAACATACCGGCCTCCAACCTTTCCTCATAGCCAGTACAAAACACACGTCAAAAACATACCGGCCTCCAACCTCCCCTCATAGCCGGTCCAACACACGCCTCAAAAACATACCGACCTCCAACCTTTCCTCATAGCCAGTCCAAAACATACCAGCCTCCAAGCTACCCTCATAGCTGGTCCAACACACGCCTCAAAAACATACCGGCCTCCAACCTCCCCTTATTGCCGGTCCAACACACACCTCAAAAGCCTACCGGCCTCCAAACTTCACAACCTAATCAATTACTTAATGTCGATCGACAATACATCGATCAAACATAATGACCTGCAAAAAAGTGCCTGAGATGTTCGTGGTAAACAGCCTGCTAGGCCCAGGAGGGAACCAAACCCAGTCCTCCAAAAGCTGCCTCATATCCAAGAGTTGCCAAGAGTGTAAATGTAGACATTAAGCTTTAAGGTTAATCAAAAATAATAGGATTTTTATAACAGCTTACCTGTAAAATCCTTTTCTTGGAGTACATCACGGGACACAGAGCGACATAGTCATTACTATGTGGGTTATATAGATTACCTTCAGGTGCTGGCACTGGCAACTTCCAAAACCGGAAGTACCCTCCCCTATATAAGCCCCTCCCATCTGGGAGTACCTCAGTTTTGTAGCAAAGCAATAAGTGTCCCCAAAAGAAGGGTGGGAGCTCTGTGTCCCGTGATGTACTCCAAGAAAAGAATTTTACAGGTAAGCTGTTATAAAAATCCTATTTTCTTTCTCGTACATCACGGGACACAGAGCGACATAGTCATTACTATGTGGGACGTCCCAAAGCAATGCCAAATGAGGGGGGGGATACACCATACATAAGCTGGGCGCTATCAGACATGAGGATCTTTTGCGGCCTGAAACACACTGCGCCCAAAGGCGACATCCTCCTGACTTCTAACGTCCACCTGGTAGAACCTAGTAAACGTGTGTACTGAAGACCATGTTGCGGCCTTACAGATTTGGGCCAGGGAGGCCTGGGGATGCACTGCCCATGAAGTTCCAACTGCTCTCGTGGAGTGCGCCCTAACTTTGAACGGAGGCGGTCTCCTTCTCAAGCCATAGGCTTGCATTATGACCTGTCGAATCCACTTGGCTAAAGTAGATTTTGACGCTGCCTGACCCTTTCTGGGGCCTTCCGGCAGAATAAACAAAGTATCCGTTCTACGAATCTGAGCAGTGGCTTTTAGATAAGCTTTAACTGCTCTTACTACATCCAAAGAATGTAATAACTTTTCCTCCACCAAGCTAGGTTTGGGGAAAAAGGAAGGAAGAACCACATCTTGGTTCAAATGAAACCTCAATACCACCTTAGGAAGAAAGGCTGGATGCGGACGTAACACTACTCTGTCCTTATGGATAACCAGATATGGCTCCTTACAGGACATAGCGGCCAATTCCAACACTCTTTTAGCCGAACAAATGGCTACTAAAAAAATCAATTTCCTGGTGAGAAGAACCAAGGAAATGTGCTGTAATGGTTCAAATGGTTGTTTCTGTAGAACCGATAGAACCAGGTTTAGGTCCCATGGACATATGGGAATTTTAACCGGAGGGCTAATACGCATCACTCCTTGTATAAAAGCTTTGACTAGTGAATGCGAAGCCAAGGGCCTTTGAAAAAAATATTGACAAGGCCGAAATCTGACCCTTGATAGTACTCAAGGCAAACTTCCTATCTACAGCCCACTGTAGGAAGTCCAGAATCCTACCTATTACGTATTTACGTTGATGCCATTTCTTGGCCTCACGCCACGCGATGTACGCCTTCCAGATTCTATAGTAAATCTGCCTGAATACCGGCTTCCTGGCATTGATCATGGTAGATACCACAGGATTAGAGAGACCTCTCTTTTTTAGAATGTGGGCTTCAATAGCCAGGCCGTCAAACCTAAGGCTAGTAAGGAAGGGTGGTATATCGGTCCTTGCGAAAGCAGGTCCGGACGATGTGGGAGATTCTGGGGAACCAACCACCAACGGAGGCTTTTGCGTACGGAAGGGGACAAGGACATTGGTAAGTCTAGGGCCTGAACTTTTTTGTTCCAGGCTGACAGTATGGCCCTTTGCAAATTCCTTGAATGGCATTGACCGTAGGGTACTTCTTCGAATGATGCCACCATTTTTACCAGCAGCCTCATGCACAGGCGTATGGACGGCTGTCTTTTTGTACCCACTAGGTGGATCAAATCTCTCAAAGACGACACCTTTTCTTGAGGCAAGAAAATTTTTCTCTGGTCTGAATCCAGCCTTAGCCCCAAGTATTCCAGACTTTTGACTGGTTTTAGGGCTGACTTGTCTTTCCAGTGAGTGGTCCATCAGCAACAAGTCGTCTAGATATGCCATTATCGTTTTTCTTGTTAAAAAAAGATATGCCATTATCGTCACACCTCGTGTTCTTAGATTGGCCAATAGTGGGGCCAGAATTTTTGTGAACACCCGTGGTGCTGTGGCCAGACCGAAGGGTAAGGCTCTGAACTGAAAATGGCGCCCTTCTACTGCAAAGCGTAGAAATTTTTGGTGGACTGGAAAGATGGGAATGTGCAAATAAGCATCTTTGATGTCGATCGCGGCTAACCATTCCTCCCCTTGTAGGGCAGTGGCCACCGATCGGATCGACTCCATCCGGAAAGTCCTGATATGTAGGAATTTGTTTAGCCCTTTTAGATTTAATATGGGCCTTACGTCCCCGTTTGGCTTCGGGACTGTAAAGAGGTTTGAGTAAAACCTGAACCCGCATTCTACCAGGGGAACCTCCATAATTACTCCTTGGAGCAATAGTTGTTCTAGTGCCGACAGGAGGGATCCTCTCTTCCGGGGATCTCTTGGCACGTTTGACCACATAAAATGGGAAGGAGGAGTGTCTTTTATCTCCAGCTTGTATCCCAGACTTACTGCGGAGAGCACCCATCTGTCTCTGATCGTGTCCCGCCAGGTCTCTGCGAACAACTGAAGTCTTCCCCCCACCCGATTGAGTGGGGGCAACCCTTCATAAATTTGACTTGGGGGGAGGTTTTGTACCTCTCCTGACCCAGGGTTTTTTGTTACCCTGTGATTGTCCCTGATTCTTACCCCCGGGATTTGACAGAGGAGGCCGTTGGAACTGCTTCACAGCAGATGTCCCAGGGACTGGAGAGGCAGGCCTCTTAAAAGAGGGACCTCTAAATCTCTTTTTAACCGGCAAGAGTATACTTCTACCGCTGGAAATTTTCTGGATATATTTGTCCAGGTCTTCCCCGAATAAGCGTTCACCATGAAATGGGAAGCCAACCAGCAATCTTTTACAGGGAGCTTCAGCAGACCAGTTCTTGAGCCATAGAAGCCTACGCATATGTACTACAGACAGCGTAAGGCGGGAGGCCTGATGGATTGAATCCTTGATGGCGTCAACTGCAAAGCATAAGGCTCTAGGCAGATCAGCTAGGGCAAGGGCCTGCTGATCCGGCAAGTCCCTTAAGACCTGTTTTAACTGATCCTCCACCGCTTTGCAGACCCCAATAGCTGCTACTGCTGGTTGTGTCACCAAGCTTGCTGTAGTAAAAGCAGATTTTAATAAGGACTCCAATTTTTTATCTATTGGGTCCTTGAACATTTGAACATTATCTACTGGACATGTCAGTGATTTGTTCACACAAGAGATGGCTGCGTCCACTATAGACACCTTCCATTTTCGGATGAACTTATCCTCCATGGGATAGACCACCGGAAATCTCTTAGGGGGAGTAAATATTTTATTAGGATGTTCCCAATCCTGGTATAATGAGTCCTTCCAGTAAAGGATGGATTGGAAAGGAACAAACAGTCTGGGGAGCTTTTAGCTACCCCAACGAGGAGACAGAAGTGGTTGATGGTTCCGCAAGGGGCATTTTAAATGCTGATCGGACCATATCAGTCAGGGACTGAACCCATAATCTTTCAGCATGGGATGCTGAAAATGGCTTTTCCACTGTTGATTCCTCTAGAACAGAATCAACCTCATCCTGATCCCCTTCAGGTAGGTCGATCCCTGCATGGGACTGTTGCTCCGCTAACAGGTACTCTGAGGGAGGAGACGGAGATCGGGCACGCTTTCCCTCTGACAGGGAAGCAGCGATCAATGTTGTCAATCTCTCTTCCAGTCCTCCCAGAGCTGAGGAAAAAACCTCCTCTGTTACATACACAGGAGCAGGTGAACTCAGGACAGCCACAGTACCAGGTACTCCTGAGGGTTCTCTACGGGCACCAACCTCTGATTTTTCAGGGAAGACTGGTGCAGCAAAAGCATGCCCAAGATCCTCAGAGCCCGACGGAGACCCCCTTTGCTTCCTGGGAGTCTTAGTCCCGGAGACTTTGGACGGCATATTCCTAAGCCCAAAGCTGAGGTAATCCAGCCGTAATACACCACTTACTGAAAATAGTCTAGCACAATTGCTGCTATATAAACAGTTGGTGTCTACTAATGTGCCTTTCTATGGGGATGCCTGCATCAACCGCCTGCTGTATGCCTTTTTTAAATGTTACCAGCTCTGTCTCTGCACTCCATAGCCAGCTCACAACACATAATTGTGCCTTTTGACATGCTGAGACGCCCGCACATGCGCAGAAGCGCTGCGGCGCGCACAGAGCGTCATCCGCCAAGCTCCGCTCCCTTTTCCAGCTCACCTCTATATATAGAGGCGCATGCACGTGCGCGGGCATGTGCGCCTTCGGCACTTCTTTTGAAAAAAACTAGGGAGAGGAGCCAGGGTCCCTGTTTGCAGCAGGGCCCGGGGATGGACGAGCATTGCAACATGACAGAGGAAGCAGTTTCCCTCAAGAGAACTCACCATCTGCCTGGACTTGACCTCAGAAGGAAATAGTCCACATAACAAGAAAAACGACGTTCCACAGCGGCCTCTAGTGGATTAACACAGGTACCGCGGTTTGTCCATTTTTTTTTTTTTTTTTCTTGACCACCATTAAAATTATTACATTTTCTAGTAGTTACAGGCATGCACAGATATTTAGCGGGAATACCGTTAGGTAACAGGCAGAAAGACATATTAGGCTTGGGGGTCCCCTCAATAGAACCAAGTTCCTGAGGGGCCCCCACTTACCTTTTCCCCGCCGCAGGACTCTGTTTGGTCCACAGAAGCCCAAACTTCACCTCTCACGGCAGGCATTGTACTTAAACCTTCAGGGACCGGGTTCCCAAGGATTCCACTCCCCTGGACCTGTATAGCACCCTGCACAGAAAACATCTTGGTCGTGGGTATGACCAGTGCTCTGGATCCCAGGGTCCAGCCCTCCTAAGAGAGGAATTACAGGCAAAACCTTGCTCTTCTCTGCAAGGCCCGGGTACCGACCGTTTAGCTATGAAGCTTTTTTGGTCGGATCCGGAATAGCTTGCTGAGGCCCAAAAGAACCTGTACACAAGCCCAGATGAAAAACATGTTAACCTTTGGCCAACACCTTAGACACTGGCAAAAAACTGAGGTACTCCCGGATGGGAGGGGCTTATATAGGGGAGGGTACTTCCGGTTTTGGAAGTTGTCAGTGCCAGCACCTGAAGGTAATCTATATAACCCACATAGTAATGACTATGCCGCTCTGTGTCCCGTGATGTACGAGAAAGAAATTACATTCTAAATAGAACGGTAGAACAAGGGGGAGGGGGAGTATGTAAGAGGGAGAGAGTTAGGAAAGGGGGGGAGGGGAGGTTGGGGGTAAGGAAGGGGTGTGGGGGTTCCCCCAACCCTCACCCCCCTTTCTTTCTCCAACCTTCCAACTTTGGGTTTTTGATATACCTCCAGTGCTGCAGCAGTACTTTCCCCCTCCCCACCTCTTTGGTAGCACGGTAATACCACATCCACACATTTTAGGCTGATATGTATTCTTCTACATATTTTTGGTAAAAAAAATCGCAATAGGCGTTTATTGATTGGTTTGTGCAAAAGTTATAGTGTCTTCAAAATAGTGGATAGATTTATGCCATTTTTATTAATATTTTTTTTTTACTAGTAATGGTGGCGATCAGCGATTTATTTTTATTTATTTTTTTATCGTGACTGCAACATTATGGTGGACACATCGGACACTTTTGACGCTATTTTGGGACCATTGTCATTTATACAGCGATCAGTGATATAAATAGCCACTGATTACTGTATAAATTACACTGGCAAGGAAGGGGTTAATTACTAGGGGGCGATCAAAGGGCTTAGTGTGTCCTAGGGAGTGATTCTAACTGTGGGGGGGTGGGCTACCAGTGACAGGACTGCGATCACTGCTCCCGATCACAGGGAGCAGTAGATCTCTGTTCTGTCACTAGGCAGAACAGAGAAATGCCTTGTTTACATAGGCATCTCCCCATTCTGCCTCTCTTGACCGCAATTGCGGGACACCGGCGAACATCGAGTTCGCGGGTCCCGCAAGCACACTGCCGACGTATATCGGCGGTTGGGAAGCGGTTAAAGGCTAAGTTTACCTTTGGAAAAAAAAATGCACATGTTTTAGCAGGGGAAAAAAAATGTGCATTTATATATATTTTTTTCATACAGGAGCCTGCAAAGCATTGCACCTGTGGTTAGTGGATTGTAAGTGCAATGTCAGGCTCCTGCAGACACTGCCTACGGCTCTGCCCGTACCTCTGTATGGGCATACAGTTACTGAACTGCAGGAAGTGTTAATAGACTATGAGCTCGTACTGAAAATATTTTATAATAATGATTTTAAATGTGACAGTGGCTGCGTGGACACTGCAGGGGAAGGGATTCTGGGAGTGAGGGGGCTGAAGATTACCAACACGTTACACTCTGATATGGGAGTAATATGTGACATGTTGGTAAAAGTGAACCTATCCTTTAACCCAGGGGTCTCAAACTGGCGGCTTTCCAGCTGTTGCGAAACTACAAGTCCCATGAGGTATTGCAAGGCTGCCAGTTACAAGCATGACTCCCACAGGCAAAGGCATGATGGGACTTTGAGTTTTGCAACAGCTGGAGGGCCGCCAGTTTGAGACCCCTGCTTTAACCCCTTTATAAGTCAGCACGTGTCAAAGTGCATAAGTTCCTAGAGTTTAAATGTCTCTCAAGCCCTGTAGACACGACCGGGTTTTCTCGGCAAGAAAACTGCCGGGAGAGCTTTTTGCCGTGAAAACCGTTCGTGTGTATGGTTTCTCGTCGTGAAAACTGCCGGGAATCTCGACGAGAAAAATAGAGAACCTGCTCTCTATTTTTCTCGTCGGGATTCTCGGCAGAGTGTTTCCTTCCGAGAAAACCGTTTGTGAGTATGCTTACCTGTCCCAGGTAAGCCCGCGCATGCTCGATGAGACTTCGACGCATGAGCTGTAGCATACAAGGGTAGTGTAGGGTGTAGCAAGATGGCGGCGACGGCATCGAATGTGACAAGCGCCAGCTCGTCGTAGTCGATGACGTCACCACGTTCTTGCCATTCAAAAGAACGGCGGTTCTTTTGAATGGCCGTCTGTACACAGGGCTTGGCAAGGAAAGCTTGCCTGGAATCCCTCCAGGAAAACCGACGGTTTTCTAATAGACGGGATTCCCGCCCGTGTGTACAGGGCTTAATGCCGCGTACACACGACCATTTTTCATGACGAGAAAAATTTAATTTTTTTACTTGGTCATTAAAAATGATCGTGTGTGGGCTCCAGAGCATTTTTCACAACGTGAAAAATGACTATTAAAAATTTGGAACATGCTCTAATTTTTCTCGTCGTTTTTCACGTCGTCGTTTTTCTCGTCATGAAAAACGGGCGTGTGTAGGCTTTAACGACGTGAAAAAAATGTGCATGCTCAGAAGCAAGTCATGAGACGAGAGCGCTCCTTCTGGTAAAACTAGCGTTCGTAATGGAGATAGCACATTCGTCACGCTGTAACGGACTGAAAAGCACGAGGCTGAAAAGCGCGAATCGTCTCTCAACAAACTTTACTAACACAAGGATCAGCAAAAGCAGCCCAAAGGGTGGCGCCATCCAAATGGAACTTCCCCTTTATAGTGCCGTCGTACGTGTTGTACGTCAACGCGCTTTACTCAAGCATTTTTTTCCGCGATAGTGTGTAGGCAAGGCAGGCTTGAAAAGAATCACGTCGAGAAAAACACAGTTTTTTTCAATGACATTAAAAACGTCCGTGTGTACGAGGCATAAGTGTACTTTGCACATAGATAAACATATATGCTTATTTGTACACATACACACACTCAAAAAAAACACTACAATTTGCCAGTCTTAGTTACACACACAGTTGATAGGTATAACAAGTCACCTACACCCCTATGTAACCACTGCTTATTCCATATTATAATGTAGATTTAGACTATTAGGGGAAAATGTTCTAGTTGCTTTGGAATTTTTCTGCCAAAAGCTTTCTGCATCTGAGCAAAATCAGAGCTTGCACATATACAAGCTTGATAATATTGAGCTTGTGGAAGAATGTTTATACATTTTGCATTAAAAAAGACAGTGAAACTTTTGCTTTGTATAGTGTTTTTTTGCATTTTTCCTTTATTTGTAATGGGCGGGTCTTAAAAAAATTAGAAATATATATATATATATATATATATATATATATAATATATATATTTTTAGTACGGTAGATATTAATTTTGCATACACATTTTTGACCCAACAAGCGGACTTTGTAAGGGATCTGTGACCCTCTGCCCTCACTATAGTAGAGCAGTAGAGAATCTGTTCTCTGAGCGGAAGAAAATTTCCCTATTCATGAGAAGTATCTCCTTTTCCAGGGTGGTGGAGGTCTGTGAAGCAATCGGTAAAGCTTCTGCAGAGTAGAGCGAGAACCCGGGCCACGTATGTCACTGTATCAGAACTGGTATGTAATTGCCACTTTAGATTTTGTATTTTTTTTTTTTTTTTTATACAGTACCACCATGTCCAATGAAGAAAAAACAAATTGAGTGAGGAGTAAAGCACATATTCGGAGTAAAGCACATATTCCACTGCAGAGCTTGCTCTGACTTTCCAGAATGGATAAGGATGAGGAGAACTTCACCACTTTCCTGGCGTACACAAAGAGTCCCAAGACGACAAAAAGAACTTCATTCCAGGTGAGTTTCTTCCTTTTTTACTATCCTGTTAGGCTGCTTTCACACTGAAGCGCTGGCGGTATAGCGCCGCTATTTTTAGCGCCGCTATACCGTTGTTTTTGCCATGATTTGCGGGCGCTAGCGGGGTGATTTTAACCCCCGCTAGCGGCCGAAAAAGGGTTAAAAATGCCTGCAAAAATGCCTCTTTGCGACGTTTTGGAGGCGCTACCCCATTGATTTCAATGGGCAGGGGCGCTATAGGAGCGGTATTTTTACTGTTCCTATCGCGCCTCAAAGCTGCGGCTTGCAGGAGTTTTTTTAGCCTCCTGCCAGCGCACTAGGCTTTCACACTGGATACAAAGGAGCGGCTTTTTCAGGGCGCATTGCAGTTGCTATTTTTAGCGCAATAGCGCCTGCAAAGCGCCTCAGTGTAAAAATAGGATTTTTATAACAGCTTACCTGTAAAATCCTTTTCTTGGAGTACATCACGGGACACAGAGCGACATAGTCATTACTAATGGGTTATATAGATACCGTCAGGTGCTGGCACTGGCAACTTCCAAAACCGGAAGTACCCTCCCCTATATAAGCCCCTCCCATCCGGGAGCACCTCAGTTTTGTAGCAAAGCAATAAGTGTCCCCAAAGAGGGGCGGGAGCTCTGTGTCCCGTGATGTACTCCAAGAAAAGGATTTTACAGGTAAGCTGTTATAAAAATCCTATTTTCTTTCTCGTACATCACGGGACACAGAGCGACATAGTCATTACTAATGGGATGTCCTAAAGCAATGCCAAATGAGGGGGGGGATACACCATATATAAGCTGAGCGCTATCAGACATGAGGATCTTTTGCGGCCTGCAACACACTGCGCCCAAAGGCGACATCCTCCTGACTTCTAACGTCCACCTGGTAGAACCTAGTAAACGTGTGAACTGAAGACCATGTTGCGGCCTTACAGATTTGAGCCAGGGAGGCCTGGTGATGCACTGCCCATGAAGTTCCAACTGCTCTCGTGGAGTGCGCTCTAACTTTGAACGGAGGCGGTCTCCTTCTCAAGCCATAGGCTTGTATTATGACCTGTCGAATCCACTTGGCTAAAGTAGATTTTGACGCTGCCTGACCCTTTCTGGGGCCTTCCGGCAGAATAAACAAAGTATCCGTTCTGCGAATCTGAGCAGTGGCTTTTAGATAAGCTTTAACTGCTCTTACTACATCCAAAGAATGCAATAACTTTTCCTCTACCGAAGTAGGTTTGGGGAAAAAAGAAGGAAGAACCACATCTTGGTTCAAATGAAAACTCGATACCACCTTAGGAAGAAAGGCTGGATGAGGACGTAACACTACTCTGTCCTTATGGATAACCAGATATGGCTCCTTACAGGACATAGCTGCTAATTCCGATACTCTTTTAGCCGAACAAATGGCTACTAGAAAAATCAATTTCCTGGTGAGAAGCACCAAGGAAATATGCTGTAATGGTTCAAATGGTTGTTTCTGTAGAACCGACAGAACCAAGTTTAGATCCCATGGACATATGGGAATATTAACCGGAGGACTAATACGCATCACTCCTTGTATAAAGGCTTTGACTAGTGAATGCGAAGCCAAGGGCCTTTGAAAAAATATTGACAAGGCCGAAATCTGACCCTTGATAGTACTCAAGGCAAGCTTCCTATCTACAGCCCATTGTAGGAAGTCCAGAATCCTACCTATTACGTACTTACGTGGATGCCATTTCTTGGCCTCACACCAGGCGATGTACGCCTTCCAGATTTTATAGTAGATCTGCCTGGATACCGGCTTCCTGGCATTGATCATGGTAGATACCACAGAATTAGAGAGCCCTCTCTTTTTTAGAATGTGGGCTTCAATAGCCAGGCCGTCAAACCTAGGGCTGGTAAGGAAGGGTGGTATATCGGTCCTTGCGAAAGCAGGTCCGGACGATGTGGGAGGGTCCAAGAACTCCCCACAGACATTTTTACAATCTCCGCGTACCATGCTCTTCGGGGCCACGCTGGAGCCACCAGAATCACTGGTTTCTTTTCTACCCTGATTCTGCGGAGTAATCGAGGTAACAATTGTGGCGGTGGGAATGCATATATCAGCTTGAACTGATCCCAAGGGAACACTAGGGCATCCGAGCCGCACGCTAGGGGATCCCTTGTCCAAGAGACAAACCTGTCCACTTTTGTGTTGAATCTGGATGCTAGCAGATCTATGTCCGGTGTTCCCCACCGCTGACATATTGTCCGGAAAACCTCGGGATGAAGGGACCATTCCCCTGGGCATAATTGTTGGCGACTTAGAAAGTCCGCCTTCCAATTCTCCACTCCTGGAATGAATACCGCAGATATGGCTGGGACATATCTTTCTGCCCATCTCAGGATGTAATTTACTTCCCTTTGGGCTGCACGACTCCTGGTGCCCCCCTGACGATTGATATATGCCACTGCTGTGGCATTGTCTGATTGAACTCTGACAGGGGACCCTTGGAGTTTGGATGTCCATGCTACTAGGGCATACCGGGCTGCTCGTATCTCTAAGAGATTGATGGGCAGGGCCTTTTCTGCTTCTGACCACTTGCCCTGGAGAGACCATTGCTCCAGTACTGCTCCCCAGCCTATAAGGCTGGCATCTGTAGTGATCACCTTCCAGGAAATCGGACTGAAGGATTTCCCTCTTTCCAGATTCTGGGGAACCAACCACCAGCGGAGGCTCTTGCGAACGGAAGGGGACAAGGACATTGGTAAGTCCAGAGCCTGAACTTTTTTGTTCCAGGCTGACAGTATGGCCCTTTGCAATTTCCTTGAATGGAATTGACCGTAGGGTACTGCTTCGAATGATGCCACCATTTTTCCCAGCAGCCTCATGCACATGCATATGGATGGCTGTCTTTTTGAACCCACTAAGTGGATCAAATCTCTCAAAGACGACCCCTTTTCTTGAGGCAAGAAAATTTTTCTCTGGTCTGAATCCAGCCTTAGCCCCAAGTATTCCAGACTTTTGACTGGTTTTAGGGCTGACTTGTCTCGGTTGATAATCCAACCGTGATATTCCAGAAACTTGATTGTCTCGTGAACAACCACTTCTAGTTTTTCCACTGAGTGGTCTATCAGCAACAAGTCGTCTAGATATGCCATTATCGTTACACCTTGTGTCCTTAGATTGGCCAATAATGGGGCCAGAATTTTTGTGAACACTCTTGGTGCTGTGGCCAGACCGAAGGGTAAGGCTCTGAACTGAAAATGGCGCCCTTCTACCGCAAAGCGTAGAAATTTTTGGTGGGCTGGAAAGATGGGAATGTGCAAATAAGCATCTTTGATGTCGATCGAGGCTAACCATTCCTCCCCTTGTAGGGCAGTGGCTACCGATCGGATCGACTCCATCCGGAAAGTCCTGATATGTAGGAATTTGTTTAGCCCTTTTAGATTTAATATGGGCCTCACGTCCCCGTTTGGCTTCGGAACTGTAAAGAGGTTTGAGTAAAACCCGAACCCCCATTCTTCCAGGGGAACCTCTATAATTACTGCTTGGAGCAATAATTGTTCCAGTGCCAACAGGAGGGATCCTCTCTTCTGGGGATCCCTTGGCACGTTTGACCTTATAAAGCGGGAAGGACGGGAGTTTTTTAACTCCAATTTGTATCCCAGATTTACTGCGGAGAGCACCCATCTGTCTCGGATCGTGTCCCGCCAGGTCTCTGTGAACAACTGAAGTCTTCCCCCCACCCGATTGAGTGGGGGCAACCCTTCATGCATTTGACTTTGGGGGAGGTTTTGTACCTCTCCTGATCCAGGGCTTCTTGTTACCCTGCAATTGTCCCTGATTTTTACCTCCGGGATTTGACCGAGGAGGCCGTCGGAACTGTTTCACAGCCGATGTCCTAGGGACTGGAGAAGCCGGCCTCTTAAAAGAGGGACCTCTAACTCTATTTTTAACCGGCAAAAGTGTACTTTTACCGCTGGAAATTCTCTGGATATACTTGTCCAGGTCTTCCCCGAATAAGCGCTCACCATGAAATGGGAAGCTGACCAGCAATTTTTTACAGGGAGCTTCAGCAGACCAGTTTTTGAGCCATAGAAGCCTGCACATATGTACTACAGACAGCGTAAGGCGGGAGGCCTGATGGATTGAATCCTTTATGGCGTCCACCGCAAAGCATAAGGCTCTAGGTAGATCAGCTAGGGCAAGAGCCTGCTGATCTGGCAAGTCCCTTAAGACCTGTTTCAACTGATCCTTCACTGCTTGGCAGACCCCAATAGCTGCCACTGCTGGTTGTGTCACCAATCCTGCTGTAGAAAAAGCAGATTTTAATAAGGACTCCAATTTTTTATCTATTGGGTCCTTGAACATTTGGACATTATCCACCGGACATGTCAGTGATTTATTCACACAAGAGATGGCTGCGTCCACTGTAGGGACCTTCCATTTTCTGATGAACTTATCCTCCATGGGATAGACCACCGGAAATCTCTTAGGGGGAGTAAATATTTTGTCAGGATGCTCCCAATCCTGGTAAATGAGCCCTTCCAGTAAAGGATGGATCGGAAAGGAACAAACAGTCTGGGGAGCTTTTAGCGACCCCAACGAGGAGACAGAAGTGGATGATGGCTCCGCAAGTGGCATTTTAAATGCTGATCGGACCATATTAGTCAGGGACTGAACCCATAACCTTTCAGCATGTGATGCTGAGAACGGCTCTTCCACTGTTGATTCCTCTACAACCGAATCGACCTCATCCTGATCCCCTTCAGGTAGGTCGATCCCTGTATGGGACTGTTGCTCTGTTAACAGGCACTCTGAGGGAGGAGACGGAGATCGGGCGCTTTTCTCCTGTGACAGGGAAGCCGCGATCAATGCTGACAATCTCTCTTCCAGCCCTCCCAGAGCTGAGGAAAAAACCTCCTCTGTTACATACACAGGAGCAGGTGAACTGAGGACAGCCACAGTACCAGGTACTCCTGAGGGGTGCTCTACGGTCACTAACCTCTGATTCTTCAGGGGAGACTGGTGCAGCCAAAGCATGCCCAAGATCCTCAGAGCCCGATGGAGACCCCCTATTCCTCCTGGAATTTCTAGTCCCGGAGTTTTTAGACGGCATATTCCTAAGCCACAAAGCTGAGGTATTCCAGCCGAAATACACCAGTTACTGACAATAGTCTAGCATAAATGCTGCTATAAGAAACAGTTGGTGTCTACTAATGTGCCTTTCTAGGGGATGCCTGTATCAACCGCTTGCTGTATGCCCTTTTTTAAATGTTGCCAGCTCTGTCTCTGTACTTCATAGCCAGCTCACCACACAAAACTGTGATTTTTAACATGCTGGGACGCCCGCACATGCGCAGAAGCGCTGCGGCGCGCACAGAGCGTCATCCCCCAGGCTCCGCCCCCTTTTCCGGCTCACCTCTATATATAGAGGCGCGTGCACGCGCACGCGCGCGGCCACGTGCGCCTTTGGCGCTAATTTCGAAAAATGGAAACTAGGGACAAGAGCCAGGGCCCCTCTTTGCCGCAGGCCGGGGGATGGACGAGCATTGCAACATGGCAGAGGAAGCAGTTTCCCATAAGAGAACTCACCATCTGCCTGGACTTGCTCTGCTGAGAAGAAACTAGTCCACATGACAAGAAAACATTCCACAGCGGCCTCTAGTGGACAAACACAGGTACCGCAGTGTAATATATTAAATATATTAAAAAAAAAAATTTTTTTTTTTTTTTTTTTTTTCTCGACCACCATTAAAAATTATTACATTTTTTTAGTAGTTACAGGCATGCACAGAATTTTGCGGGAATACCATTAGGTAACAGACAGAAAGACAAATTAGGCTTGGGGGTCCCCCAATAGAACCAAGTTCCTGGGGGCCCCCACTTACCTGTTCCCCGCCGCAGGACTTTGTTTGGTCCACAAAAGCCCAAACTTCACCTATCACGGCAGGCATTGTAATCAAACCTTCAGGGACCGGGTTCCCAAGGATTCCACTCCCCTGGACCTGTATAGCACCCTGCACAGAAAACATCTTGGTCGTGGGTATGACCAGAGCTCTGGATCCCAGGGTCCAGCCCTCCTAAGAGAAGCATTACAGGCAAAACCTTGCTCTTCTCTGCAAGGCCCGGGTACCGACCGTTTAGCTATGAAGCTTTTTTGGTCGGATCCGGAATAGCTTACTAAGGCCCAAAAGAACCTGTACGCAAGCTCAGTGAAAAACACATGTTTCTTCTTGGCCAACACCTTAGACACTGGCAAAAAACTGAGGTGCTCCCGGATGGGAGGGGCTTATATAGGGGAGGGTACTTCCGGTTTTGGAAGTTGCCAGTGTCAGCACCTGACGGTATCTATTGTGACAGCAGGAAGGTAAAGTCACCTGGTTGCATCCAGGGGGGTAGATATATTTCGCCCAGATTCAGGCTTTACGCCGACTTATGCAACTAGGTGGAGAGTTGTATAAGGCTAGTGGGCTCATGGATGACTCATACCTCTAGGGAGAGTGTGGGGCGTCGTACAGACAGGGAGTTGATGAGGCCAGGTGAAGCTTGTCAGCTCATTTAGGCCTCTATAAAAACTCCCAGCTTCATTAGATGTTAGCTCATGCCTGGAACCAGACCTGTGTGGACTGTCTAGGGAGAGTGAACCCCTGTGCGGTGAGGCAAAGCCTGTGTGGCTATTTGTTTGGACTTTAACTAAACCAGGGACTTAGGGACTAGGACAGCACTAGGCTGATCCCAGTTGTTAGTTAGGAAACCTGTATGTTTAGTCAGAGGTCAACTTGACCAGGATTTATTTTGGTTATGTTTCTTTTGCTTTGCTGTGTTTTGTCACTGTAAATAGAAAATAAACCGCACCTTTTTTTGATTTTGAAAACCACAACCTCCGTTTGCTGGGCCTGTTTTGTGTGGGGAGCCCATCCCGGGGGTCACACACACCCGCTGCCGAGCTAACCCCCTCACAGTTGGTGGAGAACCAGTGGCAGTTTTTTTTTAAGCCAGCATGGAGGAGATACTGAAGCAGCTGGCTCTAGCAAATGCCAATCAACAGCAGACAAATGCAGGTTTGCAAAGGAGCCTTGCAGCCCAGCAGCAGACAAACGCAACTTTGCAACAGAGTCTGGAGGCTCAGCAACGAGCCCAGCAGCAATCTGAGGCCCGCTTCATAGACCTGTTGCAGAAGCAAGAGCAGAGACTACAACAACAGATGGAAGCAGTAATGCAGCAACGTCCGCAGACCAGTGAGGAAAGCCGTCCCACTAATACCGCGTCTTTTGGGGTGAGTCGTTTATTGACAAAAATGACTGGAGAGGATGATCCAGAGGTATTTTTGACCACATTTGAAAGGACCGCTGAAAGAGAAAAGTGGCCTGAGGAGCAGTGGGCTGGACTGGTGGCTCCTCTGTTAACTGGTGAATCGCAGAAAGCTTACTATGACCTAGAGCCTAACCAAGCAAAAGACTATGTGATGCTAAAAGCTGAAATATTGGCAAGGCTGGGTGTCACCCAGGCTGTCCGGGCTCAGCGTGTGCATAACTGGACTTTCCAGCTTGGAAAACCCCCCAGGTCTCAAATGTATGATCTCATTCACCTGAGCAGAAAGTGGCTACAGCCAGAGACTTTGTCCGCACCAAAGATTGTGGAACGTGTTGTAATGGATCGGTTTTTGAGAGCTCTTCCTACTGCCATCCAAAAGTGGGTAAGCCATGGAGACCCAGAGACGGCCGATGGTCTTGTGGATCGTGTGGAGAAATACTTGGCTACAGAGAACCTGACGGCCTCTTCCAGAGACACTCGGACTTTCCACCCTAAGACCAGACCATCCCCAGGGGCGGATAAGAGGATTCCAAGGGGTGAGGGTGGAGAGAGTGAGAGGGTGGGAGCTCTACCCCAAGTTTGGCGAGAACAGCCTGGGAAATCAGCGGCTCAAGAGGCGGCAAGAAGGATCGTTTGCTACCGCTGCCGGCAAGCGGGACATATTGCAGCCAATTGCCCGGTTGTGGAGGAACCCATGCAGTGTGACTTTCTGACGGGCAGACGTCAGTCGCTGTGTGCGACAGTCGCATGCACTGCCATTCGAGGAACTGAGAAACATTTATGCAAAATGTGTGTTAATGGTAGAAATGTTGTGGTATTGCTGGATTCAGGTAGCCTTGTGACCCTGATAAAGGCTGAGTTAGTTAAAACAGAGGTCTCTGGGAATAGCAAGGTAGCTGTTATTTGTGTGCATGGGGACACCCGAGAGTATCCAGTGACTACAGTGTGTTTCGAGACCCCCAAAGGTACCCTCTCTCATCCAGTGGGCTTAGTATCTCAGTTACCGCATGACGCCATTGTGGGAAGGGATTTTCCGAAGTTCTGGGAACTGTGGGATGATCCTGAGCCCCTCACTGGTGCCCCTATGTACCAGGAATGTGATAGCCAGAACTCCCCTGAGAGTGGTGAGGACTCTCCGGAATTTCCCTTATCAGTATTGGCAGGGGAGACTCAAGAAACTGGAGAGGAGCCCACCTCCTCAGACGAAAACCTACCGTCTGTGGAGTTTTCTGATCTTGAGGTTCACAGGGAAAACTTTGCCACAGAACAGTTGAAAGACCCCGCCCTAATAAAGGCACGGGAAAACGTAGTGAAAATAGATGGCGAGTTAGTGAACCCAGATAATACCTGCACTTACCCATACTTCAGCGTAGAGAAGGACCTACTGTATCGGGTGGCAAAAAGGGCAGAAGAAACCGTTGAGCAGCTTGTGGTGCCCAAACCTTACAGGAAGTTGGTGTTGGAGTTGGCCCATGGGCACATTCTTGGAGGTCATCTGGGGACAGAGAAAACCCGAGAGAGGGTATTACAGAGATTCTATTGGCCGGGGGTGATGAAGGACGTAGAAAATTATTGTTCCTCCTGCCCTGTGTGTCAGAGGTTGGCCCCGATGCCACATTTCCGTAGCCCGCTGGTCCCTCTACCCATCATTGAGGTCCCGTTTGAGAGGATCGCCATGGATTTGGTAGGTCCTATAATCAAGTCCGCTAGGGGGCACCAGTACATATTAGTTATAATGGACTATGCCACCCGTTATCCAGAAGCGATCCCTCTCCGAAATACCTCGGCCAAAACCATAGCCAAAGAGCTATCTCTTGTTTTTAGCCGGGTGGGTATTTGTAAAGAACTGCTTACGGACCAAGGTACACCCTTTATGTCCCGGGTTATGAAAGAGCTGTGTAAATTGTTCAAAGTGACGCAATTGCGTACGTCTGTGTATCACCCCCAAACCGATGGGCTGGTTGAAAGATTCAACAAAACCCTAAAACAAATGTTGAAGAAAGTGGTGGATAGAGATGGAAAGGATTGGGACTGTTTACTTCCTTATTTGATGTTTGCTATTAGGGAGGTGCCCCAATCCTCTACGGGATTCTCCCCCTTTGAGTTACTGTATGGGAGACACCCAAGAGGGCTGTTGGATATTGCCAAGGAAACTTGGGAAAGTGAGAGTTCTCCCCACAGGAGTGTGATTGAGCATGTCGCCCTGATGCAAGATCGAATTGCACAGGTAATGCCCATCGTGAAGGAACATTTGGCCCAAGCGCAGTTGGCACAGCAGAGAGTGTACAACCGTGGAGCCAAGACCCGTACCTTTTCCCCGGGGGATAGGATATTGGTACTTGTCCCTACGGTTGAAAGTAAATTCCTTGCCAAATGGCAAGGCCCCTACGAGATAATGGAAAAAGTGAGCGAAGTGAATTACAAGGTCAGACAACCAGGAAGGCGAAAGCCCGAACAGATCTATCACGTTAATCTGTTGAAAGCCTGGAGGGATAGAGAGTCCCTAGTCGCAGACACTTGGTCACCAGCTCAAACTGGTTGCGTGATTCCTGAGGTTGGAATAGCAGCCACCTTGTCACAACCCCAACAACAGGAGGTTAAGGAGTTTGTGCTTCGCAACAAGGAGGTATTCTCTGAGCTGCCGGGACAAACATCTGGGGTAGAGCATGACATCATTACCCCGCCCGGTGAAAGGGTGAAGTTAAAACCCTATCGGATCCCAGAGGCTCGACGGGAGGCAATACGGGAGGAAGTACAGAAAATGCTGAACTTAGGGGTGATAGAGGAGTCCCAAAGTGATTGGTCTAGTCCCATCGTGTTGGTGCCTAAACCGGATGGGAGCTGGCGATTTTGTAACGATTTTCGTCAGTTGAACAAAGTTACAAAATTTGACACCTACCCCATGCCACGTATAGATGAGTTGATCGACCGGCTGGGAACAGCCCGATACATGACGACTCTTGACCTCACAAAAGGGTATTGGCAAATCCCCCTGGCCAAGTCGGCCAAAGAGAAAACCGCATTTGTAACCCCAGACGGGGCGTTCCAATATAAAAGAATGCCGTTCGGGTTACAGAATGCGCCGGCCACATTCCAGCGGAAAATGGACCAGATGCTGAGGCCCCATCGGAAGTATGCTGCGGCTTACCTGGATGACGTAATTGTCCATAGTACAGATTGGGCCTCACATCTGCCAAAAGTGCAAGCAGTCCTGGACTCTGTTCGGGAAGCGGGGTTTACGGCTAACCCCAAGAAGTGTACCATTGGGCAGGAGGAGGCCAAATATCTTGGGTACACCATTGGGAGGGGAGTAATAAAACCCCAACTCAACAAAGTCGAGGCCATCCAGAGTTGGCCACGTCCCAACAGCAAGAAGCAGGTACGAGCCTTTCTGGGAATCGCTGGGTATTATCGGCGATTCATTCCCCTCTTTGCTTCTAAGGCTGTGCCCCTAACCAACCTGACGAAGGGGAAAGGGTCGGTCATGATTAAATGGACCCCCGAGGCTGAGGCAGCATTCCAATTCTTGAAACAAGCCTTATGTAGCCAGCCAGTGTTGTACTCACCCGACTTCTCTAAAGACTTTGTCGTACAAAGTGATGCGTCAGATGTGGGGTTAGGAGCAGTATTGTCCCAGGTCTGGAACGGGGAAGAGCACCCAGTCATTTACCTAAGCAGGAAGTTGAAGTCCCATGAGGTAAATTACGCCACCGTTGAAAAGGAGTGTTTAGCGGTGAAGTGGGCTCTAGATTCCCTTCGGTACTACCTGCTAGGTAGGCACTTTGACATGGTTACGGATCACGCTCCGTTAAAGTGGATGGCTCAAAACAAGGAAACAAATAGAAGAGTGAATAGGTGGTTCCTGGCCCTCCAGGAATTCAACTTCACAGTAAAGCATCGCCCTGGCGTTCAAATGGGGAATGTGGATGCTTTGTCTCGAGTACATGAATGCCTGATTGCTGGTGTTCCAACCCCGAGGTTAAAACAAGAGGGGGGGGGTATGTGACAGCAGGAAGGTAAAGTCACCTGGTTGCATCCAGGGGGGTAGATATATTTCGCCCAGATTCAGGCTTTACGCCAACTTATACAACTAGGTGGAGAGTTGTATAAGGCTAGTGGGCTCATGGATGACTCATACCTCTAGGGAGAGGGCTGGGCGTCGTGCAGACAGGGAGTTGATGAGACCAGCTGAAGCTTGTCAGCTCATTTAGGCCTCTATAAGAACTCCCAGCTTCATTAGATGTTAGCTCATGCCTGGAACCAGACCTGTGTGGACTGTCTAGGGAGAGTGAACCCCTGTGCGGTGAGGCAAAGCCTGTGTGGCTATTTGTTTGGACTTTAACTAAACCAGGGACTTAGGGACTAGGACAGCACTAGGCTGATCCCAGTTGTTAGTTAGGAAACCTGTATGTTTAGTCAGAGGTCAACTTGACCAGGATTTATTTTGGTTATGTTTCTTTTGCTTTGCTGTGTTTTGTCACTGTAAATAGAAAATAAACCGCACCTTTTTTTGATTTTGAAAACCACAACCTCCGTTTGCTGGGCCTGTTTTGTGTGGGGAGCCCATCCCGGGGGTCACACACACCCGCTGCCGAGCTAACCCCCTCACACTATATAACCCATTAGTAATGACTATGTCGCTCTGTGTCCCGTGATGTACGAGAAAGAAAGGGGCCTTAAACTTTTGAAGCAAAAATTTATGTGGAATGCTACTTTATCAAATACGGAAAATTATACCTGCAAAATCACCTTTTGTGCACACTATGAGTGGAACCTGATGATGTCCATGTCAGTGCTAGGTAGAGTATATTCATTTCGGAATATACACTGACCGGCCACTTTATTAGACACACCTGTTCAATTGCTTGGTAACACAAATTGCTAATCAGCCAATCACATCACAGCAACTCAATACATTAAGGCTTCTAGAACATGGTGAAGACGACTTGCTGAAGTTCAAACTGAGCATCAGAATGAGGAAGAAAGGGGATTTAAGTACTTTTGAACTGGCATGGTTGTTGGTGCCAGACCAGGTGGTCTAAGTATTTAACAACTGATGATCTACTGGAATTTTCATGCACAACCATCTCTTGGGTTTACAGAGAATGGGCCAAAAAAAGAGAAAATATCCAGTGAGTGGCAGTTGTGTGGAGGAAAATGCCTTGTTGATGTCAGAGGAGAATGGGCAGACTGGTTTGAGATTAAGAAAAGCAACAGTAACTCAAATACTCACTCGTAACAACCAAGGTATGCAGAATACCATCTCTGAACACACAACACATGGAACCTTGAAGCAGATGGGCTACAGCAGCAGAAAACCACACCAGGTGCCACCCCTGTCAGCTAAGAACAGGAAACTGAGACTACAATTCGCACAGGCTCACCAAAATTAGACAATAGAAGATCGGAAAAATGTTGCCAGGTCTGAGGAGTCTCGATTTCAGCTGCGACATTCAGATGGTCAGAATTTGGCGTAAACAACTTGAAAGCCTGGATCCATCCTGCCTTGTATCAACGGCTCAGGTTGGTGGTGTAATGGTGCGGGGGATATATTCTTGGCACACTTTGGGCCCCTTAGTACCAATTGAGCATTGTTTAAATGCCACAGACTACCTGAGTATTGTTGCTGACCATGTCCATCCCTTTATGACTACAGTGTACCCATCTTCTGATGGCTACTTCCAGCAGGATAATGCACCATGTCACAAAGCTCAAATTATGTCAAACTGGTTTCTTGAACATGACAATGAGGTCACTGTACTCCAATGGCCTCCATAGTCACCAGAACTCAATCCAATAGAGCCCCTTTGGGATGTGGTGGAATGGGAGATTTGCATCATGGATGTGCAGCCGACAAATCTGCAGCAACTGTGTGATGCCATCATGTCAGTATGGACCAACATCTCTGAGGAATGTTTCCAACAACTTGTTGAATCTATGCCATGAAGAATTAAGGCAGTTCTGGGGGGTCCAACCTGGCACTAGCAAGGTGTACCTAAAAAAAAAAAAAAAAAAAGTGGCCGGTGAGTATATATGTACAGTATGTATCGTATATACTCGAGTATAAGCCGACCCGAATATAAACCGTGGCACCTAATTGTACCACAAAAAAATGGGAAAACTTATTGACTTGAGTATAAGCCTAGGGTGTCCATCTGCATGCCTCACTGTGCCTCACTGTGCCTCGCTGTGTCCATGTGCATGCCTCACTGTGCCCATGCCTCACTGTGCCCATGCCTCACTGTGTCCATGCCTCATTGTGCCCATGCCTCACTGTGCCCATGACTAGACTGACGTTTAACATGGGAGTCTATGGAAGGGGTGCCAGGCTTTGAAAAATCGGTGCCCTTCGGCCGTAGGTCCCCCAGACAAAAAACTTTGCACACCTATAGAGGAGACATGGGGCTACATGTGTGCCAAGTTTCGGGTCCAGGGAACCTACGACCCGCCGGTACCGGGTCCCCAAAATCACTGGAGAAATTACCATTTAACATGGAAGTCTATGGAAGGGGTGCCCGGCTTTGAAAAATCAGTGCTCCCCGGCCGTAGGTCCCCCGGACAACAAACTTTTCACACTTGTAGAGGAAGAGGCTACACGTGTGCCAAGTTTGGGGTCCAGAAGACCTACGGCTGGCTGGTCCAGGGTCCCCAAAGTCCAGGAGATCAGGCGCAAAAAAGGTGTCTCGAGTATTAGCCGAGGGGGCATTTTCAGCACAAAAAAATGTGCTGAAAAACTCGACTTATACTCGAGTATATACGGTATATGTGTGTGTGTGTGTGTGTGTCGGTGGTTGAAAAATTCTGCTTTCTCATTGAGCATTGCCTCTGCTGGAGAGAAGAGAAAGAAAGAAAGATCTTTTAATTATCATGGAAATTAACATGCAATCTCATTTTCTATTTTAGGATGAGCTAAAGAAGGCAGTCAATGCTCGAGTTTCCCGACAGAAGGCTATTGAAGAAACCGAAAATTCAGATTACTCGGAAGAGTTTGAAAGTGATGGTATGCATGTCCATTCAGAAGAATTTTCTTTCAGTTATTTAGTTTGGATAATGGGAGAAATAAATTGCCTCTGCTGCTGGAATTCTATTAACGTTGCCAATATTTTAAGTGTATTTTACATGAGCAGTTTTATTAAAGAAAGCCTTCTTGATGCTTATTGTTAAATGCAATTTATTCTGTACTGGTTTGACTTCAACATCCTGAATCCTAATTGGTTGCAATCAGTTACTGTCCTTAAAGTGGAGTTCCACCCACATAAAAGTCAGCAGTTACAAAAAGTGTAGCTGCTGACTTTTAATAATCGGACACTTACCTGTCCCAGGATCCAGCGATTCAGGCGTACGAATCCTCGCTCCTCTCCACGGTGCCGGCATTCTGACTGTGGGCACCAGGCTTTGGCTTCACAGCCGGGCACACACTGCGCATGCGCGAGCCGTGCTGCGTGCTGTCATTGGCTGGGCAATTTTCTGAGACCTGTGACGTGTCCCAGAAGATTGCACGTAGGGAGAGGGGAGAGGTGAACTTCCTTTCCGGCGCCGTAGAGCCCCGGGAGGAAGTGGGAGCTGGATGCCCCTAAAATGAAGATATCCACTCTCCCCCACCCCCCAAAAAATGACATGTCAGGTGGTCAACTTCACTTAAAGCGGAAGTTCCATTTTTGGGTGCTTTAAGAGTTAGCACTTAGGAATCGGTTTAAGGGAATCAAAAGTGCTTTTCCAGTGCTTTTCCATACATATCCAATATGTGCAACTCCTCCACTAATATGTTGTATCCCTGAATTTCCCTGTTCAATAGTATAGAATAATTTTTACTGAAGAAAGAAAAATAGCCACTAGACTAGGGGTTTTACTTATAATAGAAAACACACAAAAAAGTTTCTTCAGTTTACTGCAGCACTATCCAGGCTAAAAAGTAAGATTGCAGCTGACATGCTGCTTACACTCGCTCACCTTACTATTATGCTAATGCCTATGACTGTACAGCCACACAAGATTATGGGACATGTCTTCTGCTACCTGTCAGAACCCTTAAGGGTTATTAAAGGGATTGTAAATAGGGATGAGCTCCGGCGTGTTCGCATTGAACACGTGCAGAGCCCGCCAGGATGTCAACACCGCGCTGCGCTAATGACAGGCAGGGAGACATTTCCCGATGCTCGGCTGCAGAGATCGGGAAATGTCTCCCTGGCTGTGATTAGCGCAGCGCGGTGCCGACATCCTGGCGGGCTCTACACGTGTTCAATGCGAACACGCCGGAGATCATCCCTAATTGTAAACCTTTTGTGTTTTTTCACCTTAATGCATCCTATGCATTTAGATGAAAAAACACCTTGCAGTCACCGCCCCCCCGAGCCCCCGTTTTACTTACCTGAGCCCTGAATCTCTGTGGGCACGATCCCACGCTGCTTTCCCCCAGCTCTTGTTCGCTCTTTATTGGATGATTGATAGCAGCGGAGCCATTGGCTCCCGCTGCTGTCAATCAAATCAATTAAGCGGCGCGCCGGGGGGCGGGCCGAGTCATACACTTGGCGGCTATGGCCGCCGAGTGTATCACACGGGAGCACGCCCGCAAGGTACCGCCCTCGGGAGAGAGCTTCCCAGAGGGGGTTAGCTCTTGCGGGGAGGAGCCGCGAGAGCCGCCTTGGGACTCCAGAAGAGGAGGATCGGGGCCACTCTGTGCAAAACGAACTGCACAGTGGAGGTAAGTATGACATGTTTGTTTTAAAAAAACAAAAACAAACCTTTAGTATCCCTTTTAACTAATACAGAATATTGTAAGCACCTTATTTCTTATTAGTTAATGTAGTTGTTATCGACAATTACAGTAATGAACTAATATGCAATAATTAGCTGCTAATGAATGAATGAGTGACTTGTATAGCATTACACATGCGAACTGAATCGCCTCTAGGCGCTTTTTGCTTGGCTGGTGCGTTCATTTTACCCCGTAGGATCTCGACACGCTTGGGACACACAGTCGTACACACATATATACTGGGCCAATTTGGACAAGATCCAATTAACCTAACAGCATGTTTTTAGATTGTGGGAGGAAACCGGAGTACCTGGAGGAAGCCCACGCAGACACAGGGAGAACATGCAAACTCCAGGCAGATGGTGTCGTGGTCGGGATTCGAACCAGCAACTCTTTTGCTGCTAGGTGAAAGTGCTAACCACTACACCACTGTGGTGCAAATTGCTCACGTTTTTCACATTAAGGCCCCTTTCACACTGGGGCGTTTTTCATGCGGTTTAGCGCTAATATTAGCGCTATTATACCGCATGAAAAAATCATGCCCTTTAGCCTTCAATGTGAAAGCCCGAAGGCTTTCACACTGAAGCGGTGCGCTAGCAGGACCGCTCCAAAAGTCCTGCTAGCCGCTTCTTTACAGCGGTAAAGGAGCGGTGTGTTCACCGCTCCTTTACCGCGTCTCCCATTGAAATCAATGGGACAGCGCGGTAATACCGCCCGCAAACCGCGGCAATAGCCGCGGTTTGCGGGCGGTATTAACCCTTTTTCGGCCGCTAGCGGGGGTTAAATTCACCCCCCTAGCGACCGCATACCGCGACCGCATACCGCGGTAAGAACGACGGTATAGCAGCGCTGAAAATCGCGCTGCTATACCGTCACCGCACCTGCCCGCCCCAGTGTGAAAGGGGCCTAAGAAACCTGAAAAATAAATGTTAACATAATTGAAAGTAGAGGTTTAACCCATTGTCTACTAAGGTGTGTTTATAAACGACTCCTCTGGGGAGCCCAAGGCTGCGGTAAATGGCAAAAACCTAAGAGAGGAACTTCTGTTTTGCTGATCCCACCCTTGCAACGATCAAATTCTGAAGCGCTATGTATTACAACACTTTTAGGGTTACAGCTGCAGGAGCCAAGGATGCAGCCAGTCAAGCACATGCTTGATTAGCTGCAGTGGCGGGCAGGGGAGATATTGGGTCTAACAGACCCCTGATGTCTCCATAAAGAGGACTTGCCACCTGCCCATGATATCACATTATCACATAGGGGGCTTGTTGTTGCGTGCCTTTAACAGTACTGTGAATTTGAGTTGAATTTAGATAATGCCAGATATATTTTACCTGTGTATGTGTGGATTAGTGGTGGAGAAAGGAGGTATCTTCTTTATGTTCTCCTGTTGTCTCTGGATCATTTCATTCCTTCTATAATTTCATATAACTCCCATGCATGAATTTTACCTATAGGTACTGTAAATATCTCCTAAACATGCACCATTTAGGAGATATTTATTGTAGATGCAGCCAGTGACATCACCGGCGCATGCGCTCTGAAGGAACAGCATACCCATGCCGTTCCTTCAGGGTCCTGTGTCATAAACGGCGGCTCCCGTGTGTATGCGTGAGTGGCCGGAGCCGCGAACCTGGAAGGAAGACCGGGTGAAGATGGAAGTGCCTTCAGTGGTGACAGCGTGCCGCTGGAGGGCTTCGTTCTAAGGTACGTTTCACATAATGTGCTAGTATGCGATGCATACTAGCACATTATGACATTGTCACGCAGGTATATATAAAAAAAAAAGTTTACTATTTCTTGAAAGACCACCAATTTTCTAACACTACCAAAATAAAGGAATAAGTTGACTGTTACACAGATATTTCTTTTAGTGCTCGTACCATTTGTGTTGTTTTATTTTTCCACATTGATATTCTACTTGATAATCTCTTAAAAATTTTCTTTTCCTAGACAGTTTAGATGACTCTTTCAATGAGACAAAATCAATTAAACCAGAATCACGGAGGTCGTTCCATGATTTTCACTTCTCTGATGATGATGATGACGATGATAAGAAATCAAATAACAAAGTGTCTTTCCTGAAAACTCGGAGGCAGGAAACCAAGGAGCTAGACTATGAAGGCAATGAACGTACTCTGCCAAAATCACCAATCTTTGGTGGTATGGGGAATGGACATCTTATAGCAAAAGACCAGAAACCCACTCCAAAGCCACGAGAGTCCAGGATGAAACGGTCGCCATCACGTAAGAGTTTTCTTAAGATATAGTTTTAAAGGATGAAAAATCATAAATAAGTTAGACATATATTTGATTAGAAAAAGATACATCTCTATAAGATCGTAGTACACAGGCTTCAGATTCACAATGCAATGTGCTGTGCTGTGACAGGTCATATATTTGAGTTACTTCTGGCTTCTTTTAAGATTCTTACATTTTCTGTTGTCTTGTTCAGACACAGCAGATTAGACCATGCTGTTTTTACCCGGACACAAAGCCAAGCAAATGCAGAAATAATGGCAAGTGTACTGTGCTTAGTAATACCAAATTCAAAACTCAATAGCATTTCTTGTCTTTTTGAGCTGCTTCAATAACATGGGTCAGGAGCAGACATTTAAAGCCCTTGAACCCTAGCTCTGAAAGTAAAAAGAAAAAAAAACGTACTTGCCTCGGTGGATGCGGCATCTGTCCCCCGGCGTCTCTGCACCGAGAACCGAGCCACCGAACACTCTCCGATGGCTCAGTTCTCACTCCTCCCCGAGCAGAGCGATGCTGACTATCAGTCGGCATCGCTTCTGCTCTACTTCTCAGCGCTCATTGGAGAGACTGCCATCAATCAGGGCAGCTGGCGGATCCAGACTTGGAAGTCGGGATGATGCGCTGCCCCAGCTGTTGGCAGTGACATCAGCAGAGAGCGGACTTCAGACCGGTCTCCGCTGAAAACAGGTCACAGGAGTGCAAAACGAATTGCACTCCTGTGACCCATAGGAGAAGCCCAGCCTGAAAAGCTCAGGCTGGACTTCTCCTTTAACATTGCAGATAAATATATGTATATACAGTTGCAATAAAAAGTATGTGAACCCTTTGGAATGATATGGATTTCTGCACAAATTGGTCATAAAATGTGATCTGATCTTCATCTAAGTCACAACAATAGACAATCACAAAGGAAAAAAAGAAAAAAACTGCGCTATCTATGACCAATACAATAAAAGCAGCAACTGTGATATGTGATCGCATATAAGTGACAAAAGGTATAAAATAAACAGATGCGCTAAACAGAATTATATTATATGCAACCAGCAGTAATACTGGCAATAAAATGTCCACAAAAATACACATGTGATAATGAGTCCATAAATGAATAAAATGGTGACAGTGTAGCAAAGTGTCCTATGAAGGATTGAAGACCAAGGAGGGAGGTAGACCGTGGGGGGATAGGCAGTAGGAAAACCAAATCCACTGGTAAAAACACCCGTGTCCACCACCAGTATATAGGCTGCTTACCAGAGGTAAGAGTCAAATGAACTCATCTGCAATTCCAGAAGGTGAAAAACCAGATCATCTCGGAGTCTGACCAGAGACTGAATCTAAACAGGTATTCCCCAGAAAGAAAAAAGGAAGCTCGATGGTGCATTACCAAATGACAATTTATTAAAAGGAAAGGATAAAAACACTTACAAAAATGAAGTAGAGATAAGACAAAGCGGCCGGCCGGTCCGCCGATACCTGTCCCGTAGTGATGACGTCAGCACGTACACCTCCCGACGCACGTTTCGTGTTCCTACACGTCGTCAATGGGGATCAGGTGACGTGCTGACGCATCACAACATATAGTAACAAGGAGCCAAGCCTCACTATGAGCGGCCCATGGGTGCAGAGCAAAAAGCCAAGCCTCCATATCACCGCGCGGACTTAGCTCCAACCATGATGTGAACCAAGCCTCACTATGAATTCCAGGCAAAGGTTCACATACTGCGTAAAAAATATGACATCAGACCAAAATCAAATGGCAGAGGATGTCATATATATATTTAAAAACCTCGAGGAAAGCCACATAATTGTAACATCATGCAGAACAAACTATTGAAAGTAATAATTATAGATAGGATCAACTAATCAAATGGAAATCATCCGTGGACCTGTCATATATAAAGTAATATGAAATACAATATAAAAATACATAAGAGATCATATATAAAAAATTATTATATATAAAAAAGTGGATGTAAGTATATGGTATATATTCATAAAATGAAATGGTGTAACCATCAATACAGGTCCAAAAAGACAAAAAAAACTGTATATACTCAAACCAAGGGTAAAAAGAAGGAAGACACTGGTCAAACAAGATCATATCGTATGACCAGGGGCGTCATATAGTAAATCAAAATGTAAATATAACATGTTCACCTATGCATAAATGGGCCACTGGGACCGTGGAATCAGTGATGTCATAGGCGTGGATGTAAATACACTGAAAACAATCCCAACTTGTCTAATGCCCCATACACACGATCGTTTTTCTTGTCATTTTTTTTCTTGCCGTTTTTCACGTCGTTTTTTTTCATGTTTCCTCTCAAGCCTGTCTTGCGTACACACGATCATTTAAAAAAACGATCAAGCAAAGCGCAGTGACGTACAACACGTACGACGGCACTATAAAGGGGAAGATCCGTTCGAATGGCGCCACCCTTCATGTTAGTAAAGTTTGTTGAGCGACGATTCGCTCTTTTCAGCCTCGTGCTTTTCAGTCCGTGACTGCGTGACGAATGTGCTATCTCCATTACGAACGCTAGTTTTACCAGAACGAGCGCTCCTGTCTCATACTTGATTCTGAGCATGTGCGTTTTTTTTCACGTCGCTAAAGCATACACACTATCGTTTTTCACGTCGTTAAAAAAAACGACATGAAAAACGACGTGAAAAAAGAGAGCATGTTCGAAATTTTTAATGGCCGTTTTTCACGTCGTTAAAAATGCTCTGGAGCCTACACACGATCATTTTTAATGGCCATTTTTTTTAATGGCATTTTTAACGGCATGAAAAACGATCGTGTGTATGGGGCATAAGAGTTATCAATGAAAGCGTTAAGATCTACTTCAACGTTCATCCCATACGGGGCATAACTCTTCAACTTATGGATCCAAGTATTACTGCTGGGATTAATTTCCTCAGGTTCCTCATTGAGAGAAAAAATACCAAACTGACTCGATTAGATGAGGAAATTAAAATCATGAAAGAAAAACTCATCACTTTCAATGAGAGTAACGAATACAAAGAGAGATCATTATCACTTTTAAAAATAAATTTTAGAAAAGGAGGATAGGGAGCAAAAATTCAAGAAAAAGAAGAAATACAATCGCGACCCGGCTGATTACTAGAGTAGCATTGTATTTGAATGGCAAAAGAAACTTTTAGCCGAACAATCTATTCCTGTTAGTCAAGAGATGGAGATTGCAGCTCCCATGGGTGGGACTGGTGGACCATCTGTCTCCAATTCCCAGCCTATTAACAAACACCTGACAGGCAGAGGAGGCGGTCGGCCCCCTAAGGGGAGACGGGGTTCATACCAATCGCCCTCTAGACAGGGAGGGGGTGGTAAGGGTTTGCCTCCAACCTCTCAGACACCTAAACCACCACGACCTTTTCGAAAACCTGGACCTTTGCCTAATGGCCAACAAGGTCATGGTTATGGTCAGGGCAACCCAGGATTCAATCAATCTAGGCCACCCTATCAGGGCCATACAGGGAGTTCATATAAAAATGGCCCACCCCATTCACAGAACTCCAATCAGGGATGGACTCAGGGACACAATTATGTCCCCTACTTTGGACATGGACATAATCACATGGACAAAGGAGGTGCAACATCACATCATTTTGAACCCCCAGGTCCACCCAATTATAGAGATGAATACGATTACAACATAGACGACTCTAATAATTTCTTCCCTCTTAGTGACCGTTATGGTCCCATGACTGACTATGGAAATGGTTATTATAGCCAGGTCCAACATGCTAGTGCTGCCCATCATGAGATTTGTGAGAGCCCTGGTCCATCAGGACAGGGTGGACCCCATTGGGGTTTTCACAAACTAGGTCAGGGTACCAAAAGGTCGTGCGACACGAGAGGAACTAGAGGGGGCAAACGGGCTCGAAACAAAAAGACAAAGACCATGATGGGAGCAGGGATTTTTAATTTAAGTTCTGTTATTTTAACCGATGCAGAAACTACAGTATTGGATAAGGGATTAAAATATGCCCCTCCACGTAGGTTAAATAAATTTCAAACTTACATGGACGTCCACAAATTTATTAAGAGAGTTAACATTAAACGACATTTTATGTCTAATCCCATACAGATGAATAGTAATTCTTCACCTGATTTTACTCATTCAGGGTTGTCCAATGCTTCTTTGTTTAATCCACCTGGAGCCTTGGCCCCCCCTTTAAAGGTGTTTAGGGATGTAGTCCTCAGGGATCTCGACCGCTTACCCGTTAAAAAGGTATATTCTGATAAGACCTTGGTTGAAGGCCTTGATTCCTTGTGTAAAAACAAGGGTCTTATCATTAGGCCTGCAGATAACGGGGGAGGTATTATTTTGAATAAGGCTGATTACCTTGCTGAGATGCACCATATTTTGAGTGACAGGGATACATATACTCCCCTTCCCTCCGATCCCAAGACTCTCTATATTAAGGAACTGTCATTATTGGTTCAAAGAGGTTTTGATCTTGGGAAACTCAATAAAAAAGAAAGTGAATTTCTAGTGCCTAGGGCACCTCGTACATCTGTAATTTACTATCTTCCCAAGATACACAAAGACTCCACCCACCCCCCGGGACGCCCTATAATTAGTGGCATAGACTAGATCACTTCCCGGGTGGGACGTTATATTGACCATTTCTTACAACCATTGGTCTCTATGATGCCTTTGCATCTTAAAGACTCTCGTCAGGTCATTAATATTCTTGCTGGGCTTACCCCCAAAGCAAATATGTGGCTGGTGACGGCTGACATCACGTCTTTATATACAATCATCCCACATAATTTGGGTCTATTTGCAGTGGAGTACTTTCTGAGACGTGATTCCAAGCTGTTTGATGAACAGATCTCTTACATCTTGGAGTTGCTCTCTTTTGCAGCCTCCAGAAGCTATTTTTGGTTTAACGGCCAATTTTATAGACAAGACAGGGGAGTTGCCATGGGGGCTAAATACGCCCCTAGTTTCGCTAACCTTTTTATGGCCCTATGGGAGGAGGACATCGTGTATGCCCAACGTCCATCTCAGCTCATGCTGTGGGCCAGATACATTGACGACGTCCTCCTCCTTTGGGATGGTAGCCGCCATGATTTGGATATTTATATGGAGGGTTTGAACACCAACACAAGGGGCATTATTTTTAATTTTGAGGCGAGTCAAGAAGAGATTCATTTCTTGGATTTGAAAATATCCATTAGAAATAACTCTTTTGCCACCTCAACTCATTTTAAGAGTACTGATAGGAACTCATATATCCCCACTAATAGTTGTCATCACTCATCGTGGCTCAATTCTGTACCGAAGAGCCAGTTCATCAGACTCAAACGGAACTGTACAGACCACGATGAATTTCTAACTCAAGCAGGGATATTGACTAGTCGGTTCGTGGAGAAGGGATATTCTCACTCTTCCCTTGTCAGTACTCTTAATGATGTGGCCTTATTGGACAGAAATGACCTTCTTAGGGACAAGCCCAAGTCTCAATTGAGAACTCCATCTATCCCTTTTAGCACTACGTTTTCTTCTCAACACAGAGGGGTTAAACAACTGATTAAGAAACATTGGCATATATTGACTAATGACAATGTTCTACAGGCTATATTGCCAACACAACTTAGGTCATATACAAAGGAGCTCCCTCACTACAAGGAAGAGTAGCGCCCAACATTTTAGATCCCCCCCTATGTTAAAAGTACCTCCCTGGACCAGTTGGTGGGTTTTTATCAATGTAAGAGATGTAGAGTATGTTCATATAGCGGTTGTTCACATAGACGTACCAATACGTTTAGGTCTACTATCACTGGTGTTGAATTTGATATCACTCCCTTCATCACTTGTTCCACGGAGAGAGTCGTTTATCTCCTGCAATGTCCTTGTGGACTCCAATATGTGGGCAGGACTAAACGACCTCTCCGTGTGAGACTCAATGAACATATCACGAACATCCTTACAGGTTTCCCCAAGCATCCAGTATCTCGCCACTATTTGGAGGTCCATGCTAAGAACCCCACTAATACTATATTTTTGGGGATAGATAAATATTCCCCGACATGGAGGGGTGACTCCATGATTCGGAGCATATCCAGATTAGAGATGGCTTGGATCCATAAGTTGAAGAGTTATGCCCCGTATGGGATGAACGTTGAAGTAGATCTTAACGCTTTCATTGATAACTCTTAGACTAGTTGGGATTGTTTTCAGTGTATTTACATCCACGCCTATGACATCACTGATTCCACGGTCCCAGTGGCCCATTTATGCATAGGTGAACATGTTATATTTACATTTTGATTTACTCTGACGCCCCTGGTCATACGATATGATCTTGTTTGACCAGTGTCTTCCTTCTTTTTACCCTTGGTTTGAGTATATACAGTTTTTTTTTGTCTTTTTGGACCTGTATTGATGGTTACACCATTTCATTTTATGAATATATACCATATACTTACATCCACTTTTTTATATATAATAATTTTTTATATATGATCTCTTATGTATTTTTATATTGTATTTCATATTACTTTATATATGACAGGTCCACGGATGATTCCCATTTGATTAGTTGATCCTATCTATAATTATTACTTTCAATAGTTTGTTCTGCATGATGTTACAATTATGTGGCTTTCCTCTAGGTTTTTATATATATGCCATCCTCTGCCATTTTATTTTGGTCTGATGTCATATTTTTTACGCAGTATGTGAACCTTTGCCTGGAATTCATAGTGAGGCTTGGTTCACATCATGGTTGGAGCTAAGTCCGCGCGGTGATATGGAGGCTTGGCTTTTTGCTCTGCACCCATGGGCCGCTCATAGTGAGGCTTGGCTCCTTGTTACTATATATTGTGATGCGTCAGCACGTCACCTGATCCCCATTGACGACGTGTAGGAACACGAAACGTGCGTCGGGAGGTGTACGTGCTGACGTCATCACTACGGGACAGGTATCGGCGGACCGGCCGGCCGCTTTGTCTTATCTCTACTTCATTTTTGTAAGTGTTTTTATCCTTTCCTTTTAATAAATTGTCATTTGGTAATGCACCATCGAGCTTCCTTTTTTCTTTCTGGGGAATACCTGTTGAGATTCAGCCCTCGTACACACGGCCGAGATTCTCGTTGAAAAAAACATGTCGTTTTTTTCGACGAGATTCTTGGACAAGAAACTTGTCCCGGCCGAGTGTACACACGCTCGTTTCAAAGAACCCGCGGTTCTTTGAATGGAGCGTACGCGGTGACGTCATCGACTACGATGAGCATGCGCTCGTCACATTCGATGCCGTCGCCGCCATCTTGGTATACCCTACGTATGCCTAGGAAGCTACCGCGCATGATTAGATGAAGATCAGATCACATTTTATGACCAATTTGTGCAGAAATCCATATCATTCCAAAAGGGTTCACATACTTTTTATTGCAACTGTATACTGTACAGAATATATGCCCACAGCTGCAAGACACCGCTTCGGGCACATTGAAGTAAAAGCTGTTATATAACGCGCGCTACCATCTACTAAGGACCCCTATAAGTGTGTGGGTGGCTTCAGACAGTATAATGTGTTCTCACATTCAAAATTGAATTAATAAAATAATTCCTGTTGCGCCTCCCCAAACCGTGTGATTACAAATATTTACCCTAATATACTAACATTCACAATCTTCATTATTCATATAAAGTGCAAATTGCAAGACCATTATAAAGTGTATAACATGTGCAAATCATACAAAGAAATAAATACATAGAAATCGCATGTACATGCAAGTCACGCATTATATATATATATATATATATATATATATATATATATATATATATATATATATATATATATATATTCATGTATCTCCACTGTGCATTAGGCCCCATGCACACGAGACGCAGGTGCAAACTCTGCTGAACACATGTTTTTAAACGCTGAAACCTGCTTTAAAAACGCGCGTTTTGCCGCGTTTGCGTTTTTATAAGCGTTTCATCATACAAAAAAACAGTAAATTTTAACCATTTCAGCCAGTTTGTGAGACCAGAGTGAGTAGCAGCAGCTGAGAGAGCAGCAGTGTACTTGTATTTAGCGCTTCACTTGCCACATCACCTACCACAAGTTGTGGATTGTCCACTTGCCACGTCACCTGGCCACGTCACGTGCGACGTCACCTGCCACAAGTTGTGGATTGTCCACTGGCCACGTCACCTGGCCACGTCACCTGGCCACGTCACCTGCCACAAGTTGTGGATTGTCCACTTGCCACGTCACCTGGCCACGTCACCTGGCCATGTTACCTGCCACGTCACTTGCCACAAGTTGTGAATTGTCCACTTGCCACGTCACCTGGCCACGTCACCTGCCACAAGTTGTGGATTGTCCACTTGCCACGTTACCTGGCCATGTTACCTGGCCACGTCACGTGCCACGTCACCTGGCCATGTCACCTGCCACAAGTTGTGGATTGTCCACTTGCCACGTCACCTGGCCATGTTACCTGGCCACGTCACCTGCCACAAGTTGTGGATTGTCCACCTGCCACGTCACCTGGCCACGTTACCTGCCACGTCACCTGCCACAAGTTGTGGATTGTCCACTTGCCACGTCACCTGGCCACGTCACCTGGCCATGTTACTTGCCACGTCACTTGCCACAAGTTGTGAATTGTCCACTTGCCACATCACCTGGCCACGTCACCTGCCACAAGTTGTGGATTGTCCACTAGCCACGTCACCTGGCCACGTCACCTGCTACAAGTTGTGGATTGTCCACCTGCCACGTCACCTGGCCACGTCACCTGCCACACGTTGTGGAGTGTCCACTTGCCACGTCACCTGGCCACGTCACCTGGCCACGTCACCTGCTACAAGTTGTGGATTGTCCACCTGCCACGTCACCTGGCCACGTCACCTGCCACAAGTTGTGGATTGTCCACTTGCCACGTTACCTGGCCATGTTACCTGGCCACGTCACGTGCCACGTCACCTGGCCATGTCACCTGCCACAAGTTGTGGATTGTCCACTTGCCACGTCACCTGGCCATGTTACCTGGCCACGTCACCTGCCACAAGTTGTGGATTGTCCACCTGCCACGTCACCTGGCCACGTTACCTGCCACGTCACCTGCCACAAGTTGTGGATTGTCCACTTGCCACGTCACCTGGCCATGTTACCTGCCACGTCAATGCAAAAAATCTGAGGAAAACGCTTGGACAGCCGCACTCCAAAAAAGGTTATTTTATTTAAAACAAAAGCACAAACATGCCACAGCAAAAAAACAGCAAGTATGAGCTGACGTTTCGCACTGCGATTCAGTGCTTAATCATAGCTGACATACACATCTAATGCACCTCTTATATATACTCACATAAACTCATGATAAGAACAAAGCAATTAAGTCTTCAATTGACTGATGGATAGGCTAGCAGCTGTGTCCCATTAGTACAATTAAGACATATCATGTTATCAGAAACACACACACCTACATTTTATATACCAACTCATAAAGACCATTTATAATATATACACAAGTAAATGCATATATTTTTGCACGAACATGTAACATACACATAAACATAAACCCTCTGCCTGTGTGGCATGATTACAATAGCGCAGGAAAATACCTCTCCTAATGCATATAAAGTGTATGATCACATGTGCAATGTGTATTAATAATATGTATATGCATATGTGAGAAAATTCAATCAAACTATCCCTATACGTTCAAGAATATAAATATGGGATGAATGACCCATATGGACAATAAGTGAATCTAAAAACATAAGATAGGGATGAAAGAAGGAGAAATGAAAAATGAAAAAAAGGGGGGGGAGGAAACCAGAGAACTAATTATGTGATTGCGGTAGTGAGGACAGTGTGCGTATAAATCAATGGATCGATATAAACTAGCTCTTGCTTGGACGTTCTGGTGTAAACGCTCCAAGTTGGCATTTTTTTTATTCACATATTTGCAAAATAAATGTCCTTAAAAAAAAAAAAAATTGGAATAAAAAAATAAAAAAAAATGTTTTTTTTTTTTTTTTTCTTCTTCCCTTTTTTCTTTCCCCTTTTCCTTTTCTTTTCTCCCCCCTTTTCTCTTTTCTCTCTTTTTTCTTTCCTCTCTTTCCTTTCCTTTATATTTATAACTAGTGTCCAGTGTGTGAAATGTGAAAGGAAGAGGGGAGTGGTAATTAGTGTGTATTGTTACAGGATACCATAAAAACATTGTGAATTAATGTGTATTATGAAAAAATCTTTATATTACTTCAACTGGTGATTGTTATTTTATTTCTAAAGTGAAGTGAAATAAATTGAAGTGAAATTATTGAAAAATTATGTGAAATAAGAGAAAAAAGAAAGGGGAAAAGGAGAAGAGAACCCGACATGTGGCAGTAAAAAGTCGGTGGTATATTACTAGATGATATAAATGCAATGAATGGCCTGCATACGATTTGTGGGAATGATTGTCAATCCCTAAACCATATATTTTAAAGTCCACCTTGAGTGTTTCTAGAACAACCATTTAGGCTTATGGGTTTAAAATCATGTACAGGATAATATTTTGTTATGTTTAAATCTGAATCTAAACTAGCATGTAAATCATGCCTGATACAAGATCAATATGCCTAATTCAAGACGGATATATGTTATAGCACCTATGCTTGTAGTGAACATGTTGATCGACAGGTCGATTGAACGATCCTGTCGGAGGTGATTTCAGGCATGTGTGTATACAGCTGCCGACCTGAGAATATAAAAAAATGAAAAAACAGGCCCAAGGCCAATTTTTTAGGGAAAAATAAATAAAAAAATGCTTCCAATCCCAGAGTGATAGCAATGTCCACTTTGTATACTTGAGAAATATAATTTTTTGCTGTGGCATGTTGTTTGTGCTTTTTGTTTTAAATAAAAGATCCTCCTTTGGAGTGCGGCTGTCCAAGCGTTTTCCTCCGATTTTTTGCATTGTCATATGCATTGCCTGCACCCACGGCTCTGGATCTTGTGAATGAGTCACCAGTCACATCTGAGCGGTAACTCTCTCCTTACCTGCCACGTCACCTGGCCACATCACTTGCCACAAGTTGTGAATTGTCTACTTGCCACGTCACCTGGCCACGTCACCTGCCACAAGTTGTGGATTGTCCACTTGCCACGTCACCTGGCCATGTTACCTGCCACGTCACCTGGCCACGTTACCTGCCACGTCACCTGGCCACGTCACTTGCCACAAGTTGTGAATTGTCCACTTGCCACGTCACCTGCCACGTCACCTGGCCATGTCACTTGCCACAAGTTGTGGATTGTCCACTGGCCACGTCACCTGGCCACGTCACCTGGCCATGTCACCTGCCACAAGTTGTGGATTGTCCACTGGCCACGTCACCTGGCCACGTCACCTGCCACAAGCTGTGGATTGTCCACTTGCCACGTCACCTGGCCACGTCACCTGCCACAAGTTGTGGATTGTCCACTGGCCACGTCACCTGGCCACGTCACCTGCCACAAGTTGTGGATTGTCCACTTGCCACGTCACCTGGCCACGTCACCTGACACAAGTTGTGGATTGTCCACTGGCCACGTCACCTGGCCACGTCACCTGACACAAGTTGACGATTGTCCACTTGCCACGTTACCTGCCACAAGTTGTGGATTGTCCACAATGCAATGCAAGCAATTACACTTTTCTTTTATATTTTTTAATAGTTCTTCATCATTTGCCATCATTTTTGAGATTTCTAATGTTAAAAAATAGGTCACCTTTAAAAACGCTTATAAACGCAAACGCGGCAAAATGCCGGTACCGCGTTTAGCGTCTGAAACGTGGAAAACTTTTGTGTCTGAACCCATTTTTTTGCTTCTAGAAAAACGAGGTTAAATGCAACTGCTTGTAAACGCCAAAAAACGAGTGTGTGTGCATGGACACATAGGATAACATTGAATGGGTTCAGGAGCAGTTGAAAAAAGCGTCCAACTGCCTCTGAACGCGCGTTCAACAGCAAATAACAGCGTCTCGTGTGCATGGGGCTTAAGGCCCCATGCACACGAGACGCCGGTGCAAACTCTGCTGAACACACGTTTTTAAAGGCTAAAACCGGCGTTTAAAAACGCCCGTTTTGCCGCGATTTTAGCGGCGTTTTACCGCGTTTGCGTCTATAGGCGTTTAGTTAAGAAACATCATAAGACCCTCCCTAAGCTCAAAAAACATTATTATTTAACCATTTCAGCCATTTTGGGAGACCAGCAGCTGAGAGAGCAGCAGTGTACTTGTATTTAGCGTATCACTTGCCACATCATCTGCCACAAGCTGTGGATTGTCCACTTGCCACGTCACCTGATACGTCACCTGGCCACGTCACCTGCCACAAGTTGTGAATTGTCCACTTGCCACGTCACCTGCCACGTCACCTGGCCACAAGTTGTGGATTGTCCACTTGCCACATCACCTGGCCACGTCACCTGGCCACGTCACCTGGCCACGTCACCTGCCACAAGTTGTGAATTGTCCACTTGCCACGTCACCTGCCACGTCACCTGGCCACGTCACCTGGCCACGTCACCTGCCACAAGTTGTGCATTGTCCACTTGTCACGTCACCTGGCCACGTCACCTGCCACGCCACCTGCCACAAGTTGTGAATTGTCCACTTGCCACGTCACCTGCCATGTCACCTGGCCACAAGTTGTGGATTGTCCACTTGCCACATCACCTGGCCACGTCACCTACCACAATTTGTGGATTGTCCAACTGCCACGTCACCTGGCCACGTCACCTGCCACAAGTTTTGGATTGTCCACTTGCCACGTCACCTGCCACGTCACCTGCCACGTCACCTGCCACAATTTGTGGATTGTCCATCTGCCACGTCACCTGGCCACGTTACCTGCCACAAGTTGTGGATTGTCCACTTGCCACGTCACCTGGCCACGTCACCTGCCACAATTTGTGGATTTCCACCTGCCACGTCACCTGGCAACATCACCTGCCACAAGTTGTGGATTGTCCACTTGCCACGTCACCTGCCACAAGTTGTGGATTGTCTACAGTGCAATGCAAGCAATTACAGTTTTTTTTCATATTTTTTTGATGGTTTTTCATCATTTGCCATCATTTTTGAGATTTCTAATGTAAAAAAATAGGTCACCTTTAAAAACGCTAATAAACGAAATCGCGGCAAAACGCCGGTGCCGCGTTTAGCGGCGTTTAGCCGCGTTTTGCGTCTGAAACGTGGAAAACTTTTGCGTCTGAACCCATTTTTTTGCTTCTGGAAAAACGAGGTTAAACGCAACTGCCTAAAAACGGCAATAAACGAGACTGTGTGCATGGACACATTGGATAACATTGCATGGGTTCAGGAGCAGTTGAAAAAAGTGTCCAACTGCCTCTGAACGCGCGTTTAACAGCAAATAACAGCGTCTCGTGTGCATGGGGCCTTAAAGTCTCTTCTAAATTGAGGTAAAAAAAACAGCCATATTTCTTCCAGTGCAATCTTCTATTTATTGGTGCAATTAAAAGCAATGACTTTGTCATTCCCACCATCATTTCACCTCAAAGGATGGACCCGCTGTGAACTAGATCTAATATCGCCTTCCCCTGCTCTCTATTTTCTCGTCGGGATTCTTGTCGGCCTGTTTCCCGACGAGAAACCCGACCGTGTGTATACTTACCTGCCTCCATGGAAACCCACGCATGCTCGAAATGACTTTGACGCATGCGCAGTAGCTTCCAAGGCATAGGTAGGGTGAAGCAAGATGGCGGCGACGGCATCGACTGTGACGAGCGCATGCTCGTCGTAGTCGATGACGTCACTGCGTTCGTACCATTCAAAAGAACGGCGGTTCTTTTGAATCGTACGTGTGTACACTCGGCCGGCACAAGATTCTTGTCAAGAATCTCATCAGGAAAAACAACAGGTTTTTTCCTAACGAGATTCTCGGCCATGTGTACTAGGCTTAAGCTGTCAGCCGTGGCTTCACTGTGGAGGCGGGTGCAGAGGACACATCCGACAACGGAATCCCCATAGTAACTCTATGTGTGACGTCACTCCCCATTCATTTCACAGCCGTTGTCAGCTGTGTCCTCTGCCAAGCTTTTGCTGCTGGAGATCGGGATGGATCGGCTTCAGAAAATGGATGTATACTGATTTCTTCCTTACAAGGCTATATAGGTTAGTGTTAGATCGTGGATGTCTATAGATGCCGGGATTTTAGTTTTAGGGTGGACTTCTACTTTCAATACATTTTTTGGCTAGAATTGGTCTTTAACCACTTAAGCCCCGGACCATTTGGTAGCTAAAGGACCAGAGGTGAATTCAGAATTTTGCACTGCGCTGCTTTAACTGTAAATTGTGCGGACATGCAATGTTGTACCCAAACGAAATTTGCGTCCTTTTCTTCCCACAAATAGAGCTTTCTTTTAATGGTATTTGATTGCCTCTGCGATTTTTTTATTTTTTGCGATATAAACGGAAAAAGACCGAAAATTTTGAAAAAAAATGATATTTTCTACTTTTTGTTATAAGAAAAATCGAATAAACTCAATTTTAGTCATACATTTAGGCCAAAATGTATTCAGCCACATGTCTTTAGTAAAAAAAATGTCAATAAGTGTATATTTATTGGTTTGCGCAAAAGTTATAGCGTTTACAAACTAGGGTACATTTTCTGGAATTTACACAGCTTTAAATTTATGACTGCCTATCTCATTTCTTGAGGTGCTAAAATGGCAGGACAGTACAAAACCCCCCCCAAATGACCCCATTTTGGAAAGTAGACACCCCAAGGAAATTGCTGAGAGGCATGTTGAGCCCATTGAATATTTTTTTTTTGTCCCAAGTGATTGAATAATGACAAAAAAAAAAAAAAAATTACAAAAAGTTGTCACTAAATGATATATTGCTCACACATGCCATGGTTATATGTGGAATTGCACCCCAAAATACATTCTGCTGCTTCTCCTGAGTACGGGGATACCACATGTGTGGGACTTTTTAGGAGCCTAGCCACGTACGGGACCCCGGAAACCAAGCACCGCCTTCAGGATTTCTAAGGGCGCACATTTTTGATTTCACTCCTCACTACCTATCACAGTTTTGATGGCCATAAAATGCCAAAATAGCACAAAACCCCCCCAAATGACCCCATTTTAGAAAGTAGACACCCCAAGGAAATTGCTGAGAGGCCTGTTGAGCCCATTGAATATTTTTTTTTGTCCCAAGTGATTGAATAATGACAAAAAAAAAAAAAAAATTACAAAAAGTTGTCACTAAATGATATATTGCTCACACATGCCATGGTTATATGTGGAATTGCACCCCAAAATACATTTTGCTGCTTCTCCTGAGTACGCGGATACCACATGTGTGGGACTTTTTAGGAGCCTAGCCACGTACGGGACCCTGAAAACCAATCACCGCCTTCAGGATTTCTAGGCACAAATTTTTGATTTGACTCCTCACTACCTATCACAGTTTTTCGAAGACCATAAAATGCCAAAATAGCACAAAACCCCCCCAAATGACCCCATTTTGGAAAGTAGACACCCCAAGCTGTTTTCTGAGAGTCATGGTGAGTATTTTACAGCTCTCATTTGTTTTTGATAATGAAGAAAGAAATTTTTTTTTTTTTTAATTTTCCAAACTTTGTGACAAAAAGCGAGATCTGCAAAATACTCACAATACCTCTCAGCAAATAGCTTGGGGTGTCTACTTTCCAAAATGGGGTCATTTGGGGGTGTTTTTTGCCATCTGGGCATTCCATGGCCTCCGAAACTGTGATAGGCAGTGAGAAGTGAAATCAAAATTTACACCCTTAGAAAGCCTGAAGGCGGTGATTGGTTTTTGGGGTCCCGTACGCGGCTAGGCTCCCAAAAAGTCTCACACATGTGGTATCCCCGTACTCAGGAGAAGCAACAGAATGTATTTTGGGGTGTAATTCCACATATGCCCATGGCATGTTTGAGCAATATATCATTTAGTGACAACTTTGTGCAAAAAAACAAAAAAATAATTGTCTTTTTTCCGCAACTTGTGTCAACATATAAAATATTCCATGGACTCGACATGCCTCTCAGTATATAGCTTGGGGTGTCTACTTTCCAAAATGGGGTCATTTGGGGGGGTTTTGAACTGTTCTGGCATTTTATACACAACATTAGGAAGCTTACATCCACTCTTCTAACCACTTGAAGACAAAGCCCTTTTCTTTTTCGTACATCACGGGACACAGAGCGACTTAGTCATTACTAATGGGTTATATAGATTACCTTCAGGTGTTGGCACTGGCCAATTCCAAACCGGAAGTACCCTCCCCTATATAAGCCCCTCCCATCCGGGAGCACCTCAGTTTTTTGCCAGTGTCTAAGGTGTTGGCCAAAGAGTAACATGTGTTTTCATTGGGCTTGCGTACAGGTTCTTTTGGGCCTTAGTAAGCTGTTCCGGATCCCACCAAAAAAGCTTCATAGCTAAACGGTCGGTACCCGGGCCTTGCAGCAGAAGAGCAAGGTTTTGCCTGTAATGCTTCTCTTAGGAGGGCTGGACCCTGGGATCCAGAGCTCTGGTCATACCCACGACCAAGATGTTGTCTGTGCAGGGTGCTATACAGGTCCAGGGGAGTGGAATCCTTGGGAACCCGGTCCCTGAAGGTTTAATTACAATGCCTGCCGTGATAGGTGAAGTTTGGACTTCTGTGGACCAAACAAAGTCCTGCGGCGGGGATCAGGTAAGTGGGGGCCCCCAGGAACTTGGTTCTATTGGGGGACCCCCAAGCCTAATTTGTCTTTCTGTCTGTTACCTAACGGTATTCCCGCTAAATATCTGTGTTTGCCTGTATCTACTGAAAATGTAAAATTTTAATAGTAGTCAAGAAAAAAAAAAAAAAAAAAAAGGGACCGCGGTACCTGTGTTAAACCACTAGAGGCCGCTGTAGTCCATTTTTCTTGTCATGTGGATCTTTGGTTTTCTCAAGTCAAAAGATCCAGGCAGCTGGTAAGTTTCTCTGTGGGAATCCACTTCCTCTGCCCTGTTGCTGCGCTCATCCACCGCACAGGCCCTCCGGCAAAAAGGGCCCTGGCTCCTAGTCCCCTGTTTGATTTCGAAAAGGGCGCCAATGGCGCACGGGCGCGTGCGCGGGCGCGTGCACGCGCCTCCTATGAAAAAAAGGGGCGGGGCGGGTGGATGACGCTCGATGCGCGCCGCGGCGCTTCTGCGCATGTGCGGGCGTCCCAGCATGGTTAAAAGACACAGTACAAGTGTCAGCTGGATGCAGACAGAGCTAGCAACAAACAGTGGCACACAGAGGCGGTTGATGCAGGCATCCCCATAGAAAGGCACTTTAGTGGACACCAGCTGGTATATAGCAGCAACTTTGTTAGACTATTACCAGCAAAATTGGTGTATGACGACGGGAATACCTCAGCTTTGTGCTTAAAGGATATGTCGTCCAGACGCTCCGGAAATAGATCTTCCAGGAAGCCAAAGGGGTCTCCATCGGGCTCTGAGGATATTGGGCATGCTTGTACTGCACCAATCTCCCCTGAGAATTCAGAGGTCAGTAGCCGTAGAAACCCCGCAGGAATGCCTGGTGCTGCGGCTGTCCCCAGTCCACCTGCTCCTGTATATATAACAGAGGAGGTTTTATCCTCAACTCTGGGAGGTTTGGAAGAGAGATTAACAACATTGATCGCTGCTTCCCTGTCACAGGAAAAGCGCGTCCGATCTCCGTCTCCTCCTTCAGAGTGCCTGTTAGTGGAGGAACAGCCCCACACAGAGATCGACCTACCTGAAGGGGATCAGGATGAGGTTGATTCAGTTATGGAGGAATCAACAGTGGAAGAACCTTTCTCAGCATCTCAGGCTGAAAGATTATGGGTTCAGTCTCTGACTAATATGGTCCGATCAGCATTTAAAATGCCTCTGGCGGAACCACCATCCACTACGGTTTCCTCGCTGGGGTCGCTAAAAGCTCCCCAGGCTGTCTGTTCCTTCCCAATCCACCCTTTATTAGAAGGGCTTATTTACCAGGATTGGGAGCATCCTGATAAAATATTTGCTCCCCCCAAGAGATTTCCGGTGATCTATCCCATGGAGGATAAGTTCATAAAAAAATGGAGGGTCCCTACAGTGGACGCAGCCATCTCTTCTGTTAACAAATCACTGACATGTCCAGTAGATAATGTTCCAATGTGCAAAGACCCAATATATAAAAAATTGGAGTCTTTACTAAAATCTGTTTTCTCTACAGCAAGCATGGTGACACAACCTGCGGTAGCAGCGATTGGAGTCGGCCAGGCAGTGAAAGATCAGTTGAAACAAGTCTTAAGGGACTTACCAGATCAGCAGGCTCTTGCCCTAGCTGACCTGCCTAGAGCCTTGTGTTTTGCGGTGGACGCCATAAAGGATACAATCCAACAGGCCTCCCGCTTTACGCTGTCTATAGTACATATGCGTAGGCTTCTGTGGCTCAAAAACTGGTCTGCTGAAGCTCCCTGTGAAAAACTGCTGGTTAGCTTCCCATTTCATGGAGAACGCTTATTTGGAGAAGATCTGGACAAATATATCCAGAAAATTTCTGCCGGTGAAAGTTCACTCTTACCGGTTAAGAACAAGGGTAGAAGTCCTTCTTCTAAGAGGCCTACTTCTCCAGTCCCGGGCACATCGGCTGTGAAACAGTTCCGACGGCCTCCGCGGTCAAATCCAGGGGGCAGAAATCAGGGACAATCACAGGGTAACAAGAAACCCTGGGTCAAGAGAGGTACAAAACCTCCCCCTAAGTCATGAAGGGTTGCCCCCACTCAGTCGGGTGAGGGGAAGACTTCAGTTGTTCACAGAGACCTGGCGGGACACCATCAGAGATGGGTGATCTCCGCAGTAAGTCTGGGATACAGGCTGGAGTTAAAAGACATTCCTCCTGCCCATTTTATAAGGTCAAACGTGCCAAGCGATCCCCAGAAGAGTGGATCCCTCCTTCTGGCACTAGAGCAACTATTGCCCCAAGGGTAATCATGAAGGTTCCCTTGGAAGAAAACGGGTTCGGGTTTTACTCGAACCTTGTCACAGTCCCCAAGCCAAATGGGGACATGAGGCCCATATTAAATATAAAAGGGCTAAACAAGTTCCTACATATCAGGACTTTTTCGGATGGAGTCGATCCGATCGGTGGTCACCGCCCTACAAGGGCAGGAATGGTTAGCCTCGATCGACATAAGGGATGCTTATTTGCATATTCCCATCTGTCCGGCCCACCAGAAATTTCTACGCCTTGCAGTAGAAGGGCGCCATTTTCAGTTCAGAGCCTTACCTTTCGGTCTGGCCACGGCACCACGAGTGTTCACAAAAATTCTGGCCCTACGATTGGCCAAACTAGGAACACAAGGTGTAACGATAATGGCATATCTAGACGACTTGTTGCTGATAGACCACTCAGTGAAAAAAACTAGAAGTGGTCGTTCACAAGATAATCAAGTATCTGGAATCTCACGGTTGCATTATCAACCGAGACAAGTCAGCCCTAAAACCAGTCAAAAGCCTGGAATACTTGGGGGCTAAGACTGGATTCAAATCAGAGAAAGATTTTCTTACCTCCAGAGAAGGTGTCGTCTTTGAAAGATTTGACCCACTTAGTGGGTACAAAAAAGAAAAAACCATCCATACGCCTGTGTATAAGGCTGCTGGGAAAAATGGTGGCTTCATTCGAAGCGGTACCCTACCTTCAATTCCGTTCAAGGAACTTGCAGAGGGCCATACTGTCAGCCTGGAACAAAAAAGTTCAGGCTTTAGACTTACCAATGTCCCTGTCCCCTTCCGTTCGCAAGAGCCTCCATTGGTGGTTGGTGCCCCAGAATCTGGAAAAAGGGAAACCCTTCAGTCCGGTTTCTTGGAAGGTGGTCACTACAGTTGCCAGCCTCATAGGCTGGTGGGGGGGCAGTACTGGAGCAATGGTCTCTCCAGGGCAGATGGTCAGAAGCAGAGAAGGCCCTGCCCACCAATCTCTTAGCGATACGAGCAGCCCGGTATGCCCTAGTAGCATGGACATCCAAACTCCAAGGGTCACCTGTCAGAATTCAATCAGACAATGCCACAGCAGTGGCATATATCAATCACCAGGGTGGCACCAGGAGTCGTGCAGCCCAGAGGGAAGCGAATTGCATCCTGGAATGGGCAGAAAGGTATGTCACAGCCATATCCGCGGTTTTCATCCCAGGAGTGGAAAATTGGAGAGCGGACTTTTTAAGTCGCCAGCAATTATGCCCGGGGGAATGGTCTCTTCACCCCGAGGTTTTCCAGGCAATATGCCAGCGGTGGGGAACACCGGATGTAGATCTGCTAGCATCCAGATTCAACGCAAAGGTGGACAGATTTGTGTCTCGCACAAAGAATCCCCTAGCTTGCGGTTCGGATGCCCTAGTGTTCCCTTGGGATCAGTTCAAGCTGATATATGCATTCCCACCGCGATTAATCCGCAGAATCAGGGTAGAATAGAAACCAGTGATTCTGGTGGCTCCAGCGTGGCCCCGAAGGGCATGGTATGCGGAGATTGTAAAAATGTCAGTGGGAAGTCCCTGGACCCTCCCACATCGTCCGGACCTGCTTTCGCAAGGACCGATATACTACCCTTCCTTACCAGCCCTAGGTTGACGGCCTGGCTATTGAAGCCCACATTCTAAAAAAGAGAGGGCTCTCTAATCCTGTGGTATCTACCATGATCAATGCCAGGAAGCCGGTATCCAGGCAGATCTATTATAGGATCTAGAAGGCGTACATCACGTGGTGTGAGGCCAGGAAATGGCATCCACGTAAGTACGTAATAGGTAGGATTCTGGACTTCCTACAGTGGGCTGTACATAGGAAGCTTGCCTTGAGTACTATCAAGGGTCAGACGGCCTTGTCAATATTTTTTTCAAAGGCCCTTGGCTTTGCATTCATTAGTCAAAGCTTTCATACAAGGAGTGATGCGTATTAGCCCTCCGGTTAGTATTCCCATATGTCCATGGGACTAAAACCTGGTTCTGTCGGTTCTACAGAAACAACCGTTTGAACCATTGCGGCACATTTCCTTGGTTCTTTTCACCAGGAAATTGATTTTCTTAGTAGCCATTTGTTCGGCTAAAAGAGTATCGGAATTAGCCGCCTTGTCCTGTAGGGAGCCATATCTGGTTATCCATAAGGACAGAGTAGTATTACGTCCTCATCCAGCCTTCTTCCTAAGGTGGTATCGAGGTTCCATTTGAACCAAGATGTGGTTCTTCCTTCCTTTTTTCCCCAAACCTAGTTCGGTAGAGGAAAAGTTATTGCATTCTTTGGATGTAGTAAGAGCAGTTAAAGCTTATCTTAAAGCCACTGCTCAGATTCGTAGAACGGATACTTTGTTTGTTCTGCCGGAAGGCCCCAGAAAGGGTCAGGCAGCATCAAAAATCTACTTTAGCCAAGTGGATTCGACAGGTCATAATACAAGCCTATGGCTTGAAAAGGAGACCGCCTCCGTTCAAAGTTAGGGCGCACTCCACAAGAGCAGTTGGAACTTCATGGGCAGTGCATCACCAAGCCTCCCTGGCTCAAGTCTGTAAGGCCACAACATGGTCCTTAGTACACACGTTTACTAGATTCTACCAGGTAGACGTCAGAAGTCAGGAGGATGTCGCCTTTGGGCGCAGTGTGTTGCAGGCCGCAAAAGAGCCTCATGCCTGATGGCGCCCAGCTTATGTATAGTGTATCCCTCCCCTCATTTGGCATTGCTTTGGGACGTCCCATCAGTAATGACTAAGTCGCTCTGTGTCCCGTGATGTACGAAAAAGAAAAAGGGATTTTTATAACAGCTTACCTGTAAAATCCTTTTCTTGGAGTACATCACGGGACACAGAGCTCCCACCCCTCTTTTTGGGACACTTATTGCTTGGCTACAAAACTGAGGTGCTCCCGGATGGGAGGGGCTTATATAGGGGAGGGTACTTCCGGTTTGGAATTGGCCAGTGCCAACACCTGAAGGTAATCTATATAACACATTAGTAATGACTAAGTCGCTCTGTGTCCCGTGATGTACTCCAAGAAAAGGATTTTACAGGTAAGCTGTTATAAAAATCCCTTTTTTGACACTTTTTGTTTACATGAAAACATATTTTTTTTGCAGGAAAATTATGTTGAACCCCCAAACATTATATATATTTTTAAAGCAAAGGCCCTACAGAATAAAATGGTGGGTGTTGCATTTTTTTTTCTACACAGTATTTGCGCAGCGATTTTTCAAACGCATTTTTTGGGGAAAAAATACACTTTTTTTTAATTTTAATGCACTAAAACACACTATATTGGCCAAATGTTTGATGAAATAAAAAAGATGATCTTAGGCCGAGTACATAGATACCAAACACGACATGCTTTAAAATTTCGCACAAACGCGCATTGGCGACAAACTACATACATTTTTAAAAGCCTTTAAAAGCCTTTACAGGTTACCCCGTTAGATTTACAGAGGAGGTCTACTGCTAAAATTACTGCCCTCGATCTGACCTTCGCGGTGATACCTCACATGCATGGTGCAATTGCTGTTTACATATGACGCCAGACCGATGCTTGCGTTCGCCATTGGGCAAGAGCAGGGCAGGACAGGGGTGCTTTTTTTTTTTTTTTATTATTAATTTTGCTTTTTTATTTTATTTTTAAATTGTTCCTTCCATATTTTTTTTTTTTTATCATTTTTATTGTTATCTCAGGGAATGTAAATATCCCCTATGATAGCAATAGGTAGTGACAGGTACTCTTTTTTTGAAAAAAACTGGGGTCTAGACCCTAGATCTTTCCTCTGCCCTCAAAGCATCTGATCACACCAAGATCGGTGTGATAAAATGCTTTCCCAATTTCCCAATGGCGCTTTTTATATCCGGGGGGGGGGGACATTCCCTCCCACTGCTTGTAAAATCAGTCCAGAGGCTAATTAGCCACTAGGATTGCTTTTACATGAAAGCCGGCCGCTGGCTGAAAAGAATGATACCAAGATGATACCTAAACCCGCAGGCATCAATCTGGTATAACCATTCAAAGTCCAGCAACATACCAGTACGTTGCTGGTCCTTGTTGGACATGTATTGTAATCTTTTTTTTTTTCATGCAGCCAGGTGGCTGAACGAAAAAAGAGATTGATCGGTGGGTATGCCCACCATTAGAATACCGCCCTTCATCCACCCACTTCTAATGATGGGCATACATGCACCATTTATATATGCCGAAGCATGGGGGCATCCTCCCGCAAAAAAGTTATGCCGCGTACACATGGTCTGACTTTTCCACGGGCAAGCCTCCGTCGGAATTTCGACCGTATGTACGTGGCATTAGGAGCAAAATCGCTCCTCTGCTCCTGCTGCCCCAATGCTTCGGCATATATGCTTTTTTTTTTTAACTGTGGTGGTGAAATCACCTCCTACAGCACTGGAGTCGCAGGGATCAGGCCTGTCTCTGCGAACGCTGCAGTTATGTGTGTTGTGTTTTGTAAGTGACAGTGATCGATCGATACTGCACTTGGGTGGCCTGGGCTGGACGGAGGGGCAAAACGCAGGTGCTAGCAGGTATCTGGGCTGATCCCGCTAACACTGCGTTTTTGGGAACCCTAAACTGCTGGGGACGCTAGTATAGATCTGATCAGATCAGATATTGATCTGATCAGATACTATACCACTAAGGGGGGTGTATGCTTCACGCGTGGGTGTTAGCGTTACTGGCACTAACCTGACGCTGCCTGGGGTGTGACGCAGACCCTCTCTGACGCTAAAACCTAATTGATATCACCCGCAGGGCGATCGGGGGGTTAAACATTTATTGGGTTATATACGGCGGGTGCCCTGACACTATAAAAAGCAAACTAACTAACCAGCGTCACCCGTAACACTTATATGATGATCACTGGTGAAAGGGTTAACTAGGGGCAATTAGGGGGTTAAAACCTTTATTAGATAATATATGGGGGTACCTGACGCTATAAAAACCTGCGGCGAACCTAAAAAAAATTACTGGCTACCGATCTGCATCACCGACGCTAAGACAGCGATCAGAAAAATGATCGCTTAGCGACAGTGGTGATAGGGGGTGAAAGGGTTACCTGGGGGGCGATCAAGGGGGTTAAACCTTTATTAGATAATTTATGGGGGTACCTGAAACTATAAAAACATGCGGCGAACCTAAAAAAAATTACTGGCTACCGATCTGCATCACCGACGCTAAGACAGCGATCAGAAAAATGATCGCTTAGCGACAGTGGTGATAGGGGGTGAAAGGGTTACCTGGGGGGCGATCAAGGGGGTTAAACCTTTATTCAATAATTTATGGGGGTACCTGACGCTATAAAAACCTGCGGCGAACCTAAAAAAAAAATACTGGCTACTGATCTGCATCACCGACGCTAAGACAGCGATCAGAAAAATTATCGCTTAGCGACAGTGGTGATAGGGGGTGAAAGGGTTACCTGGGGGGCGATCAAGGGGGTTAAACCTTTATTAGATAATTTATGGGGGTACCTGACGCTATTAAAACCTGCGGCGAACCTAAAAAAAATTACTGGCTACCGATCTGCATCACCGACGCTAAGACATCGATAAGAAAAATGATCGCTTAGCGACAGTGGTGATAGGGGGTGAAAGGGTTACCTGGGGGGCGATCAAGGGGGTTAAACCTTTATTAGATAATTTATGGGGGTACCTGACGCTATAAAAACCTGCGGCGAACCTAAAAAAAATGACTGGGTACCGATCTGCATCACCGACGCTAAGACAGCGATCAGAAAAATGATCGCTTAGCGACAGCGGTGCTAGGGGGTGAAAGGGTTATCTGGGGGGTGATCAAGGGGTTAAACCTTTATTAGGGGGGGTTAGGGGGCTACACTGGACCTAAAACTAAATGACGTGACACTTTTACAGTCACAAATGTCACTGATTGCAGTGATCACTAAATAAATGGTCACTGCAATCAGTGACACTGTGACTGGGGGCTGGGGGGTGATCTGGGGGGGCGATTTATGTGCCTATGTGTGCTGGTGTTAGTGTAGTGTTAGTGTACTGACCTGTGTGTCTTCTCTTGTACGGCGCTCGGTATATGTGAGCGCCGCACAGGAGATGACATCACTTCCTCCTGCTTCCTCTGTCTGTGTAAACATTACACAGACAGAGGGGGCATTTCCATTCGCCGGGAGCGATCGCGGGGGGGTGGCCGGAATCGAACGGCCGCCCCCTCATGTCGGATCGCTCCCCAACGAATTCCGACCGCTCACTGTACAAAAGGGGGGTCCGATTGGACCTCCCAACTGTACAAAGGCAATCACGTACACTCTACGTGATTGTGCCTGTCGGTGCCATTGTGCCGACGTATATATACAGTGAGCGGTCGTTAAGGGGTTAAGCCTTCTCCTTTTTCAGTGGTAACCTACACTACCGGTAATTTAATTCACCTGTCAAATACCAGGGTTGAGTGGGCAATATAGTCTTTTGTCTTTGACCATTGAAAGGCCATGGCATTAGGTAATTGACTTGAGTCAAGTCCCCTTGTACTACAGGAGCACAGAGAACAATCTAACGTCTTGCAAGCACTGCAAAGTCATTTTACAATTACATTAGTAATGTTTTAGGGCAGGTCAAGTTACCTTTAACATTGCTAAAAGAGGTTACAACCTCCATTAAAAAAAAGCAAGCATGATTCATACCATCCCTGCCCTTGTTTTTTATTACCGTATATACTCGAGTATAAGCCGACCCGAATATAAGCCAAGGCACCTAATTTTACCCAAAAAAACTGGGAAAATGTATTGATTCAAATGTGTAAGCCTAGGGTGTCCATGTCCATGCCTCACTGTGCCCATGCCTCACTGTGTCCATGACTAGACTGACATTTAACATGGGAGTCTATGGAAGGGGTGCTCGGCTTTGAAAAATTGGTGCTCCCCGGGCCATAAGTCCCCCCCCCAGACAACAACCTTTGCATACTTATAGAGGAGAAATGGGGCTACATGTGTGCCAAGTTTCGGGTCCAGAGGACCTACGACCGGCCGGTAACGGGTCCCCAAAGTCACCAGAGAAATTACCGTTTAACATGGGAGTCTATGGAAGGGGTGCCCGGCTTTGAAAAATCCGTGCTCCCCGGCCGTAGGTCCCCTGGACAACAAACTTTGCACACGTGTAGAAAAAAAGCAGGGCTACGTGTGTGCCAAGTTTGGAGTCCAGGGAACCTACCACCAGCCGGTACCAGGTCCCCAAAATCCGGGAGATCAGGCGCAAAAAGGTGACTCGAGTATAAGCAGAGGGGGGCATTTTCAGCACAAAAAAATATGCTGAAAACTCGGCTTATACTTCGAGTATATACGGTATATTCATTTTTTCTAACAAGATGCATATTCTTTACAGGCCTGTGTTGAAGGCCTTTGGGCTTGTGTCAACGACATCATTTTACAGCAGTTTGAGAAGCTCCTGAGATCCTTCAGAATTTGTTGACAGGTGCACTTGAAGTGGGTTGATAATTTCTATAGATTTGTATGGTAATGCAAAATCTGCTTAAAGCAAACAGAACTAATATAGCTGTTAGCTTTTCTTCTTGAATTGTTTGGAAGCGGGAAGGTGTATGAAATGGTCACTTTGCCTGGTTGGTATAAGTTTTTTGTTCCACTCCTGGTAACTGTAGAGCCGTGAGCACATGATGTACACGGTTACTAATTAATATCATGGATATACTGTATGTTTCAGATTAACATTTTCCCTGACAAAAGGTCCAAATACAACTTAATATGTAGACAAGAATAGAAAAAGTACATGCTATAACGGAATATGTCCGTGCCACATAAATGACAATCTTCATCACAAGATGGCAGCAAAACACTGCAAATCAAATCTGCCTCTAACCATGTAATACTTTGCAATAGAAAATGTTTTCCATTAACCTTTTGGCTTGTCATTTTATTGCAATTGTGTTTGGACAGAGCATAATATTTGGACAATTGCAACTAGCAATCTCAAAATGTGTATTGGCTTTAATTATGAACACATCTCAGATATAAATTGCCTATATTTTGCTAGTCACTTGTCAATTTCAAACCGGCACAAAAGGTCATTTGGAGAAGGAAAGATTGAAGTTCACTTTCCTCATACTGAAGATTCACTTGCTAACTTTTAGGTGGTCTAAAAAATGGTGGTGCTGGAAATGCTCTGTAATTTTCATAAAAATCAGCAGCCTTCTAATTTTAGTCATTGGGCCCAATACATTGACTGTGAGACCCCTTTCACACTGGAGAGTTTTTACAGCATTTTAGCGTTAAAAATAACTCTCATAAAACGCTCTCCATGCATCTCAATAGACCCTTTTACACTGAGGCGTTGCGCTGGCGGGGTGTTGAGAAAAGTCCTGCAAGCAGCATCTTTTGGGCGCTGAAAAAAACACTCCAAAAACGCCCCTCTCCATTGAAATGAATTGAAAAGGCTGTAAAAATGCCTGAATAGCGCCTATAATACGCTCTGAGCTGTAGAAAAGTCACATGATCTCCCAAAAATGTAAACATGCAAGCAAAAAAAAAAAAAGAGCATCTACAACAGCAGGACTGAAATTGTCCATGCTGCAATAACGCTTGAAGAACGCTGTTAAAACGCCCACAGCGTTGCGTTAATTTTAGTGCCCTAAAAACGCGTTAAGAGCCCTTTCACACTGAGTTGCCGCAAAAACGCACTAAAATGCCTTTAGCGCTATTACAGCGTTTTTAGAGCGCTAGCGGTATAATTAACGCAACGCTGCAGGCGTTTTAACAGCGTCTTTCAAGCCTTATTGCAGTATGGGCAATTTCAGTCCTGCTGTTGTAGATGTTTTTTTTTGCTTGCATGTTTTAATTTTTGGTAGATCATGTGACTTTTCTACAGCTCAGAGCGTATTATAGGCGTTTTTACAGCGCTTTCAATTCATTTAAATGGAGAGGGGTGTTTTTGGAGCGTTTTTTTCAGCGCCTAAAAGCTGCTCCAAAGATGCTGCTTGCAGGACTTTTCTCAACGCCCCGCCAGCGCAACGCCTCAGTGTGAAAGGGTCCATTGAGATGCATGGAGAGGGTTTTATGAGCGTTTTAATAGCGCTATTTTCAACGCTAAAACGCTGTAAAAACGCTCCAGTGTGAAAGGGGTCTAATAGCGCTAAAGGCGTTTTTGCAGCGCCTCAGTGTGAAAGGGCTCTGACTGAGCTTGACCTGTATCTCTGCCACTGTTATCTGCCTCTGCAATAATAGATCAGATTAAAGATTGTCAAAAATCTTAATTTGTGTTTCGATTATCTCTGACAGAATAGAGTAGAATAATATCTTGGGGGGCTGTGACTTCTTTTAGAGCCTCTGATAAGTGGAAGGGCCCATGGACAGATGACATCAGGTTGGAGGAAACCTGTGCTGAAAGAAGTTCATAGTCCTCCATTGCTGATCTCTGCTTCCGCAAAATGTTAATTGACTGGATGTCATTGTAGTCTTGAGACTTAAAGCAAACCTGTGTTTACAACTGACTAGTGCTAGCTGACAGTGCATCGAGTTCAGAGTGATCAGGAACAGCGATCACTCTGTACTCCGTCAGTCCCCTCCCCCCACAGTTAGAAACACCTCCCAGGGAACACATTTCGCCCCTAGTGTTAACCCCTTCCCTGCCAGTGACATTTATACATTAATCCGTGCATTTTTATAGCACTGATAGCTGTATAAATGTCAACGGTCCCAAAAAAGTGTCAAACGTGTCCGATCTGTCTGCCACAATGTCGCAGTCACACTAAAAATTGCTGATCACCGCCATAAAAAATAAATTAAAAAAATAATAAAAATGCCATAAATCTATTCCCTATTTTGTAGACTTTATAACTAGGGATGAGCTCAGGCGTGTTTGCATTGAACACATGCAGAGCCCGCCAAGGAAGTCGGCACCGTCGGAACCGCGCTGCGCTAATCACAGGCAGGGAGACATTTCCCGATCTCTGCAGCCGTGCATCGGGACAATGTCTTCCTGCCTGTGATTAGCCCAGCGCGGTTCCGACGGTGTCGACTTCCTTGGCGGGCTCTGCATGTGTTCAATGCGAACACGCCTGAGCTCATCCCTATTTATAACTTTTGCACAAACCAATCAATATACACTTATTGCGTTTTTATACCAAAAATATGTAGAATAATACATATTGGCCTAAACTGATGAAGAAATAATATTTTTTTTGGGATATTTATTATAGCAAAAAGTATAAGATATATATATATTTTTTAATTGTTGCTCTTTTTTTGTTTATAGCACAAAAAAAAAACGCAGAGGTGATCAAACACCACCAAAAGAAAGCTCTATGGCCTCGTACACACGGCCGAGATTCTCGTTGAAAAAAACATGTCGTTTTTTTCGACGAGATTCTTGGACAAGAAACTTGTCCCGGCCGAGTGTACACACGCTCGTTTCAAAGAACCCGCGGTTCTTTGAAAGGAGTGTACGCGGTGACGTCATCGACTACGTCGAGCATGCGCTCGTCACATTCGATGCCGTCGCCGCCATCTTGGTATACCCTACGTATGCCTAGGAAGCTACCGCGCATGCGTCGAATTCATTTCGAACATGCGCGGGCTTCCGGGCGGACAGGTAAGTGTACACACACTCACTTTTCTCGTCGAGAAACATGCCGGGGAGAATCTCGACGAGAAAATAGAGAGCAGGTTCTCTATTTTCTCGTCGAGGTTTCTTGTCGGTTTTCTCGACGAGAAACCCGCTAGCAGCGTACACACGACCGATTTACTCGGCAAGACCTCTCTGCCAGCAAGTTTCTTGCTGGTTCTTGCCGAGAAAATCGGTCGTGTGTACGAGGCCTATCTGTGGGAATTTTGTTTGGGTACAGCGTCGCACGACCGCGCAATTGTCAGTTAAAGCGACGCAGTGCCGTATTGAAAAAAAGGGCCTGGTCATTAACCACTTAAGGACCGAGCCTCTTTCTGAGATTTGTTAAAAACATGTTTTTTTGCTAGAAAATTACTTAGAACTCCCAAACATTATACATTTTTGTTTTTTAACACCCTAGAGAATAAAATGGCGGTCGTTGAAATACTTTGTCACACCGTATTTGCGCAGCGATCTTACAAGCGCACTTTTTTTGGAAAAAATACACTTTTTTTAAATAAAAAAATTTGACAACAGTAAAGTTAGCCCAATTTTTTTATATTGTGAAAGATCATGTTATGCCAAGAAAATGATACCCAACATGTCACGCTTCAAAATTGTGCCCGCTCGTGGAATGGCGATAAACTTTTACCATAAAGTGGTTGTAAACCCTTACAGACCACTTTATGCTACAGGTAAGCCTACAATAAGGCTTACCTGTAGCTACCCAGGATATCTCCTAAACCTGCACAGTTTAGGAGATATCCCCTGCATGTGCCGATGTCATCGGGACATGCGCACTGGGGCAAACTGAAGCGATGGCACGTATGTGCCATTGCTTCAGTGAGTGTGCCGTTACCTGCGGCTCCCGCGTGCATTCGCGGGAGTGATGTTATCGCGGCTCTGGCCAATCACAGCGCCAAAGTCGTAATACCCGGAAGTAACCCCCGGGAGAGATGTCTCCGGCCGGAGGGGGGTATGAGGACCGCTGCGGGGGCTTTTCATGTAAGGGTAAATAATTCATAATGAGCTAGTAGCTATGCCTACTAGCTCGTTATGCTTTTGTCTTGCAGGGTTTTTTTTTTTTCCCCGAGGGTTTACAACCACTTTAAAAATCTCCATAGGCGACATTTAAAACATTCTACAGGTTGCATGTTTTGAGTTTCAGAGGAAGTCTAGGACTAGAATTATTGCTCTCGCTCTACCGATTTGCGGCGATACCTCACATGTGTGGTTTGAACACTGTTTTCATATGCAGGTGCTGCTCACGTATGCGTTCGCTTCTGCACGCAAGCTCAGTGGACTTAAACATTTAAAGTTTTTTTTATTTTTTATTATTTATATTACCTTTTTTTTTTTTTTTACACTGTTCTTAAAAAAAAAAAAAAAAAAATGGGTCACTTTTATTCCTATTACAAGGAATGTAAACATCCCTTGTAATAGAAAAAAAAACATGACAGGTTCTCTTAAATATGAGATCTGGGGTCAAAAAGACCTCAGACTTAATATTTACATTAAAATGCAATAAAAAAAAAAATCCTGCTTCTACCAAGATGGTCATCCCCTCCACACACAGTGCATAACAAGTCAATAATGGGGGAGAGACCAGCTACAGGAACCCCACAAGAAATACAGATGACTAGCCCTTTGCCCTCTGCATGCCTTTTTTTTGGGTCACATCTTCCAAAGTTCAGGACCACTTTAAGGAAAAAATCTAAAACACAACTAAAAACTTTTATATCAATTTTGTGTTTCAAATACAGTTTGCTATGTTAGCAGTGGCAATCAGAAATCCAGATAAGCTACTAATGTGTTGTAATTATTTCTGTTCACTAGGTGGCAGCAGAGTAATTCCAAAGCATGTCAGATCAAGAAATATTGAACCTTATAGGTCTAAGAGCTATAGCTAGAATTATCATGACATCCAGAAATCAAATTGAATAAATTATACTATTCTTCTTGTTTTTAAAACGTAAAAAAAAAATCTTAATTCCCATTTGTGGTTTCTTGTTCTTGAATAATTTATTTCTCTTTTTATATAGCTCCAGGTTCTGTTTTTTCTACATTGGATGGGGACTTTAAACCAACTCCACAGGACAGGAACAGAGACAAGACTGAGGGCAAACACGCCATGAATAAAACGGTATCAGTCTCTGCTCCATCTTCTCTAACAAGACTAAATGATAAAGTTTCTGCTTCTGAAACGCAGTCCTTTTCTGAGAGACACAGCCCAGAGGTAATTACACTGTTCACAACTACATGTGTCTTTCTGACTGCAGAAAATGCTTTAATTAAAACCATTTCCATTTGCAACATTAGACTTGAAAGCCTGCAGCCATAACAAATGGTCCCTGGCCTCAATAATATGAAGTGCAGCACTGTAGGTATTAGATAAGAACTATTTGCGTATCATGAGTGCTAGAAAATCCTTTCTTGGCATAACTCACAAAAATAAAGAGGATTTTATTTTATTGTTAGACTTTTAGTTATACTGTGTATATAGTGATTTCATGCATTTGTATTAATTGACATTTCTTGTAATTCCATTTATAATTGATATGTCATTTAGTTATATCTATTTACTCATTTTAGGGCTGTGACACTGGCAAGACTTTTCATGCATGCCAGGGACCAAAGTCTATAAATTCTCTTTAATTTGGCACCAGAGGATTGTTTCTGGATCATGTCGAGTACAGTGTTGTGTGTGTATATATGTTTGTGGTTGATTGGTTGAAAGATGTATTCACTATATGACCTGATTTGCCATTCTGCCTGTTCAGTATCTGAATGAATATTGCCAGTTTGAGGGAGACCTATTTCTTAGTCATAGATGGGGATGAGCCGAACACCCCCTGGTTCGGTTCGCATCCAGAACATGCGAACGGACCGATAGTTCGCGCAAACTTTCGAACCCCGTTAAAGTCTATGGGACTTGAACGTGAGAAATCAAAAGTGCGAATTTTAAAGGCTAATATGCAAGTTATTGTCCTAAAAAGGGTTTGGGGACCCGGCTCCTGCCCCAGGGGACATGTATCAATGCAAAAAAAAGTTTTAAAAACTACAGCTTTTCAGGAGCAGTGATGTTAATGATGCTTTACCCTTTCAATACATTGCTTTTTATACCACTTCCATACCGGGCCTATTCTGGCACTTCTCTCCTACATGTACAAATCATCATTCTTTTGCTAGAAAATTACTCAGAACCCCCAAACATTATCTATGTTTTTTTAGCAGACACCCTAGGGAATAAAATGACGGTTGTTGCAACTTTTTATCTTGCACGGTATTTGTGCAATGATTTTTCAAACGCCTTTTTTTTGGAAAAAAAATGGTTTCATGAATTAAAAAACAAAACAGTAAAGTTAGCCCAATTTTTTTGTAAAATATGAAAGCTTATGTTACGCCGAGTAAATAGAGACCTAACATGTCACACTTTAAAATTGCGCACACTCATGGAATGGTGCCAAACTTCGGTACTTAAAAATCTCCATAGGCGATGCTTTGAAAATTTTTACAGGTTACCAGGTTAGAGTTAGAGGAGGAATTGTTGCACGCGCTCTAACGCACGCGGTGATACCTCACATATGTGGTTTGAACGGCGTTTACATATGTGGGCGGGACTTACATGTGCGTTCGCTTCTGAGCACGAGCTATTGGGGACAGGGGCGTTTTAAATATTTTTATTTTTTTATTTTTTTTACACTTTTTATTTTTTATTCCTATTACAAAGAATGTAAACATCCCTTGTAATAGGAATGGTGTGTGACAGGTCCTCTTTATGGAGAGATGCGGGGTCAATAAGATATGGCACGGGAGAGCCCGGAGAAGCACCGGATGGCGGCGGGAGGGGTGTCCCCTCCCGCCGCCTATAAGAACGATCAAGCGGCGGAACTGCCGCTATGATCGTTCTTATGGTGCGCAGAATCGCCGGCTGAAGAGAAGGATATCTGAATGATGCCTGATGCCTCTAGCTGCAGGCATCATTCAGATATCCCCCCACAAACCCAGGACGTCATATGACGTCCACCCGGAGTGAGAGAGGGTTCCTGCCGGCGTCATTTTACAATGACCAGGTATGGAAGTGGTTAAAGTGAAAAAATAAAAGTGAAATGTTCCTTTTAAATATCGTGCCTGGGGGGTGTCTATAGTATGCCTGTAAAGTGGCGCGTGTTTCCTGTGTTTATAACTGTCCCTGCACAAAATGATATTTCTAAAGGAATAAAAGTAATTTAAAACTGCTTGCGGCTTTAATGTAATGTCTAGTCCCGGCAATATGGATGAAAATCGTTGAGAAAAACGGCATGGGTACCCCCCCAGCCCCTTTGGGTCTTGTATGGATATTAAGGGGAATCCCGCACCCAAATTAAAAAAAGGAAAGGCGTGGGGCCCCCAGGCCCTATATACTCTGAACAGCAGTATACAGGCGGTGCAAACTAGACAGGGACTGTAGGTTTGTTCTTAAGTAGAATCTGTTTGTAATTTTGAACTGGCCCATTTTTAAAGTGTAGCTCCAGCCAAAAAATCTATTTTTAAGCTTTTTGGAAAACATAGGGAAGGGTTATCACCCCTGTAACATTTGTTTTGCTGTCTGTGCACCTGTTCAGAAGATTTCACCTCACTTTCTGTCCAAATGACATGATTTTGTAAATTTGGGTTTTTTAGGGAAACAAGGATTGGTGCTAAAGCATCAGTGGAGAGGAGACACCTTTTTCCCATTTTAACTCTTACAGGAGAGAATTTCCCTTCCTAGGGGTAGATTTCCTCTCACTTCCTGTTGTCTCCCTCCGTTTGTAAGTAGGAGTCGTTTGAAAGTAGGGGCCTGCCCTATGTACTCTGCAGAAATTTGGGCCTTAGGTGTTGGTGATGCCACAACACTGTAAGCCCTCACAGTTACTCTTGGTGGGCGCTGGAATGCCCTGCTGTGAACTATTATATCAAGAATTGTTATTACATGCCATTGTTGAACAGTGGCAGAAAAATTGGGCATTTGATGGTGGTGCTGGTGCCACAACACTGTAAGTCCTCAGTTACTCTTGGTGGGCGCTGGAACGGGCCCTGCTGTGAAATATTATATCAAGAATTGTAATTGCATGCACCTGTTAAACAGGGGCAGAAAAATGGGGCATTTGGTGGTGGTGTTGCCGCCACAACAGTGTAAGCCCTCACAGTTACTCTTGGTGGGCGCAGGAATGGGCCCTCCTGTGAAATATTACAGCAAAAATGTTAATTACACGCCCCTATTAAACAAGAGCAGAAAAATTGGGCCTTAGGCACTGGTGCGACAACACTGCAATCCCTCACAGATACTCTAGTTGGAGCGTAGGAATGAGCCCTGCTGCAAAGTATTGCAACAAAAATTATAATTACACGCCCCTGTTAAACGGGCAGAAAAATTGGGCCTTAGGCACTGGTGGTGGTGGCCAGAACCAAAAATGTTCTTACAAGCTATCAACATTAACAGGAGGAAGAGGATAGTCACTCAGCATCAGCATAGGCAGTCTTGAAGGGATCTCACATTAAAAAAAAAAAATATTCGGTTACATCAGCATCAGGTGCTTGGTAGCTGGTGATCCAAGACTGATTCATTTTTATGAAGGTCAGATGATCGACCGAGTCGGTGGACAGGCGCACCATGTGATCGGTTACAAAGCCTCCAGCAGCACTGAATGTGCGTTACGAAAGAACGCTGGATGCAGGACAGGCCAGTAGCTCAATTGCATACTGTGCAAGCTCTGGCCAGTGATCCATCCTCAAGACCCAGTAACCCAGAGGATTTTCGTTGGGAAAGGTGTCCAAGTCTGATCTTGCCCCCTAGGTATTCCTGCACCATGTGAATCAGATGCTGGCGATGGTTGCTGGAACCGATCATACCTTGGGGCTGCGGACTAAAAAATTGTCTGAACGCATCGGTCAGACGCCCATCTTCTCCACCGCTCCTTCTGTGACTGACCGAAGCCTCAGCAACACGTTGTCCAGGACCAGGCATTTGTAACCACCCAGGCTCTGGAAACGCGTTGCACAAACCTTTCTGCAAGGCCTCCCGAAGATGTTTCATCCTCTGCTCCCTCTGCGATGGCTGGAAAAGGTCTGCAACCTTACCCTTGTAACGTGGATCAAGGAGGGTTGCCAGCCAGTAATGATCCCTCTTCTTGATACCACGAATACGAGGATTCTTTCGCAGGCTTTGCAGGATCAGGGAGGCCATGCAGCATAGGTTTGCTGAGGCATTCGGTCCGGAGTCCTCTGGGTCACTAAGGACGACATGATCCGCAGCCACCTCCTCCCAGCCATGTACAAGTCCATTGGTTTCTTGGGACTGTAAATCATCCCTAAAAGACTGCTGCTGATGCTGAGTGCTAGGCTCCACCTCCATGCTGACACAATCCTCCTCCTCCTCCTGGTCCTCTTCCTGTGTGATCGGCGGGCCAGCAGGAACACTGTCTGGATAAAGGGGGCCTTGAGAGGTAAGGAAGTCCTCCTCTTCCTCCCTCTGTTCTGCCTCAAGTGCCCTGTCCATTATTCCACACAGTGTGTGCTCCAACAGGTGGAAAAGAGGGACAGTGTCACTGATGCATGCACTGTCACTGCTCACCATCCTCGTGGCCTCCTCAAATGGTGACAGGACAGTGCATGCATCCCTGATCATGACCCACTGACGTGGCAAAAAAAACAAGCTCCACTGACCCTGTCCTGGTGCCATTGTCGCACAGGTACTCATTGATGGTCCTCTGCTGCATGTGCAGCCACTGCAGCATGGCCAACGTTGGGTTCCACCTGGTGGGCATGTCACAGATTAGGCAGTTCTTGGGTAGGTTGTATTCCTTTTGGAGGTCAGCCAGCCGAGCACTGGCATTATATGACAGACGGAAATGCACACAGACTTTCCTGGTCTGCCTCAGGACATCCTATAAGCCCGGTACCTGCCCAAGAACCGCTGCACCACCAAGTTAAGGACGTGAGCCAAACAGGGCACATGGGCCAGCTGTCCTTGTCGGAGGGCGGAGAGGAGGTTGGTGCCATTGTCGCAAACCACCATTCCTGGCTTAAACTGGCATGGCGTCAACCACCTCTGAGCCTGCCCCTGCAGAGCTGACAGAATCTCTGCCCCAGTGTGGCTCCTGTCCCCCCAAGCACGCCAGCTCAAGCACCGCATTGGCATCTTTTTGCCTGCGTACTTGTGTAGCCCCTTGAACGCCTACGGAGCACCGCTGGTTCCGAGGACAAATCGGCACAGGAAGAGGCCCTGAAGGAAGAAGAAGAGGAGGGGGTGGAGGACAGAGATGTGTCAGAATCACCACTAGTAGCATTTTGGAGGCGTTGTGGCAGGATAACCTCCAACACTACTGCACCCTGTCCTGCATCCTTCCCAGCTGCCAGCAGAATCACCCAGTGGGCCGTGAAAGAAAGGTAACGTCCCTGTCCATGCCTGCTGGACCATGAGTCAGCGGTAATATGCACCTTACCACTGACCGCCCTGTCCAGCGAGGCCAAGACATTGCCTTCCGTGAAAAAAAGTGGCGTTTGGGAACCTGCCACTGAGGTACCGCACATTCCACAAACTCAGGGAAGGGGGCAGAGTCTACCAACTGAAAAGACAGCCAAGCTAGCATTCAACCACTGGGCATGTGGATGGCTGGGAGCGAATTTCTTTCAGGGGTGCAGCAGCTGGGGCAGGGAAATTTGCCTGGTGCAATCGGACGTTGGTGTACCGATAGCAGATTGCCCGCAAGTACTTGGCAGTGACACACCTAATTCTACACCTTCATTCCTCTCAGTGCAGGTTTCTGAGAGGACTGAAGGTATAGTGGGGTTGGAGATCCCAGCTGATGAGGAGCAAGGAGAGGTCCGCTTTGTTCTTTGGTGTGGGTCTTTTATGTACACTTGCCAACGGACTGCATGGCAGGTCGACATATGTCTGGTCAAGCATGTGGTGCCCAAGCGGCTGATGTTTTGGCCACGTGAGATACGCTTCAGACATATGTTTCAAATAGCAATGGTGCGATCTGCTGCACATGTCTCAAAAAAGGCCCACACCAAAGAACTTTTGGAATAACGCGCAGAGACAGCGGCGCCCTGCACATGCGGAGCTCTGCGGTGTGATGCCAATCGGTTGGCTGCCCTTAAGCTGGCCCCTGGAGGGCATCCTGCCTCATTGGAGATGTGCCTCCTGCTTCTCCTCCTATCAGGCACCCAGGTAGAGTCAGTGACCTCATCATCCCCTCCCTCCTCGTTACTGTAGCAAACCTGGCAGTATGCTGCAGCTGGGGGAACATGGCTGCCAGTTTGCTGTCCTTCTCGGGCACCCCCTCTCTCTGGGCTCACGTTACTGCCTTCCTCAAGCTGGGTACTATTATCAGAGCCTTCAAAATGCTGCTCATGCTCCTGCAGCATGTACCCAACACTGTGGTCAAACAGTTCGGGGGACTCCTCAGGACATGGTGGGGCTAGGGAAGGAGTGACTGATGCCATTGAGCCGAGGAAACAGGCCGCTTTGGCAGACAAAATACCCTGAGCCTGGGTGAGAGAGGAGGAGGAGGATGAGGACCGCTTGGTCATCCACTCTACCAACTCTTCTGCATGTTGCGGCTCAACGTGGCCAGCTGCCGAAAAAAAAAAAAGGACAAGCGTGCCCCACGGCCACGTGCTGATGAGGATGCACCGTGTCCACGACCAGCACTGTTGCCTCTAGACACAGAGCCTGCTTGCCCTCTTTTTTATTGGCCTGTGTGTGTCTGCCTCTCCTTGTTGGCCTTCCAGACATACTTTTATTTGATGTATTGGAATAGGTACACAAGGAATTGTCTGCAGTCAGCTTTAGCTGCACACTGTGCCCAGTATACAGTACACTGACTTAATATACTGCAGCTTAGCTCAATCAACTGACAGCCTATATTATTAGGAAGAGAACAGGGATGGTCTGCAGTCCGCTTTACCTGCACACTGATCCCAGTATACAGTACACTGACTTAATAAACTGCAGCTTAGCTAAATCGACACACACATATATACATACATATATATACACACATACATACACACTGTATTCAGTTTAGCTAGATCTCACCAGAGGGTTCCTGTTATTCTCGCTGCAGTATATTAAGTCAGTGTATTGTATACTGGGCTCAGTGTGCAGGTATATATATATACACACACACACACACACGACTCCTGGGATGCATATGTATAAATACTAAATACACTGACTGCAGCTACCTGAATCGCCTGCCTGCTCTATCTAACTGAAATGAAATGACACTCTGACTCTCTCTCTATCTCTCTGACTATCACAAGTCACAACGCTGCAACACACTACACAAGGCCGACACGCAGGCGACCTTATATAGTGTGGGGCGTGTACCTACTCCCCTGAGCCATGATTGGCCAAAGGCACCCTTCCTTTGGCCAATTATGTCTGTCTGTGCTGATGGCGCTGTGATTGGCCAAAACATGCGGGTCCTAGTGCATGCTTGGCCAATCATCAGCCATCAATGCACTGCCATGCCGCAGTGAAATACGGGCCGTGACGCCCCATTTGAATTTGGCGCGAACGGCCCATAATGTTCGAAATTCGGCGAACGAGCGAACAGGCGATGTTCGACTCGAACATGAAGCTCATCCCTAGTCATAGAATACAGGACACATGCTCTGTTATCATTGGGTTATTTGGAGGTTGCTCTCTCTGTCTGAATAATAATATTGCACCAGGATAATTCTTCTATCAATATTCCTACTGCACCATAACCACTGTAGCTTTTAATGCAGCTTCTTGATTAGTTGGCTGTTTGGTAAAGCCTTAAGGGCCATACCTGTGGATCTGGCCTGTAAAGCTGTTGCCATGCTTTGCATCCTGCTGCAGGTGCTCCTCTTGGCATGTAGCGCAATGCATGGAATTTGCTGCAGAGTGCTTTACAGTTCCAGGGCTAGGGTCTGCCTGCAGCAGAGTCCTGTCCCTGAAAACCCCTGAGATGTATTCACTATATGACCTGATTTGCCATTATTTGATCATTTCGAAGAGCCCCTGTTACTTCTCCCTACTAAAACTCCGATGGTGAGTACAAGTCAGAAGTTCTTTAATCATTCAGCCCAAGGTGACTCTTTATTCACTGGATCCCCTTTGGGGTGTGTGGGAGCTGCCGTAAGTCTGGAGAGCTGGGGTTACTTACATTTTTTTGCCATTTTTTTTCTAATAGGCTGCACACATCCCTCTCTGTGGTGCCTAGGGTCCCTGCGCGAACCTGGCGCACCATGCTGCCTATTTTTTCCCCATGGGGTTATTGCAGCTGTGAAGCCTGCTTCTTCCTCTTTCTAGGCATACTTTAGACTAGCAACATCCCCTCCCTCTCTACGGTTGTGGGGGCCTTGAGGGCCCCACTGGGGCCGATATTTTGCACGGATGGCAGATCTTAATTGCAAGGAAAAGGGGTCCAGACAGAAATTTTCTGCCACAGAGAGCAAGGGTCACAGTTATGCTCCTTCGACCTCCCCCTCCTAAGTCGGTCTTTCATTTCATCCTTAAGGCAGCTTTTTTTTTTTTTGCAAGTGTCAGGTAGCTGCAAAATCCCAGTTGTAAATATTAAAAGCTATGCTCCATACTGTAATGGATTATACTGTCCAAAATGGCATTTTATCCCACGTAAAGGACACCACCCAATAGTCGCTAACTAAGGTGGTTTTAAAAGTGCGCCACTGTCAAAATAGTAAATGACACTTACCAGATATTATATGCCCCCTATCTGCATGTGTAAGTAGTTCAGTATTTCATTCCGACTCTACTGTAGTGCACAAGTCTGCCGCAAACCCTTTGGTCTATGACAGCCTTTTCCAACCTTTTTACCTCAAAGGAACACTTGCAATAGTTTTTAGGTCTCAGGGAACCCCTGCTAAGTTTAGTCTATTGGTGACTATTGAGAAAATGCCCCTTACGTTGGTGGTAGTCAGTAGGAAGAATGCCCGCCCTTACAGTGGTGGTCAGAAAGCCACACTTTGAGTCATGCCGCAAGCGATGTTGGACTAGGAACTATGCAGGCACTATCACAATAGAGGTCAGTTAGCGACAACTCAAAGAACCCCTAGCAACCTCTGGAGGAGCTCTAGGGTTCCACAGAATTCTGTTTGAGAATGGGTGGTCTATAATCTGGTGATGTGGAATGCACCCAGTGATGATGCCTGGACCCCCTCCTTGTTCACATATAGATGCCTAATGTAGAGAAAATGCCAGGAATGGGATATTTTTCAATTATCACAAATCAAATTGAAATGTGCCTTGGAAGTTTGAATATGATTTTGAAAGGAAGCAGAGAGAGATATATAGAGGTTAAATACCACAGAAATCAGAAATACACTTCTGTTGCCCTCCTACAGTTTTTCCTTTTTACAGCTGGCAGCTTGCTTTCTCATGAAAACGGCTCCTGAGCTGCTGGAACTTTTTCAGAAGCGGCCCCCCTGCTGCCACTAGCCGGTGTTTCACTGGCTTGCCGTTTCCACCAGTTCGCCCGAGAAACGATCCAAATTTAAACTGTAAAGCCTGGTCTTAAAGTGGTTAAATAAATTAACACTACTACTTTCAAGCTGCAGTATTACTGTACATACAGGCTAAAGGCTTATTTTATCAGCCTCCAGCTTACATGTGATGATTATGTGGTAGTTGACATACAATTTATTTTATTGAGATTTTATGTGATAGACCAACACAAAATGGCACATAATTGTGAAGTGGAAAATGATAAATTGTGTGGCGTGCGTTTGTATTTAGCCCCCTATACTCTGATACCCCTAACTAAAATCTAGTGGAACCAATTGCCTTCAGAAGTCACCCAATTAGTAAATAGAGTCCACCTGTGTGTAATTTAATCTCAATATAAATACAACTGTTCTGTGAAGTCCTCAGAGGTCTGTTGGAGAACCTTGGTGAACAAACAGCATCATGAAGGCAAGGAACACCAGACAGGCCAGGGATAAAGTTGTGGAGAAGTCGGGTTGGGTTATAATATTAAAAATATCCCAAGCTTTGAACATCTCACGAAGCACTGTTCAATCCATCATCTGAAAATGGAAAGAGTATGGCACAACTGCAAACCTACCAAGACATGGTCATTCATCTAAACTGACAGGCCGGGCAAGGAGAGCAATAATCGGAGAAGCAGCCAAGAGGGCCATAGAAACTCTGGAGGTGCTGCAGAGATCCACAGCTCAGGTGGGAGAATCTGTCCACAGGACAACTATTAGTTGTGCACTCCACAAATCTGGCCTTTATGGAAGTGTGTCAAGAAGAAAGCCATAAGAAGTCCCATTTGCAGTTTGTGAGAAGCCATGTGGGGGACACAGCAAACATGTGGAAGAGGATCAATTGAGACCAAAATGTTACTTTTTGGCCTAAAAGCAAAATGCTATGTGTGGTAGAAATCTAACACTACACATCACCCTGAATTACACATCCTTTTCTTCAGCGGGGACAGGGAAGCTGGTCAGAGTTGATGGGAATATGAATGGAGCCATATACAGGGCAATCTTAGAAGAAAACCTGTTAGAGTCTGAAAAAGACTTGGGACTGGAGTGGAGGTTCACCTTCTAGCAGGGCAATGACCCTAAACATACAGCTAGAGCTACAATGGAATGGCTTAGATCAAAGCATATTCATGTGTTGGAATGGCCCAAAGTCCAGACCTAAATCCAATTAAGAATCTATAGCAAGACTTAAAAATTGCTGTTCAGACACTCTCCATCCAATCTGACAGAGCTTGAGCTATTTTGCAAAGAAGAAATGGACACAAAATTCACTCTCTAGATGTGCAAAGCTGGTAGAGACATATCCAAAAAGACTTGTGGCTGTAATTGCAGCGAAAGGTGGTTCTACAAAGTATTGACTCAGGGGGGCTGAATACAAATGCACGCCACACTTTTCAGATATAAATGTTTTTCAAAATTTTTAAAGAAATAAACATTTTTCCTTCCACTTCACAATTTATGTGCCACTTTGTGTTGGTTTATCACCTAAAATCCCAATAAAATACATTTATATTTTTGGTTGTAACATGACAAAATGTGGAAAATTTCAAGGGGTATAAATACTTTTTCAAGGCACGGTAGTATTCACGTGATCAGGAACCATCGGGGCTTGTTTGTAGCCTTCCTTTTCACAAAGTTGTATGCTGTGTGCAGAACAGATGTGCTCTGTATTTTTCTGTAACTGGATATCCTAACCCTTTATACTTATTAAACTGACCTGAACTCAAAAAGTGAAGGTCTATGTTTGCGGACACATTTAGAAATGGTAATTATGCCTATGCAGTAACCTGAAAAAAATTGCTTTTTTTCATAAATATGACCTGAAAAACAGCAGTGCACTTTCTGGTATGTGAATGTGCCTAGGCACTCCTGTGGAAACCGACTTATACAGTGGAGAAAATAATTATTTAATCCCCTGCAGATTTGGTAAGTTTGCCCACTTACAAAGAAATGAAGGGTCTATAATTTGTATCATAGGTGTATTTTAGATGATCGAGACAGAATATCAACCAAAAATCCAGAAAGAACACATGATACAAATATTATAAATTGCTTTGCAGTTCAGTGTGTAAAATAAGTATTTGATCTGCAACCAACCAACAATAATTCTGGCTCCCACAGACTGGCTATGTATGTGCTCATGTGGTACACAAATTAGTCCTGTTAATTTAAGAAGGTGCGCCTAACGACAACTTGTTATGTGTGTAAAAGACACCTGTCCACAGATTCTCTTTCTTCCATTCAAACCTCACCATCATGGGCAAGACCAAAGAGCTTTTAAAGGATGTCAGGGACACGATTGTTGACCTGCACAAAGCTGGAATGGGCCCCAAGACCAACAGCAAGAAGCTTGGTGAGAAGGATACAACTGTTGAAGCGATTATTTACAAATAGAAGAAATACAAAATAACCATCAATCTACCTTGGTCTGGAGCTCCATGCAAGATTTCGCCTCATGAGGTAAGGACTATATGGAGAAAAGTGAGGCATCAGCCCAGAACTACATGGGAGGAACTTGTGAATGATCTCAAGGCAGTTGGGACCACAGTCCCCACACAAACCATTGGTAGCACAGTACGCTGCCATGGATTGAAATCCTTCAGCACCCACAAGGTCCCCCTCCTCAAAAAGGCACATGTACAGGCCCATCTGAAGCTTGCCAATTAACATTTAAATGATTCAGAGAAGGATTGGGAGAAAGTGCTGTGGTCAGATGAGCCAAAAATTTAGCTCTTTGGCATTAACTCTATTTGCCATGTTTGGAGGATGAAAAATGCTGACTATGACCCTAAGAACACCATCCCTACAGTAAAGCACGGAGGTGGAATTATGCTTCGGGGCTGTTTCTCTGCTAAAGGCACAGGCCGACTTTGCTGCATTGGACGGAGCCAATGGACGGGGTCATGTATTGTAAAGTTTTGGATGAGAACCTTCTTCCCTCAGCCAGAACACTGAAGATGGGTTTTGGATGGGTCTTCCAGCATGACAATGGCCTGGGTTTCTCCACCAAGTACTAAGTCATGTTTTGCTTGGGGATCAAATACTTATTTTACTCGCTGAACTGCAAGTCAATTTATAACATTTGTATAATGTGGTGTTTTTTTTGTTTGTTTTTTTTCTGGATTTTTGGGTGATTTTCTGTCTCTATCATTTAATGTACACCTATGATAAAAAATTATAGACCCTTTATTTCTTTGTAAGTGGGCAAACTTACACAATCTGCAGGGGATCAACCAGGGGATCAAATAATTATTCTCCCCACTGTAGCTGTATATCTGCAGTGTTAGATTTAAGGCGCTGCTACCTCTGCTTTGTATGAAGAAATGGGTGTGTGATTTGGTGGTGTCACCACTGTGCTGCACACTGTTCTCCTTGCTGGAGGCTCTGACATATGAATACAAAACCCTGCCCCTACCAAAATGTCTGTCTCTATAGAGAAAATATCAGTTGCAGGGTGACCACAGGCAATACTAGTGTCTAGTGATCTGCCAGCATTATTTTGGACACAACTTTCGGAGTTCAGTTCAGAATCTGGCAGTTTCCAAAACTGGATTTGGTTCACCACTGTTGTTTCAGAATACATCTTTATATTTGATTGAAAAAGCCCTTTTGGCAATTATCATAGACTTTGAGAACTTTGAAGTATGTTAAACTGAAGAGGTGTGTACATGACTGGGAACAGAGGATGATGATTCACATCTAGAAGATGTTCTTCACCATTAATAGTTTTACATCCTTTTATATAGATGACAAAATCTGAATACTAGGAACTCTTCAGATTTAGAAGGATTTGTTTTCTATTATTACCTGATAGGTCATCGCAATTACAACTATTCCAATCATGACTCAGATGCACTTGGCCTTTAGCATGCAGCAATCAGGAAAGAATAGATTTGGCATCATTATTAATAACTGTAGAATAATAGAAGGGAAAAAACAATAATTTGCAAAAACCTTTCTTGCATATGCAAAATAAAAAGGTGCATGTTAGAAATTTATATAAGCTTATCAAGGACATTTTAAACTAATATAAATAGTTGCAGAAGAGATAAATTAGATAGGAATCGGTTTGTAGTTTTGCTAGAGAAAAAAATAATGATATGTGACTGTATATTACAATTAAAAGAAAAAATACTTTTTTTTTAACTGGAATTCTACACAATACTAAAATACACAAATGTGGAAAAGCCATCATAATAGTATGCAACATATATGTGTTTTGAGCCTGCTGGTTGATCAATTTGCAAGGCCACCAGATAATCAGATATAGTAAATTATTTTATTAGGGCCAATTCACACTATGTGTGGTGAATTGTTTTCTGTGTGTCCCCTTTGCACTGAAACACAGCCTGGAGCTGCGATAAATGCAAACATGGTGAATTTTTTTGCAGCGTGCTGTACTGAATCACATACCGGTATCTGTACAACAAAACACAACACAGCATACTGCTGTACAGTGGCATGAACAAACTTTACTTTTGCACACTTCAAATAAAGTTCAGCTGTCGGACAGGTAAAGTGCTGCAGTTTATTTTCCGGCAGCTGTCTATTCGGTGTGAATGGGCCTTTAGTGTCTGTTGAAACCAATAGAATTTTATAGCAGATTCTGAGCTTACAGAATAAGAATCAGAATTTTGGGGAAATCTCTAATTATATTGGTGAAATGAAATTAAGCAAATTGTAATGTCCTGAAAAGAAACAGACGTGCATTGGTCAGGAGTATGCAATGTACAGCACACTATAGAGTGCAAAGTTCAGGAGTATGTGTTGGGTATGCTACAGTGGGGCAAAAAAGTATTTAGTCAGCCACCAATTGTGCAAGTTCTCCCACTTAAAAAGACGAGAGAGGACTGTAATTGTCATCATAGGTATACCTCAACTATGAGAGACAAATTGTGGAAACAAATCCAGACAATCACATTGTCTGATTTGAAAATAATTTATTTAGCAAATTATGGTGGAAAATAAGTATTTGGTCACCTACAAACAAGCAAGATTTCTGGCTCTCACAGACCTGTATCTTCTTCTTGATGCTCCTCTGTCCTCCACTCATTACCTGTATTAATGGAACCTATTTGAACTTGTTATCAGTATAAAAGACACCTGTCCACAACCTCAAACAGTCAGGCCTCGTACACACGGCCGAGATTCTCGTTGAAAAAAACATGTCGTTTTTTTTGACGAGATTCTTGGACAAGAAAATTGTCCCGGCCGAGTGTACACACGCTCGATTCAAAGAACCCGCGGTTCTTTGAATGGAGCGTACGCGGTGACGTCATCGACTACGACGAGCATGCGCTCGTCACATTCAATGCCGTCGCCGCCATCTTGGTATACCCTACGTATGCCTAGGAAGCTACCGCGCATGCGTCGAATTCATTGCGAACATGCGCGGGCTTCCGGGAGGACAGGTAAGTGTGCACACACTCACTTTTCTCGTCGAGAAACATGCCGACGAGAATCTCGACGAGAAAATAGAGAGCAGGTTCTCTATTTTCTCGTCGAGGTTACTTGTCGGTTTTCTCGACGAGAAACCATACACACGAACGAGTTTCTCGGCAAGACATCTCTGCCAGCAAGTTTCTTGCTGGTTCTTGCCGAGAAACTCGGTCGTGTGTACGAGGCCTTACACTCCAAACTCCACTATGGTGAAGACCAAAGAGCTGTCGAAGGACACCAGAAACAAAATTGTAGACCTGCACCAGGCTGGGAAGACTGAATCTGCAATAGGCAAGCAGCTTGGTGTGAAGAAATCAACTGTGGGAGCAATAATTAGAAAATGGAAGACATACAAGACCACTGATAATCTCCCTCGATCTGGGTCTCCACGCAAGATCTCACCCCGTGGGGTCAAAATGAGCACAAAAACGGTGAGCAAAAATCCCAGAACCACACAGGGGGACCTAGTGAATGACCTGCAGAGAGCTGGGACCAACGTAACAAAGGCTACCATCAGTAACACACTACGCTGCCAGGGACTCAGATCCTGCAGTGTCCCCCTGCTTAAGCCAGTACATGTCCAGGCCCGTCTGAGGTTTGCAAGAGAGCATTTGGATGATCCAGAAGAGGATTGGGAGAATGTCATATGGCCAGATGAAACCAAAGTAGAACTGTTTGGTAGAAACACAACTCGTCGTGTTTGGAGGAGAGAGAATGCTGAGTTGCAACCAAAGAACACCATACCTACTGTGAAGCATGGGGGTGGCAACATCATGCTTTGGGGCTGTTTCTCTGCAAAGGGAACAGGACGACTGATCACAGGTGGGCATCTGATAGCTTGACGCGTTTCGTGGCTTTAGCCACTCTTCAGGAGCAGATGTAGGGTAGGTGTCTACAAAAAATGTTCAAATTACTAAAGGTTAAAATTATGTTATATAATAGATCTGTCTATAGGGAGAGGAGGAGAATATTATCAAATACTACTTACAGACATGCTAGTGAAACTGGGCGCAAGCATGGAGGGCTGGAGGCTGGCCAAGAAGGGTACTCGGCCTCTGGAGCTGAGGTGGAAAAACCCTGACACATAAAGGTGGAATACCAGTAGGAAACAGCAGTCCCTGGGAGTGAACCCCCATGGAAAGTCAAAATAATTATTATCCATATCAGCGTAGTCATCTATAAAAAATGTGTATAGTAAAGTGTAAACTAGAAATAAAGATATACAATGGAGTAGCTGATAAATTAAGGGAGTAATACTAGTGCTGGGACCAAGCCGTAATAAAAATCTATACTTAAATAGAGGGCAGGTAAAGGTGATATAGGTCACTTATTTGGCACCAATATAAAAGGGAAATTATTGAGTGAATATTGTAAAAATCGAAGGCTAACATGTAAACCACAAACAATGAGATTGGAACAAAATTAGATTAAGTATAAGGGGGTGAAAGGAGAAGGAAAAAAGAAAAACTACCAGAAAGGTTACCTACGATACCTATGTGAATAGTTGAGGTCCAATGGTGCACAGTGATCACAGGGGTAAAAGCCATAGGGATGGTCAGGCTCAACTGGAGGAAGTATATAGATTCCAACGTGGTCGTGGGGGTCCACCAACGACACGCTGGCAGCCAATAAGAGGACAAGCACCAACAACCAAGCAGCGGCACTACCCACCATACAAGTAGCCTTGTGTAGGACGCCAAGCTAGAATCACACAGCACAAAACAAAGAAGACGCACACCGCTCCAGGCAGAATCAGGTGCAAGGTAGATCACAGGTGCAGACCTCGGCTCATCACCGTGGAAGACAAATAAAACAAGAAATTGGTCGCACACTGGAACTCCAACTTATCTTGATGTCATCTTTATTGTCAAAAGGATCAGACAGATACAGGCAATGGTAGACGCGTTTCACAAGCGACCAATTTCTTGTTTTATTAGAATCACACAGCGCTGGCGCACCAATGCCACAGGCGATGATGTAATGAGCACAGCGCAAGATGCGCGACGTCGATGCGCAATGGAACGTCCGCCTGAGCCCCCCCCATCACTCAAGAGAGGAGGAGGGGGAAGGGGAGGGCCCCCAGAGTGCATCGCAGCTCCCGAGACTGGGCACAGCGGCCGGTACAACCGCCCAAACACACCGCAGCCCAGCACACCAACACTGCACAACCAAGTAAAAAGTAAAAGGCAATGGATTGTAAAAATAAAAAAAACAAAATCTAAACTTAGATGGCATGATGGCTAAAAATACAAAACATAGACTTGTTGATTATTCTATAAACACCTACATGGATACTGGCATTGGAAAGTACCAAAATGTTGAAATGGACTAGAGAAAGGTGCATGCTTCAACCCCTGTTAATTTGCAGAAGAAAAGTTAAAAACAAGGTTGGGACTTTATATGAAGCACAGTGCTTCCATCCTTAATTACAGGACAAGAGGAAAAGTTTGGGACTTTGTGTGAAGCATGCAACCAGGGAGATATCTGGCGAGTACATAATAAGTTCAGAACTATAAACATCGCATGAAGGCATGATGCATAACAACAATTTGTAATCGATAGAATTTATTGCACACAAAATATATAGTAACTTAATAGTATAGTAACAAATTTGTTCATCTTGTAGACATTCTAAAAACTAAACGTAGGTACATGTAAAGTCCCACTTGACTGTTGTTCTATTATGGTATCTATACATTGATAGTTACTAGAGACCTAGCCCCTTACATTGACAGTCAATTGAGAAGAGCCCCATTACATGGTGGTCAAATGAGACTAGACCTCTTACATTTGTAGGCTATGGTGCAGTGGCCCCTTAAATTGATAGTCAGATCATTTCTGGTTACTTACCTAAAAGAGATGAAACACTATTGGCTCGGCTAAGTCATATAGATGGTGGAATTATGCAGGCACTCTCAGGTGGGAAATCAGTCCACCCAATCACATGTACTTCTGCAAAACAGCAGTAAACTGTGATGCTCAAAATTGTACTCTTACGTATTTAACGCATTAAAACGCTTTACAGCTCATCACTTCAGAGTTCAACCTAAATAAAAGTACTAAAATTATTCCTCTACCTCTGGCGTGGGTTGGGATATGCACTATGCAACAGGAGTTACTTATGCACACATATATTGTGCATTCTGAGTGTGTGTGTGTGTGTGTGTGTGTGTGTGTTGGGAATAGTATGTTGTGTTTTTTTTATTTTTATTTTTTATTAGATTCTAGCAATAATGATATTAAAACTAATTTTATATATATATATATATATATATATATATATATATATATATATATATATATATATATATATATATATATATATATATTGTATTTTATTTTTAAATATTTTTGTTTTAATAGATGTTATTATCATCACAAGGGAGCTGGCAAACATCCTATGTGATAACATATAGAGACATAGACAAATTCATTATAAGGAGCCACCAGGTATTTGGTAGACCCCTGATGCTTCCTTCTCTTTCTCCAGCTCATGCAAACTGAGTGGGGGCTTAAAGTCCCCGATTTTCTTCTTATTCAGCCACTGTCACCAGGACTTGATAACTCCAAACCAAGAAGTTCTTGGAGTGGAGCATTTCCAGGTTTATTTGGCGATATCACACTATCCTAGTCTATAGTCTTTATGTTTCCATTACCATGAGGACATCCATTTAAAGGACCCAGGATTTAAGCTGATTTTCCCATAGAGCCCAGGTGAGGCTCATAAGCCTGTTTAGACCAAACTTAATTGTGCGGTCACACGCTCCTAAGGTGAGCGCAACCACATAAGGGGAGCACAGGAGTGTTATCACCAGTTTAAGTTTGGAGCACTTTTATCACAAGGATTTACTTGCACGGACCCCATAGGGGAGCTTTTCACATTTTATTTGCATGAACTTTTTTTATTGTGCATGATATTATGTATGACACTGTTATGTTTGAGCACTAGGGCACTTGATACATCTCATGTCATTTTGATTGAATTATGATTGCAATTTTTTCATAATTTATAATATTTTTGTGGCATCATTGCTTATCTTTCACTTAAGCGTTTGCACTTTATTGCGTTGTTCTGATTGAATGTTGGTTTTATCAGTATTTAGTACTATAACATTTTATTATATTGCTGGACAGGGGCTTTTGGTTCGGACTAGGGGCTAGCCTTCTACCCACGAATTATGGCCCATGAAGGAGACCAGGGATCTTGTCTGCTTCTCCTGGTCAAAGCATGGAAATAGGGCTCAGTTCAGCCTCTCATTCCATGGAGGGAGTGAATCATTCTCTAATGATGGACCACAATGTGATGAGTGCTGAGAAGAAAGGCTTGGACTAATTCTCTGAATAAAGACAATAAAGCTTCCCTTTTTGAGTGGATGGAAAGGTGTAATATTAATCTTGTACAGGTTAAAGAGGTTGTAAAGGTTTTTTTTTTTTTGGTATACTTACCCCCTCTGTGCAAAGATTTTGCACACAGTGGCCCCAATCCTCCTATCCTCCTCTTCTGGGATCCACCAGCAGCGCATTCCAAGGGGGTGCCCATGCGGGCGCACTCCCAAGTCCTACTGCTGCGTCCATCGATACCAACAGCAGGACCTGTCACTGGATTTGATTGACAGCAGTGGGAAACACAATGGCTGCTACTGCTAATAATCTATCCAATGTGGACCGGAAACAGTGGCTGGAGCTGCTGGGCTCATTCTCGTCAGTAGAAAGATCGGGTTCAGGTAAGTAAAAGGGGGGGCTCTGGGGGGTTGCTGCACTACAGAAGGTTTTTCACCTTAATGCATTAGGGTGAAATACCTTGAGGGTTTACAACCCCTTTAATGGTCAGAGGAAATATGGTGACTGGGTTGGAGAAGAACTCCACTTGGGACACAAATATTTATCAACATCTCTCTCACAAAATCTATGAAGATAAATTACTGGTAATTCCACTTGTTCAGACTGCTGGAACATTGTATGCGTTTTTGTCTTATGATTACTTTTCTAGTTGACAGATTACACAAGTGAAAGCCAAATATGTGAAAGCCAGCATGTGTAATGTACTTTGTGTACTGGACTGTCTGGGGTGGGCTCCCTCACTAATCAAAGCTTTGGTGCCTGGCTGTTGATTAGCTTTACTGTGAATTAGATCACTGCTTAATTCTGTTACTGTTAGCTGCTAGCTGTTCATTAGATGTACTGTTAGATGTACTGATAATATTACTGTTTAAAGTTTGTATTGTTTAGGATAATGTGATCGAACTCTTATCTGATTTTGTGCGGTAAAATGTCTGTGTGAATTCTCAATAAAGAGTTCCAATTTGCACCTAAGCTAGTGTCCTCTAATTCTTGGGTGCAATTCTCAGCTATAATACCTGGTTCCAGAGTGAAAGAAGCTGTATCTTGGCGAGGCACCCAGGCAGGGTGCCATGCGGTTTGTCACAATTGCCATTCCTTAGAGTCTGGCTCACAGAGGAGCCAGGCTAGCCTGAAAACCTTGAAGTAGAATTTGGAGTAGAATTTGGAGGTGGAGCAGGCTTTCTGCAGCGTTGTCTTTCATTTTTTTGCTGGGTGGCCACCAAAAACAACTGGATGGAGAGCTCAACGAAAACCTGTGTGGGTTAACACTGCATATGAGCATTCAACCCAGTTGCAAAATTCCAATGTTTGCTTGCCACTTATGTCTATATGTAGTATGAAGGGGTCCCCCACTGTTTGGATGTCCTATGTACATCAAGCAGAACCTCTTTCCTTGTTTATCACTTTATTAGACTGGTGTTTTCCCAGTAAATTACACTGGTTGCCATAGAAAACCCTGGGGACATTTATCAAAACTGGAGCAGCCAGAATCTGGAGCAGCTGTGCATGGCAACTAATCAGTTTCTATCTTTAACTTGTTCAGTTAAACGGCCTCATGCCCACTGGCGTTTTTACAGCTGCGTTTTTTGCAGCTTAAAAACGCCTGTCCATGTTATTGTAAATATATTTTTTTTAAAAACAAAAAAAAAAACGTCGGAGCTAAAAACGCGACCGCGTTTTTTTCTGCCTAATTCTGACGCTGAGGAACGCACTGGTCCTGGGTTTTTTTTTTACAGCTTAAAAACGTCTATGCTATTTGCAGCTCAAAAACGTCTAGGTGGGCATGAAGCTATAGACTAACATGGACAGGCGTTTTTAAGCTGTAAAAAACGCTCAAAAACGCGGCTGTAAAAACGTCCGTGGGCATGAGGCCTGAAAATGAAAGACAGGAGCTGATTGTTTGTCATGCACAGCTGCTCCAGATTCTGACTGATCCAGTTTTAATCAATTTTGCTTATTGTATTTTATAGCTGTGCTGAAACATCCGGTTTCACTACTAGCCAGTGACTGTTATTACAGCACTCTTCCCTAAATGAGCTGATAGGAGGTCTTTGTGGAGGGTACCCTTTGTGCTTCTACGGGAGACTTTTCAATTTTCAATTTTTTTTCTTTTTTATTCAAATTTTTCAATTTTTTTTACAGATACCCTTTAATGTCAGCGCTGAAACTTTCTGAAGTTAAGCACCCCTTATTTTTACATCATGTGCACACTAGAAATGATGGCAACGGGTGTCTTGCATTCCAGATAAACCATTGATAATACAGTTATGTGAGCTATATTAAATATATACACCATATGCTTCAACAGGGACTTCGGCTATCAGATTCGCCCTCACCAACTGCAAGACTGAGGTCTCTTCCTAGGACAGCTGTTCAAAAAGACATGACGATCACAAAGGAAGATGCATCAGGGGTACTTAAAGGTAGGCACACCAGAATTATTGTTTTGGGGGTGGCGCAAAATATTCTTTGCATATTTTGTCCATTTCAAAAGCCAGCATTCTTAACAAGGAAGATAAGTGCATAGTAATCCTGTGCTTAGCAGGTGCAATGATATCAAGGTGATTTTACTTTGGTGTTAGATGGTAAATAAAAGTAAACAAAATAAAAAATATTTCTAGACTTCTAATATGGATTCTGAGATCACGGGGACCATAAGAGTAAAGACAAATAATTATCTTTTGTCTAAGATGTCCAAGAATGTGTTAGGCTAATTGATTTTGAAAGTAGAAGGGTGACTGAAAAAGAGAGATTCGACATAACAAAGTGTAGGAAAACACAGGGTTTAAAATGAGAAATAATAATAAAATATGGGCAAAAGGTTTTATGACTCTACCCCATAGCAGACCAATTTTTGCTAGTTTCCTTAGGAGATGGACCTAAGACCAAGCCTTTTCTGGTATTTTTTGTTTACATGCTTGAATCAGTATTTTTTTGCTAGAAAATTACTTATAACGCCCAAACATTAGATAATAAATAAATATATATATATATATATATATATATATATATATACACATTTTTTTTTTGTATAAGATGAAAGATGGTGTTACACTAAGTAACCAGATGCCTACCGTATATACTCAGATACTCGAATATAAGCCGAGGCACCTAATTTTACCACAAAAAACTGGGAAAACGTATTGACTCGAGTATAAGCCTAGGGTGTCCATCTGCATGCCTCACTGTGCCTCACTGTGTCCATACCTCACTGTGTCCATACCTCACTGTGTCCATACCTCACTGTGTCCATGCCTCACTGTGCCCATGCCTCACTGTGTCCATGACTAGACTGACATTTAACATGGTAGTCTATGGAAGGGGTGCCCGGCTTTGAAAAATCTGTGCTCCCTGGCCGTAGGTCCTCCAGACAAAAAACTTTGCACGCTTATAGAAGAGCAATGAGGCTACATGTGTGCCAAGTTTCGGGTCCAGGGGACCTATGACCGGCCGGTACCGGTTCCCCAAAGTCACCAGAGAAATTACCGTTTAACATGGGAGTCTATGGAAGGGGTGCCCGGGTTTGAAAAATCGGTGCTCCCCGGCCTAGGTCCCCCGGACATAAAACTTTGCACACTTGTAGAGGAAAAGTGGGGCTACATGTGTGCCAAGTTTGGGGTCCATGGGACCTACGGCCGGCCGGTATCGGGTCCCCAAATTTCGGGAGATTAGACGCAAAAAGGTGACCCGAGTATAAGCCAAGGGGGGCATTTTCAGCACAAAAAAATGTACTGGAAAAACTCGGCTTATACTCGAGTATATACGGTAACATGTCACGCCTTAAAATTACGCACGTTCGTCGAATGGCGACAAACTACGGTATTTCAAAATATCCATGGGCGACGCTTTAAACACCTTTACAGGTTACGTGTAGTTACAGAGGAGGCCTAGAGCTAGAATTATTGCTCTCACTCTAACGTCCGTGGTCATACCTCACATGTGTGGTGCGAACTCCATTTACATTTGCGTATGCGCCTTTCGGATGTGTTTGCTTCTGCACATGAGCACAAAGGGATGGGGCACTTTAAACATTTTTTCTTATTTTTTTTTTCTTTTTACACTGTCCTTTAATTTTATTTATTTTTTGCAACACGTTTTTTCCTATTACAAGGAATGTAAACGTCCCATGTAATAGAAATAAGGATGACAGGTCTTCTTTATGGAGAAATCTGGGGTTAGACCCCATATCTCTCCTTTTACCTTTTTAAAGCAAAATATAAAATAAAAAAAAATTAGGGCTGTGGAAATTAACTATTAATTCCTCAATTAATCGATTAATTGTTTTGATCGATCAAAATTATTTTGATCGATCAAAATTCTTTGGATCGGTACTCACCTCTCCGCCGGCTTCCGGGTCTTCAGGGAGTTTCGTCAGAGACCCGGTGACGTCACGGACACCGGCGAGGCTTGCCGTGTCCATCTGAAGGGCTCCTTTGCTGTGCCTTCATATCTGCATGCCGGCGGGACCTTACTATCTGCCACACGCAAGGGCTGTTACACTTCCCTCTATCAACCTGGGATTCTACAGCCATCCACTGGGAGTTGTGATAGTTCCCTTCACGAGACATCTACATGCCGACGGACTGATGTTAGCCCCTCCTCATCTATCTGGATTCAGCAGTGGTATCGTTGTACACATTTTTATACCAGTATCATACTTAGCTACATGTTTTTATGACTGCTTTTGCTACCGTTTGGTTTTACTGGCACCATTTTTACAGTTTATGTAACTACATTGATTTTATCTCCAGTGCAATATTTATTTTGTTACCTACTTGAAGACTATAAAAGATTTAATGCTATTCCCATTGAGCGCTGCCTTTGTGTGTTTTTTGTATCCTGCTATCCATTTTTCCAGTGGTTGGTAGCTGCACTGGGAATCGGCCTGCAAGGAGATCAGCTAAAAGTAGTTGGATCTATGTGCATTATAATTAATCGAAATTAGTCGATTAATCGATTAAAAAAAAAGTTGATTAATCGAACACGAAAATTTTAATCAGTAACAGCCCTAAAAAAAATGAAAGTAGAGTAAATCATAAAATAATTGTTTTATTTTGTTTTTTGCTTTTATTTTAATTTTTAAACATAATAGGGAAACCCCCTGTTTTTTTTTTTTTTTGTTTTTTTTTTGTTTGTTGAGTTGCCCAGAGTTTCTGTTTTATGCATACCTTAGGAAATGAGAAGAAATACAAAGAGACACTTGTCACAAGACCAAGTATCCCCATTGGAAAATATCCCCTTTATTCATGTCCACGTTACAACTTAATTTTTTTTTAATTTTCCCATTGCTTCAATTCCCAGGGACAATGGTCACTTGGACAAAAAGAGAGGGTGCATCTGCCTAGCAGGGACACTGAAAGCAATACAATTATGACAGGGGTTCTACTCCTACCCTACCCTTCCCTATTAAAAAATTGTGATCTTTATTTTAAAGGATAAGTTCACTTTTTGGGGAAAAATAATAAATGCAGGTAAAAAAAATTGCATTTTTGTTTTTGTTTTGGAGCCTGTAAAGCATTGCACCAACGATCAGCAGATTGCTGGTGCCATGAAGGTCTCTAGCAGACCTGCAAGTGTATCTGCTTGCCCATACATCCCGTACGGTAAAGCAGATACAATCTGACAGAAAGCATGAATGAACTACCACAACAGTGCTTGAAAACGGTTGCCGGACCGTTCCATGAACAGAGCCCTGTCAATAAGTGATGGAGCCAGACGTCCCACTCGGCCATGTTTTTTTTTTTATATTGTGACAGCTAGCGGGGGAGAACCCTGCTAGTTATCACAGTGGCGATCGGGGAGGTGCAGGTGACGGTTCGTTCGTAACATGTTACCCCCTGAATATGGGTGGAACATGTTACAAAAGGTGAACTTATCCTTTAAGCCGTCCAGCCAACACTGGTAGAATAAACAGAATTAAAAGGAGGGGGCCTGAGTGAAGGCATGAATATTGAAAATATTCATAGATTGGGACATTTATTTTATAGCTATGAGTGAGTTTGAAGAGGATTACAAATTTTTTTTTTTTGTACATTTTTTTTTTTTTTCTTGTCTCTGCCTGGACTTTCTGATGTCGCAGAGTAAATTAAATATCTGGATGTGTTAGTCTTGTAGAATAATTGAGGATAATGATTATAAATTGTGTCAGAAAATAGCATCTTGAATAAATTCTCTCTTTCAGATGAAGCATCTTGATTAGTTTAGAACCTGTTGTGCCTGTGCCTTAGAGAATTGTCATCTTAAGTCTTCACAAAGACAATAAATTACTGAAACGAATGTCACTTTTTTTGACACTTTCCAATATAAACTGTATTCATCAAGGCGTGTAGTTAAATCGTAATCAAACATAAGCTAAATCACTCTTCTGTAAAGTATCCTTTTTCATTTCAGCTGCTCATTCACCACTCTGCATGCATCTGTCACAATTATAGTTTGCACAGCTGCCTTGCAGATGCACATTTCACACATATTGTGGTCTGTTATTCGCACTATAAAATGCTAATACAGCTAGTAAAACACACACTTGGAGTATCCCTATTATGAAAAGAAACTGCTCAATAAATAAAAAGAGTAATTTTCTTAATTGGCAATTTTTTTGTGCGAAAAATAAATATCTTTAAGTTGATTCTATAAGGCTGGGTTCACATTAGAGCCAAATGCGGCTCACAGCAGGGGTCCGGAACGTGCTGATTCACTGTTTCAGGTCCGATTTCAGCCTGAAATCGTTTTAGAGGCCATTTTTCTGGCCACTAGCGGGGCGCTTTTAACCTGCGCTAGCGGTCAAAGAAAGGGTTAATGGCGCCCGTGTAGCACCGCTTCCGAAGCGCTTTGCAGTCGCTTTGGCAGCGGTGCCCATTCATTTCAATGGGCAGGAGCGGTGGAGAAGCGCCCTAAAGATGCTGCTTGGAGGACTTTTTTTAACGTCCTGCCAGTGCAGAGCCCCAGTGTGAAAGCACTCAGGCTTTCACATTAGGGTGGCAGGGGAGGCGTTTTCGGGGTGCTTTATACGTGCTATTTTTACTCCTTTGGGGCCTGAAAAATGCCTCAGTGTGAAAGGGGTCTTAAAGTATATTTAACCACTTAAGGACCAGCGCACACACATATACGTCGACAGAATGGCATGGACAGGCAAATGGGCGTACAGGCATGTCCCTTTAAAATTTTCCGCCGCGCGGTCGCATACGCGCCGCCGGCGCACGCGCAAACCTGCCGCGAGCTCTGTGACCGTACACGCGGACTCAATATCCGCCGTTGTCCCGCGATCATGTCTCGGAGCAGAAGAACGGGGAGATGTCGGTGTAAACACAACATCTCCCCGTTCTTCCTAGTGACATGTCACTGATCGTCTGTTCCCTCTCATCGGGAACAGTGATCAGTGACGTGTCACTCGTAGCCACGCACCCTAACAGTTAGAATCACTCCCTAGGACACACTTAACCCCTTCCTAGCCCCCTAGTGGTTAACCCCTTCACTGCCAGTGTAATTTTTACAGTAATCAGTGCATTTTTATAGCACTGATTGCTGTATCAATGACAATGGTCCCAAAATGGCGTCAAAAGTGTCCGATGTGTCCGCCATAATGTCGCAGTCACGATAAAAATTGCTGATCACCGCCATTGCTAGTAAAAAAAAAAAAAAAGAATAAAAATGCTATAAAACTATCCCCTATTTTGTAGACGCTATAACTTTTACGCAAACCAATCAATAAACGCTTATTGGGATTTTTTTTTTTTTTTTTTTTACCAAAAATATGTAGAATAATACGTATCGGCCTAAACTGAGGAAAAAAAAATGTTTTATTTATATATTTTTGGGGGATATTTATTATAGCAAAAAATATTGTTTTTTTTTTTTTTTTTTAAATTGTCGCTCTATTTTTGCTTTATAGCGCAAAAAATAAAAATTGCAGAGGTGATCAAATACAACCAAAAGAAAGATCTTTGTGGGGAAAAAAAGGACGTCAATTTTGTTTGGGAGCCACGTCACACGACTGCAAAATTGTCAGTTAAAGCAACGCCGTGCTAAATCGCAAAAAGTGCTCTGGTCTTTGGCCATCCAAATGGTCCGGGGCTTAAGTGGTTCAAGATCAAACTTTTTTGTTCTGTTTTGGATAGAGTAGGGAAAGGTTAAAACAAAATATTTTTTTGTTGCCTGTGGCAAATTTTTCCTTAATTCCCTGTCCTAGATATGCAACAGTAAATGAGAGGAAATCTCCCCAAATTGAGGGAATTTCCCTCTTATAAAAATGTCATCGGAAAAGATGTCCCTATTCAAAGGTTTGCTGTGACAATAGTCACCAGAACAAAAATCTCCCTTAAGGCTGGGTTCACACTAGTGCGACACGACATCTGTCCTACTTTGGATCCGACTTTGCCCTGCGACATAAAGCCGACATATGTCCGACTTTCAATGAACGGGGATCCGACTTGGATCCCCGCCAATAGCAGGCACTGTGTTTGGTATGAATCTTGAGGGGGAACTCCAGGCCAAATTTTAAATAAAAAACCGGCATGGGTTCCCCCTCCAGGAGCATACCAGGCCCTTGGGTCTGGTCTGGATTTGAAGGGGCGCCCCTACGCCGAAAAAACGGCGTGGGGGTCCCCCCACAATCCAAACCAGACCCTTATCCGAGCACGCAACCTGGCAGGCTGCAGGGGAAAAGGGGGGAAGAGAGAGCGCCCCCCCCTCCCTCCTGAACCGTACCAGGCCGCATGCCCTCAACATGGGGGGTTTGGTGCTCTGGGGCAGGGGGGCGACCTGCGCCCCCCCCCACCCCAGAGCACCCTGCCCCCATGTTGATGAGGACAGGGCCTCTTCCCGACAACCCTGGCCGTTGGTTGTCGGGGTCTGCGGGCGGGGGGCTTATCGGAATCCAGGAGCCCCCTTTAATAAAGGGGCCCCTGGATCCGGCCCCCCACCCTATGTGAATGAGTATGGGGTACATCGTACCCCTACCCATTCACCTGGTGGAAAAAAATGCAATAAAAAAACCACACAGCTTTTTAAAGAATTTTATTGCACAGCTCCGGGGGTCTTCTTCCGACTTCGGGGGTCTCCGGTTCTTCTCCCGCCCTCCGGTTCTTCTCCCGCTCTCCGGTTCTTTCTTCCGCCGGGCCTCCGCTAACTTCTTTTTAGCTCTTTTGCTAACGGAGGCCCGGACTTCTCCGTCTTCTCGTCCGGCTCTCCGTTGTCCTTCTGCCGGCCCCTCCACTAACTTCTTTAGCTCTCTTGCTAGTGGAGGGGCCGGTCTTCCGGTCGGCGTCTTCTTCCCTCTTCTCCTCCTCGATGTTGACGCGTCGCTTCCTCCCGCTGTAATACTGGCTCTCCGCTCCGCTCCGCATTAATATAGGCTTCTCATGAAACACGCAACACGAACACGCAAGCCTGATCTATAAGGATTGCTATATCACCCTGCTGACATAATTTAATATCAATCTAATATTACCTGCTGTCAAATAGATTTGAATGACCATGTACTGTAGTTCTGTTGGAATGCAAATGCAATACAATGGTGGTTATTGACAAAAGGCAAATCCACTTTTTACTTGTAGTTTGCACTTGTAGTGCAAAGTGCACTTGAAATTGCACTGAAAGTGCACTTGGAAGTACAGTCGGTGTAAATCTGAGGGGTGGATCTGAAATGAGGGGAAGCTCTGCTGATTTTTTCATCCAATCATATGCAAGCTAAAATGCTGTTTTTTATTTTCATGTCCCCCTCGGATCTACAGCGACTGCACTTCCAAGTGCACTTTTCAGTGCAATTTCAAGTGCACTTTGCACTTGTAGTTTGCACTTGTAGTGCAAAGTGGATATGCCTTTAGTAAATAACCCCCAATGTGCTTTATTTGTTAAAGCACATTTTAGAATTAGGTTTTCCTGCTACCTCTTACATAACACATTAAGTTGTACCAAAAAAGCCGAGGGCTGCATGAAAATGCATTGTATAAACTGTACTGATTTTCGTTTCAAATAAAAAAATAAAAAAAATCATTTCTAATCCTAGGCAGAATTATAAAATAAGTAAACAAAAGACTTTTAGCCATTGATCTTCTTTAATACCCATAAAGCATTTTCAAGCATAGTCCATCAATAATCCATCAATAAACCACTTGTTCTGTTTAGTTTGATGTCCAATGTCTTGATTAAAAAGCGTGCTCAGCTTACAAGTAGGCCTTTGCAATTTTATTTTTGGAGCATAGCTGGCATGCCAGATTCATCTTGAAACATTCTCATAGAAGCTAAATAAACATTTTCTTTTTCGCTCATACATAAAAGCTTGGGGTTTGTATGTGCACTAGTTTTGTATCACAGTCTTCTAAAAGGTAGTAACAATTTTCAGTTTTAAAACTGCTACTTTTCCAATTACGGTGATTTTCAACAACTGTTTGTTAAAGTGTTTAGTGTATAAACATGAATTGGAATACCCCCTAAGCAAACATAATTCAACCTAACAGTCCAACATTTTCCCGAAAGTCCTGCATAGATCACCTTGGGGGTTATTTACTAAAGGCAAATCCACTTTGCACTGTAGATCTGAGGGGGACATGCAAGGAAAATTAAAAACAGCATTTTTGCTTGCACAGCAAGTCCACGGTCTACTTTACTAGTGCCACACTTTTACATTCATAGTGAACTCTTGATGGCCATGCACAGTTTATTAACCCTATATTTCACTATGGGCCGCTATCAGTGATACTGAGACTGTGTCATGTATACCTAACTTCACTGAATATATACTTCCACAGCGCTGCATCCAGTGGGAACTCCCGTGCTGTGAAGACACACAGAACAGCATACTGTGATTAAGTGGTGGGAATTTTTTACCCAGTTTTTTGTATTACTATTTGTAATTTTGTTTTAAAGTTCCCTTGTCTTAAGCTGCATGGTCCTTAGTTATCTCTTTTACTCGAGTATAAGCCAAGTTTTTCAGCACATTATTTTGCGCTGAAAATGCCCTCCTTGGCTTATACTCAAGTCACCTTTTTGTGCCTGATCTTCCAGATATTGGGAACCCGGTACCGGCCCAACATAGGTCCCCTGAACCCCAAACTTGGCACACATGTAGCCCCACTCTTCCTCTACAAGTGTGCAATGTTTGTTGTCCAGGGGACCTTCGGTCGGGGAACACCGATTTTTCAAACCCGGACACCCCTTCCATAGACTCCCATGTTAAACGTCAGTCTAGTCATGAACACAGTGAGGCATGGGCACAGTGAGGCATGGGCACAGTGAGGCATGGACACAGTGAGGCATGCACATGGACACAGTGGGGCAAAGTGAGGCAGAGTGAGGCATGCAGATGGACACCCTAGGCTTATACTCAAGTCAATAAGTTTTCACAGTTTTTTGTGGTAAAAATAGGTGCCTCGGGTTATATTTGGGTCGGCTTATACTCGAGTATATACGGTACTTCCCCACCTTGCTCTTTTTGGGTTTAACTCTTTGATTAGCTGGATCACACCTTGACTGGTGAGTCAGCGACTTTAAGGGATGCTGTGCTTGCTCATACATTGAGCTTTGCAGTGTTTATACCCTAGTGAGTTACTGGCAATCTTTTTGTTTTTTGCCTTTTATTTTCCTTGCATGTGATTTGCGTATTCTTTGCAAAGTGAATCTTTACCTCATTTACTAAGCTCTGGAATAAGTGCACTTGTAGTGCACAGTATATTTGCCTTTAGTAAATCAACCCCACTGTGTCCATAGACATGTAGTCAGTTCTGGTCTCGCTAGAGTTATCCAATTCAGTCAACTTTGTGTCTCTGGCACCTTTAAATCTTAATTGTACAGTATACAGGCTGAGCATTCATAGAATCTGGGTTATAGGCTCATACCTTCAGGTGATTGGACACTGGCAAAACTCAGTCTTTTAGGCTGAAGTGGAGTGATCTAGTATCTCATGGTTCAGGGAACATGGTTATTGGTGGAAGTCAAGCTCCCTATTAACATCCTGGAGCTCAGAACAATAAGGATGGACTTGTCCTTCAGGGACAGCCAGGCGACTCTATGGCCTGTGGCCAACATTAACCACCAAGGGTGCACCACAAGTCAAGCAGTCATAAGGGGAGTAAGCCATGTAATCTCATAGATGGAAACTCGCTGCTGTCCACATCCCTGGTGGTCAACTGGAAGGAGGCTTACCTCAGCCACCATTGCCTGGATCAAGTAAAATAGGTTCTTCAGGCCAACATCTTGAACCTGATGTCAAAGATGGGGTACCCCGCGTGTAAATATACTGGCCTCTAGATTCTGTTTGTGGCCAAGACCAAGAACCCTGTAGCACCAGCATCGAATACCTTGATAATCCCTCTGTTGAGGCTAATCTATGCCTTCCCTCCAGTGCAAATTCTACCTGCCCCTGCTTCACAAAACAGAGCAAGAGAAGCAACTGTTGATTCTCATTGCACCAAACTTGCCCAGAAAAAACCTGGTACACAGACATATTCAAACTACTTGGAGACATCCCCTGGCCCCAGCAGGCCAGATCTGCTGTCTCAGGGTCCTCTGTTTCATCCTGCTTCTTAGTCTTTAGCTGTAACAGCATGCCTGTTAAAGCCCAGGTCCTTAAAGGAGTAGTAAAGGTACATGTTTTTTCACCTTAATGCATCCTATGCATTAAGGTGAAAAAACATCCGACAATACTGCCCCCCCCGAGCCCCCGTTTTACTTACCTGGCCCCTCGAAAGTCCCGCACTCGTCCCCGTCATCCTCTTCGGTTCTCAGCCTGGCCGCCGATTGGCTGGCGCTGCTGTCAATCACATCCAATGACGCGGCGCGCCGGGGGCGGGGCCGAGTGATACAGCTCGCTCGCATTATGGTGTGGAGTCCTTGCGGGAAGGAGCCAAGACAGCCGCCGAGGGACCCCAGAAGACCAGGATCGGGGCCACTGTGTGCAAAACGAGCTGCACAGTGGAGGTAAGTATAAACTGTTTGTTATTTTTTTTCAAAAAAAAGGGAAGCTTTAGTGTCCCTTTAAGAACAGAGTGGTCTCTGAGTCTGTCATCTTTTGCTTCCTGAAAGTAAAAAAACAACCGCTTCTAGAAAGATCTATTATGGTACCTGGAAATCCTTTTTTGTTGGGGTGAACACAGGCACTTTAATCCTAGAGATTAATCTGTGCCTCACATTCTGGCCTTCTTACAATCAGGACTTCACTCAATGGATAAGGCAGCTCATCACTAGAGCTCACACTCTAAAGGTAAAACTCCTCTTGCACTTTAATGCACCCACTCCACCATGTTGGGGGATGTTTCCTGGGCATTCTGGCACCAAGCATCTGTAGCCTAGCTTAGTAAGGCCACCACCTGGTTCTTTGTTCATACCTTTTCAATGTTTTACCAGGTAGACGTCTATTTTGGGAATGCAGCTTTTGTCTGTAAGGTTCTCTAAAGTTGGGTCTGTTGATCCTCGTTGGGCCTGTTGGTACAATTTCTGTTTGCCTAATTTTTGCCAACCCTTCTCAGTCATTGCTTGGAGACATCCCAGGGTCTAGGAATACTCAGCTTCTGTCCTGTACTGTCCTGTACTGTACAATTAACATAAGAGGAATTTTGACTTGCCTGTAAACATCATATCTTGGAGTACAGTACAGGACACCGATCACCCTACCTTCTATTCCTTGGCTACACTGCATTTCTTGATACAAAATTGAGGACTCACACAGTGGGGTAAGGTTAAAGGGGAGAAACAAGGAGAGGGGCGCCTCTGAGAATACACTTTATTGTAAACAACAATATCCACTCACATGGAAGTAAAAGACATTGGGTGCATCGCTGGGATGAGCAGGAGGAACTACAGGTAGCAGAAAGTCCCTTTTGCTGGCAGGAAGCGGCACATCAAATCCCAGGGACATAGAGGGCAGTGAGTAGTCATAACCTTGCAGAGTAACACAGCTGTAGCGTCAGACCTCTCGTCTGGTCACCGCAAAGATGGAGGACAGTCGTGCAGTGTGGGAGCCAAAGCGAGGCTTGGATCGCAAGCGGCGTGGCACAAGATGATGTCACTATAGTGCGACGCATTTCCGAGCGTGCGTGCTACGAGTGGTACGGTAGCCGCGCTCCTTTGTCAAGCTCCGATGCTTGACAAAAGAACTTTCTGCTACCTGTAGTTCCTCCTGCTCATCCCAATAATGCACCCAACATCTTTTATTTCTCACTGTGAGTGGATATTGTTGTTTACAATAAAGTGTTTTTGATATATTCTCAGAGGCGCCCCTCTCCTTGTTTCTCTCCTAGCTCTACTTGAATTTGCTTTTGGTCTCCTCTGGTGGCAGCCCTGACATACTCACCTAATCTCTCTTCCTTGATACCTGCCCTTTGGACTATTATGGATCATACATGAGTATTATTGAGGTATCTGAGCACTGCACCTTTTTACTTGTTAAAGGGGAGGCACCCAAGGGTTGTGTCCTCAAAAGCTTTGCCAGTATTTAATCACCTGAACAAGTACAAGCCTATAACCCAGCGTCTAGTAATACTCATCCTGTGTCCTCTATTCTCAAAAGTCTTCTAATTTTTTAGAGCTTTACATTCCAAAGCCACTGGATAACAGTAGATCGTATGCATACCTTGTTAATTGGGAGAAGACTATTAATAATTAAGAAAAGCAAATTTATACAGACTACAGACTATAATAATCTTCTTTTAGAGATGGGTCACCCAGTGTATACATAGGGTTTGATTTACTAAAGGCAAATAGTCTGTGCACTGCAAGTGCAGTTGTGCTAGATCTAAAGGGAAAGCTCTATAATGAGGAAAAGCTTTGGTAATTTCTATCATCCAATCTTGTGCAAGCAAAAATGCAGTTTTTTTTTTTTCCTTGCATGCTCCCCTCAGATCTAGATCAACTGCACATGCGGTGCACAGACTATTTGCCTTTAGTAAATCAACCCCAAAGTGTAATTATTCCACACTTTCATTTCGTGCCACTTGTTCTACGATTTTACCATTTATTTTATTCAGTTTAAACACATTAGCAGGAAAAATCCCTAAAAGGAAAATTGTTGATAAAAGGGTATCTGTAGTTGGTAGTGGATCAGCACTATTTTTACAAAATTACCTCTGTAATATTCATTGAGCGTACACAAAAAACGTGAGGTTGCAATGTGTGTTGCTGCTAACTTTTATTTTACTGGGAAACCTGGATATAGGAAATGTTCCTAAATTTTAGATAAGCGTTTTCATCTATACTTACATCCCATGCTGATAGTGCATACCTGGGAAAAAAGCTGACCTAAAGGAAGGAATGTTTTGATAGTCTAGTGCAGTGATGGCGAACCTTGGCACCCCAGATGTTTTGGAACTACATTTCCCATGGTGCTCAACTACACTGCAGAGTGCATGAGAATCTTGGGAAATGTAGTTCCAAAACATCTGGGGTGCCAAGGTTCGCTATCACTGGTCTAGTGTTTTCCATGGATAAGTGCTGGCTCTGATGATTTCTGATACGGTTTGAGATACAATAATGCATGACTATTTGCTTAATACATGGTAGAAAAGATCCTTTGAATTATTTATGTACTAATGTCTTTGGACAGCCTTATACTGGATTTTTGTAAGTTGTACAACGGACCAAAAGGTAAAACAAAAGATTTCGGGCTGTATAAGTTCACCTTTTGCAAAAAAAACATTATAAAATAAAAATACAATTATTTTTGTGGAAAAAAGTGTGCATTTATTATTTTTTTGCAAATGAGCCTGCAAAGCATTGCAACTGTGATTAGTGGAACATGTCAATGGACTACAAATGCAGTGATCAATGCGCTTGCACCCCATCGACAGCTTGCCTTATATGTCCTCGGATTACAAAGCTGTTGTGGGGAAGAAAAACCCTTACACACTGTCAGAAAGGGGGCCTTTTTAGAAGTAGGTGTGGGTCCGCTTGGTACCATGTTACACTCTAATTATAGGTGTAACATGGTGTTAAAAGTGGACTTGGCCTTTAAAATTATTTTTAAGGAAAGTGTTTTACCTTTAGCAGTGACACCAGTGCTCCTTTTTTATAGCAATTGTGCAGGACACCTGTTTGATTACTCAGAGTTAAAAGTGAAATATGAGTTTAAGTAAAAAAATAAAGATATCCACCTAGGTGGATGCAACTTTGATCCGAAGCTGCATATGTCCTCCATTGCCTCTAGGACCAAGAACTGAGTGATCAAACACTGGTGATGGCTCAGATCTTGGTCTTCAGGCGATAGAGAGCTGGTGACTGTCAATCACCAGCTCTCTGCTCTGCTTCTCCAGCGTTTACTGGAGCACTGGGCTATGGAGGGGGCAGAAGCAGCTGGCTCAGGCTCTCGGCAGCTCACTGAGAGCCTGAGCCAGCTGCCGGTCCAGGCATCTGGGTGGATCCTGACCATATGGCCTGGACCGGCTCTGTGATGTTGGAAAAAATTGCACACCTGTGATCCATAGGAAATGTACAGCCAAAAATTTACAGCTTTGGCTATACTTCTCCTTTAAAGAGTAGATCAAAAAACATTCCCTCTGGGTGATCTATGTACATAAACAGAAAACAGGAGGGCGCACCGACCTAGTGCATTACCACTTACAGGTTTATTAAAATATAATTTAAAAAGCAATAGTCCTACGTCATAGCCATATGAACACCCATTGTTCTTAGGAGGGCTGCAAGATTTTAGACTTTGCCTCTAGACAGAACTACGCCACCTATGTTTTGACGATACACAGAGAGCACAGGAGAGATTTTTGTTTTGATCTATGTACATTACAGGGATTTTAACAAACTTTTTATTGCAGATTCTTACCTTTTTATTATTCTGAAGAAATCGCTTTTTGTCTGTGTTCATGGGCAAACTGGATGTGAATGGGAGTGAATTTTTAATTAGTGATCACCTGCTACACTTGCAGGGCTCTAATGAGAAAAGTGGCAGGGTCTGCATCCCTTTAGACATGAATAACCGTTTGGGAGTATCTAACTAAAATTTAAATGTTTGTTGCAGAGGATGCACAAAATCTGATGTGTTTCCTAGTGCAGACTTCTGGGAAAATCAGTGAGCCAATTGCAGAAGCAGGAAATTTACATTTCTGGGGGGCGATCTGTACACCATCTATGTACAGAACACCCCCCAAATTGCATTGCATTTTACAAAAAATTACGGCACTGCAGATTGGAAAGGAAAGGTAATTTTTATTAATAACATTACAATATGGATTTTGTCCCAATTGTTTATGCTATATATATATATATATATATATATATTGCATAATGTGTGTGTGTGTGTATGTATGTGTGTGTATATATATATATATATATATATATATATATATATATATATATATATATATAATATAGTTGTTTTTGCAATATTTTTTTTACACAAAAGTAGAGTTACCCTTTGAAGCAAATGTGAGCCTTCTGGAAAATAACCCATGAGATTATAACAATCTGTGATTCCCCTTGGTTCCATTTTACAGCATTGGTCACATAAAATATTATTAAACAATTAATGTTTTTTGGGGATACATCTCATTTAGATCTCAAGATTGGAGACAATGATGGCCATGGGAACACTGAATTACATGTTAATGAAGAAGGTTCTCCATCGGTTCTCGAAATGATGTTAACCAATGTAAAGGAAAAGTCTGCTCAAGGGGAAAACAAAGATCCTTATCTTTCCAAAAAAATTGAAATCTTTGACTCTAGTGAAGAAGATAAAATGCTAGGTGGCAAACATTCACAGAAAAAGGTAAGCATATTGCTGCCTTTGTATATATTTTGTAGTCGTATTACAAGTTTCTGTAAAATGGAAATTAGTGGAACAAAGTAATGTTATTTCTAAATGTATTCACTGTATCCTTGTTCAACTGTCACTAGAAAAGCCTGATCCCAGTGTGGCCTTCGGGCCCCAGCAGTTAGTAATGGCAGCATTGATTTGCAAAGCAACCTTTTAAATCGGTAATCTTTAACGGTCTCATGTAACTAGCAGTCTTTATTTCCTACAGATTGATGTCCAGTCTGCAACCACTCCTGTAGCACAGCCTCTGATCATTTCCTGTTGTAATTTTTCAGTCAATGTGTTCTGTAGCATTACAGTTAATTAATTATTATATACAACCACTATACCTCAAAAGTTGACCACCCCTGGTCTAATGCCGCGTACACGCGGTCGGAATTTCCGAGGAAAAAAGTCAGACGGAATTTTTTCATCGGATATTCCGACCGTGTGTATGCCCCATCGGACTTTTTCCGTCAGGAATTTCGACGAACTTAGAGAACATGTTCTCTTTTTTTCTATCGGAAAATTCTATCAGAAATTCCGTTCGTCTGTATGGAACTCCGATGGAGAAAAAACCACGCATGCTCAGAATCAAGTCGACGCATGCTCGAAAGCATTGAAGTTTGGGTACAGTGTAGCACAACCGCGCAATTGTCATTCAAAGTGCAACAGCGCAGAAAGCTGAAAATTGGTCTGGGCAGGAAGCTGTGTAAGTGCCCAGTATGGAAGTGGTTAACAATAGGTGAATGGATCCCAGGGGTAACCTCCAAGACTTTGAGGAGTAATGTGTGAGGTAGTGTTTCGCGCTACTCAAGAGTAATAAAATGGTGACTGGAGTAACTATCAATGGCTGCAAAATAAATCTGTGTTCACTTAACACATAAACAGTAATATAAAGAAAAAGGGGGTGATTTTGCGCTAAAGAAAAAAGGTTATTACACAAACAACCCTTCTATGTCTCATAAAACTAGTAGTATAAAGATATATAATGGTAAAAATACCTAGTGATGAATGTGCATATATAATAAATACTATAGTGCAATCACCAGAATAAAGTGCAAGTGCATATATAAACACAATAGTGCAGAAAGTTTAATATTGCAATGGTTGCTGTTCAGGAAAGTTCAAATGGGTATTTAATCAATGGTTAATTCCAAGATTCTAGATGTTCCAAAATTGTAGATCTTCAAATGATAAACGAATTGAAGTATTGAACCTGCGGTGAATCCTACACCTGTCTCCCAATGTTCTCACCTCAACAGCTTGGATCACTGGCATATAGTGTCACTGTTATGGACTATGTTCTTATGTCTCCTCTATTTCTCCTATTTCTTCTCCACTCTTAAATCATATTTGGATAGTATCCTCTACCAATCACGCTTTCTATGAAAGAGACAAGCGGGTGGGAGGGAAAGGGAGGGGGGGGAGAGAGGGAGACCAAGCTCCAATCGGTGCAGCCAGGAGAGGGACAGGGAATGAAGCCTCCAATAGTGTAGTGTTTCAATACGCAAAATAGGCTTTATTAGATTAAAAATGGACTCTTACATCAATTAAAAAGATAAACAGCATATAGGAGATAATCGGCGTGTAGCCGCTATCTTACTGTTATCCTGCTGTCTTACGATCCGTCCGTATGATGCCGCTATCCTCCCTACGGCGTTACGTCACGCACCTCGTGACTTCTTCAGGGGAGCCTGATTGGTTGTTAGGGCATCACTCAAATAGTGTATTAGACCGGAAGTCTTGCGGTCGCCATTTTCTTGAATACCACAATAAACTATATGGGCGCCGCCATTTTCCCTATGTCTGGCTAGCTGTAAACATCCAAATCGAATAAAAACATAACAAAACGAAGATATTTGAGCGAAAGTATTTGTTTCCCTCATCTTCTATTGTGGGGTGGTACTATGAATAGAGTGTTGTTCTACTCATCTTGATAGTAACTAACATGTAAGTTCCACACTACTACCTCAGATAATGACAGCCACAGCGGGCTGACTGAGCTAATGACCATCCTGGGAAACAGTATAAATACTACAATGACATGAACCACCGATTCCATCAATAAAATGATCTTAAGATTAATATTAAATTAGTATATATAGATCTTAAATCCATACCTATAGTGATGTGTATATATATAATGGGCCTCTTATTCATAAGCACTGGTTGCTGACTGGATGGCATCATACTTCAGATCCAGTTCAGCAGGGCAACTAATTATATTATACAAATATAGCCATACTATCCAATGGAAGATAGAATAATAAAATAATATGATAATTCAAAAAATTATGTGTAAATACTAAAATTATTAAAAGTATTACAAATTAAGAATTAAAAATTGCTTAAAAAACAATTCAGATCGAACTCTACATTCATTCCCCTGGGTGTCAGTGTTCTAAGCGTGTGTATCCACCGAGACTCTTTCTGACTGATGTTTCTCACTAGATGGCTTCCTCTCCAGGAGCCTTTAAATTTATCTATGCCCCAAAATTGTAAATCAATAGGGTCCCGGTTGTGGACCTGTGCAAAATGTCGTGACACACTATGTTTCGGAAATCCGTTAATAATGTTTTGTACATGTTCTTTGATTCTTACTTTTAAGGCTCTCTTGGTTCTACCTACATACTGTAGGTTACAAATACATTGTAGTACGTATACAACACCCTCTGTGTGACACCCTATAAAATCCTTTATAGGGTGTGTATTTCCTGTGCTGGTGCTCTTAAATTCTGTCCTTTTTGCCTTGAAACTTTTTGGCATGTTTGCAGGCGTAGCAGTTTCTACAAGGATAAAAACCTGTTCCATTAAAAAAGGAATAACTAGGTTTGGGGGGCGGGACTATAATTGATTTAACTATTAGGTCCCTGAGCGTCGGTGCCCTCCTATATATTATTTTAGGTCTATCTGGCAGAATATGATTAAGATCTTTATCTTTTTTTAAAATGTGCCAGTGTCGCTCCACCAACCTGGCTACATCTTTATGTTGAATGTTAAAGTCTAAAATAAGACACGGCACCTCTTGATATTGGTGGTTTTTGTTTTTGTTTAGTAACATCTTGTTTCTATCTAATTCCCTGACATCTACTATTTGCTTATCTAGCCAAAGTAGAGACAAGCTAGAACACTTCCTCAATACATTAAACCAAAATGAAAAAAAAATCAAACTTGAATGGAAAATCGATGCTAAAACCGTGGACTTTCTGGATTTAACTCTCCAACTAGAAGGAGATAAGATTACCACCAAAACCTTCTTTAAATCAGTGGATGCAAACAGCTACCTTTCTCTGGAAAGCTGCCACCATAAATCATGGCTATTTAACATACCGAAGGGCCAACTTATAAGATTAAAAAGAAATTGTAGCAAGAATACTGATTATAATGAACAAGCCCAACAAATAGGAAAGAGGTTTGAAGAAAAAGGCTATGACCATCTTTGGCTAGATAAGCAAATAGTAGATGTCAGGGAATTAGATAGAAACAAGATGTTACTAAACAAAAACAAAAACCACCAATATCAAGAGGTGCCGTGTCTTATTTTAGACTTTAACATTCAACATAAAGATGTAGCCAGGTTGGTGGAGCGACACTGGCACATTTTAAAAAAAGATAAAGATCTTAATCATATTCTGCCAGATAGACCTAAAATAATATATAGGAGGGCACCGACGCTCAGGGACCTAATAGTTAAATCAATTATAGTCCCGCCCCCCAAACCTAGTTATTCCTTTTTTAATGGAACAGGTTTTTATCCTTGTAGAAACTGCTACGCCTGCAAACATGCCAAAAAGTTTCAAGGCAAAAGGACAGAATTTAAGAGCACCAGCACAGGAAATACACACCCTATAAAGGATTTTATAGGGTGTCACACAGAGGGTGTTGTATACGTACTACAATGTAGTTGTAACCTACAGTATGTAGGTAGAACCAAGAGACCCTTAAAAGTAAGAATCAAAGAACATGTACAAAACATTATTAACGGATTTCCGAAACATAGTGTGTCACGACATTTTGCACAGGTCCACAACCGGGACCCTATTGATTTACAATTTTGGGGCATAGATAAATTTAAAGGCTCCTGGAGAGGAAGCCATCTAGTGAGAAACATCAGTCAGAAAGAGTCTCGGTGGATACACACGCTTAGAACACTGACACCCAGGGGAATGAATGTAGAGTTCGATCTGAATTGTTTTTTAAGCAATTTTTAATTCTTAATTTTTAATACTTTTAATAATTTTAGTATTTACACATAATTGTTTGAATTATCATATTATTTTATTATTCTATCTTCCATTGGATAGTATGGCTATATTTGTATAATATAATTAGTTGCCCTGCTGAACTGGATCTGAAGTATGATGCCATCCAGTCAGCAACCAGTGCTTATGAATAAGAGGCCCATTATATATATACACATCACTATAGGTATGGATTTAAGATCTATATATACTAATTTAATATTAATCTTAAGATCATTTTATTGATGGAATCGGTGGTTCATGTCATTGTAGTATTTATACTGTTTCCCAGGATGGTCATTAGCCCAGTCAGCCCGCTGTGGCTGTCATTATCTGAGGTAGTAGTGTGGAACTTACATGTTAGTTACTATCAAGATGAGTAGAACAACACTCTATTCATAGTACCACCCCACAATAGAAGATGAGGGAAACAAATACTTTCGCTCAAATATCTTCGTTTTGTTATGTTTTTATTCGATTTGGATGTTTACAGCTAGCCAGACATAGGGAAAATGGCGGCGCCCATATAGTTTATTGTGGTATTCAAGAAAATGGCGACCACAAGACTTCCGGTCTAATACACTATTTGAGTGATGCCCTAACAACCAATCAGGCTCCCCTGAAGAAGTCACGAGGTGCGTGACGTAACGCCGTAGGGAGGATAGCGGCATCATACGGACGGATCGTAAGACAGCAGGATAACAGTAAGATTATCTCCTATATGCTGTTTATCTTTTTAATTGATGTAAGAGTCCATTTTTAATCTAATAAAGCCTATTTTGCGTATTGAAACACTACACTATTGGAGGCTTCATTCCCTGTCCCTCTCCTGGCTGCACCGATTGGAGCTTGGTCTCCCTCTCTCCCCCCCCTCCCTTTCCCTCCCACCCGCTTGTATCTTTCATAGAAAGCGTGATTGGTAGAGGATACTATCCAAATATGATTTAAGAGTGGAGAAGAAATAGGAGAAATAGAGGAGACATAAGAACATAGTCCATAACAGTGACACTATATGCCAGTGATCCAAGCTGTTGAGGTGAGAACATTGGGAGACAGGTGTAGGATTCACCGCAGGTTCAACACTTCAATTTGTTTATCATTTGAAGATCTACAATTTTGGAACATCTAGAATCTTGGAATTAACCATTGATTAAAAACCCATTTGAACTTTCCTGAACAGCAACCATTGCAATATTGAACTTTCTGCACTATTGTGCACTATTGTGTTTATATATGCATTTGAGGAGTAATGGCTGTCCATTTATACACTCCACTATTAGTGGTATAATGAAAAAGTACTGTGGAATTTTATCTGTATATACAGTATCTCACAAAAGGTGAGTACACCTCTCACATTTTTGTAAATATTTTATTATATCTTTTCATGTGACAACACTGTAGAAATTACACTTTGCTACAATGTAAAGTAGAGAGTGTACAGCTTTTATAACAGTGTAAATTTGCTGTCCCCTCAAAATAACTCAACACACAGCCATTAATGTCTAAACCGCTGGCAACAAAAGTGAGTACACCCCTAAGTGAAAAAGGCCCAAATTGGGCCCAATTAGCCATTTTCCCTCCCCGATGTCATGTGACTCGTTGGTGTTACAAGGTCTCACTCTCTTACTCTCTTAAATGTGTTAAATTTGGTGTTATCGCTTTCACTCTCTTACTGGTCGCTGGAAGTTCAACATGGCACCTCATGGCAAAGAACTTTCTGAGGATCTGAAAAAAAGAATTGTTTACCTACATGAAGATGGCCTAGGCTATAAGAAGATTGCCAAGAGCCCGAAACTGAGCTGCAGCACAGTGACCAGGACCATACAATGGTTTAACATGACAGGTTCCATTCAGAACAGCACTCGCCATGGTCGACCAAAGAAGTTGAGTGCACATGCTCAGCATAATATCCAGAGGTTGTCTTTGGGAAATAGACATATTAGTGCTGCCAGCATTGCTGCAGAGGTTGAAGGGGTGGGAGGGGTCAGCCTGTCAGTGCTTAGACCATACTCCGCACACTGCATCAAATTCGTCTGCATGGCTGGCGTCCCAGAAGGAAGCCTCTTCTAAAGATGATGCACAAGAAAGCCGCAAACAGTTTGCTGAAGACAAGCAGACTAAGGACATGGATTACTGGAACCATGTCCTGTGGTCTGATGAGACCAAGATAAACTTATTTGGTTCAGATGGTGTCAAGCATGTGTGGTGGCAACCAGGTGAGGAGTACAAAGACAAGTGTGTCTTGCCTACACTCAAGCATGGTGGTGGGAGTGTCATGGTCTGGGGCTGCATGAGTCCTGCCGACACTGGGGAGCTACAGTTCATTGAGGGAACCATGAATGCCAACATGTACTGTGACATACTGAAGCAGAGCATGATCCCTTCACTTCAAGGACTGGGCCACAGGGCACTATTCCAAAATAAAGACCCTAAAACACACCTCCAAGATGACCACTGCCTTGCTAAAGAAGCTGAGGGTAAAGGTGATCGACTGGCCAAGCATGTCTCCAGACCTAAACCCTATTGAGCATCTGTGGGGCATCATCAAATGGAAGGTGGAGGAGCGCAAGGTCTCTAACATCCACCAGCTCTTTGATGTCGTCACGGAGGAGTGGAAGAAGACTCCAGTTCAACCTGTAAAGCTCTGGTGAACTCCATGCCCAAGAGAGTTAAGGCAGTGCTGGTAAATAATGGTGGTCACACAAAATATTGACACTTTGGGCCCAATTTGGACATTTTCACTTAGGGGTGTACTCACTTTTATTGCCAGCGGTTTAGACATTAATGACTGTGTGTTGAGTTATTTTGAGGAGACAGCAAATTTACACCATTATACAAGCTGTACACTTCTTTAATTTGTAGCAAAGTGTCATTTCTTCAGTGGTGTCACTTGAAAAGATATATATATATATATATACACGTATATATTTTGCCATATATGTCAAAAATAGCGTAATACTAACATTAATTAAAAAAACGAATGAAATACTCTAAACCCTCTGGGTCTGCCTTCCAATCAGGGAGGGATTTTCCCTTTAGAATTGGGGTAGTATACAGACCCCCAGGACAGACTGAAGATTATGATAACTTGTTGATTGATGAGATTACTCAAATTGCAATGAAGGGAGAGGTTTTGATTATGGGTGACTTCAACATGCCTGACATTAACTGGAATTCTTAAACTGCTATTGCAAGCAGGAGCAGGGTTGTAAAGGAAGCACTGAATGGGGTTTCTCTAAAACGGTGAGTAAAAAGCCCAGCCCGAGGTCCTCATATTCTAGACCTAGTACTGACAAATGGGGATCAACTGTCTGATGTTGAGGTGGGAGAGAATTTGGGTTCTAGTGATCACCAAATGTCTTTGGTTTGATATTAAAACAAGAACTGAAAAATCATATACAAAAACAAAAGTTTTAGATTTTAAAAGGCCAAATTTTGCTGAAATTGGGACATTTCTAAAAAATGAACTGAAAGGTTGAAGTAAAATGACAGGAGTAAGTAATCAGTGGGCACTATTAAAGTCTACCATCATAGAGGCAACTAGATTATATGTCAGGCAAGTTAGTAAGAATTAATGGAAGAAAAAAACAATCGGGTTCACTAAAGAGGTAAGTAGGATAGTAAAGGAAACAAAATTGCATATAGAAGATTCAGGGAAAGAGAAGATGTAGCAGACAGAGAGGAGTATAAAATAGACCAAGGAAGACCAAACACATTATTAGTGCTGCCAAAGCACAGAAAGAGAAGGAAATTGCTAAGTCTAGGAGAAAAAAACTGTTTTAGGTACATTAGTGATGGAAAAAGAAAAAATACAATGGTATCACTAAAATGAAAACCGGGCACAACACATATGTTGAGGGAGACCAGGATGTAGCAAACCATTTAAACAATTACTTCTGTTCAGTCTTCTCAGAAATAAATTGCACGAACAATCACAAGTTGGAGAATCCTATTGGCTCTAGTAATGACGGTTCGTTTCTAGGATTTCTGGAGACATAGGTAGCAGAGGAACTGGCTGGGTTAAAGCTTAACAAAGCAATGGGCCCCGATGGTATTCATCCCAGAGTTCTAAGAGAACTTTGAGATGTAGTTGTTGGACCATTACCAGATCTTTTTAATCAATTTATTCTAACAGGAGAGGTTCCCCATGACTGGCGGACAGCTAATATTGTACCTATCCACAAGAAGAGCAGCAAGGTAGAAGCTGGCAATTACAGGCCAATGAGTTTAACATCAATTGTAGTCAAGTCAATGGAATCACTCCTGAAAATAAGGATCATTGATCACCTAAAAATACACAGCTTGCTGGACCCAAAGCAGCATGGCTTTACTGAGGGCAGATCATGGCAGACAAATATGACAGATTTTTTTTACTGATTGCTGCCTTTGCAACAGTGTATTTTATTTTTTTATTTTTTTGTTATTTTGTCTCTATTGTTCATTTTGTTTGTGGCTTAACCATCTCATGTTTAGTTTTTCAACAAATTGTCTATCTAACTTGCCTCTTGCCCTGTTTCTATGGATACAGGTGACACTCTTATACCGGACTGGATTCTGTTTCCAGTGGACCGGGTTTTAGAGATATACATAGGGATTTACTATTTATTGGCAACGTATATTCCGGGGTTGACTGATGGGATACGTATTAATTGTCATAGATTTATGTAATCGCAGATTACATATGCTTTAAGATTTTTATTCCCCTCAATCTTTCATTTATCGACTGTCACATGAAAATGCTAATGTATACCTCACGCAATGTCCTTCAATTTATGACTGAGTTGTTGGATATATGATAAATAGGTTATTCCTAAGATATATACATTAATTCAACTCGATCCTTATACTTGTTGTTTGCTATAGATGGTATATCGAATTGAGGGTAATTTTAGATAGGAAGGGGGTGATAGCATTCGGGTTAGTACTTCAATAGATAAGCTTGTTGTTAATATTTTATTTTTATATATTGCGATAGATTTCATGGTCACTGCCCAGACTTTCTGTTCTATTTATTATTCCCCGTCCATTAATATTTCCACAACCCTTTTTAATGCCATTTGTCTCTTGCCGTGTTTCTATGGATACAGATGACACTCTCTTACCGGACTGGATTCTGTTTCCGGTGGAATGGGTTTTAGAGATGTTCATTGGGATTTGCTATTTATTGACAACGTATATCCCGGGGTTAGCTGATGGGATACGTATTAATTGTCATAGGTTTATGTAATCGCCGATTACATATACTTTAAGATTTTTATTCCCCCCAATCTTTCATTTATCGACTGTCACATGAAAACGCTAATATATACCTCACGCACTGTCCTTCAATTTAAGACTGAGTTGTTGGGTATGTGATAAATAGGTTGTTCCTAAGATATGTACATTAATTCAACTCAATCCTTATATATATTGTTTGCTATAGATAATATATCGAGTTGAGGTTCACTTTAGATAGGAAGGGGGTGACAGCATTCGGGTTAGTACCTCAATAGACAGGCTTGTTGTCTATTGACTTTATAAAATTTAAAATATAGATTCCATAGTCACTACTCTGACTTTCTGTTCAATCTATTATTCCCCTTCCATTAATATTTCCACAACCCTTTTACACTATATGCCATTTGTCTCCTGCCTTGTTGCTATGGATACAGATGACACTCCCCTACCGGACTGGATTCTGTTTCCAATGGACCGGGTTTTAGAAATGTACATTGGGATTTGCTATTTAATGGCTACGTATATTCCGAGGTTAACTGGTGGGATACATATTAATTGTCATAAATTTATGTTATCACCGATTACATACACACTCACGGAACTGTGGACCACATTTTTAGAAACCTATAAGACTGATAAAACTATTTGTTATATATTAATAGTGATGAGTTTATTGTAGTCACTCGATTGCATGGACATCTGTTCTGCACTTTGATTTACTTATTAATTTGGTTTTGCTTTGATGTTCTCTATTCTTATCGATACTGACTGCTTTTTCTGTATTTGCTTTTACCAATTATAAATTTACGGCATAGGTTTCATTGATGTATAGACATCATCAACTTATTTTGTGAGATTTTTATTATAAGTTTAATATTGCAATTTTTACTTTTAATTGTTCCAATATCTAGAATCTTTATACACGAAATTCATTACATCATTATTGATGGATCTATATTTTTATTATTGTATTTGAAAACCGTATTTTCATTTTTGATCTTATATTTTATATACTTTCCTTATATTTGCTTACGTTAATCTGCTTATCCTGTAATGGCGGGTTGTCTTATTTCCTATTCTCTCGTCTTTCCGGCTAGGATTATTTCAACCCCCACATAGTGTGATCTGGTGTCTCATTCCTTCGTGTTGTGTTCACTTGATTTCCACTATACCTTACCGTCTTAAATAGATTTTTGAGAAGGGACTATTCCCTTCTCTTTACGGTTTATTGTTTAGGTGTTTGTTTTTCCTTCCTTTCCCTTATCTTCCCACTTTGATTGATATTATCCCTAGATGTCTCATTTTAAAAGCCACCTTATCACCTCCCCAAGTCAAGCTTTATTCCTTGAATATACGTGGACTTAATGTACCTGAAAAAAGATCACAATTACTTTTACTTTTACGGAAAGCCAAAGCAGATATAGTGTTCCTCTAAGAAACACACTTTAAAACAAACATAATACCTAATCTATATAACAAACTTTATCCAATGACCTATCATGCTACTTGTTCTACATCTAAATCTAAGGGCGTTTCTATTTTAGTCTCTAAAAATTGTCATATTCAGATCCAAGATACTATGATAGACGATGAAGGTCGATTTATCTTTTTAAAAGGTAAATTATATAATAGACCTTACACTTTAGCTAATCTATATGCTTCTAATAAACAACAGGTTCCCTTTTTTAGAAATACTTTTGAACATCTCAATACTTTTCAGACTGGAATGCTTATTGTGGGAGGAGATTTTAATCTGGCCCTCACTCCCTCCCTTGACAATTCATCTGGCTTCTCCTCTATGCCTTACAGAGCCCTTCACTCGGTTAAAAAATGTACTTAAAGGTCTTACTCTTCATGATGCTTGGCGGACTTTACATCCCAACACGAAAGATTATAATTTTTTTTCACCACCCCATAATAAATACTCGAGGATTGACTATTTTTTTTAATCTCAATATGATCTTGAATCTCTCACAACAGCTAATATTGATCCAATGATCCTATCGGACCACCATCCCATTTCCATTACCCTTACTTTCTCTTCTATACCTTCTAGATCTAATATCTGGAGATTAGATAATTTGCTTCTTACAGATCCTGAGAATTTGAAATTTTTGAATTCTGTCTTTTACAATACTTTCAAGAAAATGACTCTTGTGAAATAAGCTCGATGAACATATGGGCTGCGCACAAATGTGTGATAAGGGGAGAGCTTATCTCCATTGCTGCGAAACGACGGAAAATTAGACAAGCCCTTCTTACAAAACTTTCAGAACAAGTTCATTCTCTTGAACGTAGACACAAACAATCTCTGACGGACAGCTTATTTAATGAATTATTACAAGCTAGGGAAGCTCTACTAGATGAACTTGGGAAAAAAACTAGACGTAAATTTGCTCTGACACGTAAATTATTTTATGAATCTGGCAATAAATCTGGGAAATTACTTGCCAGAATTCTCCAATCTACAAAGACTGCCCTTACTATTCATTCCATTACAGATCCTGCTGGAAATAAGTTTTTCTCTTCCTCTGAAATTGCTACTCAATTTAAAAACTTTTATTCTAAATTATATAATTTACCTTCACAAACATCAAAAGATCCTTCTATGGATAGAAAAAAAAAATAGATTTTTTATCCCAATATAGCCCGACTCCAATTACCCCTTCAGAAGCCACTGAATTGGACAAACCGATTAGTTGGGATGAATCAATTAAAACCCTGAAACTATTGAAATCAGGCAAATGTCCTGGTCCTGATGGTTTGTCTGTCAGTTATTATAAATCTTTTAAGGATACAATTCTGCCATACTTCTTAAAATCTTTTAACTCTATTGATGCCTCTTATTCCCCAAACAGATATTTACTCGAAGCTCATATAACTATGATTCCAAAACCAGGCAAAGATGCTATGTTAGTTTCTAATTATAGGTCAATTTCTCTCCTGAATGTTGACCTAAAACTTTATGCAAAAATTCTTGCCAATCGCTTACTTCCCTTACTCCCAGACTTAATCTCCTTGGATCAAATTGGATTCATTCCCGGGAGAGAGGCAAGAGACAATACCCTAAAAGCCATTAGTATTCATCATTGGTTAACCAAATCCTCTACACCAGGCTTTTACCTCTCTCTGGACGCGGAGAAGGCGTTTGACAGGGTAGCTTGGGATTACATGATTGAAACACTGAAAGCATTGGGGTTTCGGGATCGTATGCTTCAATTTTTACTTGCTCGTTATTCGTCCCCTACTGCTAGAATAAAAGTAAATGGTTGCCTGTCTAACGCCTTCTCCGTTTCGAACGGGACGCGCCAGGGTTGCCCCTTATCTCCTCTTATCTTTGTTCTGACATTAGAACTTATCCTTCGCAGACTTAGAGCTAACCCAGACATCAAGGGTGTGGAAATTAATAATAAACATTATAAACTGGCTGCTTATGCTGATGATATTTTATTATTTCTTACTGATCCCATCACCACACTACCCAACCTTTTAAATAGTTTTTCTTTTTTTAATCGATATTCAACCTGCAAATTAACTTTAGTAAATCCAAAGCTCTGAACATTTCTTTGCCTACTAATATAATGTCACTCTGTCAACAAAACTTCCCCTTTAGATGGGACACACATGCCCTGACATATCTTGGTATTCAAATCCCTATAAAACTAGATAATCTTTGTTCATCCAACTTTGTCCCTATTCTAAAAACTATTCAGGATGATTTTCAGGAATGGAATAAGGGTTTCTTTTCGTGGTTCGGGAGAGCTGCAATAATAAAAATGAATGTTCTTCCTAGACTTCTTTATCTCCTTCAAACTATACCAATTAAATTACCTACCTCTTTCTTTGCTACTTATAAAAGGATTTGTCTTAAATTTGTCTGGGCATCTAAACAACCCAGAGTGAAATGGGACAAGTTAACTACTCCCAAATTATTGGGTGGAATTGGCCTACCCGACATTCAAAAATACTACTGGTCCTGTCACTTATCCCATATAATTGACTGGCACATCCATAATGAGACCAAGGCATGGATAGGACTGGAAGCAGCAGTTTCCGATATACCATTGCACCATTTACCTTGGATTAATCGTCGCAAAATTCCTGGCAGATATAAAAAACACCCCCTTACTGGTCCTACCTTACTGATGTTTCGTTCACTTTGTAAAAAAATTAATATTGCATCATTTCCTGGACCCATTACTCCTATTGACCGTAATCCAGACTTTCCCTTAAAAATCTCTAAACTTGACATACATGGTTCGCCTTTTACTTCTTCCATTAGAGCAAAATCTCTTTTTAATAAAGAGAAGTTCATTTCATTCGCCGGCTTTACTGCACTGATTCCAGACAGAGGTATCTCCTTTCTTGAATATATCCGGATTAAGTCTCTATTACTTGATTCTGTTTCGCCTTCTCAATGGTACAAAGATCTGACACCCTTTGAAAAACTATGCACAAAATCGGAACCACAAAGACACACATATCGACCATTTATGCTCTGACTTTTGCTGACATCAATCCTAAAGATGACATAATTAGCCAAAAATGGTAAAGAGAACTTACTATGGACCTTACTAGAAATGAATGGGAACATATTTTTACATACATTCATAAAGGTTCCCTAAATGTCTTAACTCAGGAGAATGGATTTAAGATATATTTCAGATGGTGTAAAACACCAGACATAATCCACAAATTTAACCCTGATACTAGTCCTCTGTGTTGGCGATGTGCGGCTGCCCAGGGAACACTCCTTCTTATTTGGTGGGATTGCCCTCGGATACAACCCTTTTGGAAGGAAATACATCGTCTTATATTCCACATGACAACATATAAACTTTATTTTACTCCTGCTCAATACTTGTTACACCACACATCCTTACCTATTTCACTTTACAAAAAATATCTTGTTATGCATCTTATTAATGCGGCTAAACTGTGTATACCTATTCATTGGAGGGATGTTTCACCCTCATGTGTATCTGAATGGTTAAAAAAAGTCCAAATTATTGCTGAAATGGAAGATTTAATACAACAGGCCAATGACACACCATTTAAATTCAATAAAACTTGGGCTAACTGGATACAATTTACTAATTCTTCAGAATATCGTACCCTAACCTCTTTTATTCCTTAACTTGACTTGGGGATGTTTACACTAATAGTAATCTTAATATAATTAATATTTTATTCTTTGTACAATTATCCACTCTTCCCCTTATTTGACCTCATTCCTTTTATTTCTTTTAATATATACTACATTATCACATGAGATATTTAGATTACCTTGTTTAATTTATTTTATTTAGTTCTGTATATTTTATTTTTCAATATATTTATGAATAGTATTCTGAACATGGAATTTCTTTTACTATTTCTAATGCATTTTTTTATATAATGTTTATAATTTATACCCCCTTTTTTTTATGTTGAAAAATTTTATAAAAACATTGAAACTAAAAAAATAAAAAAAACTATAAAACACCTGAAAAAATACTTTAAAATCATCAAGAATTCACTCTGCTCAGGTGTAAATGCAGGCTAATAGTGTAGTCAGCTGACTAATTGCTGACATATATTAGTTACAGGATAGGCCACTTATGCCCTGTACAGACGAGCGGATTTTCCGATGGAAAAAGCCAGATGGGAGCTTTTCATCGGCTATTCCGACCGTGTGTATGCCCCATCTGACTTTTTCCGTCGGAATTTCCGAAGGAATTGGATAGAGAGCAGGTTCTCAATTTTTCCGACAGAAAAAATTCCTATTGGAAAATCCGTTCGTCTGTATGGAATTCCGACGGGAAAAAAAAACACGCATGCTCAGAAACAATTTTTGACGCATGCTCGGAAGCATTGAGCTTATTTTTCTCGCCTCGTCGTAGTGTTGTACATCACCGCATTCTTAACCGTCGGAATTTGGTGTGACCGTATGTATGCAAGCCAAGCTTGAGCGGAATTCCGTCGGAAAAACCATCCAATTTTTTCGCAACGGAAAATCTGTTCATGTGTACGCGTGCTTGTTATTTTAGTGAAACATATAGGTTTAAGCAGATCCCCTAGCACTGCGTTAAAGGAAACGTGAACCAGAATCTCATCTGTGGGTATTAAGCAGAATAGCACGTGTATGTAACTACGACTGAACAAATGTACATAGGGAAGTTACAGCCATAAAGGAAAGCATGATTTTTAAATCACTTTCACATATCGATTACAATATTTTCACTAAACTCTACTGGCTCACATTCATATTTACATGGCTATAAATGTAAAACAAAATAGATTTCCATTAAATGTAAAGCCAGATCAAGCAGGAGATGTATTTGTTTCTTTTTAATACCCAACCATGATGGGAATCCTCAGGAGAAGATGGATGCAAGTCTCTAAATACTGGAGGCAGTAATAAGGAGAGCTGTGGGAACCACTCACTGCACAGATTGTATTGGGTTTTTTTTAAAAGCAGAATTCCAAGTAGATTTTTTATCTGATGGGTAGCATTGCCTATGCTAAAGTGTATGCCAGGGCTGACACTTGCCGCTTATATTTCAAACTGTGTAAATTTTGTTTTATGCTGGATAATACAGCTCTCCCTAAACCTTCAACCTGCTGCAGATGTTAGAGCTGTGGCTTTCATACATGGAAGCACTATCCTCATTTATTTACCCCCTACTTCTGCTGAAGTAAATGCAATGGCCACCATGGCAAGGGAATTGGGGGTGGATAAATGACACTAGGAGCAGTAAAGCATAACCATTGCGTAGTATTACAAACAGGAAAAAAGGGCCTGTATATGTAGTGGAACAATATAGCATTCCAATTTATATATCATACATAGAAACAAGACTTTTAAAGAATCAATGCATATTGATATGATTATTTACATATTTTATTATTATTATTATTATTATTATTTAGCAAAGTCATATGACGTCCTGGTCTTTGAGTGGACATATCTGAATGATGCCTCATTCAGATATCATTCTTTTCTACTGGCGATTCCCTGCACAGTAAAAACAATCCTAGCGGCCTTCTCCCACCGCCCTCCGGTGCTTCTACTGTCTCGCCCGTGAGATCGTCGAGCCGGATAATGAATTGATCGGCAGCGGACATTTACCACAGAGCTGACCAGATGGTCCCAGGCCATCGCTACGACTCTGAGGCTGGGCGCAACATTATGACCTCACTTACAGCAGTGTTTTTAGCTGGAATGGCTTGGATCGTTTTTTTTTTGTTTGTTTTTTCAGGCTTTCCAGCCTAGAGGAGAGATATGGACCCCAGATCTCTCTGTAAAGAGGATCTGTCATGCCCTATTCCTATTACAAGGAACGTTTACATTCCTTGTAATAGGAATAAAAGTGATTTAAAGGGAAAGTGTAAAAATAAAATAAACAATAAAAAAAAAATCGGGGTAACTTTAGTGTTTTTTTTTTTTTCAATATACAGTTTTATTCCTGAAAAAATCAAGTTTTAAAAAATTGCTGCGCAAATACCGTGTGACATAAAAAGTTGCACCAACCGCCATTTTATTCCCTGGGGTCTCTGCTAAAAAAAACTATATATAATGTTTGGGGGTTCTGAGTAGCAAAAACAAATATTGTTTTTACATGTAGGAGCCAAGTGTCAGAATTGGCTTAGGCTGGAAGTAATTAGATATTGTTTATAATTTTACCAAAGTGCCTGTATTACAGATGTCATGAGAGAAATAGAGGGGTTGCTATTGCTGTCTGTCTTCTGAAAGTGCTAGTTATGCTAACCCTCTGGCTTTATTACTGAGTCACCTACCCTAAACAAGAAATCCGCTCAAAAGTCAGAAACAAAGTCAAAAGTCTTTATTTATATACTTGGAACAAGGCCAGTGGCCCAATAATTAGTTAAAGGAGAAGTGTGGGCTAGATAAACAAAACATACATACTCACCAATATGGCTGCAATATGGCACCAAAGTGATCACATGACCGCTGACTGCTCAGTTCTTGGTCTGCTCTGAGCAGAGAGCAGTGACTGTCAGTCTCTGCTCTCTGTTCTGCCCTTTGAGCGCTCAATGGAGCGCTGGGCTGTGGAGGGGTTGGGAGGAGCGGGCTGAAAGGCTGAGCCATCTGCTCATCAGCACATTGTTGTCGGAATTCTTCTAATGCCTGGAGCGGCTCTGTGATGTCGGATGACAGTCGGTCACAGAAGAGCACAAATAAGGGCACTCCTGTGACCCAGAAAAGAAGTATAGTCAAAAAAAAGCGTTGGCCATGCTTCTCTTTTAAAAAAACTTTCATATGTGAATCTAAAATAGAATACAAATAAAAAAGACTAAAATAGTCCCTTGCAGAATTCCAGTTGAAAGCAATTTTTTTTTTTTTAAGTTTCTGGTGTTTGAATGAACATCACCTCTGCTGAAGTAAATGCAATGGTCGTCATGTTCATTAGATTTATTGTCATACTTGTAGGAGGTTTGGGCCACCCTTGGTAGCTTGGCCCAAAAAAGTTAGCACTCTGTGTCCTGCTTTTGTTGCTAGGGGATGAAAAACATCGGTTTTCGTTCCTGTAATGCAGAGAGTGGGCATCCAATGATTTTCATATACAAACAAGCCAGAACATGGGGATTGCTAACTTGGAGTTTTTGGACAGGATTCTAGGTGGCCCAAATATCCTTCAGGTATGACAATAAATGTAATGAACATTTAAAAAAAGCTGCACAGTTTTTTTGCAGTTCTTAAGAGTCAGAGTGTTTTCACTAAGCTACTGAGAGTCCCCTTTGGTGGCTAAACTGCAATTGTTATTGAATAATATAACATTACGGAGGTGTACATTTTAAGTTTACTTTCCTCTAAGGAAAATGCTTCAATGTATTTACTATAATTTACAGTATGTTATCTTTTCTAATGGTTAAGTGCTGCATTTGCAATATCTGAAATTCAACTGTTTCCTTTTTGTTAACAAAGCTTTACCATTTGTTTAAATTAATATATCCTAAAAATGAATGTTGTATTTCCAGCTTGATCTTCAAAAGAAGACAGAGGAGTTTCTCAAACTAGATAGATCCCAATCAAGCAGGTAATTACTTTATTTACATACTTTAAAACTGAAAGGGCTGTGCTTAGGAAATAAGCATTTCGAAAATGAGAATATTATCCTATCCTTATTTTATTCTAATATGAGTATGCTAAAAAGCAAGCATATTTATTATCCAAGGGCACGATGAGAAATTTACTCCCTCTATTCTGCCTACCTTAAAGGGACACAATATTTTTAAAATAACGCTTTCGTCATTGGTGCTCTATAGTATATACAGGTCCTTCTCAAAAAATTAGCATATTGTGATAAAGTTCATTATTTTCTGTAATGTACTGATAAACATTAGACTTTCATATATTTTAGATTCATTACACACAACTGAAGTAGTTCAAGCCTTTTCTTGTTTTAATATTGATGATTTTGGCATACAGCTCATGAAAACCCAAAAATCCTATCTCAAAAAATTAGCATATCATGAAAAGGTTCTCTAAACGAGCTATTAACCTAATCATCTGAATCAACTAATTAACTCTAAACACCTGCAAAAGATTCCTGAGGCTTTTAAAAACTCCCAGCCTGGTTCATTACTCAAAACCGCAATAGGTAAGACTGCCGACCTGACTGCTGTCCAGAAGGCCATCATTGACACCCTCAAGCAAGAGGGTAAGACACAGAAAGAAATTTCTGAACGAATAGGCTGTTCCCAGAGTGCTGTATCAAGGCACCTCAGTGGGAAGTCTGTGGGAAGGAAAAAGTGTGGCAGAAAACGCTGCACAACGAGAAGAGGTGACCGGACCCTGAAGAAGATTGTGGAGAAGGACCGATTCCAGACCTTGGAGGACCTGCGGAAGCAGTGGACTGAGTCTGGAGTAGAAACATCCAGAGCCACCGTGAACAGGCGTGTGCAGGAAATGGGCTACAGGTGCCGCATTCCCCAGGTCAAGCCACTTTTGAACCAGAAACAGCGGCAGAAGCGCCTGACCTGGGCTACAGAGAAGCAGCACTGGACTGTTGCTCAGTGGTCCAAAGTACTTTTTTCGGATGAAAGCAAATTTTGCATGTCATTCGGAAATCAAGGTGCCAGAGTCTGGAGGAAGACTGGGGAGAGGGAAATGCCAAAATGCCTGAAGTCCAGTGTCATGTACCCACAGTCAGTGATGGTCTGGGGTGCCATGTCAGCTGCTGGTGTTGGTCCACTGTGTTTTATCAAGGGCAGGGTCAATGCAGCTAGCTATCAGGAGATTTTGGAGCACTTCATGCTTCCATCTGCTGAAAAGCTTTATGGAGATGAAGATTTCATTTTTCAGCACGACCTGGCACCTGCTCACAGTGCCAAAACCACTGGTAAATGGTTTACTGACCATGGTATTACTGTGCTCAATTGGCCTGCCAACTCTCCTGACCTGAACCCCATAGAGAATCTGTGGGATATTGGGAAGAGAAAGTTGAGAGACGCAAGACCCAACACTCTGGATGAGCTTAAGGCCACTATCGAAGCATCCTGGGCCTCCATAACACCTCAGCAGTGCCACAGGCTGGTTGCCTCCATGCCACGCCGCATTGAAGCAGTCATTTCTGCAAAAGGATTCCCGACCAAGTATTGAGTGCATAACTGAACATAATTATTTGAAGGTTGACTTTTTTTGTATTAAAAACACTTTTCTTTTATTGGTCGGATGAAATATGCTAATTTTTTGAGATAGGATTTTTGGGTTTTCATGAGCTGTATGCCAAAATCATCAATATTAAAACAAGAAAAGGCTTGAACTACTTCAGTTGTGTGTAATGAATCTAAAATATATGAAAGTCTAATGTTTATCAGTACATTACAGAAAATAATGAACTTTATCACAATATGTTAATTTTTTGAGAAGGACCTGTATGCAATAATGAACATCTTCGCTAAGCTAGGTGTTGTTTTATCACTTCTAGCCCATGCCACTCTCCTAAATTGTAACAGAATAGTTGCCTTATTTGCTCTGTCTGTACTGAAATCGCCAACCCCGTCAGGCATGAACAGCCCACAAGTACGTTTTGCACAAGACATTCGCCCAGCTCTAGTCTTCTGCCTAGGTTGCCTTGTGAATGGTCCGGTTTTGACTACATATATTATTATATTTCTAAAGTGCATATATTACCCTTTTAACTGTTTAAATCATTATACCTGGCTGCCTCTGGGTCATTGCACTTTATTGGTTTTCTACTTTATTTTCCAAATATCTCAAAGATGGTGTGAAGGTCAGTCACTGTTACTCACTACATTTTCCCCCCATATCCACTGATGCTTTGTACACTCCTCCTAGCAAGTTGGCCCATCTTTAATGATTAGTGAAGTCACAGAAAAGGATCAAATTCCAAATTAGTTGCAGCAATAGTTTCCAGGGAACCATGATATATATGAAAGGTTACACTATGCAACAAATTCAATAAATATAAAGACTCTGCAGTCTCCAAGGAAACCTTAACCAATCCACACATCATTACTCACAGGGTCTTATAGCCTTGCTAGGGGCACTATGCAAGTAGAAACAAGGAGTCAGTTTCTTGAGGTATTTTCTGAATCTGAAGTATATTGTACAAATTCTCGTGAATACAAAAGCAGGATCACAGTTAATACCTAAGCCCGTTCATCAGGCGAATTTTGGTGCTAAAGGCATCCAGGTATTAACTGCAATGCTGCTGTTGTATTTATAGCTGTTTTAATAAAATACTTTGTTGCAGTAAGAAACCTCTGAGAACCAGCATCTAATTTCTACTGTGCCACAGGATGCAGTAAGTCAAAATGATTTGTTGTAAAGTCCACAAAAACGCATGAGCAAAGTTTAGTCTACTGGAGTCCTTACTGTGTTAGCAGTAATGCACTATGCATGGTGCCAATGAACGGCACTTAAAGTTAAACTGCTATATTTCTCTTATCGTCCATGGACTGACACAGCTTCTAATACTGAAACACGTGGGTATATGTCCCTGCTCGCAGGAGAAGATCTAGGCAGAATGTTAGATGTTACAACATACATTCTAAAAAACCAGAGCTGAATAACAGCCCCGTCCAGGGGGTGGTCCCTCCGGACAAAACCCTCCTACCTGCAGCTAGCAGCCTCAGTTTTTTTCTGCCTAGCAGAAGGAGAAGACGTGGCTCTCTCAGGAGCCCGTCTCCTGGAAGATTTTTATTTTTATTCCTTTGAGAATTTTATTTTATTTTTGAGCTCTTCAATCAACTGTCGGCTGGGCAACAGGTTGGGTACAAGGTATCCTCGTAGTCTTCCCTGTCCGACCATCGAGCACGCAGATCCTCGCCTTGTGTGCGTGTGACTGAGTTCACGACATGCCCCACGACTCCAGGGGTGGCCGGTGGGCTTCTATGCTCCGCGGTCCTCTCAAGATTGAACAGTACCTGCTGTATCTTTTGCGGTGGACCGGGCCGACAGCTACTCAGTACTACTCTGTGATAGGTATGTCTGAAACACACCAGTGGGTCCCTCTGGGACGGGTAAGTAGTCTCTCCTGAATACAGGTGAGTACATGCTGGCTGTGTTTCTCTGTATGGGGAGTTTTTCCCTGTCTCCCCCCTGTTATGCTGCTCTCTGCATCCTAATCTGGCGCTGTGCTGTGTGGGGGTGCCTGGGGGTCACTCTGGCCTGGCGGGGGGGGGGGCGCTCATGACTGTCTGCTGGTGCTGAGGAAACATGGTGTGATTGGGGGACACCATTAGGCGCACTGGCTGTACTTTACTGCGCTCGGCGGCCATCTTACCCCGGATCAATGGCGCAGTTACATGCGACCGGTGGCCATTTTGGCCTCTATCGCTGCTGCTGCGGTGCGAATCTCCTCACGCTCTCCTCAGGCTTCACTCGCGCTGGCAGTGCGGTGCAGACAGCGGAGCTGAGCGGTCCTCTAAAGGGTTGGTGAGTCCTCTGGGTGACCCCTCCTCAGTCAGCACAGCCAGTGGGTGGACTTTTTATTCACTTTATTGTGCATAAGGTCTCAGAGGGTGGCGAGTATGGAGTCTGGTTCAACTGCTTCCCCACTCTTGTCAGAGGCAACAGGCAGTGCTCCTGCACCTGCGATCCCTATGGAACAGTTGTCAGTAGTCCTGGAATCATTCCTTGTCAGGATGGAAGCGGTGTGCGAGCGCAAGGGAGCTATAAGAGCCCTCTCCCCACACATTCTCCAGTAGGGGAGTGCTCTGATTCAGATATGGGCCTAGCTGCTGCTGCTCAGGACCATAGCTCTGAATACTTTAATGTTTTTGAACAGGACATTCCTTGTGAGGAAGACTCCAGTTTTGAGTCAGTAAATGGCAGGGCGCTTGTAAGTGAACTCATTGATGCTGTGAGGGACACTCTCAAGCTGGATGCTGTGGCTGAGGTACCTCAGGCAGACGCTGTCTCCTTTTGGTTCTTTTCAAGATTTTCTTTTACACCGCTTCCTCACTGTTTCCTCACACGCTGCGTCGAGAGCAGCATGGATGATACAGTGATGCACGGTACCCCCCCCCGGGCATGGTAGGGGGACTTTATTTATTTATTTCTCTAGTCCCTGTGAGCTTTCTGTGTGATATCTCTGAGGCAACAACGGCGTCTCTGCACCTGTGGTTTCCCGCCATTTCCTGGGGAACGCTCTGAGCTCTGACAGGACCACGGTCTGAGGTATCAAAGGGTACCTTTTACCTGCATGCTGCTTCGGCTGCACATTTAAGCAGGTTGGAATGATACAGAGAAAATTATGCACCTCGGCACCATAATTTAAACTTATCTAATAACTCTACACTGGATACATTCACAGTGTATGTATGTATGTATTATTGGTCTCTGTGTCTGCGTGGGTTTCCTCCCATGTTCCAATGCTGTGTCTTCAGTGCCATACACGATAAAAACGCACACAATATGTTTATACACGACTCTAAATACATTCACAGTATATGTATGTATTATACTCTCTGGGTCGGCGTGGGTTTCCTTCGGGTGCTCCGGTTTCCTCCCACGCTCTCACGGTATGTACGCTTCGGCTCTCTGCACAGTATAAACATGTTCAATATGTTTATTGTACATACTATAAATACCTACAGTAGGTGTATGCTGTCTGCGTGGGTTTCCTCCGGGTACTCTGGTTTCCTCCCACACTCCAATGGTAATGCACAGCATAAACATGTGCAATATGTTTATTCACATGCTATCATTCCTACACGGTATCTGTGTGCTGTCTGCGTCGGTTTCTTCCGGGTGTTCCGGTTTCCTCCCACACTCTAACGGTATGTGCGTCTTTGGCTCTCTGCACAGTTTAAATATGTTCCATATATTTATCACGCATACTATAATACCTACGCGGTATGTGTATGCAGTCTGTGTGGGTTTCCTCCGAGTACTCCGGTTCCCTCCCACACTCCAATGGTATGGGCGCTTTCGGCGCTATGCACAGCCTAAAATTGTGCGATTTGATTATTCACATGCTAACGTACCTAGGCAAAACAAAAGATCAAGTCTTCTGGACAGCAGCACTCCAATAAAAAGCCTTTATTATGTAAAATCTTCAAAAATCCAAATACAGCACAGCAAGTCACAAAATTCTGGTTAGAGCTGACTAGTTTCACACTTTCTTAGTGTTTAATCATAGCTGCCTAGTGCACAAATGATTCCCATGATATACCCCAAAAAAGGTCATATGACCCAACCACAAGTGTAGGTGATTAAGTGCTAACAAGTGTTAGTTGAAAATTGATTGCATGCTGACTAACCTGTGTCCAAGAAATAAATGTTTTTTAAAAAGTGTATGGTTTCATTGTACCAACTATTCTAGAAATATATGTACATAATATCCTTGAAAAAGTGTGCAGCAAATTAAATATTTGTGAAAAAACTTGTGATTGATGCAAAAAAGTGAGGAATGTGTAAATTAAATAAAAGTGAATATATGGAACACAATGGATGAACAGCCTAAATCTTTACATAATACATGTGCAACGTGCTGAAATGGATGCATAAGCAAAGGCAAATGCATCCATAGCGCACAAATAGTAAAAGATGTAAAGGTAAATTGTCAGTTTGTTTATCAAAAAGTGTCATAATGTAATGTAAGAAAGATAGATAGATATATATATATATATATTGTGAGGGGGTTAGCTCGGCAGCGGGTGTGTGTGACCCCCGGGATGGGCTCCCCACACAAAACAGGCCCAGCAAACGGAGGTTGTGGTTTTCAGAATCAAAAAGGTGCGGTTTATTTTCTATTTACAGTGACAAAACACAGCAAAGCAAAAGAAACATAACCAAAATAAATCCTGGTCAAGTTGACCTCTGACTAAACATACAGGTTTCCTAACTAACAACTGGGATCAGCCTAGTGCTGTCCTAGTCCCTAAGTCCCTGGTTTTAAATGTCCAAGCAAATAGCCACACAGGCTTTGCCTCACCGCACAGGGGTTCACTCTCCCTAGACAGTCCACACAGGTCTGGTTCCAGGCATGAGCTAACATCTAATGAAGCTGGGAGTTCTTATAGAGGCCTAAATGAGCTGACAAGCTTCAGCTGGTCTCATCAACTCCCTGTCTGCACGACGCCCAGCCCTCTCCCTAGAGGTATGAGTCATCCATGAGCCCACTAGCCTTATACAACTCTCCACCTAGTTGTATAAGTTGGCGTAAAGCCTGAATCTGGGCGAAATATATCTACCCCCCTGGATGCAACCAGGTGACTTTACCTTCCTGCTGTCACATACCCCCCCCTCTTGTTTTAACCTCGGGGTTGGAACACCAGCAATCAGGCATTCATGTACTCGAGACAAAGCATCCACATTCCCCATTTGAACACCAGGGCGATGCTTTACTGTGAAGTTGAATTCCTGGAGGGCCAGGAACCACCTATTCACTCTTCTATTTGTTTCCTTGTTTTGAGCCATCCACTTTAACGGAGCGTGATCCGTAACCATGTCAAAGTGCCTACCTAGCAGGTAGTACCGAAGGGAATCTAGAGCCCACTTCACCGCTAAACACTCCTTTTCAACGGTGGCGTAATTTACCTCATGGGACTTCAACTTCCTGCTGAGGTAAATGACTGGGTGCTCTTCCCCGTTCCAGACCTGGGACAATACTGCTCCTAACCCCACATCTGACGCATCACTTTGTACGACAAAGTCTTTAGAGAAGTCGGGTGAGTACAACACTGGCTGGCTACATAAGGCTTGTTTCAAGAATTGGAATGCTGCCTCAGCCTCGGGGGTCCATTTAATCATGACCGACCCTTTCCCCTTCGTCAGGTTGGTTAGGGGCACAGCCTTAGAAGCAAAGTGGGGAATGAATCGCCGATAATACCCAGCGATTCCCAGAAAGGCTCGTACCTGCTTCTTGCTGTTGGGACGTGGCCAACTCTGGATGGCCTCGACTTTGTTGAGTTGGGGTTTTATTACTCCCCTCCCAATGGTGTACCCAAGATATTTGGCCTCCTCCTGCCCAATGGTACACTTCTTGGGGTTAGCCGTAAACCCCGCTTCCCGAACAGAGTCCAGGACTGCTTGCACTTTTGGCAGATGTGAGGCCCAATCTGTGCTATGGACAATTACGTCATCCAGGTAAGCCGCAGCATACTTCCGATGGGGCCTCAGCATCTGGTCCATTTTCCGCTGGAATGTGGCCGGCGCATTCTGTAACCCGAACGGCATTCTTTTATATTGGAACGCCCCGTCTGGGGTTACAAATGCGGTTTTCTCTTTGGCCGACTTGGCCAGGGGGATTTGCCAATACCCTTTTGTGAGGTCAAGAGTCGTCATGTATCGGGCTGTTCCCAGCCGGTCGATCAACTCATCTATACGTGGCATGGGGTAGGTGTCAAATTTTGTAACTTTGTTCAACTGACGAAAATCGTTACAAAATCGCCAGCTCCCATCCGGTTTAGGCACCAACACGATGGGACTAGACCAATCACTTTGGGACTCCTCTATCACCCCTAAGTTCAGCATTTTCTGTACTTCCTCCCGTATTGCCTCCCGTCGAGCCTCTGGGATCCGATAGGGTTTTAACTTCACCCTTTCACCGGGCGGGGTAATGATGTCATGCTCTACCCCAGATGTTTGTCCCGGCAGCTCAGAGAATACCTCCTTGTTGCGAAGCACAAACTCCTTAACCTCCTGTTGTTGGGGTTGTGACAAGGTGGCTGCTATTCCAACCTCAGGAATCACGCAACCAGTTTGAGCTGGTGACCAAGTGTCTGCGACTAGGGACTCTCTATCCCTCCAGGCTTTCAACAGATTAACGTGATAGATCTGTTCGGGCTTTCGCCTTCCTGGTTGTCTGACCTTGTAATTCACTTCGCTCACTTTTTCCATTATCTCGTATGGGCCTTGCCATTTGGCAAGGAATTTACTTTCAACCGTAGGGACAAGTACCAATATCCTATCCCCCGGGGAAAAGGTACGGGTCTTGGCTCCACGGTTGTACACTCTCTGCTGTGCCAACTGCGCTTGGGCCAAATGTTCCTTCACGATGGGCATTACCTGTGCAATTCGATCTTGCATCAGGGCGACATGCTCAATCACACTCCTGTGGGGAGAACTCTCACTTTCCCAAGTTTCCTTGGCAATATCCAACAGCCCTCTTGGGTGTCTCCCATACAGTAACTCAAAGGGGGAGAATCCCGTAGAGGATTGGGGCACCTCCCTAATAGCAAACATCAAATAAGGAAGTAAACAGTCCCAATCCTTTCCATCTCTATCCACCACTTTCTTCAACATTTGTTTTAGGGTTTTGTTGAATCTTTCAACCAGCCCATCGGTTTGGGGGTGATACACAGACGTACGCAATTGCGTCACTTTGAACAATTTACACAGCTCTTTCATAACCCGGGACATAAAGGGTGTACCTTGGTCCGTAAGCAGTTCTTTACAAATACCCACCCGGCTAAAAACAAGAGATAGCTCTTTGGCTATGGTTTTGGCCGAGGTATTTCGGAGAGGGATCGCTTCTGGATAACGGGTGGCATAGTCCATTATAACTAATATGTACTGGTGCCCCCTAGCGGGCTTGATTATAGGACCTACCAAATCCATGGCGATCCTCTCAAACGGGACCTCAATGATGGGTAGAGGGACCAGCGGGCTACGGAAATGTGGCATCGGGGCCAACCTCTGACACACAGGGCAGGAGGAACAATAATTTTCTACGTCCTTCATCACCCCCGGCCAATAGAATCTCTGTAATACCCTCTCTCGGGTTTTCTCTGTCCCCAGATGACCTCCAAGAATGTGCCCATGGGCCAACTCCAACACCAACTTCCTGTAAGGTTTGGGCACCACAAGCTGCTCAACGGTTTCTTCTGCCCTTTTTGCCACCCGATACAGTAGGTCCTTCTCTACGCTGAAGTATGGGTAAGTGCAGGTATTATCTGGGTTCACTAACTCGCCATCTATTTTCACTACGTTTTCCCGTGCCTTTATTAGGGCGGGGTCTTTCAACTGTTCTGTGGCAAAGTTTTCCCTGTGAACCTCAAGATCAGAAAACTCCACAGACGGTAGGTTTTCGTCTGAGGAGGTGGGCTCCTCTCCAGTTTCTTGAGTCTCCCCTGCCAATACTGATAAGGGAAATTCCGGAGAGTCCTCACCACTCTCAGGGGAGTTCTGGCTATCACATTCCTGGTACATAGGGGCACCAGTGAGGTGCTCAGGATCATCCCACAGTTCCCAGAACTTCGGAAAATCCCTTCCCACAATGGCGTCATGCGGTAACTGAGATACTAAGCCCACTGGATGAGAGAGGGTACCTTTGGGGGTCTCGAAACACACTGTAGTCACTGGATACTCTCGGGTGTCCCCATGCACACAAATAACAGCTACCTTGCTATTCCCAGAGACCTCTGTTTTAACTAACTCAGCCTTTATCAGGGTCACAAGGCTACCTGAATCCAGCAATACCACAACATTTCTACCATTAACACACATTTTGCATAAATGTTTCTCAGTTCCTCGAATGGCAGTGCATGCGACTGTCGCACACAGCGACTGACGTCTGCCCGTCAGAAAGTCACACTGCATGGGTTCCTCCACAACCGGGCAATTGGCTGCAATATGTCCCGCTTGCCGGCAGCGGTAGCAAACGATCCTTCTTGCCGCCTCTTGAGCCGCTGATTTCCCAGGCTGTTCTCGCCAAACTTGGGGTAGAGCTCCCACCCTCTCACTCTCTCCACCCTCACCCCTTGGAATCCTCTTATCCGCCCCTGGGGATGGTCTGGTCTTAGGGTGGAAAGTCCGAGTGTCTCTGGAAGAGGCCGTCAGGTTCTCTGTAGCCAAGTATTTCTCCACACGATCCACAAGACCATCGGCCGTCTCTGGGTCTCCATGGCTTACCCACTTTTGGATGGCAGTAGGAAGAGCTCTCAAAAACCGATCCATTACAACACGTTCCACAATCTTTGGTGCGGACAAAGTCTCTGGCTGTAGCCACTTTCTGCTCAGGTGAATGAGATCATACATTTGAGACCTGGGGGGTTTTCCAAGCTGGAAAGTCCAGTTATGCACACGCTGAGCCCGGACAGCCTGGGTGACACCCAGCCTTGCCAATATTTCAGCTTTTAGCATCACATAGTCTTTTGCTTGGTTAGGCTCTAGGTCATAGTAAGCTTTCTGCGACTCACCAGTTAACAGAGGAGCCACCAGTCCAGCCCACTGCTCCTCAGGCCACTTTTCTCTTTCAGCAGTCCTTTCAAATGTGGTCAAAAATACCTCTGGATCATCCTCTCCAGTCATTTTTGTCAATAAACGACTCACCCCAAAGGACGCGGTATTAGTGGGACGGCTTTCCTCACTGGTCTGCGGACGTTGCTGCATTACTGCTTCCATCTGTTGTTGTAGTCTCTGCTCTTGCTTCTGCAACAGGTCTATGAAGCGGGCCTCAGATTGCTGCTGGGCTCGTTGCTGAGCCTCCAGACTCTGTTGCAAAGTTGCGTTTGTCTGCTGCTGGGCTGCAAGGCTCTGTTGATGAGCTTGCTGCTGGGCTGCGAAGTTCTGTTGTTGAGCTGCAAGGCTCTGTTGATGAGCTGCAAGGCTCTTTTGCAAACCTGCATTTGTCTGCTGTTGATTGGCATTTGCTAGAGCCAGCTGCTTCAGTATCTCCTCCATGCTGGCTTAAAAAAAAACTGCCCGCTTTCTCCACCAACTGTGAGGGGGTTAGCTCGGCAGCGGGTGTGTGTGACCCCCGGGATGGGCTCCCCACACAAAACAGGCCCAGCAAACGGAGGTTGTGGTTTTCAGAATCAAAAAGGTGCGGTTTATTTTCTATTTACAGTGACAAAACACAGCAAAGCAAAAGAAACATAACCAAAATAAATCCTGGTCAAGTTGACCTCTGACTAAACATACAGGTTTCCTAACTAACAACTGGGATCAGCCTAGTGCTGTCCTAGTCCCTAAGTCCCTGGTTTTAAATGTCCAAGCAAATAGCCACACAGGCTTTGTCTCACCGCACAGGGGTTCACTCTCCCTAGACAGTCCACACAGGTCTGGTTCCAGGCATGAGCTAACATCTAATGAAGCTGGGAGTTCTTATAGAGGCCTAAATGAGCTGACAAGCTTCAGCTTGTCTCATCAACTCCCTGTCTGCACGACGCCCAGCCCTCTCCCTAGAGGTATGAGTCATCCATGAGCCCACTAGCCTTATACAACTCTCCACCTAGTTGTATAAGTTGGCGTAAAGCCTGAATCTGGGCGAAATATATCTACCCCCCTGGATGCAACCAGGTGACTTTACCTTCCTGCTGTCACAATATATATATATATATATATATATAGAAAGTTGACCAAGAAAGATTAATACATTTATGTGTAAATAACCAGCCCACAACCCTGTGGTATATAGTTATCAATAGTATACGTTGCGCTACAATAGTTGCTCAAATGTGGCAACATTGTTCAAGGTTCATGTAGGGAATAACCTCAAAATTGAAATTAAAAATTAAAAGAAGTCAATTCATTTTTAATAAATATGTAAAAATGGTGAGTGGTTATGTCCCATAGAACATTAATGTAAAAAATAGCGCAGGGAGGATAAGATAAAATCAAAAACTATTATAATGTATCAGTGATGGAATCATGTAGTGTATATGCATGATGAAAAGATGCTAAGATTAACAGAAAAGGGAAGAAAGGACTTGTAGCCATATATCGCTGATAAAGATGTCCTACTAATATTCCTTTAAGTTGCCAATCTAAAGTGACTATATATCAGTGCCGTATATATTGGATGGATGATAATGAATAGCTCAAACGTGGGAATGTATATATGCATGTAATGGATAAAAAAATGTGTCTAAATATGTCTAAACATACACGCATGTGCCCACGATGGTTAATATATGGCCATACGTTGCCAATATATATTATATTAAAATCTAATCTAGAAAAAGGAAAAATAAAATTTGTGTGTGATTTAAAGGCAAAATGCAATCAAATTAGATCTGTGGTGTATGGGGATATGTGGTTCTATATGGTCAAGTGCAGAAAGATTGTGATCGAATCAGGTTAATATGACCACATAAACAGCTGTCACTTGCAATGTATCAAATAATATAAAAATATAACACAAAAATCCCCCCAAAACATTGATCAGATTGCTAAATGCAAAAGCACTTATGGACACTATTTCCTATATATAGTCGTTTGAGACTTCAACTTCATGAAGATGAAAAAGTGTATATTTATACGAGTTGTGATCAATATAAATGCCCGAATGTGTGTGGTTACCTAAGCAACCGAAAAACACACATCTACGGGTTCTTGACAACTGTAAATTTCATCAAACAAATCATCCAAAACAATAAAACATCTATAAAAATATATAGATCTCACTTATATAACATAATGACATGATATGATCAACCTTGTATTGATGGGTGATGTGTGCAAAAAATTTGTAGATCTATTATGTTCCTTAAAAGTCACCGTGACTATAAAAAAGGAAAGAAAAAGAAAAAATCATGAACAGTAGAACTCTAATATGTTAATTCTTCAACTATATTCTTTGTGTTTGTTATATGCATCATGACCGGAGAAGCCTCCGGTCAACATGCAACGATATTGAAGTGTATAGAAAATATGAAGAATATTAAGAATATTGGGGAATCCCTAAGACCTAAAAAACATATGTAATAGCAGGAACTCATATGTTTGCAGCAAAAAAAATGACATGTGCTGCATGTGAAATAAAAGGAAATCCACAGTGCCATATAATGCTATGCCGAGGGGGTCGCAGCAAAAAAAAAAAAAAACGGTATGTGTGTGCAGTCTGCGTGGGTTTCCTCCGGGCCCTCCGGTTTCCGCCCACACTACAATGACGTGCGCGCCTTTTGGTGCCATACACAGTATAAACATACACATTATGTTTATACACAACACTAAATACATTCACAGTAGATGTATGTATTGTATTCTCTGGGTCTGCGTGGGGTTCCTCCGGGTGCTCCGGTTTCCTCCCACGCGCCAACGGTGTGCGCGCCTTCGGTGCTATGCACACATAGACATGTTAAAAATGTTTATCACACATACTATAGTACCTACACGGTATGTGTATGCAGTCTGCGTGGGTTTCATCTGGGTGCTCCGGTTTTCCCCCCGCGCTCCTATGGTGTGCACATTTTCTGCGCTATGCACAGCATAAACATGTGCAACTTGTTTATTTGCATGTTAACATGCCTACACGGTTGTGTACACAGTCTGCGTGGCTGGTTTCCGCCCACGCCCCAATGATGTGCGCACCTTCGTCGCTGGCACAGTATAAACATGTTTAATATGTTTATCCACACATACTAAACTACATACGCCGTATGTGGTTGTACTATGCTCTTTGTGGCCGAGTGGGTTTTCTCCCACGCTCCAATTGCGCGTTTTGACGCAATACACAGTATAAACTATGTGTTTGTACAATTAGCACTTATCAATGAAGTAGCTGCTGGATGGAGTATTGTCATAAGGATCCCTGGTATCAGGGGTACCACCTTCCACCTGCCCTTCGGTGGTGATCAGAAGCGATGGCTTGGACTGTGTTCGCCATGCTGAGGTTAGCGTTACGCCCGTTAGTGGCTGCGTCTCTGGCGTTTCTGAAGCTCAATGACTGGGCAAAAGCCTCTGCTTCATCCATCAGTCGTCTAGCAGGTGCACTGCAACTGCTTTAGCCTTTAGGGTCTCTGTGCCTGGGGTGGGTTTGCGCCACCTGTGGAGGCTGAGTTACTGGTCCACTGACCGAGTTTCTAAGGAAGCTCTGTCAGGTTGCCTTTCTTGACCAACAATTGAGGCACCCCGTAGGCCGGGGCCTCCCTTCTCCGATACATTGCGTGGTCTCTTTGGGATAATCAGACTAATCCCGCTGCAGGACGGTACTATCGGCCGTGTGCATTCCAGGGGAAGGGTCCTTACATCCGGAGGTGTTTTCACCTCCTTTACCGGAGGTGGGGCACCGGATGAGGACCTTTTGGCCTCTCGACTGACTCGCAAGATGTTGAGATTCGTGTCCAGGTCCAGGGATCCCTGGGCAGACGCGTCAGACGCGTTGGTGGCCCGTGGGGGCAGTATCGCCTGATGTATGCTTACCCTCCGCTACTGTTGTTGCCTCGCCTGCTTTGCAGAGTAGGAGCCGAGGCCATTCCGGTGATCCTCATTGCTCCGGAACGGCAACATTGGTACGCCAATCTAGTTCGGCTAGTCGAAGACGTTCCTTGGCGACTGCCTATTTGGGTGGACCTTCTGTCTCATGGTCCCATACTACATCCTGCTTTACAGTCCTTGGCTTTAATGGCATGGCTGTTAAAAGCCAGGTGCTGAGGGACCGAGGTCTCTCGGATTCGGACCTCTCATCTATGTTGTGGGCATGGAAATCTTCCTCCAGAAAGATCTATCACCGTACCTGGAAGGCTTACATCGCTATGTGCGAGGAGCTTGATGGCGTCCATGGACGTATTCCGTTCCCAGGATTTTGCTGTTCTTACAGCGTGGTGAGACCCAAAAGCTGGCTTTGCGTACCATCGAGGCTTGGATTTCGGCCCGGGCTGTCTTTTGCAACGACCTCTAGCGGGCCATTCCTTGATTAGCACCTTTGTGCAGGGGGTTCGCTATGTGATCCCCCCTGTCAAGCCTCCTCTCCCTCCTTGGGATCTGAATTTGGTGCTCTCGGTTCTCCAAGAACATCCCTTTGAAAATATCAGAGAGATTCCTCTCTTGACCTTGTCCCAAAAGGTGGCTTTCTTAGTCTGAGTTGGCAGCCTTGTCCTGCAAGTCGCCTTACTTGGTCCTCCATAAGGATAAAGTGGTGTTGCGCCCATGACCGTCTTTCCTTTCAAAAGGTGGTCTCGGCCTTTCACCTTAATGAGGACATTGTTCTTTCGTCCTTGTGTCCTCACCCATCGCATCCCTGAGAGTTTGCGCTTCACACATTGGATGTTGTACGAGCCTTACGGGTGTACCTGTCTGCTACTGTTTCCATTCGAAAGTCTGACTCACTGTTTGTGTCTGTCTCTGATGCAAAACAGGGCCAAGCGGTGTCGTCTGCCACCTTTTCTAGGTGGATCAGACAGACCGTTATACAGGCCTATGCCCTTACGGGGCGGGCACCTCCCTTTCCGGTTACGGCGCATTCCACCAGGGCAATTGGTGCTTCCTGGGCTTTCCGACATTAAGCGTCGGTTGCACATGTGTGCAAGGCGGCGACCTGGTCATCCGTTCATACCTTTTCTAAGTTCTATAAGGTTGATGTGGCTGCATCTTCGGATGCTTCCTTCGGCCGCAAGGTATTGCAGGCCGCTGTTTAAAGTTGCAACTCCTCCGTTGAGGAGCTCTGCTTGTTTGGAGTGAAGTTTGGATTTTTTCCTTTACTACTGCTCCCACCCTCTTTCTGATACTGCTTTGGGACGTCCCACGTGTTTTAGTATTAGAAGCTGTTTCAGTCCATGGACGATAAGAGAAAATAGAATTTTTTTACTCACCGTAAAATCCTTTTCTCTGACGTGCATGGACTGACACAGCACCCATCCTTCTTTAAGGTTTGTACTGCTTTGTTACGAACTGAGGCTGCTAGCTGCAGGTAGAAGGGTTATGTCTGGAGGGACCGCCCCCTGGGCGGGGCTTTTCAGCTCTGGTTTTTTAGAATGCATATTGTAACATCTAACATTCTGCCTAGATCTTCTCCTGCGAGCAGGGACATATACCCACGTTTTTCAGTATTAGAAGCTGTGTCAGTCCATGGACGTCAGAGAAAAGGATTTTACGGTGAGTACAAAAATCTAATTTTTGTCACTTTCCCTGTAAAAGGAACCTCCTAGGACAATATGTTGGCTTTCACATCCTGGAAATCACTAATGCTAGTTTTCCATGGAGAGCTCCTGCTGCAGAGAGTAATATCCTTCACTACCACAAGCCAACCACACACTAACCCTCCCTGCAGGCCTAACACTAACCAATGCAATAACCCTGCTGTATTTACATTTAACCCCTTGTTTATATTTTACCTTTCTTGTGGAGGGATCCTCTACCTTGAAGATGAACCTCTCCTGCACCAAACGCCCAGCACTGAAACCTGTGTGTATTAGAGCTTATCGTTGTGCAACTCATGAAAGCAGGCTAATTTTGGCATAGAATCATTTCTGCAGCCTCATGTGGCTGCCCTAGTCCCACTGCATCTAGGACTGGGCAATGGAGGGTTCAAATGTAACAGGTTACTCCTTTTTTTTTTTTACAGATTCCATTTAAGCCATGAGCGGTGTGGTGCAAAACTAAACTCCTGTAGATGATGCTTGTGCATTAAGTACCCGAAACAGTTACAATAACTTAACAAACTGTGAAATAAATGTACATGTCAACCTCAATTCCTATAAGATGTGAATGCAATGAAATATATATGAAAGCAGTCTCTGTGCACTCACAACATCAATTATTCATCTGTTGCTGTTTTGTCTGCTGAAGATTTTTATCAGCTGCATTTAGCTGAATAGATTACTAATGGATCTTTATTGTGAACATTGCTCGTTTTTAGTACTTTATACTCGATTTCTGGATTAATGCTGTCCAAAATCGCAGTGATTACAGCAAAAAAATCTTTCTTCAACTATCAAACAGGTTACTGGCCTTTTACCAGATATTGCCAGCAAAACATATGCCTTAGAAGCTACTACTTCCTAGTTGCAGTCCTATTTTGTGACAACATATATCCATTTATGGATTGCATGGGCCACTGGCCTATTAATCTTGAAAGGCTTCAGTATTGAAATCTCACTAAGGTTCTTTCACCTATTAAGTCTGAGGTGGGGAGTCTATTCTTTGTACTGCATAATGTAAAATAAAGACTGCATTAACAGGAAAAAATCATCTTTGTAATTCTAAGAACAGTGAGTGAAGCTGGGAACATAACTGCAGTGATCTAACTGCCAGAAACCCCTGTAAATATAAGAAGCAAATGGGGTACTTCAATCTACCTGCATCCATGAACGTTAATAATACAGTAGCTTTGAATAGTCATCTAGCTTGTGGTTTTTCATGCAACATCACCAGTCTACTAATTTACCCTGTTATCCCTCGCCTCCGCTATTTACTCCTCATTGGCCTACCTCTACACAAGCTAGCCCTCTTCAGTCTATCATGAATGCTGCTGCCAGACTCTTCAGCCTTACCAGCCACTCGGTGTCCAAGACTTCTTTTTGCTTATCCCTTCATTGGCTTCTGCTCACCCAGTCAATAAAATTCAAAATACTAACTGCAAGATATAAAGCCATCCACAGCTCTACCACATCACCAACCTTATCTAAAATATCATCCAAACTATCCTCTTTGCTCTTACCACGACCTCCTGCCTTCTAAATCCCATGTCACCTCTTTGCATGCTTGCCCTCAGAACTTCTTCAGAGCTTCTGCTATCCTTTGAAATTTACTACCGCAATCTGTCTAGCTATTTCCTATTCTGCCCGCCATTTAGGTAATTCCTTAAAATTCCTCTTTGAAGCCTATTCCTACTTTTAAAAAACAAACAAATAAATACCCCTGCGCACACCAATATATTAAGTAAGATAAAGTGCTGCTGCTAAAATCTAGGAGTGTACCATTCACTCCCAAGTGTTAAAATATTCAAAAACTCCTATTGATTTAGTGCCACACCTGTATAGAAATACACAGATACCATACATTGAGTGAATCTATAAGTCCATCCAGTGTATACACTCAGTATATGATCCTAACATTCCATTAGAACAAATCTAACAGTCCAAAAATGAGGAAAAGGCTAAATGAAAAAGATATATATATATATATATATATATATATATATATATATATATATATATATAATATTATTAGAAGAAATTCCACATGAATGTACTATTCCACCAAAGACTGAGATCCTCTAAATGACTTCTTATTCTTAAGAGATCTTCACACCATGTGTACCCACCACCATTGGCCGCTCACCCCTTGTATTGACCTGAGGGCAATAGGTCTAAAACGCTTGTCCCTTTTTAAGGGCAATATCTGAGTGAGGTGGGAACCTCTTCTTATCTACTTCTGGTCTGTTTTCACCAGATGAGACTCAACAATATCACAATTAGAAGCTCAGGAATAAAATATATGGACCATAGCGCTTTCCATAAGAACAACTGCATTTATATTAAAACTATATACAATAAACTCACGTTTTGGAGTGTACTAAAGGCTGGTGCAAACAGACATGTCAATGCCTGTTACGGGGAAATACATCAGGTGGAGCTGGATTTTGTGGCTTCACTAGGCACGAGCCTGTTGGCGAGGTCCGTGGCTGTGTGGGGTATTTGTTTGTACTGCTTCTGATTTATTTTTGACATGCAAGTGCAATGATACATTTTAAATAAATGACGGTTTCACGTACTGCACTATGAAGCTTCTTCCATTTGATATGCTCTATGTATGAGATAATCCATAGCGGCACACTTTGCATGGATCCGGTGGATACTTGGGATACACTGTAGCAGTGGAGCGCCCTCATACACCGAGGGAGTGTTCTTAAAGTGGCCAAGGAGTGTAATATCTCTGGAGGTTGGAATCTGTTGGAGCAAGTTAGATCTCTATAATTTGAGATCTAATCATTTTGGTAAGAGACATGTGTATATGTGAGGAAGGCATCTTGCTGAGCACTTGCCTATGAAGCACTGTTTATTTAAGAGCACGGATAAATCAATTAGACTTTTGCCTTTTTCACTGTAGACTGAATATGTTTGGATTGATTTTATTATTTAAACTGTTTTGGTATTCAGAAACTTGATGGTTCAAAATATATGCTACTCACCATAACACAATTAGTGAATAAGAGGTTGTGCACTTATTTATTTTATATCTTTTTTTATGTATATATAAAACCGCAAAACAGCACCACCGCTGAAGGCTGCAGCTTGTGAAAGTATATTCGGAAACTGGCCCTTAAGATTATAGACTCCCTCTCTGTTTAATGTTGCATACCTTCCAAGACCTGTTACTGGAACACATAGATGTGCATCCTATGTTGCTGGCTCTGCCCCTAAAGGATGTTCATGCAGAGCTGTAAGGACCCTCAAATAACTCAACAGTACATGTTGACATTCATGGTTCCCTCAATGAACTGTAGCTCCCCAGTACCGACAGCACTCGTGCAGCCCCAGACCATGACACTCCCACCACCATCCTTGACTGTAGGCAAAACACACTTGTCTTTGTACTCCTCACCTAGTTGCCGCCACACATGCTTGACACCGTCTGAACCAAATAAGTTTATCTTGGTCTCATCAGACCACAGGACATGATTCCAGTAATCCATGTCCTTAGTCTGCTTGTCTTCAGCAAACGGTTTGTGGACTTTTTTGTGCATCATCTTTAGAAGAGGCTTCCTTCTGGGACAACAGCCATGCAGACCAATTTGATGCAGTGTGTGGCGTATGGTCTGAGCACTGACAGGCTGACCCCCCATCCCTTCAACCTCTACAACATTGCTGGCAACACTCATGCATCTATTTCCCAAAGACAACCTCTGGATATGACGCTGAGCACGTGCACTCAACTTCTTTGGTTGACCATGGCAAGGCCTGTTCTGAGTGGAACCAGTCCTGGTAAACCGCTGTATGGTCTTTGCCACCGTGCTGCAGCTCAGTTTCAGGATCTTGGCAATCTTCTTATAGCCTAGGCCATCTTTATGTAGATCAAAATTCTTTTTTTCAGATCCTCAGAGTTCTTTGCCATGAGGTGCCATGTTAAACTTCCAGTGACCAGTATGAGAGAATGAGAGTGATAACACTAAATTTAACACACCGGCTCCCCATTTACACCTGAAACCTTGTAACACTAACGGGTCACATGGCACTGGGGAGGGAAAATGGTTAATTGGGCCCAATTTGGAAATTTTTACTTAGGGGTGTACTCATTTTTGTTGCCAGCGGTTTAGACATTCATAGCTGTGTGTTGAGTTATTTTGAGGGGACAGCAAACTTACACTGTTATACAAGCTGTACACTCACTACTTTACATCGTAGCAAAGTGTAATTTCTTCAGTGTTGCCTCATATATACTTGCAAAAATGTGAGGGGTGTTCACACTTTAGGTCAGGACTCTGTGCAGGCCAGTCAAGTTCCTCCACGCCAAACAAAGCATCTCTCATATATATATATGTATTATATATATATATATATATATATATATATATATATATATATATATATATATATATGTGGTAAGGCTGGCCGCAGGCCAGCCTGTATTTGTGGGAGGAGACTGAGAGGGCTACTTAAGCCTCCTCCCCTGTCGGGTCTGGGTTGCCGTCATTTCTGGGCGACGCCGCCGACGCACGTCATGTCCGGCCTCCTTGCAGCACGGTGGTCGGCCGTTTCATGGTATCGTTCCTCTACCCCTGTGTTCCTTTAGCTTCGTGGGGGCAGCCCGCCCCCCCCTCCCTTGCAGGCCATGTTCCATCCTGCACCATGGGGGCCGCCCGTCCGCTTCTCCCAGCCCCGGGGGGTCTCGTCTGTCTCCACATCCACCTTCCTTGCTATCCTTCCTTCCACCCACCACTTCCGCAGGGCTTCATCTGGCCTCTCTCTGGCTGGGTGCCGCCCGCTTCCCACGGTGCGCTCGCCGGGGGGGGGGGGCGGCGTCTGTCCATCCATCCATCCACCTTCCTTGCTGGGCTAATCCCGCATGGTCGGGTGGGGAGGGGGCCCCACCACTCCTCGCTGCTCAATCTTCTGAGGGACCGCCTGTTGTCTTCTCAATCTCCCCCCCGCTCTTCACTGTCCTTACGGCCGGACACACGCCAGCTTCGGGTGCAGGGCCGCCCGCTTGTTACCTGCTCCTCCTTCCGGGCTCGGACTCAGGGGAGGGCCACTCCGTCCTGCCTCCCACTCCTCCGGGCTCGCACAGTGAGGGGGGGGGGTCCGTCCGTCCGTCCTCCCTCCCACTCCTCTGATCGCACTGGGTCATCTTTCGTTGGGCTCATGCCGGCTTCAGAGGGGGGGGGGTCACCCGCCCGCTCATCCGTCCTTCCACACGTTGGGACTCATGCAGGCTGCCCGCCCTCCACCCACTCCCTCCTCCGAGCGCACGCCGCCATCTTTTGCAGGGCCGCCCGCTCCTCCACCCTGTCTGTTTGGGCGCCCACCCACCCACTCACTCCTCTAAACTCACGCTGGCATCTTGTCAGGCCGCCCACTCGGCTGTTTAATCCTTCCCGGGGCTCGGAGTATGGGAGGGGGGGCGTCGTCCATGCTGATGTTGAGAGGGGGGGGGCGTCCATGCTGGCATAGAGAGGGGGGGCGTCCATGCTGGTATAGAGAGGGGGGGACATCCATGATGGTAGAGAGAGGGGGGGACGTCCATGATGGTAGAGAGAGGGGGGGGCGTCCATGCTGGTGTTGGGGGGGGGGGGGGCGTCCATGCTGGTACAGAGGGGGGACTGTCCATGCTGGTATAGAGAGGGGGGGCGTCCATGCTGTTGTCTAAGGATGGGAGGCTGTCCATGCTGGTGTCAAGAGATGGGGGGCCATCCGTTTGGTGTCCGGCATTTCTGTCATTGCATTTCCACCCCGGCATTTCTGTCATTGCGTTTCTACCCCGGCATTTCTGTCATTGAGTTTCTACCCCGGCATTTCTGTCATTGCGTTTCTACCCCAGCATTTCTGTCATTGCGTTTCTACCCCAGCATTTCTGTCATTGCGTTTCTACCCCAGCATTTCTGTCATTGCGTTTCTGCCCCAGCATTTCTGTCTTTGCGTTTCTACCCCGGCATTTGTCATTGCGTTTCTGCCCTAGCATTTCTGTCATTGCGTTCTCCCCCAGCGTTTGTCGTTGCGTTTTCTGCCCCGTCATTTCTGTCATTGCGTTTCTGCCCCGTCATTTCTGTCATTGCGTTTCTGCCCCGGCATTTCTGTCATTGCGTTTCTGCCCCGGCATTTCTGTCATTGCGTTTCTGCCCCGGCATTTCTGTCATTGCGTTTCTGCCCCGTCATTGCGTTTCTGCCCCGTCATTTCTGTCATTGCGTCTCTGCCCCGTCATTTCTGTCATTGCGTTTCTGCCCCGGCATTTCTGCCCTGGCATTTCTGTCATTGCGTTTCTGCCCCGGCGTTTTCTGTCATTGCGTTTCCTGCCTCAGCGTTTCTGTCATTGCGTTTCTGCCCCAGCATTTCTGTCATTGCATTTCTGTCATTTCGTTTCTGCCCCAGCATTTCTGTCATTGCATTTCTGCCCCAGCATTTCTGTCATTGCATTTCTGCCCCAGCATTTCTGTCAATGCATTTCTGCCCCAGCATTTCTGTCATTGCATTTCTGCCCCAGCATTTCTGTCATTGCATTTCTGCCCCAGCATTTCTGTCATTGCATTTCTGCCCCAGCATTTCTGTCATTGCATTTCTGCCCCAGCATTTCTGCCCCAGCATTTCTGCCCCAGCATTTCTGTCATTGCGTTTCTGCCCCGGCATTTCTGTCATTGCGTTTCTGCCCCGGCATTTCTGTCATTGCGTTTCTGCCCCGGCATTTCTGTCATTGCGTTTCTCCCCCGGCATTTCTGTCATTGCGTTTCTCCCCCGGCATTTCTGTCATTGCGTTTCTGCCCCGGCATTTCTGTCATAGCGTTCCTGTCATAGCGTTTTCTGCCCGGCGTTCCTGTCATAGCTTTTCTGCCCAAGTATTGCTGTCTGCGTTTTTTTGCCTCAGCATTTCTGCCCCGAGATTTCTGTCTACGTTTTTCTGCCCCAGGATTTCTGTCTGCGTTTTCTGCCCCAGGATTTCTGTCTGCGTTTTCTGCCCCAGGATTTCTGTCTGCGTTTTCTGCCCCAGGATTTCTGTCTGCGTTTTCTGCCCCAGGATTTCTGTCTGCGTTTTCTGCCCCAGGATTTCTGTCTGCGTTTTCTGCCCCAGGATTTCTGTCTGCGTTTTCTGCCCCAGGATTTCTGTCTGCGTTTTCTGCCCCAGGATTTCTGTCTGCATTTTCTGCCCCAGGATTTCTGTCTGCGTTTTCTGCCCCAGGTTTTCTGTCTGCGTTTTCTGCCCCAGGTTTTCTGTCTGCGTTTTCTGCCCCAGGTTTTCTGTTGCTGCATGTCCGTCGTAGCATTCTGCCCCAGTATTTCTGTCTCCGTGTCCAGTCTCAGCATTTCCATCATAGCGTATCTGCCGCTGGGTTTTTCTGTCATGGTGTTTCTGCTCTGCGTTCTGCCTCAGGATTCTGGCATTGCGTTTCTGCCTCAGCATTCCTGTCTTAGCGTTCTGCCTCCAGGATTTCCGTCTTTCCATTTCTGCCTCAGCGTTGCAGTCTCAGCGTTTCCATCTTCACATTTCTGCCTCAAACGTTTCCGTTTCAGCATTTCTGTCCTTGCATTTCTGCCCCTAGATTTCTGTCTTAGCATTTCCGCCTCAGCATTCAGTCTCAGCATTTCCGTTGCAACGTTTCAGTCTTCGCGTTCCAGAGGGGTGTTGTGGTCCAGTCACGGCATACTCCGGTAGCTGTTCTCTTCTTTGTTGGTTTCTATGTATCATGTTATCTTCGTCCATGTTTGTACCTGGGTTAGTTAGGGCACACATTTCCGGATCTGTCACGTCTACAGATCCATACGGGCTGAGGTTTCGTTTTTAATGATTGTTGACCACAATCTTCTCGCCCGTATACCATACGTCATACGATGCACGTTCATTCTTACACCTATACGATCACCCACCACGGTCCGTGGGTACACCAGCCCTGAGTGTTCAGTTAATTGCCTGTCTCTGCGCTACAGGTTACTCGGGCTCACTCGCCACTCACACAAGGTGGGGGGGGGTCATCCGTCATCAGGTTCATGTACGCGCGGTGGTCTTGTCACTTCTGCATGTTCTCTTCTTCTTAGGTAGGCTCGTTGTTGTTCTCATGTCTGGTTGTCTGTCATTTCTCTGGTTTGTGTTCTCAGGTTGGGCTGCGCTGGCATCTTCGCCTTCATCAAACATTGCTTGCACTCGCTTCCATCAGTCCTGCCCGTTGCCAGGGCTAGTTGATTGGTGCGGATGTCATTCATCACTGGGTTCACCCTTGGGTAGGAAGCAGTCTTCATTTTACTAAAATCGTCGTTCTGTTGCTGAGGCCCTGGTCACCACCTAGGGTTTCACAGTCTTTCTCGGGGTGTGTGCTGAGCCACGGCCCCTTGTCGGCCACAGGGGTGGGTTGGGGTTCCGCTAGCGGCTCTGATCTTTTGTCCAGGCATGTCTGCATCATGCCATGAGACTTCTTGCCCGGGATGGAGTCTGACCTTCCTTTCTAGGTTCAGGATTCAGTCGCTTGTCAGGTCACAGGCGGTGGCACGATCCGATTGAGTCAGGTGGGACCAGTGTTCTGTGTCTGGCATGTTTCTCCCATGCTTGACTATGCTGATTGCCGTAGCGCTTGGCCTTTTCTGCCTACTCCGGCAACCCATCCTCCAGGTATCCAGTCCTACAACTCCTGCCAGTTGTCAATTTTTGCCCTCTCCCTCTCTTCCCCATACCTAGTATGGGTAGGCCGGAGGCACATCTTTGATGTCCGGTTGGAGTATTACGATCTACTCGCCCATCGGTTGCAGAGGCTCCTCGGGTCAGCCTTCGCTTCCTTTCCCCCACGTATCCTCTCATTTGCTAGCAGGTCATTCTCATGTTTGGATTGTGCCGGGCATCAGGCTTATTCCATTCTTGCACGGGACCGGGTTCAGATACTGTTGCCGTCCGGGTGCGTGCTACTTCTCTGTTCGTTACCTTCCCTTCTTCACCTACAGTTGTCTCTTTTTGCCCACTTTTCAGGCATACTGACCAGCTAGGCCAAGGCACACCTCAGGCCTTGGTGCATTAGGGTTATCACTGTCACACTCGAGGACTCGAAGACTCTGACGACAAGTGGTAAGGCTGGCCGCAGGCCAGCCTGTATTTGTGGGAGGAGACTGAGAGGGCTACTTAAGCCTCCTCCCCTGTCGGGTCTGGGTTGCCGTCATTTCTGGGCTCCCACCCACCCGTTCCCCCAGATTCATGCATACTCATTCTATTTTCCTTATTCTTATTCTTACATTCAGGGTATGCCCACTTTTCAGGCATACTGACCAGCTAGGCCAAGGCACACCTCAGGCCTTGGTGCATTAGGGTTATCACTGTCACACTCGAGGACTCGAAGACTCTGACGACAAATATATATAATGTGTATGTGTGTGTATGTATATATTTATATATATATATATATATATTTATGGTCGTGGCCCTATGACCGAGAGGGATGTGAATGACATAAACACGTGACAAGACTTACAATGTAAATAGACCTGGAGTGTGCCTTGATGGTCTGGTCGGTATGAAAAAAAGGGGGCATACAGGAGATAGATAATGGGTAGTTTGTGGGGAAGGATGTGTTTTGGGAAGTGCCCTGAAAAAGGGAAGGGCGGGAGGGTATAGCACACTGGATCTTGGCCTTCTAATTTGTGGTCGTGGCCCTATGATCGAGAGAGATGTGAATGACATAAACACGCGACAAGACTTACAACATAAATAGACCTGGAGTGTGCCTTGATGGTCTGGTCGGTATGCCAAGAAAAGGCGGCAAAAGACTTGGATAAGGAAATAGCTTTTATTGGTTTTTTGTCTTTATTGAGCCAGCTTGGTAAAGGCTTGTGCCATTTCTTCCTGAGGGTTTGGGATGTATGTGGCAAAACAAGCAGACTTCCGTCGGCCTAGTTTCTTGATTATGTGGTCTGGTACTCCCTGTTGGGAGGTAGCTGAGGCTGCTCTAATTCGGAAGGAATGTCCAGAGAACTGACTGGGGTTTGATGCCCAAGTTGTTTAGGAGGATCCTGACATGCTTGATAAACTGGCTGCCAATCAGGGGGCTGGTTAGAAAGGGTAGCAACGAGCTACCATCAGATTGGCTGGGTGGATGGGACAGTAGTCGATCGAGCACTGTCATTGAGTACCAGGTGTTGTTAGTCTAAAACAGGTTGATGTCAAAACCCGGGGCCGGTTTGTTGCGTTTTGCAGACTGTGAGATGAAGGGTGTAATGGTTTGGAAAGGGAGCCAGGTGTCGTCAGAGCAGTGTCTGACTGCCGGAGACACGGACTATAAATTTACTAGGTCGTAGGAAACCATAGACGGCCTGGTAGATGGCTGCCTGGATGACTAGGCTGGGCAAATCCTGAAATGGAGAACAAGTAAGGATTTCAGACATGTCCCTGAAGAGGGCACTCTTGATAGGTAGGCATTTGCCACTGACTATGTGATTGGTGCTTCTGTATGCCCTGTAGGAGGGACTTGACTGCATGGGCCGAGAATACTGACGGTTTACTGGGGTTCTGTAAAGACAAGAAATGCTGGATGCCGGCTAGGTATAGCGTGATAATATTGTGAGAAAGGGACAGCTGCATGTGGCAACACGATATGAAAGCTAGGACGTGTCTAACGTCGTCTATCACTGCTCCAGGGCAAGAGGCCAAAAATTTGTGGTAAATGTTCCAAGCAGTGTGATAGGCCTTCAGTGTGTTGCGTGCCAAGGAGTGGTTAATGAGCTGGGTTGCATTGGCGAAATGCGATTTCAGTCCATTGTCGGCAACGACCAGGGTGGGACAAGAATAGTTGTTGGTTTGGCTCCAGGCTCCTGCTGGACAAACAAAGTAAGGTTGAAACGGGACAGCGTATCAGCTGCGATTTTGCATTTGCCTGGAATATGTCTACACAGGATATTAAATGGAGTGACAGCTGCGCGAGCCTGCGCAGGAAGGACATGATGGAGTGACTCGAATCTACCTTTATTGATGATGTTGGCCGTGGCCTGATTGTCCGTGGTGAAGAGCACTTTCTGTTCTGTTCAAGTGTGGCCTCAGACCTGGGCAGCTGCCACGATGGGGTACAGCACGAAGAGTGATGAAGACTGGGTGAAGCAGAAATTTAAGAGAATTTCTGGTGGCCAAGATTTGGCAAACTAGTGGCGGCCGAAAAATGGCCGCGAAGCCCGTGGAGGCTGCGGCAACAGTGAGCACCCGTGGTGGCTCGGCTGACACTGCCGGGATGAACATTGAAATGCTGTTCTGTCCCCTCTCTGGGGTTGCAAGGGTCTCAACAGGTGTGATGAGTGTGGGGCTGCTGAGACGGTATTGCGTTTGCAATTGTCTCCGCAGCCTGACACCCTGGTTAAGACCCTTGCAAAACGCAACATTGTTTTAGCAACCTCTCACTTGTCAAAAAATAAACAAAAAATTATATATAATTTTTATTTTATTTTTTTCAATGAGTGAGATGTAGCTGAGACGATATAGCATTTAGCAGGGGTCTCAACAAGAGTGACAGGCTGCTGAGACGGTTTTGCATGGCTGCAAGGGTCTCAATTAATGAGAATTGGGTTACTGAGAAGGGATAGAAACACCTGGTTTGTTTGGCGGTTTACCATACCCTTAAGCGAGCAGTATAAGGTATAAGGACAACATGGCGGACTGTGCCTTGAGTGAAACATATCGGGAAGGTGTAGCGTGATGCCGTGCATGAAGCAAAACAATGAGGTTTGGTGAAGAAAATAAAACGCAAGAAGTGCGTACGAATAATTTGTAAGCTCTACTGCGGGAAACGAACATATGGTACGGATGACACCACGAGTGGCCACAAATTTTGACATGACAAACAGGGTAACGAATCCTACCTGGGACAGTGATCGTGCGACTGAGTTCGCTTTGGACTGGAGCGGGTGTGCAACACATCCGAAGAGTGTGGTGTGGCACCGTGCATGATGCACAGAAAATAACTTTGGTTTTGTAAATAAATGAGAGAGAAGAACCGTGTACAAACCATTTGTAAGTTCCGCTGCCGGAACTAAAACGCACAGCATAGGGAAAACAAAGAATGGCAACGGTAGAAAGTATGCAACGTATCTGATACGAATCGGTTGTAAAGAGAAATGACTGATACGAATCGGTTGTAAAGTGTATGCTACCCCTTGCTCTTAAACCGAACACCTACCAACCACCCATCTCCCCAGGCTAATCAACTGCAGACAAGGCACCAGGTGGGTCTAATTTCCACCTCAATCTGCCAAAGAACCCATACAAACAATACATGCTCATCTCCAAATGGATGAGACGGCAACCCCATGGACAGTGAATTTTATGACCAGTGAAGCCTATGGCGAGTGATATCGGACAACGACCGACAGTGGCTCGGAGGCTTGGATTTACAAATGAATCGTTTGTTTGGCAGAAGGAACTTACTAATGTACTACGCCTGTGCCGAATGATGCTGGGACATGAGCGACAATAGCTCGGAGGCAGGTTTGTTTTGAAAGGGATGCAGGACAGAAAGCATAACGAATTGCAAGATTGCACATGATACGAAAAGGTTTGAATACTACCTGCGACAGTGAGCAGGAACCGCCGACGAAGACCACGAACGGAGAAGCCGCAATGCACTTGCGATCGAATGCGCAGACTTAGGAACATGAAGTGAGCTAGGAAATGTCGGCCCAGTGACGTGCAGTATCGCGCACTGGAACCGATGGTGAGTGTGGGCGAGTGCTCTGTTTAAATAGCCTCCGGGCTTCTCCCATAAACTCAGGCCACCATCTTGGCCTTCTAATATATATATATATATATATGATGCCCTGTACACACGATCGGAGTATCCGATGCTCTAAAATCTGATGGAATTTTTCATCGGAATTCCGTTCAAGCTGTCTTGCATACACACTGTCAGACTAAATTCCGACCGTCCAAAACGCGGTGACGTAAAACACTCAGACGAGCCGAGAAAAATTAAGTTCAATGCTTCCGAGCATGCGTAGGTTTTTTCTCCGTCGGAGTTCCACACAGACAATAGGAAGTTCCTATTGTTTTTTTTTTTCCATCGGACAAATTTAAAACATGTTCTATTTCTAAACACTGATGGAAAAAAGTCAGATGGGGCCCACACACGATCAGAATTTCCGATGAAACAAGTCCATGCTACGAGCCTGGTTCCGCGTCCCTCGTGCTGGAGGGCCCTCCACATGTTGGTCTGCTTGTCCCTACCATCCAAGGTACTGTGCCTATACTGTGTTCATATCACAGGCCATGTTCTGACTTTTTTTAACCCCTCCTTGCTCCACGGATATCACTGCAAGCTAAAGATTATTACTACCTGCGGCTAGAGAGTTAAGATTCACCTGCTTTCCGCTCATTTGTAATTGGATCCTATTTTTATACCTTTTTTATTGCGAACAATAAATGGATTAAGTTCTTTCACTTTTACCAAGAGTCTTCATGTGTTATTATGTATGATCCATGAGCGCTGGATTATAGTGTTTGTATGTTGTGTATTTTGTACTTCCGGGTACAAATTTTTTCCTGCAGCTCAGGTTCTTGGTCCTCTCCTTGTTTTTGATTCTTTGTACTTCCCAAAACATTTGGGTTATTTTTACTCACTACCCACCAATTTAGCGGTTGTGACTGTCGTCGTTGTTTTGCTTCATAGCAGAGTTAACACACTGCTGATAATCCGAGTGAGGATAATTAGTCCCATCACCAAACCTCATGGGGCTTCTCACCCCGTGGATAATGAACTCACCAGAAGTCAAAAGGAAATGCTGATGAGTTCAATATCTACTTGGTGAGAAGCCCCATGAGGTTGCCCAGTGCTCTCTCTCTCTCTCTCTCTCTCTCTCTCTCTCGTGTATATGTTTGTTTTGTCTTTGAGTGAGCTGAAATATGGGACTCATTGGGTGTTCTTTATGCTATATTGGAGCTTAGCTCCAGGGGCCCCAAAAGTAGGGAGTCAAATCCAAAAAAGAGTGAACCAAGTAAAGTAAGGGGTATAAAGAGTTTTCTTTCAAACAAAGGTAATAGATATAATGTGCTGTTTACTATTAGTCAGTGAGTTTTTTTGGCTAATAAAGAACACAGCAAGTAAACTTTGTCACAACCTTGAGGTGGGGTGTATGAATGACTCAAGTAGCTGAACTGAGTTGCATATACTTTGCAAGATAAAAAAATGTTTGTATATAATTGTATTCAGCTTTTTGGCTGGAATTCTGCTTTTAACAATTGTGGGTAAACAGTAAACTATTTATTTTATACTACAGGTCTATATCTGCCCAACAAAACAAAAAGTCAGTCAAGCACAGAACACCAAATTCTGCTAAGTCACGCTATATGGGAACTTTAACCGTATTAGACAAATCGGTCTATGAAAATAATGGTGAGATCGAAGCTGCAGATACTTTGCGTGCGGCTGTTTACCAGGTAATTTGAACATTTACTTGTGTAATTGAAATAATATTACAGAATAGAGAGCCAAACCTAAAATTAGGTCACTCAATACTTGTGTAGTGTACTATCTGTATAACCTGTAATCTGTTTGTTTTTATATTTTCATCAGCAGGACCCATGTGTCTGTTTTCACTTCTTAATTATGTTCTTTATTATAATATTGAAATACTTGAAACTTTAAGAGCCCATTCACACAGGGGCAACACGACTTCCAGCGCGATTTTATGAGGCAACTCAGACACGACCTGAGAATGAATCACAGCGCGACCTGGAGCTATTTACAAGGCAACTCCAAGTTGCCTGCAGGACAGGAGACATTCCAGTGGCCAATCAAACAAGAATCAGCTCTGTGGGAGGGAGGGGGAGGGAGAGTTTTGCCTGATAAATGTATGTTATCTTCCTGGAGAGTCGCTCCTATTAAGACAGTGAGAGGCGACTCCCATTGAAATGAATGGTTACAGGTCGCCTAGGAGTCGGATTGAAGTAGTACAGGGACCTTTTTTGAAGTCTGAGCGACTGCAGTAGTGTGCATAAGGACGGCTCCATTAACTTACATTGATTTCTTCAGCCAGCGCGACCTGAGGCGACTAGGGGCGACCTGGGGCGATTTGGAGTCGGATCCAAAGACGCCCCTGTGTGAATGGGCTCTTAGGTTGATGGAGATATTTTTATCTTGTTTATTTATCTGACAATAACATACAATTTGTGTAGTGTCTATTAGAGCCCTATCAAAAGTACTTCTTTCTGAAATGGATATCCTAAAACTAAGGCCTCGTACACACGACCGATTTTCTCGGCAAGAACCAGCAAGAAACTTGCTGGCAGAGAGGTCTTGCCGAGTAAATCGGTCGTGTGTACGCTGCTATCGGGTTTCTCGTAGAGAAAACCGACAAGAAACCTCGACGAGAAAATAGAGAACCTGCTCTCTATTTTCTCGTCGAGATTCTCGTCGGCATGTTTCTCGACGAGAAAAGTGAGTGTGTGTACACTTACCTGTCCTCCCGGAAGCCCGCGCATGTTCGAAATGAATTCGACGCATGCGCGGTAGCTTCCTAGGCATACGTAGGGTATACCAAGATGGCGGCGACGGCATCGAATGTGACGAGCGCATGCTCGACGTAGTCGATGACGTCACCGCGTACGCTCCTTTCAAAGAACCGCGGGTTCTTTGAAACGAGTGTGTGTACACTCGGCCGGGACAAGTTTCTTGTCCAAGAATCTCGTCGAAAAAAACGACATGTTTTTTTCAACGAGAATCTCGGCCGTGTGTACGAGGCCAATGGGTAATTGCACACGGTACTGATATTCATGGCAGAAGAAACGCAAGGATGGGCTGTATAACACTTGCGAGTATTCGCACATACACGCACACAGGTGTAAAAGTTCTCCTAGCTTGTTATTAGTCAAGGGAACGTGGTATACATGCCTCTGTTCACATACAGTATACGCATAAAAATAATGACCAGCAATGCAGATTTTCATTTTTTTTTTAACATACTGTAAGTAAAAAATAAAAATGCCTGAACGTCTAAAAAAAGTGCAATTTTTAGGGCATCCTATGAGCAGATACCGTCAAATTTTACGTAGCGATCCCTACATGCCGCTATCTATTCCTCTGCAGCTATGATATCGTTCACTAGGCAGATCCTAGTGTCTAGAATCTGAGGTTTCTTCCAGAAAACCGGAATTGGCCTCCTCACTGCGTTTAGAAGGTGGGGCAGTACAGACTTACGATAGTGGCTGAGAGGGATGGTCGGGACATGAATCAGGAGTTTCAGTGGGGAATCAGGTAGTTCGATGTCTAGAATTTATTTTACTTGGGATCTAATGTCCTGCCAGTAGGGTTGTAACCCTGGGCACTCCCACCAAATGTTAGGAATGCACCCCGATGCCCACACTCCCTCCAGCAGGCATCTGACACATTTGGGTAGATCCGAGCCAGCTTTAAGGGAGCTCTATACCAAAGTGTAAGTATCTTATAACCACTCTCCTGCATTTTCGTGTCCACAAAACTAGAATGGGCAAGGCGGTAATGGTGGACAAGTTGGGTCTCAGTGAATACATGCTGCAGGTCCCTCTCCCACTCCCTTATATAATCCGGCTTCCACCTAATCTCTAGTGACTGCAACATTCTATACAACACAGAAATTACAGAGATTGACATGCATAATTTCTCAAACGGGAAAAATTAGTTAAGAGAGCGAACTGCTTGGGGCAGGCTCCGAAGAAAATGCTGGATCTGCCTGTAACGCTATTAGTCAAGAGAAAAACGTCCGTACTGTGCTCTGAGTCAGTAATCCATGGTCTTGCACAAGTCTGCCACATCGTATCTCCCCATCAGCTGCCCAGGATCGAAAGAAGGAAAGGTGTTCCCCCGGAGCAAACCAGGGAAAGCCCTCAAGGGGAATTAAGGGGCAAGCCATCTTTGACTATTCAGGGCATCCCACCATTTCAGGGCATGAAAAGCTGTAGGAGGTGAGCTTAGACAAACCTCGGCCTTCCCGGGGGAGCCAAGGGACATAGGAGAGATTGCGGCCAGCCAATTTTTTTTTTGAGGGGGACCCATAGTTTAGGAGATAAGCTATGATACCAATCCAATATCCGTTGAAGGGAAATTGCCTCAAAGTATTTACAAAGAGCGAGTGTACGCTCATGCCTGCCACCCTTTTAGAGGGCTGCAGGGTGCGAAGGGCCAAACAAGGGCTTTTCCCATTACAGATATATTTTAAAAACAGACTGCTGAGGGTCGAGAAGAAAGACCTGGGTAGAGAGAGAGAGAGAGGCACAATTTGCAAATAAAAAAAAAGAATACGGGGCAACACATTAATTTTCAAGACACTAACTCGGCCCATCCAAAAGAAAGTTGTACGATCCCAACTCTGCAAATCCGCTCTAATGGTGGAGAGCAGTGGGACATAGTTGCATGTGTATAGCTGGTTGCAGTAAGTTGGAAGATGGACACCTAAGTACTTTAGGGAGGTGCCGCACCAGGTGAAGGAGAATGAGGCTTGCAACTGCCTGTGCGTACACTCGAGGGCATGATTAAAGGCAGAATTTTTGATTTAATATAATTGATCTCAAAGTTTGAGAGTGAGTTGAAAACCCTAAGTTCCACCATAATATTAGGGAGAGAAATCAAGGGGTCAGACACATAAAACAGAGCGTCATCTGCATAGGCGGACAATTTATGTTCCATCGGTCCCACAGTAAACCCTTTATTTTCTGGATTCAGGCATATTTTATTAAGCAGGGACTCGAGGGTGAGAGTGAATATGAGAGGGGACAGTGTCGTCTCGTTATAGATAGGAAACGGGTCCGAAAAGATGGCATTTACCTTAATCATAGCTTCTGGGGAGCTATAAAGCGATGCTATTCATGAAAGCATGTTGGAACCTAGGCTCAGCTTAGTCAAGACCGTCTGAAGGTAAGTCCAATCCACCCTGTCAAACACCTTTTCAGTATCAGTGGAAAGCAGAAGACAGGGTGGATGGTCAATCTGCAGTTCAGCCCAATGAATCAGTTGGATCACCCGGTTAGAATTGCCTCTTCCTTCCCTTCCAGCAATAAACCCGGTATCGTCGGTAAGATGGGTTTGAGACGGTTAGCCAAAACCTGTGCCAATATTTTAATGTCCGTATTGAGGAGCTAAATTGGTCTATAATTACCGGGAACGGTATGGTCCTTTCCCTCTTTAGGGATGACCGTAATGTAGGGCCAACAAGAACTTCTAAGGTGTAGCTGAACCCGACGCCAATGTGGTAAAATAGGCACACATCTGGCTTGACAACAGCAAGTGAAACTTACAATTGTAAGCGTTTGTATAATCGTCTGGCTCCGGTCTTTAATAAATGCTGCAAGTTCTGTTGGGGAAATGGGGGCGTCCAACTGATAAATGATTTGGGTGGAAATCTGAGGGAGCTGAGCATTCTACAGGTATTGAAAGATGCCCTTCTGTCTCTCTGTGGAGCCAGGGACGGTATCAGGGAGATGGTAAAGCCTGGCGTAAAAGTCCTTGAAGGTATCTGCTATTTTCGATGAATGTACCACTGTGTGTCCCACCACGGTATGGAGCTTATGGACATGACCGGACGTGCATTGTCATCTAAGGGCTCTGGTGAGCAGTCTCCCGCAGTTATTGCCAAATTCATAATATATGAGAAACGTGCCGTAATCGTACCTGAATTTGAATATCGAGTAGGCTGGCTAGCTCCTGACAGAGAGATTGAAGCTCCGCCGCCAACTCTGAAATAGTGCGCCGCTTGGGTAAAAGCTCTGCTGAGCGAATTTTTATCAGAAGCGATTGCAATTCTCCCTCTCGGGCCTTCTTCAGTCTGGGACCATGGGAGATAAGCTCCCCTCAAACCACTGCTTTGTGCCCTTCCCATATAGAGGCCATCCTTACATGATATCCGTCAAGTTCTCCGCAAAATACAAGGATATAGTGTCGGAAACCCATTTCTGCGCTACTACATAATCTAGAATGTTCTCATTCATATGCCAGCTCCAAGACCGTGCGCCCTAAGACAGCAGGTGCAGGGAAATGGAGACAGGGGCATGATCCAAAATTATAAGGGAGCCAAATGACGCAGCGGAGAGGGACTCAAGGAAAGATTGATCCATCAGCAGAAAGTCCATTTGGGTATACACATCATGAACAGCCGGATAGTAACTGTAGCCGTTTACTGTAGGATGGAGCACTCTCCAGCAGTCAACCAAGCGGTGGGCATGTAGAGATTTACAAAAGTGTTTTAGAAAGGCAAATGAGTGAGTAGAATGACCTGAGGAGGTATCTAAGTGCAGGTCAGGGCTTACATTAAAATCACCCCCTAGTATGAGTTGTCCCTCTCTAAAGGATGACAGGGAACCTAGAACCGGATCTAGAAAGGTGAGCTGCTGTGTATTCGGGGAGTACACTACCGCAAAGGTAAATTTACGCCCAAAAATTGTGCCCTTAAGGAACACATATCTACCATTTGGGTCAACCATATGATCCATAGGGACAAAGGGAGACGGTTTATGAATTGCTATGGCAACCTCTCCGGACTTATGGTGCAGTGAGTTACTCCAGTACCATTGATTTATACAGATGAGTAGGAAGGCGGGGGGCCGAGTCAATATTAAAATGTGTCTCTTGGGATTAAAGAACATGTGCCCCCAGGCGTTTTGCCTCAAGCCACAACTTACTGCATTTGAAAGGCAAGCCCAGACCACGGACATTTGTAGGAGAAGATTTTCAAGGAGGCCATAAGGTGAAGGAATTCAGGGGGTCTACCCAAGCCCTCGCTGGCAATGTAGAGAAACCTGCAGCATGTCAAACCAGAATTTAAGAAGCACTGAAAGAACATAAAACCATGATAAGAACCTAGAAAATAAGACAGTCATAACACAAAAACAACGTAATGCCTGAGGGGCATTTCTGAGTGCAAAAACACCATTGGTTGGTGAACTTCACTCGATAATCTGAGTAAGGAAAGAGCAGGGTCCAGCGAGAGGTCCCAATCGGGAGACATAACTCCAAAGAGTTGACCTACTGGAGGTAGGTGTTGAGGCACAATGTGCGAGTCCAGTGGAGATACCCGCTATCTAAAAGGTACAAGCCTGTACCCCATTTTCTCATGATAAAGTACACAGCAGCCTGGGTGGGAGGACTCTAAGGTGAACTGGGGAAGTCAGCAGGACCTAAATCTATCATTTAGGGTTCCCCTCTTGGAGTAGGGCTGCGGAGCCGAGCGAGAGGAACCACCACGGTTTCTGTTCCGTCCTCTTCGACGTGCAGGGCGCCAAGGCTGTGGGTGAGTGGGAAGTGGGATCTCCGGTGCAGATCGCCAGTCCGGAATCTCCACTGAGGGCAGATCCAGGTCTTTCAGGAATTGAGGCAGGTCATCCTTATTCCGCACGATACATTGCTGGCCATCTTTGGTAACTGACAGGTTAAAGGGAAAACCCCATCAGTTTTGCACCCTGAAGGACCTCTAACAATGGCTTCATGGCTCAGCGATGCATCAAAGTGCGTTGGGAGAGGTCTGGAAAAAAAGGACAATTTTGCACTGTCAAAGTCCACATAACGAGTTCCTCGGACATGAAACATGATGAGCTCTTTCAGGGAGTATTTATGGATCTTGCATATGATGTATCATGGCTTGTCAGGGTCCTCAGATGGCGGGCTGAGTGCCCTATGAGCATGATCGATTTCAATATGCTCGGGTGCCTCCCGGCCCAGGATTTGTTTAGACACCCTGCTGAGTAGGGACTATGTCGCGGGGTGGAGTGGCCTCAGACAGGCCCCTAATACGAATGTTGACTCTGCAGCTCCTGTTTTCCAAATCATGCATTTGATCCAGTAAGGAGTTAATTCTGTAATTTTCAGGGAATTAGTTGACCAGACTGTGTGGACTGCACAGAGAGAACCAAAAACGCATGTAAAGTGAATTATAATGATGTTTTTTAAGATAGGTGATATATAAATAAATACAAACCGTGCAAAACCAACCAAACAACCCACAAACAACAAATCGTATATACAGCAAAGGGCAGTATCAGAATCTTGAACGTAAGCCAGGCCAGGGTCATGCACAGCAGATCAGGAGATGGACAAAGGGGTGTTCCAGAAGCATAAACGTAGCCAGGCCAAGGTCATACACGGGGAGTCAGCAGATGAGGACAGGGAACAAACAAAACAGGGAGAGGGTGGATGGATAGGCTGCAGGACAGGGATCCAAGGAAATCAGGTATGCAAGGTAATCAGGGGGGACAGGTCCAGGAAAGGCTCAGGATGGGGATCAGATCAGGTCAGGTGAGGTACAGGCTCAAGGTCAGAATACAGGCAGCGAGGTCAGGGCTCAAGGAGAGAGATATGAAGGCAAAGTATGTGAGGGCTTGCCGGGTATTTATGAGACTGCAGTAATTGTCCTATGTAACACCTGAACGGAGGAGGTGCTGCCTGCCCCACACTGCCGGAATACACACCGCTTGTGGACGCCGGTACTACGGCCCATGGATCAGACAGTGCCACCAGCAGGTGAGATCCTTTATCATAGATACTGGCTGCAAGAAGGCACCTGCTGGTGGACACTAGTACTGCAATCCATAGAACCAACAGAGCCACCAACGGGTGAACCCTTTCCTGACAGTAATCTTGCGACTTACATTTCTCAGTAAGGGCTTGAAGTTTAGGGGTGATTTCCTCCCAATGTGATTCCAGAGCTTCAACTCTACCCCCAATGTGCACAGTGTTGGCCTGCAGGGCCTCAATGTCCTGTCGTAGGGCTTACTCTACCCTGTGTGCAAATAGCTCCAGGTCAGCCTTGGTGGGGAGGGAGAGGATATGGGAGTGCAGGTCTCTATCCCCTAGGGCATCCCCCATGTCAGAATGTCTGGCTGTCCGAGCAGGAGGGAGAGGTGGGGGGAGGGAGCGAGGGCAGAGGCAGAAGTGGTGAAAGAATAGGGTAGGCTGCACGTGCAGCGTGCTCACCCGGCGCCATCTTGGACGATCCTACTACACCCCAGCAGGTCTCTGTAAAATTTACATCCAGCGAGCCGGAGCAGCCCAGAGGGGTCCGCTATGATAGCGGGGAGGTCCTCCTCTTAGGGGGTATCACTGCGGGTTGAAATCTCCCTCAAACAGCTGCTGCAGGTGCGGATCTTAGAGCGGGTCTCCCGGAGCTCAGTGAGTGCTTGTCCTTGCACTCTCATGTCGCGGCCACGCCCCCTCATGACTTTAACTGATATTTAAAAATATACATACCTAAAGAATTTTAAACTATGAGAGACTGTCTCTCCATTTATTTTCTACCTGCCTAACCACACTGGAAGATCAAACTGGACCGTAAGGGGGAGAAGCAAGGATCCCTGAGAGCCATATTAGATATCAGGAACCGTGGGACAAGTCCCCCTAGAGACCTAAAAGCCTTTGTTGACTCTCCTTTGGAAAAGTTTGAAGATAAATCATAGTTTTGATTAAAATAACACCTGGTGATCTTGCCGTGAAGGTCCTTGTTCAGCCATTTCATGTTATTTGGTTGGCAACACTCTGTCCCGATTTCCTAATTGCTCTTATATGCTGTCACCCTGTCAGTTGCTTCCATTGGAGACTATACGTGGCTGAGACTATGGACCTGCCCTGAGAGATGCCATACAGCCACTGCTGGAGTGCTTACATGAGGACAGGGATTTGCTGCAAAGGGGCTGTAGGAGATCAGTAACACTGACATTCAAAAAAGTATGAAAAAAGTTCTAGTGTATTCTAAAAGAAAAACACAGTAACTGTGTATGATATGCAGGACTTTCACAAACGAAATGATTTGATTGCCTTTAAACTTCACAATTTATTATTCTTGCTGTAAAACTGCCTGATTACTTCCGCAAGCACCAAAGAAGAACACAGCCTCAACTTCTACATTTTACAAAACATTGAGTAATATATTGTGTTTATATGCCCTAAATTTACATTTAGTGTAATTTTTCACTGAAAATATGCATTTGGTAAACAGTTGCATTAATATTGTGTAACATATCATTTCCATAATTTTTTTCTCCTGGGTCTCTGCTTTCAGAAAATATAAAATGTTTGGGGATTTTAACTAATCTTCGGGTCTAAAATGTGCATTTTAGCATGTGTTAATAAGTGGCAAAAATATAGCTCCCATATCTTCTCCCTCCCCACCAAGGCTGACCTGGAGCTATTTGCACACATGGCAATGAAAGAGTTAAAAAGGGTAAGTGGTGGCAGATTATGGGGAAGTCAAATAAGTGTAGTCCCTGCAAAAGAAAGGAAGTTACATGGTGGTGACACAGAAAAGCCTTGATGACCCTTTCTCTCTGGGGATGAAAAACAGTGGTGGTTCAGCAAACAAAATAATAAAATGTATACCCCTTCTGAAATAGTGCCTTAGGCAGGCCATACACAACGAGTTGCAGGAAAGAAATTTGCTTGATTCCCCCATCAACACAGATGGGGAGGGGGAAGCCTTCCCCTGATGGGAGAAGACAATGAATATTGCTAGCTGCTATACCAGTTGCTAGCGATAATCCTATATAAAATTTGGCAGGCTGGTTGTTCGATCAACTTGGGTATTCAGTCTTCCCATACAAAGTTTGAATCTTGGCCGGTTCAGAAGGAACCGGCCGAGATGCGAACCGTCTATGGCCAGTCTAAAGCCCCGTACACACGGCCCGACTTTTGGCCAACAAAATTCATTTTGAGCAAGTTGGACCAACAATCCGACCGTGTGTACGCTCCATCGGACAAACTTTTTTTTTGCTTTTTTCTTCTTTTCATCGGACAAAAGTTGAGTCTGCAAACGGACAAACTTTTGCCCAACAAAAGTCCGATGGAGCAAAGTCCGACCGTGTGTACAGAAAACCATCGGACTTTTGTCCGATGGACAAAACAACTAATGTTAAAATCAACCAACAATAGAAGAAGTTGACCAAAGGGTGGCGGTAAAGAGCAGAAAAGAGCAGAAAAACCACGTGATGTTGCAAAAAGTTTTGGGAAAGTTTGCAGAAAAGTCAGAGCGTGTGTATGCTATGGGTGTTCCCGACCAACTCCGTTCAGACAAAAAAAACACGGAAAAGTCAGATGGAAGTCCGACCGTGTGTACGAGGCTTTAGTCTGTCTTTGTACTATCCTGCACAACAGCATTTAACTGGGGATGGGCAGCTCTGTAAACCAATCAATGCATTTCACTTTGAATCTAATTAATTTGTTGGTTGGAGGAGAGAACAAATCTGGGACCTCAACAGTAGCAGCTATTCCTTCGCCACCGTAACAAGGACCTTTTTTTTTTTTTTGGAATATGGGGTCTGGGAGGTAGGTTTGGCCTAGAAAACTGACTTTTTTTAAATATGCAATTTTTTTAGATTTGCAAAAAAAGTTTAATTTTGTATTTAGCTGTTTTTCTGCCTGTACACTTTAACACAGTGGCATAACAACAACACAGGTCACATGAGTCACCACTGAAGCTGGCATCAAAGGAATGTGTGACTTTTAATGTTACCCTCTGCTCATCTAATACTCACTCCTATTCTTTTAGAATGATTCCGATCAGGGATGCTGACAGTTCAATAGGAGTTTCAAAACTGTTTTTTTTTTTAAAGATGTTAAGATCTCTAGAAATAAAAAATAAAAAAAAACTGAAAAGAAAGCTTGGATCTATTGAATATTTAGGTTCGTGAATAAAAGGTGCTTTTGTCCTAAACCAAGGCCTGGTGCAGATCCTTTTAAAATGTATTTAAAACTATTTTCCCCCAATACTAGTTTTACAGGAGCCACACTTAACATTTAAAGTATGTCCTTCTGGGATCACATTGTGAGGATAAGCCTTTATTATTGTCTTTGTTTCCTCAACACTTCATGAAAATTCTCCATCCCTTGCAGCTGTAACTAGACCTATGGATTCATATTTTGTACAGAACCATTATGCCCATTTAACAAAATGTTATATTTTATTTTAAAATTTAAAGAGTTAAAAGAACATTCATTGAATTGTGTTAACCTGTAAATTATTACATTTCAGAAGATAGTCGAGTCATAACTAAAAGCTCCTTTCTAATGTGTAATATTGTATTAGGAAACAGTTTTTTTACTGTACTGTATGTACAGTTTGTGATATAAGTATGTATGTGGGAGCAGCCATTCTCTAGGAAGATTCTGTTTCCATGCTTATTAGTGCCCTAAATAATAAATTCAGTACACGTTAATTATCAGGACTTAAAATTCATTAACCAAATTAAAGTGGAATTAAACCCATCAATTCAGCTGTTTCCCAAAACAGTTACAATCAAGGCATGCTGTAAAAAAAAAAAATGACTGTCACAACTGATTGTACTCTCAACCAAACTGTTAAGCCATCAAATGGCTGGTGCTATAATTAGTAAAAGACGCAAAGGTGATGTGCCTCTCTCACCGTGCATCTAACCCAATGGTTCCTAAGACCATTTGAAACTACTTGAAGTAGTTTCAAAGGTTTTTTCCCTAAAATAACAAACATGTTATACTTACCTGCTCTGTACAATGGTATTGCACAATGTGCCCCAAACCTCCTTTACAGGGATCCCCCACCGGTGCGCTAGGCTCCTCCTCTTCTCTGAATGTCCCCATGACAAACCACTTGCTAACCTGCCAAAATGTATTTATATCTATTTTCTTCCCCAAATCACACAATTTTCAACAAGATTTAGGCTTTTGTTTTTGTTTGGTGACATAACTGCACAATGGCAGCTGCAGATCAAATGGATGCTAAGATGGCAGCTTCCTTGGCTGTAAAAGATGGGAAGGTTTGGTCCTGCTTGTTTTGAAGCAAACTGGAAGCAAATGGATTGTGTTAACTGATTTAAACTAAAAGTTCAATAGATGAAAAAGCTGGGTTTTTGACTTGCTTTAACATCCTTTTCCTGGAGTTTAATGGACCAGAGGGTCAGAATGAATTTTGAGACAACTGGATTATACTGCTGCCTACCATAGAAATGGACACTGGCAAATAAAAATGCTGTTAGCCACCCATGTAGAACCTATTCCACCCCATCATACTTTAGATTCATGCTAAAGCAGTAGTAGGAGTTCTCAATAAGACAGAGAGGTGGGGCCTGTGTTTCTTTTAACCACTTAACGACCGCCAACTGTAATTATACGTCGGCAGAATGGCACGGACAGGCACAATCACGTGCCGGCACGTGACTGCCTTCGTATAGTTGGGGGGTCCGATCGGACCCCCCTTCTATACAGTGAGCAGTGGTTATTTGTTCGGGAGCGATCCGTGATGAGGGGACGGCCGCTCGATTCCAGTCACCCCCTCGCGATCGCTCCCGGCGAATGAAAACCTTCCTCTGCCTGTGTAATGTAAACACAGGCAGAGGAAGTGATGTCATCTCTCCTCGTGGCGGTCTTTTCGATCCGGCGCGAGGAGAGAAGACATCTCACAGTAAGTGCACCAACAGCCCACTGACACCAGTACACGTAGGCACACTTTTCACCCCCCAGTCACCCCCAGATCACCCCCAGTACCCCCAGTCACAGTGCACCGTTTGCAGTGATAATTTTTTTACTGATCACTGCAATCAGTGTCATTTGTGACAGTAAAAAGTTGCAGGGCAGTTAGGTTTAGGTCCAGGGTAGCCCCCTAACCCCCCCTAATAAAGGTTTAACCCCTTGATCGCCCCCCAGGTAACCCTTTCACCCCCTAACGCCAGCGTCACTAAGCGATCGTATTTCCGATCGCTGTATTTAGTGCCGGTGGTGCCCTAGAGAGCCAGTTATTTATTTTTAGTTTCGCCGCAGGTTTTTATAGCGTCAGGTACCCCCATATATTATTTTAACCCCCTGATTGCCCCTAGAGTTAACCCTTTCACCAGTGATCACCGTATAAGTTTTACTGGTGACACTGGTTAGCCAGTTAGTTATTTAGTTATTTAGGTTACCCGTCAGGTTTTTATATAGCGTCAGGTACCCTCATATATAACCTAATAAAGGTTTTAACCCCCCCTAGTTAACCCTTTCACCAGTGATCACCATATAAGTTTTACAGGTGACACTGGTTGGTTAGTTTGCTTTTTATAGCATCAGGGCACCCACCGTATATAACCCAATAAAGGTTTAACCCCCTGATCGCTAGGGATGAGCTTCGTGTTCGAGTCGAACATACGTTCGACTCGAACATCGGCTGTTCGATCGTTCGACGAAGATCGAACGATTTGGGCCGTTCGCGCCAAATTCGAGTGACGCGAATGGCCCACAATGCACTACGCCATCGCAGTGTCATCCAGGCGCTGTGATTGGCCAAGCATGCACTGTGACCCCGCATGCTTGGCCAATCACAGCGCCGGCAGCGAGGAGAGCAATGATTGGCCACAGGCAGGATGCCTGTGGCCAATTATTGCTGAGGGTGTTTAGTACACGCCCCACACTATAAAAGGCCGCCAGCACGGCGGCCTAGTGTAGTGTGTTCCGGAGCAGGGAAAGACAAGCATAGGCAGGGACAGTGACATTTATTTCTTTCTTGCTTAACCTGGATTCCTTTAGTTTAGGGAAAGAGAAGGATAGGTAGGGAGAGTGTCCGTGTGTTTTACTGTGCGAGTCCTTGTTTCTAGGGACAAAGAAGGAAAGTGAGGGGAATTCTCCTTGTGCTATAGTGTGCTTTAAAAAAACATTTTTTCTAGGGACAGAAAACTCTAGGTAGGGAGAGTGTCAGTTTCTTTCACTGTGCCAGTCCTTGTTTCTAGGGACAAAGAAGGAAAGTGAGGGGAATTCTCCTTGTGCTATAGTGTGCTTTAAAAAAACATTTTTTCTAGGGACAGAAAACTGTAGGTAGGGAGAGTGTCAGTTTCTTTCACTGTGCCAGTCCTTGTTTCTAGGGACAAAGAAGGAAAGTGAGGGGAATTCTCCTTGTGCTATAGTGTGCTTTAAAAAAACATTTTTTCTAGGGACAGAAAACTGTAGGTAGGGAGAGTGTCAGTTTCTTTCACTGTGCCAGTCCTTGTTTCTAGGGACAAAGAAGGAAAGTGAGGGGATTTCTCCTTGTGCTATAGTGTGCTTTAAAAAAACATTTTTTCTAGGGACAGAAAACTGTAGGTAGGGAGAGTGTCAGTTTCTTTCACTGTGCCAGTCCTTGTTTCTAGGGACAAAGAAGGAAAGTGAGGGGATTTCTCCTTGTGCTATAGTGTGCTTTAAAAAAACATTTTTTCTAGGGACAGAAAACTGTAGGTAGGGAGAGTGTCAGTTTCTTTCACTGTGCCAGTCCTTGTTTCTAGGGACAAAGAAGGAAAGTGAGGGGATTTCTCCTTGTGCTATAGTGTGCTTTAAAAAAACATTTTTTCTAGGGACAGAAAACTGTAGGTAGGGAGAGTGTCAGTTTCTTTCACTGTGCCAGTCCTTGTTTCTAGGGACAAAGAAGAAAAGTGAGGGGATTTCTCCTTGTGCTATAGTGTGCTTTAAAAAAACATTTTTTCTAGGGACAGAAAACTGTAGGTAGGGAGAGTGTCAGTTTCTTTCACTGTGCCAGTCCTTGTTTCTAGGGACAAAGAAGGAAAGTGAGGGGAATTCTCCTTGTGCTATAGTGTGCTTTAAAAAAACATTTTTTCTAGGGACAGAAAACTGTAGGTAGGGAGAGTGTCAGTTTCTTTCACTGTGCCAGTCCTTGTTTCTAGGGACAAAGAAGGAAAGTGAGGGGATTTCTCCTTGTGCTATAGTGTGCTTTAAAAAAACATTTTTTCTAGGGACAGAAAACTGTAGGTAGGGAGAGTGTCAGTTTCTTTCACTGTGCCAGTCCTTGTTTCTAGGGACAAAGAAGGAAAGTGAGGGGAATTCTCCTTGTGCTATAGTGTGCTTTAAAAAAACATTTTTTCTAGGGACAGAAAACTGTAGGTAGGGAGAGTGTCAGTTTCTTTCACTGTGCCAGTCCTTGTTTCTAGGGACAAAGAAGGAAAGTGAGGGGATTTCTCCTTGTGCTATAGTGTGCTTTAAAAAAACATTTTTTCTAGGGACAGAAAACTGTAGGTAGGGAGAGTGTCAGTTTCTTTCACTGTGCCAGTCCTTGTTTCTAGGGACAAAGAAGGAAAGTGAGGGGAATTCTCCTTGTGCTATAGTGTGCTTTAAAAAAACATTTTTTCTAGGGACAGAAAACTGTAGGTAGGGAGAGTGTCAGTTTCTTTCACTGTGCCAGTCCTTGTTTCTAGGGACAAAGAAGGAAAGTGAGGGGAATTCTCCTTGTGCTATAGTGTGCCAAAGCATTCCTCATCAACCATCTTTGAAATCCTTGTTTTTTGGACAGTCAGGGAAATTGTCGTTGTGCTATTCTGTGCAAAAGCAATAATCCTCAACCATATTTAGAAATCCTTAAGTAAAGGGACAGAGAAGGACACCTGAAGGTAGCCCTTATTGCTTTTTCCCCATCTCCCTGCAGGCCATCTATTAGAATGTCTGGAAGGCAAACAAGGAGAGGCAGACAGTCAGGAGGCAATAAAAGAGGGCAAGCAGGCTCTGTGTCTGGGGGCAACAGTGCTGGTCGTGGACGCGGTGCATTGTCATCAGCACATGGCCATGGGACACGCTTGTCCTTCTTTTCGGCAGCTGGACATGTTGAGCCACATCATGCCGAAGACTTGGTAGAGTGGATGACCAAGCCCTCCTCCTCCTCCTCATCCTCTCTCACCCAGGCTCAGGGTACTGGCAAAGCAGCTGCCAAAGCGTCCTCTTCCCTGGTATCAATGTCAGACTCATCATCAGTCACTCCTTCCCTAGACCCACCATGTCCTCCTCCTGAGGAGTCCCCCGAACTGTTTGAGCACAGTGTTGGGTACATGCTCCAGGAGGATGCCCAGCGTTTCGAAGGGTCTGATGATGAAACCCAGCTACAGGAAGGCAGTAGCGTGAGAGCAGACAGAGGGGATGCTCAAGAAGGACACCAATCTGGCAGTCATGTTCCAGCAGCTGCAGCATACTGCCAGATTGGCTCCAGTGATGAGGAGGGAGGGGATGATGAGGTCACTGACTCCACGTGGGTGCCTAATAGGAGAGAGGAGGAGGAGGAGGATGAGGAGGAGGCACATCTCCAACGAGGCAGGATGCCCTTTGGTGGCCAGCGTAAGGGCAGTACACCAACGGAATCACACCGCAGAGCTCCGCCTGTGCAGGGCGCTGCCTCTGCCCGTCATTCAAAAAGTTCCTTGGTGTGGGCCTTTTTTGAGGCTAGTGCATCAGATCGCACAGCTGCTGTTTGCAACATATGTCTCAAGCGTATATCGCGTGGCCAAAACATCAGCCGCTTGGGTACCACATGCCTGACCAGACATATGTTGACCTGCCATGCAGCTCGTTGGCAAGCCTACCTCAAAGACCCACACCAAAGAACAAAGCGGACCTCTCCTTGCACCGCATCAGCTGGGATCTCCAACCCCACTATAACTTCAGTCCTCTCTGAAACATGCACTGAGAGGAATGAAGGTGTAGAATTAGGTGTGTCACAGCCAAGTACTTGCGGCCACTCTGCTAGCAGTACACCGACGTCCGATTCTAGCAGGCAAATTTCCCTGCCCCAGCTGCTGGACCGTCGAAAGAAGTTCACTCCCAGCCATCCACATGCCCAGCGGTTGAATGCTAGCTTGGCTAAATTGCTAGCGCTTCAACTGCTGCCTTTTCAGTTGGTAGACTCGGCCCCCTTCCGTGAGTTTGTGCAATGTGCGGTTCCTCAGTGGCAGGTTCCCAAACGCCACTTTTTCTCACGGAAGGCTATTCCGGCTCTCTACCGGCATGTGGAAGGCAATGTCTTGGCCTCGCTGGACAGGGCGGTCAGCGGTAAGGTGCATATTACCGCTGACTCATGGTCCAGCAGGCATGGACAGGGACGTTACCTTTCTTTCACGGCCCATTGGGTCACTCTTTTGGCAGCTGGGAAGGATGCAGGACAAGGTGCAGTAGTGTTGGAGGTTGTTCCACCGCCACGCCTCCAAAATGCTACTACTGGTTGTGACACACCTCTCTCCTCCACCCCCTCCTCTTCTTCTTCCTCCATGGCCTCTTCCTGTGGTTTGTCCTATGAACCAGCGGTGCTCCGTAGCCGTTCACGGGGCTACGCAAGTACGCAGGCAAAAAGATGCCATGCCGTGCTTGCGCTGGTGTGTTTGGGGGACAGAAGCCACACTGGGGCAGAGGTCCTGTCTGCTCTGCAGGGCCAGGCCGAGAGGTGGTTGACGCCACGCCAGCTTAAGCCAGGAATGGTGGTTTGCGACAATGGCACCAACCTCCTCTCCGCCCTCCGACAGGGACAACTGACCCATGTGCCCTGTGTGGCTCACGTCCTTAACCTGGTGGTGCAGCGGTTCTTGGGCAGGTACCCGGGCTTACAGGATGTCCTGAGGCAGGCCAGGAAAGTCTGTGTGCATTTCCGCAGATCTTATAATGCCAGTGCTCGCCTGGCTGAGCTGCAAAATGAGTTGAACCTGCCCAAGAACCGCCTTATATGTGACATGCCCACCAGGTGGAACTCAACGTTGGCCATGCTGCAGCGGCTGCACACGCAGCAGAGGGCCATCAATGAGTACCTGTGCGACTACGGCACCAGGACAGGGTCAGGGGAGCTTGGTTTTTTTTCTCCACGCCAGTGGGGCATGATCAGGGATGCATGCACTGTCCTGGCACCATTTGAGGAGGCCACGAGGATGGTGAGCAGTGACAGTGCATGCATCAGTGACACTGTACCTCTTGTCCACCTGTTGGAGCACACGCTGCGTGGAATAATGGACAGGGCACTTGAGGCAGAACAGAGGCAGGAAGAGGAGGACTTCCTTGCCTCTCAAGGCCCCCTTTACCCAGACAGTGTTCCTTCTGTCCCACCCATCGCACAGGAAGAGGAAGAGGAGGAGGAGGAGGAGGAGGAGGAGGATTGTGTCAGCATGGAGGTGGATGCTGGCACTCAGCATCATCAGCAGCAGTCTTTTAGGGATGATTTACAGTCCCAAGAAACCAGTGGACTTGTACGTGGCTGGGAGGAGGTGGCTGCGGATCATGTCGTCCTTAGTGACCCAGAGGACTCCGGAGCGAATGCCTCAGCAAACCTACGCTGCATGGCCTCCCTGATCCTGCAAAGTCTGCGGAAGGATCCTCGTATTCTTCGGATCAAGGAGAGGGACCATTACTGGCTGGCCACTCTCCTTGATCCACGGTACAAGGGTAAGGTTGCGGACCTTATGTTACCTTCGCAGAGGGAGCAGAGGATGAGACAACTCCGGGAGGCCTTGCAGAAAGGTCTGTGCAACGCGTTCCCAGAGACTGGGAGGTTACAAACTCCTGGTCCTGGACAACGAGTTGCTGAGGCTTCGGCCAGTCAAAGAAGGAGCGGTGGGGAAGGTGGCCGTCTGACCGATGCGTTCAGACAATTCTTTAGTCCGCAGCCCCAAAGTATGATCGGTTCCAGCAACCATCGCCAGCGTCTGATAAACATGGTGCAGGAATATCTAGGGGCAAGGTCAGACTTGGACACCTTCCCCACCGAAAATCCTCTGGCTTACTGGGTCTTGAGGATGGATCACTGGCCAGAGCTTGCACAGTATGCAATTGAGCTACTGGCCTGTCCTGCATCCAGCGTTCTTTCGGAACGCACATTCAGTGCTGCTGGAGGATTTGTCACGGATCACAGGGTGCGCCTGTCCACCGACTCGGTTGATCGACTGACTTTCATCAAGATGAACCAGTCTTGGATCACCACCAGCTACCACACACCTGATGCTGATATAACAGACTAATTGATTTTAACATGTCACATCCCTTCAAGACTGATGCTGATGCTGAGTGCCTGTGCTGTTATGTTGACTGGCTATCCTCCTCCTCCGAGTCCTCAATGATACGATTGATGATGATAGCTTGGAAGATCATTTTTGTTTATGGGTGCCGCCACCAGTGGCTAAGGCCCAATTTTTCAGCCCCTGTTTTACAGGGGCGTGTAATTACAATTTTTTTAGCAATAATTTGCCATAGGGCTCATTGCTGTGCTCCAAGTACAGTATCTGTGAGGGGTTGGAGTGTTGTGGCACCAGTGCCTAAGGCCCAATTTTTCAGCCCCTGTTCAACAGGGGCATGCAATTACAATTCTTGATCTAATAATTCACAGCAGGGCCCATTGCTGCACCCACCAAGAGTAACTCTGAGGGCTTACAGTGTTGTGGCAACGCCACCACCACCACCACCACCACGAAAGGCCCAATTTTTCAGCCCCTGTTCAAAAGGGGCATGTAATTACAATTCTTGATCTAATAATTCACAGCAGGGCCCATTCCTGCACCCACCAAGAGTAACTCTGAGGGCTTACAGTGTTGTGGCAACACCACCACCACCACCACCACGAAAGGCCCAATTTTTCAGCCCCTGTTCAAAAGGGGCATGTAATTACAATTCTTGATCTAATAATTCACAGCAGGGCCCATTCCTGCACCCACCAAGAGTAACTCTGAGGGCTTACAGTGTTGTGGCAACACCACCACCACCACCACGAAAGGCCCAATTTTTCAGCCCCTGTTCAACAGGGGCATGCAATTACAATTCTTGATCTAATAATTCACAGCAGGGCCCATTGCTGCACCCACCAAGAGTAACTGTCAGGGCTTACAGTGTTGTGGCACCAGCACCACCATCAAAGGCCCAATTTTTACTACCACTGTTCAACAATTATATGTAATTAAAATTCCTGATATAATAGTTGACAGCAGGGCGTTCCAGCACCAACCAAGAGTAACTGTGAGTGCTTACAGTGTTGTGCCAACACCAACAACTAAGGGGCCTATTTCTGCAGAGTATATACGGCAGGTCCCTACTTTCAAACATCCAACTTACAAACGACTCCTACTTGCAAACGCAAGAAGACAACAGGAAGTGAGAGGAAATCTACCCCTAGGAAGGAAAATTCTCTCCTGTAAGAATAAATATGGGAGAAAGGTGTCTCCTCTGTACTGATGCTTTATCAGCAATCCTTGTTTCAAGAAAAACACCACATTTCAAAAATAGTTGACATTGGGACGGAAAGTGAGGTGAAATGTTCTGAACAGGGGTACAGACAGCAAAACAAATGTTACAGGGGTGATAACCCTTACCTATGTTTTCCAAAAAGTTTAAAAATAGATTTTTGGGCTGGAGCTACACTTCAACAATGTACCTGTTCAAAATTACAAACAGATTCTACATAAGAACAAACCTACAGTCCCTGTCTTGTATGCACCGCCTGTATACGGCTGTTCAGAGTATATAGGGCCTTTTTTATTTTATGTGCGGGGTTCCCCTTAATATCCATACAAGACCCAAAGGGGCTGGTAATGGGCTGGGGTAGGGGGGGGGGGTCATGGGGTAGCTATGCCATTTTTCTTAAAGATTTTCATCCATATTACCGGGACCAGACATTACATTAAAGCCGCAAGCAGTTTTAAATGGCTTTTTTTCCCTTTAGAAGTGTCATTTTGTGCAGGGACAGTTCTAAACACGGGAAACACGTGGCACTTCACAGGCATACTTTAGACACCCCCCAGGTACGATATTTAAAGGAATATTTGACTTTTTTTTTTCACTTTATGCATCATTAAAATGACTGCTCCCGAAAAACGACCGTTTTTAAAACTTCTTTTTGCATTGATACATGTCCCCTGGTGCAGAACCCGGGTTCCCAAACCCTTTTTAGGACAAGAACATGCATAATAGTTGTTATAATTAGCACTTTAGAATCCGAACGTTCGCATCCATTGTATTTAATAGGGTTCTAATGTTCGTACGAACTTTCGGTCCGTTCGCGGGTTCTGGTGCGAACCGAACCCGGGGGTGTTCGGCTCATCACTACTGATCGCCCGGCGGCTGATATCAATTAGGTTTTAGCGCCAGAGAGGGTCTGCGTCGCCCCAGGCAGCGTTAGGCTAGTGCCAGTAACGCTAACACCCACGCGCAAAGCATACACCTCCCTTAGTGGTATAGTATCTGAACAGATCAATATCTGATCTGATCAGATCTATACTAGCGTCCCCAGCAGTTTAGGGTTCCCAAAAACGCAGTGTTAGCGGGATCAGCCCAGATACCTGCTAGCACCTGCGTTTAGCCCCTCCGCCCAGCCCAGCCCACCCAAGTGCAGTATCGATCGATCACTGTCACTTACCAAACACAACACACATAACTGCAGCGTTCGCAGAGACAGTCCTGATCCCTGCGATCGCTAACAGTTTTTTTTTTTAAGCGTTTGATACATTTGCTGACAGTCAGGTGCTTTTTTACCTGTGAATCTTACTAGTGTACCCCTAAATTTAGAGCCCAAAATGGCAAGACGAAGGTACACTAGTAAAGAGGCCTACGAGATTCTGAGCATGACAGATAGTGAAGAGGAGGTCACGCATCTGTCAGATTCAGGCTCAGAATATCTTCCCGTAGAAGACAGTGAAGTCAGCGGCTCCATTTCAGATAGCTCTGACGACGAAGATGAGGTCCCTGCTAAGGTCAGGCGTACCCGATCCCGATCTTTTGAGGTTGTTGAGGAGCAAGAACCGCAGGTCTCTCGTATCATGGAGCAGAGTAGTACTAGCGCCGCTATTCCTTCTGGTGAATTGGCAAGCACCAGCCGCCTAGTACAGCCTGGGCGTACATCCAGCACTGCAGTATCACGTGGTGACGTGGCGAGTCCCATGAGTGCAGTTCAAGCTGGCGAGGTGGCAAGCACAAGTAGTGTCCCACTGCCACCAAGAAGACAAAGGCAGGCCCGTCGTGCCCATAGTGCCCTTCCTGCAGAATTCGCCTATCCTGATTGGGTCCCCACCACTTCTGCAGAACCCGTACTTCCCCCATTCACTGCCCAACCCGGTATTCGGGTGGAAACAGCTGATTTTATGCCAATTGATTTTTATTCGCTGTTTTTCACGGAAGATCTCTATAGATCTATTGTGGACCAGAGTAATTTATATGCTGGTCAATTCATCGCCGCTAGTCCCCAGTTGCCTTCCATTGCCAAAGATTGGAAACCAATTACGGTTTCCGAATTTAAGACCTTTCTGGGCCTTTCCCTCAACATGGGCACACATAAATTCCCGTCATTGCGTGCTTATTGGTCCATGCACCCAATTGACCACATGCCCGTGTTCTCTGCCTCCATGCCCAGGAAACGATACGAGCAGATTTTGCGGTTCATTCACTTCAGCGACAATGAACTTTGTCATCCACGTGGAGACCCTGAATACGACCGGCTCTACAAAATTTGGCCCCTCATAAACCACTTCAACGAACGTTTTGCAGCCTTGTTTATTCCCGATCAAGTTGTCTGCGTTGATGAGTCCCTGATTAAATTTTCTGTCCGCTTGTCTTTCAAGCAGTACCTTCCCAGCAAGCGTGCCAGATACGGGGTCAAGCTCTATAAGTTCTGTGACAGGGCAACAGGCTATGTATGGAGCTTTACGGTTTATGAGGGAAAAGACAGTCGGGTTAAGCCGGTCAACTGCCCGGATTACATAGGGAGCGCTGGCAAGATAGTGTGGAACTTGGTGTCACCCTTATTCGGAAAGGGGTACCACTTGTATGTGGACAATTATTACACGAGCGTGCCACTGTTTAGTCACTTGTTTGATCATCAGATTGGAGCATGTGGCACCGTGCGACCTAATCGCCGGGGCTTTCCCCAGAGGCTTGTAGATTCCCGTCTTAGGCTGGGGGAGAGAGCCTGCTTGAAGTGTAATAACTTGCTCGCTATGAAGTGGAGGGACAATAAGAATGTTTTCCTTCTTACCTCCCTTCATGCAGACACAACAGTCCAAATTCGTACGGCGACTGGTGTTGTGGAGAAAGCCCTTTGTGTCCACAAATATAACAAAAATATGGGAGGGGTGGACCTCAACGACCAGTTGTTGGCGCCGTATCTAATTGACCGTAAGGCGAGACGCTGGTACAAAAAAGTGTCTCTATCCTTATTCCAATTGGCTTTGCTGAACGCTCATGTGCTATACAGAGCTTCAGGCGGGACTTTATCTCTTCTAAAATTCCAGAATGAGATAGTCACAGAACTCCTGTATCCAGGCGGTTCTGCACCTCACCATCCCCTACCAAATGCAGTAAGCCGGCTGCATGAGAGGCATTATCCGTATGTCCTCCAGAGTACCCCTACCCAACGAACCCCCCAAAAAAGATGTTGTGTCTGTAGCAAGCGCGGATTTAGGCGTGACACCCATTGTTTTTGTCCACTCTGTCCTGACAATCCTGGTCTTTGCATTGGTGAATGTTTTGAACGCTTCCACTCAAAGCCCACGTTCACACTGGGGCTGCAGGAGTGAAGCCTGCGAGTTCAGCTGAACTCGCACGATTTCACTCCCGCTGGCAGTCCCGAGTTCGGCCGCGATTTCAAAGACATCTGAAACAGATGTCAATGTAAATCGTGGCTGAAATCACAAAAAGTAGTACAAAAACTACTTTTTGTAATCGGTGCAGCGCCGCAGATGCGGCGTCGCACCGATTAGGACGGTGCCATTGGCCGCAATTTGCGGCAAATTTCGCCGATTTGACATGCGATTTGACATGTCAAATCGCATGTCAAATCGCACCAGTGTGAACCAGGGCAAAAGTGAAGTTTTAGCGTAGGGTACAGCATTTCACAGACTAGGACACACTTACACAGGGTCTCCCAAGATGCCATCGCATTTTGAGAGACCGGAACCATTACAGTTGTTAAAGTTACAAAAAAAAGTGTAAAAAAAACAAAAAACAAAAAACACAAAAAAAAATTAAAAAAATAGTTGTCGTTTTATTGTTCTCTCTCTCTCTCTCTCTCTCTCTCTCTCTCTCTCTCTCTCTCTCTCTCTCTCTCTCTCTCTCTCTCTCTATTTTCTCTCTATTGTTCTGCTCTTTTTTACTGTATTCTATTCTGCAATGTTTTATCATGCTTGCTTTTCAGGTATGTAATTTTTTGTTTTCAGGTGCGCCATTCAGCTGCAGCGCGGAATTATTTATCTTGACAGCATCAGCGTTTGCTCCCACGATACATAAAGCCGTGACTCCAGTGCTGTAGGAGGTGATTTCACCACCACAGTTAAAAAAAAGAGCATATATGCCGAAGCATGGGGGCAGCAGGGGCGGAGGAGCGATTTTGCTCCTAATGCCGCGTACATACGGTCAAAATTCCGACGGAGGCTTGCCCGTGGAAAAGTCAGACCGTGTGTACGCGGCATAACCTTTTATGCCGCGTACATACGGTCAAAATTCCGACGGAGGCTTGCCCGTGGAAAAGTCCGACCGTGTGTACGCGGCTTAACTTTTTTGCGGGAGGATGCCCCCATGCTTCGGCATATATAAATGGTGCATGTATGCCCATCATTAGAAGTGGGTGGATGAAGGGAGGTATTCTAATGGTGGGCATACCCACCAATCAATCTCTTTTTTTTCGTTCAGCCAACAGGCTGCATGAAATAAAAGATTACAATACATGTCCAACAAGGACCAGCAACGTACTGGTGCCTGTGGGTTTAGGTATCATCTTGGTATCATTATTTTCAGCCAGCGGCCGGCTTTCATGTAAAAGCAATCCTATCAGATAATTAGCCTCTAGACTGCTTTTACAAGCAGTGGGAGGGAATGCCCCCCCCCCCGGATATAAACGGCGCCATTGGGAAATTGGGAAAGCATTTTATCACACCGATCTTGGTGTGGTCAGGTGCTTTGAGGGCAGAGGAAAGATCTAGGGTCTAACCCCCCAATTTTTTTTAAAAAAAGAGTACCTGTCACTGCCTATTGCTATCATAGGGGATATTTACATTCCCTAAGATAACAATAAAAATGGTAAAAAAATAAAATATATGGAAGGAACAGTTTAAAAATAAAATAAAAAAGCAAAATAAATAATAAAAAAAAAAAAAAAAAAAAGCACCCCTGTCCCCCCCCCCCTGCTCTTGCGTAAAGGCGAACGCAAGCGTCGGTCTAGCGTCATATGTAAACCGCATTTGCACCATGCATGTGAGGTATCACCGCGAAGGTCAGATCGAGGGCAGTAATTTTAGCAGTAGACCTCCTCTGTAAATCTAATGTGGTAACCTGTAAAGGCTTTTAAAGGCTTTTAAAAATGTATGTAGTTTGTCGCCGCTGCGCGTTTGTGCGCAATTTTAAAGCATGTCGTGTTTGGTATCCATGTACTCGGCCTAAGATCATCTTTTTTATTTCATCAAACATTTGGGCAATATAGTGTGTTTTAGTGCATTAAAAATAAAAAAAGTGTGGTTTTTCCCCAAAAAATGCGTTTGAAAAATCGCTGCGCGAATACTGTGTGTAAAAAAAAAATGCAACACCCACTATTTTAATCTGTAGGGCCTTTGCTTTAAAAAAATATATAATGTTTGGGGGTTCAACGTAATTTTCTTGCAAAAAAAAATATGTTTTCATGTAAACAAAAAGTGTCAGAAAGGGCTTTGTCTTCAAGTGGTTAGAAGAGTGGATGATGTGTGACATAAGCTTCCTAATGTTGTGCATAAAATGCCAGGACAGTTCAAACCCCCCCCCCCAAATTACCCCATTTTGGAAAGTAGACACCCCAAGCTATTTGCTGAGAGGCATGTTGAGCCCATTGAATATTTTTTTGTTTTTGTCCCAAGTGATTTAATAATGACAAAAAGAAAAAAAAATGTACCAAAAGTTGTCACTAAATGATATATGGCTCAAACATGCCATGGGCATATGTGGAATTGCACCCCAAAATACATTGTGTTGCTTCTCCTGAGTACGGGGATACCACATGTCTGAGACATTTTGGGAGCCTAGCCGCGTACAGGACCCCGAAATCCAAGCATCGCCTTCAGGCTTTCTAAGGGTGTAAATTTGATTTCACTCCTCACTGCCTATCACAGTTTCAGAGGCCATGGAATGCCCAGATGGCACAAACCCCCCCAAATGACCTAATTTTGGAAAGTAGACACCCCAAGCTATTTGCTGAGAGGTATGTTGAGTATTTTGCAGATCTCGCTTTTTGTCACAAAGTTTTGAAAATTGAAAAAAGAAAAAAAAAATGTTCTTTCTTAATTTTCAAAAACAAATGGGAGCTGTAAAATATTCAACATGCCTCTCAGCAAATAGCTTGGGGTGTCTACTTTCCAAAATGGGATCATTTGTGGGGGGTTTGTGCTATCTTAGCATTTTATGGCCTTCAAAACTGTGATAGGTAGTGAGGAGTGAAATCAAAAATTTATGCCCTTAGAAATCCTGAAGGCGGTGCTTGGTTTTTGGGGCCCCGTACGCGGCTAGGCTCCCAAAAAGTCTCACACATGTGGTATCCCCGTACTCAGGAGAAGCAGCAGAATGTATTTTGGGGTGTAATTTCACATATGCCCATGGCATGTGTGAGCAATATATCATTTAGTGACAAAAAATATTCAATGAGCTCAACATGCCTCTCAGCAATTTCCTTGGGGTGTCTACTTTCCAAAATGGGGTCATTTGGGGGGGGGGTTTGTACTGCTCTGCCATTTTAGCACCTGGAGAAATGAGATAGGCAGTCATAAATTAAAAGCTGTGTAAATTCCAGAAAATGTACCCTGGTTTGTAGACGCTGTAACGTTTGTGCAAACCAATAAATATACGCTTATTGACTTTTTTTTTACTAAAGACATGTGGCTGAATAAATTTTGGCCTAAATGTATGACTAAAATTGAGTTTATTCAATTTTTCTTATAACAAAAAGTAGAAAATATCATTTTTTTTCTAAATTTTCAGTCTTTTTCCGTTTATATCGCAATAAAAAAAAAATCGCAGAGGCAATCAAATACCATTAAAAGAAAGCTCTATTTGTGGGAAGAAAAGGACGCAAATTTCGTTTCGGTACAACATTGCATGTCCACACAATTTCCAGTTAAAACAGCGCAGTGCCAAATTCTGAAAACACCTCTGGTCCTTTAGCTACAAAATGGTCCGGGACTTAAGTGGTTAATGATCTCCAAAAAAAAGGATTTTACAATTCCTGTTTTCTTAATCATTCATTAAAGGACATAGGGTCAAAGGGAATTCTGAAAGAACTGGAATGCCCAACTGAGGATTGGACAACACAGAAAACCAAACTAACTGGCCCACAAAAGAAATGGGCAAATCTAGAGGCTAGGTGCAGCTCAAGGAGATGCCTGAAGGCACTTGCTTCTGAAGCTGGCATCCTCGGAGGCCTGAACATTCACCTGGTAAACATTTGGACAGAAGACCAGGTGGCAGCCTTGCAAATCAGGGAACCAAAAGTCCAAGAGGCATTTAATGATCTAGTGACACGTGCCCTGACAGGAAAAGGTGGAACATTGTCCATAAACCATTAGGCTTGAATGATTAACGGCCTGGGCCACCCAGACATTATAGCTTGAAAGGCAGGCTGTCCTATAGAGGGAAGCTCAGGAATGACAAAGAGTGTTTGTCAACTGAAAAGAAGACGTGGCTCAGAGATCTCAACTTGGACAGCTTATACCACATCCGTGTATTGGAAGTGGAGGCCAGCAACTCAGAAACACGCCTCATCAAGGTAATGTCAGTAAGGAAGGAAAAGTTGTGTTAAGTGTGGACAAAGGATCTGTAATAGCTGTCACATTTTAAAAAACGCTCCCCCCGCACAGCCACATCATTCATTTACAGGAATCTGTGAATGAGAGAACTACAAGTCCCATCTTCCTTTGTGGCAGACTGCTTGAAGTTCTCAATTAGTGCACCTCTGCGCCCTCACAGTTATTGTAGTTCATTCACAAGCCCTGCAGCTTTCAAGCTAACAGCCTGTACAGAGGTATGGGCTGAAAGCTGTAGGGCTTGTCTGCAGGAACTTGACACTGCACCCATGATGCTCTGATCATGGGTGCAATGCTTTTAAGGCTCCTGAGGGAAAAAATAAAAAAATTCACTCCCCGCCCCCCAATATAATATGCAAAACACTAGACATGGGGCACATAGACCAGGATGGCAACCGTAATAGTATAAACATATAAACAATGATGGATAGATTCATTATGATGGGTTATAATAGGGTACAGATCATGGAACTGTGACATCGCATCATATAAATCTCTACGCGTTTCATGGTTAAATACCAATCATCAGGAGCTGATGCTAATTGAATCTATAAAAAATATATAAAGATAAGATAATCAAATTAGTGTATTGGTAATAAGAAATATAGAGTACAGAGAGGGAGAAGGGAAAACTTTTCCTATCAGTCTCACCTCATTGCAGTCCAATGGTAGATAATCGGTAATGTTCATAATAAAAGGGGTTGTTTTGTATAGATAGCGTACTCCTCGGGAACTGAGGTGGTATAAACCACAGGCACATGTGTGGCAACAGGTAACCAAGGTGAAAGTGTAGATCTCCAGTGATCGACTGTAGTCCGTGGGGTAGGTATTAGATAGCATGAATGTAATCGGTAATTGCCAAGGATAGCTGAAAAAAATTGTAACAAATGAATTAACAGTAGGCGGATCATACAGCCGAAAGCTGGAGAGAAGTAACACCCGAAATAAATGTGAGAAAGAGAATATGTAATAAGTGTGAATCATAGTGAAAACAAACAGGTGGTAACTAAGATTAGTGATAAGTACAAAGAGTGATCCGTAGGATACCTGGAGGGGTAAGGAAGAGGAATGGTCCACAAATGTGCAAAAGTAGGTTACCAGTAAGTAAAGCCTGAGTGTTGGTACAGTGCATAAATAGGATGGGTGCCAACCATGTACCGGAGGAAACCACCAGCGTCACGCAGCGTGAGTGAGAGGAAGGCGGCGCCGTCGCCTGGGAAGAGTACGGAGGTGTATAATAAAATGACATATAAATGAACAAGAAGTGACTATAAAAGAAGGAGTACAGTATAGTCACTTCTTGTTCATTTCTATGTCATTTTATTATACACCTTCATTTCTATAGGTGGCTACATTCACGAGAACTATACCAACAATTTTATATCCATGGAGGCTCCTCCTTGGGGACCCTAGTTTTTCACTGGATTTCCATCATTGTATATTGGGGCCAGTCCACCTCAGCTCCCGGGGGCTGATGTTCCTCTGGCCAGCCACCTGCCCTCCACGCCTATGTCCACAGTCATGGGCATACCTGTAAGTAACTCTGAGGAATTGTTGTTGCTTTTTCCCCCTCCTCTCCCCATAGAAAGATCTTTCATACAATTTTATCTTTAGTTCTAAAATCTCATTGTTTTAATATTTATAGACCTCTACCTCATACTTGCTCCTGAAGAGTGGCAGTAGCCACGAAACGCGTCAAGCCAATAGATGCCCCCTCACACAAAAGGGTTTGCTTTTCTTTGAGGAGAAAAAACATCCATGCTTCTAGGACACTAGCAAGAAACTGATGAGTTGAAGCATGGTGAGAGTGGGAGTGGTTATACCTGGCCGACTAATGGCTTTTTTGTTTGCGAGTGTCCAGTTTTTCTGTGTGTAGCAGTATAACCCAATTACCTCAGAATTCATTCTGTCCCTTTGCCCCTTAATGAACGATTAAGACACTCTCTGCTCAGTTTTAATTGTAGTCAGTGACCCCATTTGGATTGTTGTTGTTGTTGTTAACAATATCATTGGGGCAAAAGAAGTAAGATAAAATCTCCAATGGGGTCTCAAATGGAAATAAAAGCAGTTTTTTACTACTAAAAGAAAAACAAAGATACATTTTTAGTATTATGTCCTTGCTGAAGAGATTGTCTTGCTCTCCTTTTCTTGGTGTCCTCACTGGAACAAGAAATGAGGACTATTTTCCCCAGTAGGCATGCAAACAGCAATAAAAACCTCATAGAGATCCTCTTTAATTAAGCTCCACAAAGGCAATCTTTTCCTGAAATTCTTTTGACTATATTACGATTCTGATTGACATATGGTTTGTCATACATTACTTCCTCAGCTTTATTTGAATCGAAAAAAGAATTGCAGTCTTAAAATCTATCCTTAAAAACTTTTTTAGACCTAATAAAACTTTGTAGATGCCAGCAACCTGGCACAACAAGATTGGGTCTCTTGTGATTTGCATCATCCTTGGCAGTCCTTGAGTGAGTATTATTATTAAATCATAAAGTCTATCATGTCACATAATAAATGTAGCAGGTAAAGCCTCTGCATGCTGCATATTTGTATAAAATGATCTTTTCTATTGCAATTGGGCAATATATAAAACTATATCTAGATCATTTCTGTCATATTTCTGTCAGACTCTGCATTTAATTAGAGCAGAACATGTAATAGAAGGGCCAGTGTCCACTATGGCCAAGTACAGGTGAAAAGTCATTTAAATTCTGGACATGCTTGAGCAAGGAATTAATTATTCATGTATAATGTGTAGAGATCTCATGTACCCTGTTCTTCTTTTTACTGTACCAAGGTGTATGTTGGTTAATTTTAAAATAATCGTCCAAGGACAAAAACCATAGATCTGATCTCAAGTGGGATGATGAAGAGATTGATGGAGATTTACTAAAACTGGTGCACTCAGAATCTGGGGCAGCTGTGCATGGTAGCCAATCAGCTTCTAACTTCAGCTAGTTCAATTAAGCTCTGACGATAAAACCTGGAAGCTGATTGTAAAGATCCTCCCCAGAAATGTCACTTCCTGCTTGTGCGATTGGCTCACTCAGAAATCTGCTATAAGATGCAGTACAAGATTTTAGGCATCCTCTGCAAAAAAAAGATTAAAAAGTAGGGATGCACCGAAATATTGCCCGCCAAAACATTTTGGCCAAAAATGGGCTTTTAGGCATTTTGCTGAAAGATAATTATTGCCGTTAATTGAGCCCCGCCACTGGTGCCGTCCCATGTGCTGCCCATTACGGGGGTGTCTTTCTGACATGGCGCGCCACAGTCCTCTCCTCCTCCCCTCCCTCCCTCCTTGCGGCGATCTCTGTGTGTCACGGGAGCTCAACTACACAGGCCGCAGTAACAATGTCCGCCTCCTGTGACAGACGACACACTGATCTAATGGTGGGACATTAAATCAGTGTGACGTGATCACAGGAGGCGGGACATTGTTACTGCGGCCTGTGTAGTTAAGGTCCGTGACAGACGGAGATTGCCGCGAGGAGGAAGGGAACTGGCAGGCTACATGAGGGGCACTGGCAGCCTGCATGACGGGCACTGGCAGGCTGCATGACAGGCACTGGCAGGCTGCATGACGGGCACTGGCAGGCTACATGACGGGCGCTGGCAGGCTGCATGACGGGCACTGGCAGGCTGCATGACGGGCACAGGTGAGGCTGCATGATGGGCACAGGTGAGGCTGCATGACGGGCACAGGTGAGGCTGCATCTGAGGAGCACACGCAGGCTGCATGACGGGCACTGGTGAGGCTGCATGACGGGCACAGGCAGGCTGCCTCTGACAGGCACTGGTGAGGCTGCATTGATCTCTTGTATCATGTCCCCAGTCTCTGACCACCTCCTGTACCATGTCCCCAGTCTCTGACCACCTCCTGTACCATGTCCCCAGTCTCTGACCATCTCCTGTACCATGTCCGCAGTCTCTGACCACCTCCTGTACCATGTCCGCAGTCTCTGACCACCTCCTGTACCATGTCCCCAATCTCTGTCCACCTCCTGTACCATGTCCCCAGTCTCTGTCCACCTCCTGTACCATGTCCCCAGTCTCTGTCCACCTCCTGTACCATGTCCCCAGTCTCTGTCCACCTCCTGTACCATGTCCCCAGTCTCTGACCACCTCCTGTACCATGTCCCCAGTCTCTGACCACCTCCTGTACCATGTCCCCAGTCTCTGACCACCTCCTGTACCATGTCCCCAGTCTCTGACCACCTCCTGTACCATGTCCCCAGTCTCTGACCACCTCCTGTACCATGTCCCCAGTCTCTGACCACCTCCTGTACCATGTCCCCTGTCTCTGACCACCTCCTGTACCATGTCCCCTGTCTCTGACCATCTCCTGTATAAAAATATTTTTTAAAAACAGTCATTTTCGGTATCGGTGCTGTTTTGGTATCGGGTTTCGGTTTAAGGCCTAGTGTATTTTTAATTTTCGGTATCGGTTTCGGCACCAAAAAACCCATTTCGGTGCATCCCTAGAAAAAAGATAATTTTTGGTGAGATACCCCCACGGGGATAATTACTTCTAAAGGCATGCAGACCATGTACCTTTTCTCTTTAGAACACTGAAAGTGCATCAGCTGATTAATAATGAAAAAGTCACTCCTCTTTTTAGTTTCACTCTGCATAGAACAAGCAGCTATTTCTTCAAGGCAGAAAAAGGTAGGAATCTGCAACAAAGCTTATTAAATCTCTGCAATGTACACTGATCATCCCAAGGGAATTTTGTTTTCTCAAGAAGTTTAGCTTACATGGCCTAAAATGTTTCTGTTGTTATGACAGTGTTGAGGTTCAGGACAACAGGATGGGGGGGGGGGGTTAATACGCTAACTTTTATAATAGATCATGAAATGCCATCAAATTGTTGTCCTTGCAATCGCCTTCAAATATATAAATGGGTCAGCCCCTTGGATCCAGGATTGTACATGTAGCCACTACTGCCCAAATCAGAACCCAGGGCTCCCATATACTGTAAATGTGTTGCCATGTGACAGTTGACTTGCAGTTGTAGAAATTAGCTGTAAAGGGGGTGGGATTTAATTTCAGCTTAAAAGGACCATGTTCAGCCTGGTTCTAGGAAGCTTCACAGGGATAAAGTGTTTAATCTGACAGTTAACACAGGTACTTTCAGGAAAAACAATGTGTAATTATTTGATCTGTCACTTTAATAGATTTAGACCTTATTCAAGCAAATATGGGTTTTATTTGCATTTCAACTAACATGAGGGTTAATAGGGTCCTGCTCATTAGAGCTTAAATCTAATAGATCATGCTTCATACTTTGCCCTTTGTAAATTCCAGCCATTTAGTAAGTGAGCACACTTTCAGTCAGTTACTAATAGTGCCTATGATTTTCACAACTGACTATAACATTAGAATAAAAGGTTGCATCATTGTAATGCAACCTCTTTCTTTTGAAGACATATGATTTACTCAGTTATAGGGCATTAATTAATTTGCCAGTTCATGTGAACTGTCATGCATCCATCATGTGGAATGTATATTTTTTTATATTTTATTTCCATTTAGTAGATGCTGTTAAGTCTCACATTTATTTCAATAGCAGAAATAAAGCCCTTTATTAATGGGCAGAGGAATGTTTCCAGCAATGCCTGTTCCATATTACTTGCTGTGGGTCTTATGAATCATATAATACAGATGATACAGTATAGTAGAATATGCTTACCCAATACGTTTGAAATAAAAAATAACAACATGAAAGAAATTTTATGTGTAACGAAAGATTAGATTAAATGGCATGCTTTTCTTGCTCTGGGTTTAACCCTTTCGCTGCCAGGTCCTGTGCTCCATTTTCACACTCAGGTGGCCAGGCCATTTTTGCAATTTTTCCATGGCTTTTTTATTTTTCCTTTACAGCTTTCAGAGTTTGTTAAAGACCCCTTAAACCATATATTTTCTGAAAGAACATGACCAGTAGAATACAAATAAGGTGCTACTGATTTTTAGGGCACAATGATATTTGCGCAAATGTTTATCAAAACAATATTTTCGTTAAAAATACACTAAAATCATTATTGGCAGATAAAAACACAATACATTTTTCAAAATTGCTACTAAACATAAAAGCTTAACCTGTATTGAGTTAATAAATAACAAATATTTGTAATTTTTAAATTGCGCCTTTTTGCGAAATGGTGAAAACTGAACGCACGCAAAAATGTAAATAGCCACATTTCTCAAAAAATCAGAAGGTTTTCATTGTTCGCTTACAGTTTTCAGAGTTTGTTAAAGACCCTCCAAACCATATATTTTCGGAAAGATTAGGACCAGTAGAATAAAAAGAAGGTGCTACTGATTTTTAAGGCCCCACGATATTTGTGCAAATGTTTATCAAACAATACATTTGTGAAAAATATTCTAAAATCATTTTTAGCAGATATAAACACAGCTAATTTTACAAAATTGCTGCTAAATCCCTACTTAATATAAAAGCTTAACCTGTATTGAGTTAATAAATTATAAATATTTGTAATTTTTAAATTACGCCTTTTTGAAGAATGATGAAAACTGAACTAATGCAAAAATGTAAATAACCACATTTCTCTAAAAAGGTCAGCAGAATAAAAAGAAGGTGCTACTGATTTTTAAGTCCGCGCTATAAGTGATATTTGTGCAAATGTTTTTCAAAACCAATATTTTTGCTAAAAATACACTAAAATCATTAATAGTGTATTCATATATGGCAAAATGTACAAAATTCCTGCTAAATTCCTAGTAAATATAAAAATTAAAACTGTATTGAGTTAATAAATAACAAATATTTGTACATTTTAGGCTGCATTAAAATGCACCTTTTTGTGAAATGGTGAAAACGTATGCAAAAAAAGGTATGCAAAACTGTAAATAAAAAAATGTACTCTAAAAATCCAGAGGTTACCATTTTTCACTTACAGCTTTTAGAATTTGAAAAGACCCCTCAAACTAGACATTTTCTGAAAGCACATGACCTGTAGAAAAAAAAAAAGTGCTACAGATTTTTTGGGCCCGCAAAAACTGCACAAATGTTCATCATATCGCTATTTTCACACAAAAAATACACTGTCTGTTTTTCAGGCAGGCCCAATTGGACCACCCATTGTTCTCTATGGAGAGGCTGATGTAAACGGATATGTGTTAATTTACACCGACCTGCATCTGATTCAGTCCGCTAAAATCAGGGTTGGGGATCTAATTGCCCATTCATCTAGCAGATAAGATCAGATGGTATCCAATGGAAATGGACAGGCGGTCTGTTTCCATCTGATCGCCCCATAGAGAATAGGGGGCTGTGTCCGTGTCCGCTCTACATCAGCGGAGAGGACACAGACCTGTCATCCACCTGCTCAGCAGAGATCAGCAGACAAATACCCTGCTGAGCAGGTGGATATGTTTGACAGAGTCCACTTCATGTGAAAGGGGTCTTACCAGGAGTGGCCGGTCCATTCGTTTGTATGAGATTTTTTATTTTTTTCAAGCCACATGATTAGCACCTGAGGCTCTAATTGGCTTGAAAAAGGTTGGGCTCGGGGGGTGCAGAACATTGCACCCCGAACCCACCAACTTCTGACAATAGCGAATTAATATTTGCTATTGTCTTCTAGCTTCTCCTACTGGCCAATCAGGACAGATCGGGTTGGCCGGGAGGAGAATCAGAGGAAGCCGTGGAGGGGTGAGTGCGGGGCGGGGGACTGTCCCCGTGGAGAGGCTGATTGTTGGGGGGGTGTCCCTGTGGAGAGGCTAAGTGTGGGCAGACCTTGGGGTTTTATTTATTGCCCCTCCAAGAAAGTTTAGCACCAGCTGCCACTAGGTGTTACTATTTTATTTTATTTGTTTTTTACTTTTTGTTTACAGTTTTATTTAAAAAAATAATAATTTTTGGAGGGTGGGGGGTCTTTGAGATATCAGAGGTCTAAACGGAGACAGAGAAAGGGACTAAAGATAGTCCCCTTCTCTGCAGCACTTTACTTGAATGAAAAAAGGAATCTGTATAGAGATTGCTCATTCATTCATAAAAATGACAGTCTGATACATAGTAACACTTGCGGTTTACTATGTTTTAGCTGTCAGTGGACATAGGAGCAATCGCTGCCTATGTCCACTGTACTACACGGGGGGGCTTGGTAAACACATGTTTACCAAGCCCCAACTTTACCCCCACCCGCATCGCTACCCCACCTCCCCCCCTGCACTTCCTAGCCTGACAGTTCACTGGAGCTCAGTGCAGGCAGAAGCTGTAGGTGGCAGGAGGGATGCCGCAGGAGAAGCGATGGATCAGGGTGCGGGGGTCAGTCTCTATCTCTCTCTCTCTCTCATTTTTATATATATATATATATATATATATATATATATATATATATATATCTCCTGCGAAAAACATAATTTACTTACAATTGTGCTCATAAGTTTACATACCCTGGCAGAATTTATGATTTCTTGGTCATTTTTCAGAGAATATAAATGATAACACAAAAACATTCCTTTCACTCATGGTTAGTGTTTGGCTGAAGCTATTTATTATCAATCAACTGTGTTTACTCTTTTTAAATCATAATGACATCAGAAACTTCCCCAAATTACCCTGTTCAAAAGTTTAAATACCCTGGTGATTTTGGCCTGATAACATGCACACAAGTTGACACAAAGGGGTTTGATTTAAAGGTAACAATCCTTCCCTGTGATCTGTTTGCTTGTAATTAGTGTGTGTGTGTGTGTGTGTGTGTGTATAAAAGGCCAATGAGTTTCTGGATTCCTGACAGACCCTTGCATCTTTCATCCAGTGCTGCACTGATGTTTCTGGATTCTGAGTCATGGGGAAAGCAAAAGAATTGTCAAAGGATTTGTGGGAAAGGGTAGTTGAACTGTATAAAACAGGAAAGGGGTATAAAAAGATATCCAAGGAATTGAGAATGCCAACAGCAGTGTTCAAACTCTAATCAAGAAGTGGAAAATGAGGGCTTCTGTTGAAACCAAATCACGGTCAGGTAGACCAACTAAAATTTCATCCACAACTGCCAGAAAAATTGCTTGGGATGCAAAGAAAAACCCACAAAAAACTTCAGGTGAAATACAGGACTCTATGTGGTGTGGCCGTTTCAAGATGCACAATAAGGAGGCACTTAAAGAAAGATGGGCTGCATGGTCGAGTCGCCAGAAGAAAGCCATTACTACGCAAATGCCACAAAGTATCCCACTTACAATATGCCAAACAGCACAGAGACCAGCCTCAAACCTTCTGGCACAAAGTCATTTGGATGGATGAGACCAAAATTTAGCTATTTGGCCACAACCATAAACGCTACATTTGGAGCGGATTCAAAAAGGCCTATGATGAAAGGTACACCATTCCTACTGTGAAACACGAAGGTGGATCGCTGATGTTTGGGGGATGTATGAGAGCTACAAAGGCACAGGAAATTTGGTCAAAATTGATGGCAAGATGAATGCAGTATGTTATCAAAAAATACTGAGGACCATTTGCATTCATCAGCCAGGAAGCTGCGCATGGGACGTACTTGGACATTCCAACATGACAATGATCCAAAACACAAGGACAAGTTGACCTGTCATTGGCTGCAGAAGATTAAAGTGAAGGTTCTGGAGCGGTAATCTCTGTCTCCTGACCTCAATATCATTGAGCCACTCTGGGGAGATCTCAAACGTGCAGTTCATGTAAGACAGCCCAAGAATTTACAGGAACTGAAGGTTTTTTGCCAAGAATAATGGGCAGCTTTACCATCTGAGAAGATAAAGAGCCTCATCCACAAATACCACGAAAGACTTCAAGCTGTCATTGATGTTAAAGGGGGCAATACACGGTATTAAGAACTGGGGTATGTAAACAAAGCCTTTTGTTCAGAGTCATTTGGGTAGTTTCTGTTGTCATTATGATTTAAAAAAAGTAAACACAGTTGTACAGAGTAATAAATGGCTTCAGCCCAACACAAACCATGAGTGAAAGAAAAGTTTTTGTGTTATCATTTATGATCTCTGAAAAAGAGGCCAGAAATCATAAATTCTGCCAGTGTATGTAAACTTATGAGCACAACTGTATATTACCTAGTATTTAATTGGCAGGCTTTATAGGAGCTTACGTTGGGCACCCCAAAATCCGACAAAGCCTTTTCTAGCCATGTAATGTGGATAAAGTAGGGAAGAGTTAGCATTCCTGTTAAATTTTAATGCTGCTTATGTCCCGCTAGGTAGAAACACCCTCTCTATTTGTCCTACTGACTATATTTTCACCGGGACTGAAAGTACCAAATTTTGAAATGTCGCCAGAAAATGTGAAAATGTGTGTTGGTGCATTGTAACACCCATTCACACTAAGGCCCATTCACACCAGGAACTGCATGTGAATCACACAGGAACACTGTGTTGCTACATTGAAACCTGTCTTTGGGGTGTCGTTAACTTGAACTGACCCCCGCAGCAGATCGCAAGGGCATTGCGATCAGAATGCGGTGCTGGAAGCCGCACAGGAACACAGCTCTCCTGCACTGCATTTTAGAGTGTCATTGTACACTTTTAAATGTTTTCATTGTTTTAATTAGGTATAGTTATATTCCCTGTGTTTGTTTGCCTTACCTTGTAATGCTGGGCTCACATGTTGCAGCTGCAGTGTGTAGTGTCACGGCTGATTGATTCCCCCATATCCATGTATTTATAGCTTGTCCCTATTCACCAGAGGAACAAGAAACTTCTTGTTCCGGGTCACAACCCACGCCTCACCATTACAAACGTGTGAGTGCTAATGTGATGAAAAAAACACAACTTTTCCAGTGTGGTAAACTCTGGTAATTAGTTCTCCCCTGTAGAACAATAGTCTGAGAGGCCAATGGATTGTGGGATATGTAGTTTCTTCACAGGAAAATGCAGTTCTCATACTACAGACAGAGCTCATGCATTAACCTGTGCAGTGCCATGCCGCATGCCTCCTGTTTGAACACAAACTGAAACTTCTGACACAGGAATGTGATGATGTGCTCTAAACTGCGCAAAGGGCAACAAATGACACAGTGCACATCTTATGTAGGTGAAAAACACAAGGTGCTGGTAGGAAAGTTTATAATACCCTAATGCACATTGCCAAAGCACCTGCACATCAACTATTTATGGTAACACACTACTGTGGGTTGTGGCGCACTGTTAAAAATATAGTGCATGAATATTTTTTTGATGAGTTAGGCATTTGAATGAGCTGGCTATTTCACCTAAAAAAGTTGAAATGAACTACTTTTATGCAACATGCAATATAATGTGCATGCTTTGATGTACCGCAACAGTGTGAACCCAGCCTAAAAGAGGATTTCCCTCACTTCAGAGGGAATTTTTTTTTTAGAATGGAGTTTGGAATGGGTAAGAATATCTGCTTCATTGCTGTTTTTGTCCTTCACACTGAGCAAGTTTCTTTTACACTATGCCCAATTTGCCATTGTATCCATGACAGAAATGACAGTAAAATGGCTTCGGTTGGGGCAGTAACAATTCTTTTTAATCGAGTAGAGAAAGGTTAGTTACTGGGGGAAAAACACTTTGGCCGGAGTTCTACTGAAGGAGCCAAGGAGGTTCTTCTCTTGGAGCCAAGGGTATATACCAGTGTTTCTCTACTCCAGTCCTCAAGGCGCCCCAACAGGCCATGTTTTCAGGCTTTCCATTATTTTGAATAGGTGATTTGATCAGTTTCACTGCCTTGGCAATTACCATAGCCGTTTCGTCTGAGGGAAATCCTAAAAACATGACCTGTTGGGGCGCCTTGAGGACTGAAGTTCAGAAACACTGGTATATACATTAATGTTACTACTTTTCCATTGCAATTTACTACATTTATAGAAAACATTCAATATCAAGACTTTATATTTCCCAGAAGATATTTGCCCACATCTGAATGTTATTTTTAAATATAAAATACTAATCTTAGTGAGATATTTATAAAGTGGTGAATCTGACAGTCGGCACCCTCAACTTTCTAACGATTTCCTATGGAAATCTTTGCATGTTCTTTTTTGTGTTCGGACCAATCCACATTTGGCAAAGATTCACTCAGAACATTCATTTGTGTTTATCAGCATTCACAGATGAGCTAAATAAATTGAGGGAATGTTGCCAATGAGTGCAGATACATTCAGTATGATAAATGTGCCCGGTTTTTCTCAAGGTTTATAAATAGGCTCATAATCTCTACAGATAGGAAACAGACCTCAAATAGAAATCTACACTGGAAAATCAACACAAGGAATCTGGCTCATTGTTATGGGCAACCGCTCTACTGCATTATTAACCTTGTTTTATCTAGTCTTATAGTAGCCAAACACCAATTAATTGGAGAGGGTTTGTCAGCATTTTGGTATCATGTATCATGACTTCTAGGATCCAGGATCCAATGTTTAAAATGCAATTCCTTTACAGATAAAAAGAATGAATAATTATATTTTAAACTGCAGGTTATGAATCCCAGTAGAAGTATACGCAATGGTATAAACTCCTACAGAGATAACGTGTTCATCCTGTTTTATACAATGCATTGTATAAGTATTCCTCCCCATAGACTTGTACACATATTGTATTATGGAGTTAAATTGGATTTTAAAGGGATTTTTTCACTGATCTGCAAAAAATAGTCAATAGAACAAAGATCTACATGGTTTTTCAAATGATTAACAAATCAAAAATGAAAAACGTTTTAATTGTCCTTTGCCTTGAAACCCCTAAACATGCTTGCCTTTAACCACTTGCTTACTGGGCACTTAAACCCCCCTCCTGCCCGGATAAGTTTTCAGCTTTCAGCGCTGATGCTCTTTGAATGAAAATTGCGCGGTCATACAACACTGTACCCAAATGAAATTTTTATCATTTTTTTCCCACAAATAGAGCTTTTTTTGGTGGTATTTGATCACCTCTGCGGTGTTTATTTTTTTGTTAAAAAAAAAAAAACGATTTAAAAAAATATATAATATATTTTTTTATATTTTGTTATAAAATGTAGCAAACGGGTAATTTTTCTCCTTCATTGATGTACGCTGATGAGGCTGCACTGATAGGCACCGATGGGCTACATTGATGGGCACTGATAGGTGGCACTGGTGGGCACTGATAGGTGGCACTGGTGGGCACTGAGAGGTGGCACTGGGTGGCACTCAAGGGCATTGATAGGTGGCACTGGTGGGAAAAAAAACGATTACCGAGCTTTGTTTACATCACGTGATCAGCTGTCATTGGCTGACAGCTGATCACGTGGTAAGGGGCCGGGATCAGCCCCTTACTCGGATCTGTGATCACCCGAGTCTCAGTGACTCTGTGATCACAGCGCGTGCCGCGCGCCCTGCAGGGGTCGCGCAGTGAGCGAGAGAAGGGGAGGACGTCTATTGATGGCCTCCCGGAAATTCAGGTCTGCGCTGTAGCCGTCATTCGGCTATAGCGCGGCGGACAGCAAGTGGTTAACAGCCTCCTAATTAGCTGAACTGATTTAATCTCTGTACAATTAAATGCCACTTGATCTTAAGGCGGTATTAAACACAAAAACAAAAATGTATTAAATCCCATGCTCAGATGTGGTGGCTGCATTCCTTTTCTTTTTTTATGCTTTTTTTTTTTATTTTCACCTGGTGATCCAGCCAGTAAGTCTGTTGTTTTTTTAACTTACTTTAACCATTTCCAGCCCAAGAACATCATATGACGTTCTGGACTTTGAGTGGGGATATCTGAATGATGCCTGCAGCTACAGGCATCATTCAGATATGATCTTTTTCGGCCAGCGATTCTGTGCACTGTAAGAACAATCCTAGCGGCAGTTCAGCAGCTTGATCGTTCTTACAGGTGGTGGGAGGGGACACCCCCCCTTCGTCGCCCACCGGTGCTTCTCCGGGCTTACCCGTGCGATCGGCAAGCGGGAGAACAAATCAGTCGCTGCCGGAAGTTGATCATTTCTGGTGACCAGATGGTCCCCAGTCATCTCTATGACTCTCGGAGGCCCGGGCAACGATATTTCTGGAAGCTCAAATATTTGTTAAAAGGCATATTGCATAATGAGCGTCAAGTAGCTGTTAAAACAAGTGTGACAAACTAGTCAATATTGAGGGCAGGATGGAAAAGCTTGTTAATTTTGTAGAGACCTGAAACAAGGATGAAGAGGATGCCCTAGTAAGGCAGTATCCCTAAACACACAACTCAAAATGGCATTAGTTTAAAGCCAAGATAATGAAAGATAAAGCCTCATCAAAATTACAAATTCCAGATGAGCAAAATTAGTAACGTTCATAACTGGAACTTTTGGAGCTGTAATTGAAGCCAAATGTGGCTCTACCAAGTACTGTCAAAGGCTGGACGAGGGAATATGCCAAACGTGTTTAAAGTGTGACTATTCTGGATAGAGTGGGGAAGGGTTAAAGCCCCATACACACTTTTGCCCAACAAACTTTGTTTTAAGCAAGTTGGACCAACAATCCGACCGTGTGTACGCTCCATCGGACAAACTTTTTTTCGTTTGGTTTTGTTTTCATCGGACAAAAGTTGGGTCTGCAAACGGACAAACTTTTGCCCAACAAAAGTCCGATGGAGCAAAGTCCTACCGTGTGTACAGAAAACCATCGGACTTTTGTCCGATGGACAAAACAACTAATGTTAAAATCAACCAACAATAGCAGAAGTTGACCAAAGGGTGGCGGTAAAGAGCAGAAAAGAGCAGAAAAACCATGTGATGTTGCAAAAAGTTTTGGGAAAGTTTGCAGAAAAGTCCTGTGGTGTGTATGCTATGGGTGTTCCCGACCAGCTCCGTTCGGACAAAAAAACACGGAAAAGTCAGATGGAAGTCCGACCGTGTGTATGGGGCTTTAGACTCTTGTCAGGTCTTAAAAACTGTGTTGGAGAGATTCTTTTACTTACTGTCTGGTAAAGGGGTTGTTCCCAGGAAAGACAGTCTGGGGACAACTCTCAAACAGCAGCACAGACAGATATAGGAAGTGCCAAAGCCTCTGTTAGCTTTTTATTATTGTCTGCTTTCTTGTTGGAGATTTTCTCTAATTTCCTGCCTGGTAAAGTTTGTCCTCAGAACAGAAAGCCCTGGTTCACACCGGTATGGATTTGAAATCGTGCTACTTCAGTGCGATTTCAAAGCCGCACATCAGTGCAATTTGCACTGCCGATTTCATTGCGGTTCGCAACTTCATTTAACAGAAGTCCATGCAAGTCTCAATGAAATCGGTAAAAAATTGTGCAGGAACCTTTTTCATAATTGCTGCAACATGAGACGCGCCGATATGAACGGCTCCCTTGCTGGCAAAGAAATTCCTCCTCAAATCGCATGACAAGTCGCACAGGGGCAAAGTGAGGGAAAATCTCACTAACGAGCCCGAGATTTCAGTAATGTAACACAAATTAAAATTGAAAAGCCACACTACTGCTTGGATGTCCAGATACAACGATTTTCTGATAAAAGTTAGAGGGACATTTAAAAAAGTAGCCAACATACAGTATTTCAGGGGTCCAAGAGTGCCCCCTTCATCAGGGCTTGATTGACAACAATTTTAATAAATTAGACGTGAACTGGACCTTTTTATGTAATTATTTTCCAGTGTGATTACAAGCACAGGCCTTGTTAGCAGCTGGTTTGGCAGCCTGGTTTAGAAATGACTGACTTTTTGGGAATAAAGTCGTATGTGGACCTCTTAGCAGTAATTTGGCACTTCAGTTTCAATTTTTGTTACATTACACTACAGGCCAAGGAGACCATAGAGATCCTCTGGGGTGTAGAAGCTGCCTTCACGGGAACCAGATCATTTACATCAACATCGAAACTTTAAGATTGCTACTGTATACCAGTGAGATAACCCAACTGGTCCAGCTCTGTTTTTCCACTTTCCTCAACAAGATAGCAGCAAAACCTGACAGGAGTTCTAACTGTATAACTGATAATCTGTTTTTCCATTGCTTCCATACCTGTACTGAAACTTTATCGTCATGCTCTCGGATAAGCTAATCTAATTGGTGCCACACATTCACTGATTGCATAAGCAACTATTTTTCACAAAGCGCTATTCTAAAAATAATGTTTGTTTTGTGTATTAGCTATTTCTACTGGTGAAATTATTCAAAATAGTTTAATTAAGGTATTCTTAGGATTATGGTGCTGCAATCTAATTTGCTTTTATTTTGCAACATCACATTTTACACCTCTAGAAAATAACTGATTAATATATAGAAACAAGTGGATGAATATCTGCAGAGTGATTCTATTAAATCCAACTGCATTTTTTGCATTGCAGAACTGGCTGGAAAAGAAGAAAATGTTTCTTCAAGAAGGTCATAAAATAAAAATGGCTGAGGAGGAACAAAAGAAAGAAAAACTGAAGCTGGTAAATTTGCATGCAACATTGTTGTTCTTAAATGTACTGTCTACCTGTATGTCAAGATCTTAAAGTACAATATGTGTTTTGCTGTACACTTCTGAAACTGATTTGATATGTTTACAAAGATGTGCTTGTTTCCACTCCCTTTCTCTATACCCTGTAATTGCTTTTATTTCAGTTATTGTACATTCCTGCAGCCAGTCAACCCATCCTACCTACACCTCTATGTGAGCTGAATAAGCAGAATTAAACCCACTAAAGTTATCTTTATAAAGACTGAATTTGGTAATTTGGCTGAAATCTACCCAATGCATAAGCTATACAAGGCTTGAAACTTTAAAGTCTAAATAATTGGTTCTGCTTATATCCATGTTTTTTTTTTTTTTTTTTTTTTATTATTTACTCATTTTGTAAATTGTGACTCACCTAATAAAAGTTGGTCACCACAATGTCACTTTTTTTCATTTAAAGCGGAGGTTTGCCCAAAAAAAATTAATTAAAACCAGCAGCTACACATACTGCAGCTGCTGGCTTTTAATAATAGGACACTTGCCTGTCCTGGAGTCCAGCGATGTCGGCACCGCAGCTGATGTTTCCATCAGCTGTCTGGTGCTGTCCCTGCCATTGCGGGTAAGGGTACCTTGCAGTGTAGCCTTTCGGCTTCACGCTGGGAACCCTACTGCGCATGTGCGAGGCCTGCTCCTCTCTCCTTCTGACCTGGAGACGGGAAGGAGGAGGGAGCCCCAGCCGTGACGTCAATACCCGCAGCTGAGGCTCCCAGAAGTGGGAAAGGATACCTGTCAGGTATCCTGTCCCCCCCCTCCCTCCGAAAGGTGCCAATTGTGAAGTTCCACTTTTGGGTGGAACTCCGCTTTAACTACTGTATAGTTTGCAAGCCGGTGTCCTGCCGAAAAAGGTCCCCCGGTGGATAAGGACCCCCCCTGTACTGCGCAGGCGCGGCGCTTGTGCAGTACGAACCTCAACGGAGCCGCCGACAATAGCCGAAGATGTAGAGGTGAGAGTCAGCTCTACACGGCGCCTGGGCAATGACTATGACTCATGCCGCATGCCCCGGAAGCTAGTGCTACTCTGCAAGGGGCGGGGGTGATTTTAGCAATAAAGTACACGTCTTAGCGGGGCGTGTTAAAACAAATGGAGGCCGGGTTTTGCAATGTTGATGGGCGAATTTTGCAATGTTGATGGGCGGGTTTGCACAAACTATTTAACTCACAAAAGAGGCAGTATTTTAAAATGATGGACAACAAATCATCAAAATCTGCTCTACATCTTCGGCGGCTCCGTTGAGGTTCGTACTGCGCAAGCGCCGCGCCTGCGCAGTACAGGGGGGTCCTTATCCGCCAAGGGGGAACGTCTTCGGCAGAACACCGGCAATAAGTACATTTACAAATAATTACTGTTCAATGAAAAGTGCTTATTCTCGAGTTTGGTGCTACAAGCTTGGGATGTGAACAGTATTATTTTATGTGGCCATTATATGTTTATTTTGCCCATTAGAAATTGTCATGGTCATACTTATATCTTAGGAAACTATTCACCTATTAAATGATCCTTTGAATGCCTGAAATTTTGCATACACTATTTAGCACATATTGTAGGCTGGAAATACATCATTGGGTTTTTGTAATGTTTCCTTACATTATGAAGCACTGCACAATCAACTGAGATTTCCAAGCTCGGTCAACGTTGTGGTGTTTTTTTTTGTTTTGTTTTTAAATATGATAATCTTTATAGCAGAGACTTTTGCAACACCTTTTGAATTATTTTAGAACCCTGGGAAATCTATTTTGTAAGATTTAAGACATATCCTTTGATAGCGAAAAAAGTTAAAATAAAGTTTGGGAGAGAGCTAATGGAATGAGATGTTTCAGGGGAAAGCCGATCCTGTTTCCAGTTAAAAATCATGGGGTCTCAAATCAATCACCATATTGTGCAAAAGTACTGTTCACGCTGAGGATGTGACCATCGATGGAGCTGTAGAGATGCAACCTAGATGGAGCTTAGTATTTTACACTATCTTTTAGTAGTGAGCAAAGCACCCATTTCATGTCTAAAAAGCTAAAGGCATCTGGAACATCAAGAGGGCAGAAACTGAAAGCCTTGCATGAATACTTATACTCAGAGAATGCTCAAACCTCTACATAGGCCACAACCAATAGGGCGCCTCCTCTCCATACCTCTTTGCAATATGCTGAACCCAAAGAAGGGAAGGAGGCCCCCAGCCAATCATGAGACCACTTACTTGAAGTCAAACTGCTGTCTGACAGCTCTACACCCTGAGCCTGTTCCACCTTCCTTCTGAAGCGGACACCTCCGTCTTTAGCTCCTCAGTGGCTTTACCACTACTACCTGATGTGGTCTTCTGTTCTATCCTACTATCCCTCTCATCCAAGAGTGATATAAAGCAAATGGCCAAATGAATTGAAGGTGCCTTGAGGCTGCAACTGAAAAAAAATAAGATATATAAGATATAAGGTCACAGACCTCAACTCTAGGGTGTCCTCACTGGAAGTATACAAACTCACCCTGGAAGCAGGTTGCAGGCCCTGGAAGCCCCCTATCTACTACAGAAAAAAAGATTTCCTTCCTGCATTTAAAAGTTTATGACTGGGCAAACCGCAGTAGAAGGAAAAATATCAGGTTATGGGGAATCCCCAAAGCCACCTCAGTTCCTCTGTCATGGCACGCCTTAACTCTCTCTGGTTCACCTAATAATTGCTGGAAAATATTTACTTTGAATTTTAGCTGAATTTTAGCTGTTCTGGCTGAGACACTGTGATTGCCCTCCAAGACAGACAGTTATATTAGGCCTAAATAAGACCCACCATACACAATTGATTAGAAGTCTGAGAACCTGTATTATGTGCTATTCTCTAGGGTTTCTGCTTGTCCTCTGTACTGGGACGCAACAACTTTGAGCAGTCAATAGGTGGTTGTTTTGAAATGAGTTCTTTTGATCCCACATCTCAAGATTGACCGACCTTACTCTAGGTCTCTGCCAGATATGGGGACAGATATGGTATGCATGTCCGTTTTATATTTTGCTGATTCCTGCCACTCTGTTTGCAAGTATATTATTACATGTAACACCTCTCACCTCGCCTTGCCACAGAATGTGGCCAGGAGGAGTGGAATTCAATGGTCTTCACATCATTGAGTTGTCCTTCTTAGGTGTATTAACAGTTACATAGAATTTTTAAGTTTTTCAGTGGTTACACCTACTGCTTGAAAGCAAATCCACCCACATTTTAAACAATATTTTGCGGTACACCTTAAAGTGGATGTAAACCCTTACATATACCCAGTGAAGTGAACAGCCTCAGATGATACACAGCGATGAAACAAATCCTCCTACTTAAGTTTGACATGTTTTCCTGCTGTCTTCAGCCTTATAGACTGTTTAGAAAGTGCACGTCCTGTTAGAATTTTCTTTTCCTGATTCACCTGTGGGTGTGGATTCTTGCTATACACTGTGTGACAGCTGATTGGAGGAAAGGCACACCCCCCCCTCCACATAGGCAGAGACTTGCTGTAAATAGACCAGCTCTCTGCTAATCTATTTATAGCACCCACCCTGACACAAAATCCAGCCTGGTTTTATCACAGTTGTCGGAGAACTTGTCAGAAGTCATCATGCTGATAACAGAAGAATGGAGCAGGAGAAAGCCTCGGGACCTAGGGCTTTGAAGAGAGATAATAAATAATATCCTCATTTGTGATGTCATTAGTACCCGCCGTTCTATCACATCTCCTCAGTTTATGTGTGCAGGCAAAGGGTAGTGCTATATGTCCCTTCCCCTCATCTCTCCTCGACCCAAATAAAAAAAACACACCTCCCATCGTGTATTGCAATGTTAGTGGGTGGAGTGGTGAGGCTATGAAGACGATTTGAGCGGAGCTGGTGTACAGTGGGCAGAGCAAGTATGAGTTTCGAAAAGACATGCAGGAAGTTCCTGCTCAGTTAGATTACTACCACCCACTATTCCTTGGATGATAAGTAAGGAGCTTCTCAGGGAATTGTTGTTTCTGAGCCTCTAAACAGTAATTTTAATTAAGGATCTGAAAAGCAGGATGCTTCCATCAGGTAAATGGATAATAGAGTTTTATTTTGTACACTTGTGCCAGTTGTAGTGTTAAAGATTTTCAATTTAAAGCTCAGCAAACCAAGAGGTCCATCTATAAAAATTAAAACAAACCTGGTAGAGCCCCAGCCAGAGCCCTGAAGGAGAAACAACTTTAATTGTTCATCCCACAAATTGGCAAAGGCTCTATGGGAAACAAACCCAAATATATTTTGCATGCTGTTTTCAGGACTATTACAAAGTGCTTTATAACCTATCCTCTGTGCCGAGTTCGCAGACAACCACTTCTGTTTCACAGGACATGATCCAATATCTGACTTCAAGGCATCGCTTGTGTCGACCCCATTCACAGTTTTATATTTGGCACACTTTAGCCACTTGGTGCCCGTTCTATAGCCGAAAGACGGCTTCAGCGCGGGCTTAAAATGCCAGGAGGGTGTCCATGTTTTTTCTCGCACTGCCAGCACGCTCTCTGATCGAGGTAAAGGGCCAATGACAGCATGCCCTTTACGACGTGATCAGCTGTCAGCCAATGACAGCTAATCGCGGAAGTAAACAAAAGCCGGTTATCAGCTTTTTTTTTTTCTTCACGCTGTCAGCTGTTAGAGGGACATCTGTCTCCTTAGTGCCCTCCAGTGCTGCTAATAAGTGTCCTCCAGTACTGCTAATCAGTGCCAATCTGTACTGCTAATCAGTGCCCATCAGTGCTGCCAATCGGTGCCCATCATTGCCTCATAATCAGTGCCACCTCTCAGTAGTGCCCATCAGTGCAGCCTCATCAGTGCCACCTATCAGTGCCCATCAGTGCAGCCTTTCAGTGTCACCTCATCAGTGTCCATTAGTGAAGGAGAAAATTACCTGTTTGCAAAATTCTATAACCAAATATAAAACGCACAGTGGTGAATAAATACCACCAAAAGAAAGCTCTATTTGTGTGATTTAAAAAAAAAAATGACATATGGCTTACAGTGTTGCATGACTGCGCAATTGTCATTCAAAGCATGGCAAATACTGTAACTGCTGACTTTTAATATTAGGGCACCTACCTGTCCAGGGAGCCTGCAATGTTGGCACCCCAGCCAATCTATGGATCGACTTCTGGGTGCTGCCACCGCCATTCCTGGTAAGGGAACCCGGTAGTGAAGCCTTTCGGCTTCACAGAGGGTTCCCTACTGCGCATGTGCGAAGCACGCTGCGCTTTCTAATTCCCCCGGCGGCGGGGGAAGGAGGAGGGTGGCCGAACTTCTGGGAGATCGGGCCTGTCTCCAGAACAGGGGAAGGGGACCTGTCAAAAATAGGTCCCCCGTTCCTCCCTCCCCCTGAAAAGTGCCAGCCAAATGTGGCACCAGAGGGTAGAGGAAGTGTATAAGCGAGAGTTCCACTTTTGGGTGGAATTCCGCTTTAAAATTGGCCTGGGCAGGAAGGGGTTATAAGTGCTCAGTAAGAAAGTGGTTAATAATACAAAACTCTGTTTATCTTTTTATGTCCCTTCATGTGCTATGCGGGTAATCAAATGAAAATATATTAAAATGACCATACAATGCGAGTTTAAAATGCAATTTTAATGTAATATTTTAAGAACCCTATTGTGAAACACTGAAAAATATGATGGGAAGTTTAATAATAACCATTTATAAAATTGCCATTTTTTTCTGTATGTAACTGTAACCATAAGTTTAACCTGGGTGACTTCTGTAAGCAAAAGCTAGCAGTTAACTTTTTTGGAATATCCTTTAGTTTAAATGACATGCAGTATATGACGTTATGTAAGAATTCTACAGGGTGCTTCTGAAGGCATATATATCATTGCAAAATATTGAAGGCATACTGTATGGATTAGTGCCCCATTTTTTTAACTACTATTTCAATGCAGAGGATAAAGACTTTGGCAATTAGGAATCCTTCACTATAGAATATACAGTAGCTGTCATTAATATGTATGTAGGGAGGGCGAATGGAAATGGAGGGATATAATTGAAATGGATAAAAATAAATAAAATAAGTGCATTGGTCCTGAGGCCGAAAATCTTGCTGAAGTTATTATTTTTTCCCTTGCAAATCTGCTGCAAGTATTATAATTTTCATGACTTTGGTTATGTTGGCTTTCTGGCAGAGAGACACATTAGCCATCACATGATATCTAGCTATAGAGGAAGGCCAAAAAGTCAACATAAACAGGTTGGATCTGTTTAGTGGAAATCATGTCCACTATAACTTAATACCCCACAGCAATAAACTAAAATACCAGAGGGCCAGTTGTGCAGCTGTTACACTAAACCACGAATAATATTGTGTTTGCAGCAGAATGGCATGAAGAAAGAAGAGGCCATGGCTGCTTTCATGGCCTGGAAATCAGAAAAGAAAAAGGATATAAAAGAAATTCGAACAAAGCAAAAAATGGAAGAAAATAAAAAGTTGGAGGAACTTCAAGATATTGCACGCAGAAAACAGGATTGCCGAAAGGTACCAAAATTATACTGGTTCTTGTTTATTAAAATATATATGATATTTATATTAAATATATTATAAGGATCTTATTAATAAGCGTACCAGTTTGAGCCACTCTGACCCACACATACAGCCAATAAATACAGGATATTGCCCTAGTAATTGTCACTGTGAATTCTGTGGGCAAAGGGGGGTCAGTGTAGCTTTTCTTATATATAACGCACCTTCAGCCAAGTCACCCATGTTCTCTGTGAAGGTGTTTTTCTGTGCATATGTGTATACTATATCCAGACTGTGTACATGTTTCAGTAGGAATGCAATTATTGTACTCCACACTTAATGAATAGCTTCACTGAGGTTAGCAGGTTCTGCCCTCATGCCTGTAAAGTGGGAAAGTTTGCTGCTGCTTCTTCTATTCCTGCCTACAAACTATCAAGTAAAAAGCTGTCAACCAGGCTATGCCAGCCTTGTGAATAACACAGAAAATGTTTCTAGGCTTTCGAAAAGTGGAAAGAGTCAAAGGAAGATCATTTAAAAGAAAAAGCTCTTAAAGAAAAGAATCTTGAAATGGAAAAAAAGTTGAAGGAGCAAAATACGGTCACGGAGAAAAAGAGCAACAGCATGACTGCTTTTAAAACATGGTAAGAGTACTTACTGTATGATAATCACTTACTAATAAGTAAGGTATAGTACACAGCTGTGTTTTTCCATGCAGTTTTAGCATCGGGTCTGATGTATAGAACTTGAAGGATCTGGAATTTGTTGCCATGTCAAGAGTGTTTATCTCATGTATAAAATTCCAAAATATTCTTCGCTTAATGGTTTACTCCAGGCAAGCATGAAAAGCTGACATTTTTATAGACACAGGGGACACAGCCTACCTGCATGGTGCCTCAGATATTCATCCAAGCATCAGTAGGCTGTCCTGCCTGTAAATCCCTATAGTTGTCAGCAACCTAACCTCCTGGGTCTGCCTGTATCTGAGCCTGAAAGCATGTAGGCTTAGGAGTCCCAAGTTCCTAACTGGGCTGACATACAGTATGTCTTTTTATATACAGTACATGTCCATTCGGACTCTGCATTCCCCTGGGACAGCCCACTCTAATTAGGCTTTAGGCATATTCAGAAAGAAATTGTTTTTTTTTTTTCAAATCGGTAATCCGATTTAACTTTTCTAAACAAACCCATATTTTTAATTATAAATATTACAGTAGCCATTGTATTACCGTAGCTGCTATTGTACAAGATTATGGAAGGATGTGAGATAACTTTGCTAATGTGCTAATTGTAGGAATGAAAGAAAAGAACTTGTGCTGAAGGAAAAGAAAAAAGAAAAAAAGAAAGAGAAATTAAAAGTGGAGAAAATAATATCAGAAAAAAAAGAGAAGGAGCAAATGGCTTTAGACCTATATGAGGAATGGCTGGTAAGTAGTATGATGTCAATAAAACAATTTATTCACTTATATAGCGTTATACCTAATGTTTTATAGTATTTTTTCCATGTATCCAAGTGTTCAAAGTGGAGTTGAAATTACATGAATTATTTTCAGCATCGCAGTACCAATCCAAAACCTTTGTTCCTTTCACAAACTTCTCTTTTTCATACATTTTGGCCAAACATTTGTTCACACCACCTAAGTATCTTAACTATATGAGCTTGTTGGATATTCCATTCCAAAGCCATAGGCATTATTATATAGTTGCCCTTTCTTTGTGGCTTTAAAATCCTCAAACCTTCTGGGAAGGCTTGCCACAAGATTTTAGAGTGTATTGGTGGGTTTTTGTGCTTAGTCAAGTGGTATTAGACAAGATCTGATACACAATCAGCATTCTAGTTCCTCACAAAAGTTTTTAATAGGACTGAAGTCCTGGCTCTGTACAGCCCCCTCACTTACCTCTACGCCAGCCTTATTTAACCATTTATTTATGGACATTGCTTTGTGCACATGGGCTCAGCGATGCTGGAGCAGAAAAGAGTCTTCCCCAAACTATTGGAGGTACACTATTTTCCAAAAATATCTTTGTGCTGTAGCATCACAGTATTCATCAGTGTAAACACCTGACATCAGTAATTTGGAAGGTTGTTCACATACAGTACTATTTGGCCATATAGTGTATATAACCTTGGTTCGTGATACCTCCTTGCCAGTTTTTTTTATTTTAAGTTTATACTATTTAACCACTTGACATTCTGAAGGTTTTACGCCCTTCATGACTAGGCCTTTTTTGCTCTTCAGCACTGCGCTACATTAACTGGCAATTGCGCAGTCATGCAGCACTATACGCTAATTAAATGTATATATTGTTATTCGCACAAATAGAACTTTGTTTTGGTAGAATGATCACCACTGGATTTTTAATTTTTTTTGCTATATAAATGAAAAAATTTGGAAAAAAAACATGTTTTTCTTAGTTTCTGTTCTCAGATTTTGCAAACAAATAATCTTATTTCATAAATTAAGGCCAAAATGTATTCTGCTACATTTCTATGGTAAAAATAACCCAAATCAGGGTATATTATTTAGTCTGTATGAAAGTTATACAGTCTACAAACTATGGTGTATATATATTACTAAATTAATCAATCCTTATATATTGACCGTCTCACTTCCTGAGGTCCTAAAATCCCAGGACAGTACAAATACCCCCCAAATGACCCCTTTTTGGAAAGTAAAGTAGACAGTCCAAGGTATTTAGTAAGAGGCATGGTGAGTTTTTGAAGTTGTGATTGAAGAAATTAAATTAAATACAGTTTTTTCCCTTTTTTTTTCTTTTCTTACATACTGTCATCAGTGCAGTACAGTGTCATTGTTTGACTGGTGTCGCGGTAATCGGGGATACTGATGGGTGACGGTATGTAAAAAGTTTTTACATACTTTCATCAAAGTTATTCAGTGACACTGTACTACTCTGGGGAGTTATCAGGGATTTTTTTCTTTACACTGTTATTGCTTGTAAAAGTGATGACCACAGTTATAACCAATAGTTAACTGTCATTTATGGCGTTCTATTAATTACAGCTTGCTTACTGTTAACATGCTGTGATTAGCTACAGCTAATCAGATCGTACAGGGTGCTGTGATTGGCCCAGGTACCATGTGATAGCTGTGGGCCAATTACAGCACCACAGTACAGCCATAAATGGAACCCATTTATGACTGTTTTGACATTAAAATCATGTGATCGCTATGACCAATGCTAGCGAGTGCCGTGAGCATGCTAGTGCACATGTGCTAGGCGACATACCAGTTAAACAGCAACTTTATATCTGTTTTTACTAGCTATATACAGATTTTGTAATACAAATAAACATTTAAAGAGGAAGTAAACTTTCCTCTTTAAATTTTATCTATAGGTAAGCATATAATAAGGCTTACCTATAGGTAGTGTAAATATCTCCTAAACGTGCACCGTTTAGGACAGTGGTCATTAACCCTGTCCTCAGGGCCCACCAACAGGCCAGGTTTGTAAGATAGCTGAAATACATCACAGGTGATATAATTAGCTGCTCAGTGATTGCAGTATTCGCCCACGTTCACACTGGGGCTGCGGGAGTGAAGCCTGCGAGTTCAGCTGAACTCGCACGATTTCACTCCCGCTGGCAGTACCGATTTTAGCCGCGATTTCAAAGACATCTGAAACAGATGTCAATTTAAATCGCGGCTGAAATCGGAAAAAGTAGTACAGAAACTACTTTTTGTAATCGGTACAGCGCCGCAGATGCGGCGTCGCACCGATTAGGACGGTGCCATTGCCCGCAATTTGCGGCAAATTTCGCCGATTTGACATGTCAAATCGCACCAGTGTGAACCAGGGCTTCTAGTCTGCATCTCCCCAAGGTAATACATAAAACCTGGCCTGTTAGTGGGCCCTGAGGACAGGGTTGATGACCACTGGTTTAGGAGATATTTACTGTACATGCAGCCATTGAAATCACTGGTGCATACACTCTGAAGGAACGGCCACCCTTTTCTTCAGAGCCCTGTGCCGTGACCGCTGGCTCCTGCGCGCATGCACGGGAGTGACGTCATTGTGGCTCCGGCCAGTCACAGAGCCAGAGTCTGCGAACCCGGAAGTAAGACGAGTGAAGATGGAAGCTGTCTCCAGCGTATGACATTGCATCGCTGGAAGGCTTCATATTGAGGGGAGTTTCACATAATGTAATGCATACTAGCACATTATGCCTTTGCCTTGCAGGTAAGGGAAAAAAAAAAAAAAAACTTGCAGCGGTTTACAACCACTTCAATACATGACAAAGGGTTTCCCAAGTACTACTATTGGCTAAATACAGATGTGAAAAAAAAAATCTTTAACCACTTAAAGACCCCTCACTGTATATATACGTCGGCAGAATGGCTCGTACAGGCACAATCACGTACCTGTACGTGGCCCTTTAACTGCCGACGTCAGGGTCGCGCGTGCGCCGACCCCTCTGCCCTTCCCCCTGCCTTCCCCGTGAGCGGACCGCGGGTCCCGCGGACTCGATCGCCACGGGATCCCCGCGATCGTCTCATGGAGGCTCGGAGTGGGGAGATGTCAGTGTAAACACAACATCTCCCCACTCCTCTACTGACATGTGTAATCAGAGCGGAGATCGGTGACATGTCAGTCATAGCCATGCCCCCACACAGTAGTAAACACTCCCCTAGGCACACTTAACCCCTCCAGCGCCCCTAGTGGTTAACCCCTTCACTGCCAGTGTCATTTTCACAGTAATCGGTGCATTTTTATTGCACTGATCGCTGTGAAAATTACAATGGTCCCACAAATGTGTCAAAAGTGTCCGATGTGCCTGCCATAATGTCGCAGTCACGAAAAAAAACGCTGATCGCCACCATTACTAGTAAAAAAAAAAAATTAATAAACATGCCTTAAAACTATACCCTATTTTGTAAACGCTATAATTTTTGCGCAAAATAATCAATAAACGCCGATTGCGATTTTTTTTACCAAAAATATGTAGAAGAATACGTATCAGTGTTTTTTTTATATATTTTTTGGGGGATATTTATTATAGCAAAAAGTAAAAAATATGTAATTTTTTTCAAAATTTTCACTCTATTTTTGTTTATAGCGCAAAAAAAAAAAAACGCAGAGGTGATCAAATACCACCAAAAGAAAGCTCTATTTGTGGGAAAAAAAGGACGCCAATTTTGTTTGGGAGCCACGTCGCACGACCGCGCAATTGTCAGTTAAAGCGACGCAGTGCCGTATCGCAAAAAGGGGCCTGGTCATAATGGCCCGTATTGGTCCGGGGCTTAAGTGGTTAATGATGAAGCTCCAATTCATCTTTTATTTTTAAATGCCATTTCCATACTTACATAATTATTTACCTTTTGTTGACTTCAGTTTCAGTTCAAGAAGTTTCTCCTGCCAACCAGCTTGGTTGCAGGGTGGTAATATATACACTCGTCTGGCAGCAAATCATGCTCTAGCCACTCAGGAATACCCACTACATGGCCTGAAAATGTAATGTTTCTGTGGATGACACACAGTGGCGCTGCTCCAGCTCTGTGGGTTTCTACATAAAATGGCCAAAGGCTATTAGTAGAAATAACTGCAGGTGATTTCATATGCAATGTCTTGGAATTCATTTAACAAATCTATTCCACAACTTAATTTGATGTCAGAAGTATAAACAAAATCTAGCCAGGGTGATTCAACAAGAAGTAATTCTTAACAATGCAATAACTGTTTACTAATGTGTCGTTATAACAGGAGAAAAAAGAGCAACAAGAAAAGATTGAAAAGAAGCAGAGAAACCTGCAAATAATTTCAGACGATGATCCCCCTCCTCCATGGAGTCCTCCGGGAAGAACTATCCCAGCAGGCAGATGACTGTGGTCTCAATTCTCTCCATTTTACAAACTGAAATAGCAATATTTCTTAACATTTCACAATATGTGTGCATTCTTGTTTTGGTTCTAAAAATGTAAACGTCTTGTGCTGCAAAGTATTGCTTCCTGTTCAGTGTAATCTGCGATTGGAAATCCTACAACGCTCCAGCTGTAGAGACGATTAGTCTGCCAGCTTTGGCAAGTTCTTTTATTTCCGCAACATTCTATTACCACTGTCGAAAGTGTATGCAGTCTTACTATATTGCCCAATAAATATTGTAACTAGGGACAATTTTAAACCAGTGTTCCATTTTTAAAGGAAATGCTGGGGACTCCCTTATCACTGGTCAGTGGTGCTTGTCCTGCATCTGTACAGCATTAAAACATTGCTGCACAACATTTCGCTTTTATTAACATTTTAATTTTTTAACCTTTGCAAAAAGTCAACGTGGCACCTGTTTTTTCTGCTACTTTGTTCTCACATTTTTCATACAAAACATAAAAGCAGACAAGTGCTTAATCTCCTTCCAGCTCTGACTGGTATGTGCTCTACAGAGTGGGACCTGTGCCACACCATTCTGCCTAGGAAAGAAAGTTTTTCCCAGTTAATAATCTTTCAGGCCACTTTCACACTGAACACCGCCCCGCGCTAGCGGTAAAGCGTTGCTCATTTTAGCGGCGCTTTACTGGCGCTGTGTTGAAGCACCCGAAAGCGCCGCTGCCGAAGCGCTTTGCAGGCACTTTGGCAGCGCTGTCCATTGAGTACAATGGGCAGGGCGTTTTGGGAAACGGTGTGTACATCGCTCCCGAACCGCACCAAAGATGCTGCACTTGGGCTTTCACACTGGGGTGGCTTGAGAGGCACTTTACAGGTGCTATTTTTAGCGCTAAAACACCTGAAAAGCGCCCCAGTGTGAAAGTGGCCTAAAGCGACACTAGAGTTGGGTATCAAAATTATAGCTCGGTATTTTACAAAAATCTCCCCTATTATGTTCATATTTGGAGTCTAACTTCAGGACTGCCACTTTTACACATGGCATCTGATATTTTTTCCTCTAGTGATTTTTTCATTTGCTCCTCTTATGTGACAGTTAAAACAACACATGCTTAAAACATTCGTCACATTTTGCAATAAAAAACAAAAATACAATAGCGCATTTCTGATATACTGAAAACTTTCTGTGACCCAATTTAGAGGCTTTATATAGCAGTGCTGGAATAGGTGACACTGCTAGCTTAAAGGTTAACGCTACTTTTGTGGGGGGGAAAAAAAAAGCAAATAAAGAAAAAAAAATATAGCGACACAAGTCATATTGTAATTGAATATTATTAAAAAATTACCTTTCCTCTTCAATTTGCAGCCACTGTAATTTTCTGAAAATGCAGTGCAGTATGGCAACCTGGAGTTGTTCTGTACACAGAATGTGTACTGACCACACCCCAGAAACATTATTTTCTGCTTGTGTGATTGGCTCACCAATTTTCAGGCATCCCCTGCAAGAAACATTTTATTTTTGGTGCGATGCTCCCTATTGTAACACGTCTAAAGGGATGCAGGCCCAGCAGCTTTCCTTATTAGTGCTCTGCAGGTGCCACAGCTGACTGATAATTCTGAATCCACTCCCATTAGACCCACTCGGCACAGAGGAACAAACAATGATTTCTTCAAAATAACAAAAGGTAGGAATCTGCAGTAAAGGTTGTTATAATCCTTGCAATGTATATAGATCACCCAGGGGAGGGTGTTTTTTTTTCTCAACAACAGTGGCGTTACACTTTAAGTTAAGTAGAATGCAGCCCAACCATTTAGAATTAGACTCCCATTCCATCACCTTGATTACTTTAGATTATAGGGTTTAGTCATGTTAATTCAAGATAAAGATATAAACACAGTTTAATTTAGTTATATGCATTTTTATATAGAACTAGCATAAGTTCCCAAAGTTCTCTTTATTATTAGCCTCCTGTAATCCTGTGCAACAGCCTGATTAGTAGAGAGAGGGTCAGTGCTGTGATGCAATCTGAGCTCTATTGCTTACAAGAAAGATGCTTACAGTATAGGATTGTGCAGAGATAACTACTACTCCTTCATTGTCCTGCAACAGTCTGGGGTGGGCCCTGGACCAAGATATACTGCTTAAATTAAATATGTACCTTGCCCAATTTAGCAAAGTAAAGTTTAGTACACATGGGCCGAATGCCAGGCAGCATCGGCCAGTTCAATAGAAACCAGCTGCCATTTGGCCTGTTTGTGTCTCAGTCGGTTCGACAGAATCCGGCTTCTGTTGAAGGGTAATGACCGAAGAAGGTCTGCCGATCGGCTCCTGATCGGCGATTTCAGCCAATGGCTGAGAGCGCAGACCGGAGTGTTCTGGCGGGGGGCCACCCCCTTGTCAGAACTCAATAGAACAGCAAGGGAGATCGCTGTACGAACGTCGACTAGTTAGTCCCCCTAAGCTGTCAGTTTTTTTTTTTTCTTTCAGCCCTGCTGGGTTGAACAGAAAAAAACGAATAGTGTGTACCAGGCTTAGGAGTTCCACTTTACTGCAGGCATAGCATTCATGTTGTAAGCAACTTCATTTTCACTCCAATCCAGTGCCAGAGCCCCAAGAAATTTGGCATGTCTGCATTTCTCTTACACTACAGCACTTGGTTCCTGATTGGTCAATAGTCAGGCCCAGGTACTGTCATGGGGAGCATGCATGGTCATGAGCATGCTTTGCATTTCTTGGCGTAGGTGTGAATCAGGTCTAAGGACCTAATGCAAAGAGAATTAATAAGTGAAAGACAAAAATGAATATATTTTATTAACTGTTACATTTAAAATCTTGCTGCAATGTGTTTTTGAGACTTTTGTACCAACATACTGATTATCTTATGTGATTTATCTTCGCTTTAATTTATTTTAAATTAATTTTATTATTATGATGTGCATTGTGTTTTTTTGTTTTAGCGTGTCACATTTTAAGCTTCGTTACAATACTCTACTTGTCACACAAAGCATTTACTTCTCTGAATAATGCAGAATGCGTTGGCTGTCACTTTATGTAGAGAAATTGCCGTGTGATGCTTGCCTGTTCTGTGGAGTGACACACGTGGAATGGCTGAGTTTGTGAGCACCTGAAGACAAGAACAAAAATATTTTATTGCTACTTCTCTGTGGGTTACTGAATTTATTTACTTTGAACACAGATTTAAAGGAACCCTGTTTAAAAAGAAAGCAATATGTGGGTGGCCTTTGCATACTTAAGCAATAATCCTAGAATATCAACATCACAACCTGGAAAGTAGCATTTTCTGAATGAGATCAGCAAATTCAGATCCATATTTCTTTCAGCACAGACTTCATCTTGCTTAACAGCAAGTCAACTCAACTCTACACCACTCTAGCATTCTTAGCCCCCAATGTCTTCCTTGGAGAGTGTTGTCACGTGACCTATTGCAGTTCATTCATTCATTAGAATGAGCGTGCCTTTGCTTGTTTCAGAGCCATGACGCAAACAAAGCCCAAAATGCATTTATAAAACACAAAGCCCTGCTTTATCGATGGCCATTGTGCAGCTTTTATTAGAAAATTAGAGATATGGCTACATGATAGAACAGCAGGACTGCTGCTTTATAAATGGGCCCTTTAGTGTACCCAGCAGGATAGCAGCAAACTATGAGCACCTTGATTATAAAAGTCAGATTTGTCATTACCAAGATACGAACTATAGTTTGATATGCAAGTTTTGACTTTTCCCAACCATCAAATATTTCCAATTTCCCCTGTGGTTAGACCACTCACTATGGATGTGTATGTTACTCTCCAGCCCCAGATGGCAGTGGCATTTGTGACTAGGGAACAAACGGGTCAGTGCTTTTCAGAATCATATGCATGTTTACATAAAGGTTAATCAGAAAATATGGATGCCTGGCACCACATGGGCTAACACGAGAAGAAAGCTGAGTTGAAAACCACTTATATGTCTTCTTAAGGATGTTACATATTACATTTTCAAAGATGACTGAAACATACCTTTAATAAAACCGTTAAATGCATAGTGCTGTAACCCATACCTGTCAATTAGCACGTTTTCATTGTTCTGTGTACTCTGGTGTTAAAAAGTTCATTCAAGTTAACTGCTATGGGCTGTTGCACTTTTTACTGCCATTTTGAGTTCTAAAACCAGATGGAAAAAAAAAATTGTAAATTACAATAAAATTACGTAAAGCAGCCTGTCAAATAAACTTGAAATAATGATTGTTTCTAGAAATATTCAGGTAAGGAAAATGCAATATATGTAAAGGGTAGAAGCAAGCAGAAAGGTGATTATTACAGCACTCTGGCGTGTGCTGAGTGATGATTAACGACAAGCTGGTGATCCTGCATACTGCCAATTACGGTATTTAAATGTAAAATTCAAATGTTCTTTCAGCAGATTTAGAATGTTTAAACAAACATGATTATGGAAATTACATTTCTGCAATATGTACCTCATTATATAATTATAAATTTGCTTTGATGATTGTAAATGGCCATTTGCACCAGATGCTGTGAACAAAGGTTTTCCAGTTACCAGGAGCACAGCTGAAGCCTTTCTATAAGAAAAGTATGTGCAATGTGCTTTGCCGAAATCCTGTTTAAAAATGTAAAGTGTATGTAAGTTAAGGCTTCGTTCACACGATCGGATTTTCAGACGGGAATTGTGTGTTGACAGACTGTTGGCCTAAAATCCAACTGTTTGTACGCTCCATCGGACAATTGTCAGATTTTCCGCGGACAAATGTTGGATGGCAGGCTTTAAAATTTTCCGTGGACAACGGTCTGTTGTCAGATTTTCCGATCGTATGTACACAAGTCCGTCAGACAAAAGTCCAAAGTACAAACACGCATGCTTGGAAGCAATGCTCACCAAACACAACATTAGCAGAAGGTGCCCAAAGGGTGGCGCTAAAGAACTAAAAAAAACACGTAGTACGTCACTTGCTTGTTGGCCGACAGTTGTGTGCCGTTTGTATACAAGACAAGTTCCTAGCCAACGCCCTTCTAACAAAAGTCTGACGCTTTGTCTGTGGAAAATCCGATCGTGTGTACGAGGCTTTAGTGTATCTTCAATAAGAATTGTCTGTGTTTCCCTATTACCATAAATGATTAAGAGTAAGTTTGTAAGGGTGCCAGACTTTTTAATACAAAGTCTTGCTTCTGACTTGTGTTTTTACTGGGTTCACATTGACTTAAATATGGGCAAAAAAGTATTCACAAATAGCAGAATAAGATATATAATGCCCAAGATACAAAATACAGTATCCCAAACACCCTCAGCAAAAAAAAAAATAATAATAATAATGTACACAAGCGTCAAACCAAAAAACAATATTTCTACTTTTGCATAGAGTGGGGAAGGATTCTAACCTCTGTCCTGTTTTTACTGCTATCTGGGACTTCATCAAAGCCCTTACTTCCTGTAATTCTAACAATGGTTTTACCAGGGAGAAAGCGAGAAGAATTCTGCAACAGGAACAAAGAAAGAAATAATAATCTTACATGGGTTTTAGTCTTCCCCAACTCTGCCAAACAAAAACATTGTATTCCTGTTTGTATTTCCATTTGGGACAAACTTTTTCAGCTTTTAAAATTACAAGCCTCTCTGAGAACAGGTAAGTTGCTCCTAATGTATTTTTAATCCTCTGTGTGCATCTCTAATTTAGTTTTGCTTTGTTGTTTGGGGCCTAATTCTGGGCAAAGCCCTGTTCACCTACCTCCACCATGCCCAGTAAGTGGCCTCACTGAAATGCAGAGAGGTGGGCAGTGACGTACCTTCAGGTGAACTAAACAGCTGCAGACAGTGCATGCTCAGCAGTTTGTGACCGCTGCTTTGTTAGGTGGACAGAAGGAGCAGAGTAATCTACGCAAAACCACTGTGCTGTCACTCTTATGTCGTAAGTTCTGCCTTTCGGTGGCAGCACACAGTCAAACACTCTGCCTGTACCATCCTCTCCCCAAGTCACTCAACAGCCTGTAGCCCATCCTGACCCACAGTGTGGCCATGTACTATCAATATGGCATACCTATACATTGCATAATCGCAGCCAGGAGATCCACCACATCTAAATTAAATGGAAGCAAGCAGAACCTCCCGATCTCTCCTCTTTCACAGATTATGGTACCTTAACACACAATCTCAATTTGAATTTATGTTCTCCATCAGGAATGGTGAAGGCCAAGCCCTCTGGTCCCTTTGGTTACCTTGGCTTCAACATCTATCCTGCACGGCGCATCCGTAATGATGGCATGATAACACCCTTTGTTTCACTGGGATGCCATCCTTTATGCTCCCCAAGCCTATCCTTTGTGATCGCTCCCTCTTTTTGAAAAACCCGGCTGGGGTTTTCTCCCTAGAGTTGTCAAAACCAGATACCACATTTATGTATTGGCTCTCTTGCTTACCTGCTATTATATAACCCATTTAACACACCTGATCATCCTTTAAGAACCTGTTATACTGAATTACACCTTACAGAATGTTTGGGTCATTATCAGTTTCTTTTTATTTTTCTTTCCTTGTAAAAATGTTTATAAATGTTTTCACATGTCCAAAATTGGACACCAACTCCTGGAATATTATTATTTGAAATCTATGCTATTTACTTATTGATAGTGAAATTGTATTAATACTTGTCTATACAACTTGAAATGTAATAAAATACGATTGATTTAAAAAAAATATGGCACACCACGTCAAGGGCCCGACACGCTGCTGCAAGACTCGGATGGGAGCCTAGGGAGAGGAGCAATTTGCCTCCTGGCTGACACCACTCATGGTACTTCATAGCATGTGACACTGACAGACCTACCACATTCTGTTCACCAGTGCCCTTCAAAGCACCCTCCAGCAACCCAATGCGCTACAAACCAACACAAACTGAGAGGAGTTTGCGAAAGAGAAGAGTGATGGCTTCAATAAAAAAGGGTCTTCCTGACTTCTGCTGGTAACACCATGTGTCGTACATAGTCTGAGTCTGACTCTGTTATTATATGTTATAGCCTGGTATTAGGCTGGGTTCACACCTATGCGTTGCGTTTTTGAGCTTGGAGTCTTTGCCAAGTTCTTAATCAGTCGTTCAGCGGTTCCTTTGCGTTTTTAGCTGCGGACTTGCCGACCTGGGAAGTCTCGCCGCTGTTATCATGAGGAGGAACTCCACGCCAAATTTTAAATAAAAAAACGGCATGGGTTCCCCTCCAGGAGCATAGCAGGCCTTTAGGTCTGATGTGGACTTTAACGGGAACCCCTATGCTGAAAAAACGGCGTGGGGGTTCCCCCCAAAATCCATAGCAGACCCTTATCCGAGCACGCAACCTGGCAGGCCACAGGAAAAGAGGGGGGACGAGAGAGTGCCCCCCTCCCTCCTGAACTGTACCAGGGCGCATGCCCTCAACATGGGGGGGTGGGTGCCCTGCGGCCCCCCCACCCCAAAGCACCCTGCCCCCATGTTGATGAGGACGGGGCCTCTTCCCGACAACCCTGGCCGTTGGTTGTCGGGGTATGCGGGCGGGGGGCTTATCGGAATTCAGGAGCCCCCTTTAATAAGGGGGCCCCCAGATCCCGGCCCCCACCCTATGTGAATGAGTATGGGGTACATTGTACCCCTACCCATTCACCTGGTGGAAAAAAAATGTCAATAAAAACACTACACAGGTTTTTAAATTAATTTATTACACAGCTCCAGGGGTTTTCTTCTGACTTCGGGGGGTCTCTTCTGACTTCGGGGGTCATCTTCCGACTTCAGGGGTCTTCTTCCAACTTCGGGGGTCTCCGGTGTCGTCTCCGCGCTCTCCGGTTCTTCTCTCGCTCTCCGGTTCTTTCTTCCTTCTGCCGGGCCTCCGCTATCTTCTTCCAGCTCTTTTGCTAGCGGGGGCCCGGTCTTCTTCGTCGCCTTCTTCCCTCTTCTCTCCTGGAGATGTTGACTTGTCGCTGTCTCCGGCTGTAATGCCGTGTGCGCGGAGCGCATTCACTTATATGGGCGTGGTCACCGGGTGATGCCACCCAGTGACCCCCGCCCCCATATGACGTCACAGTTCCATCATTCCCTGGGAACCGGAGAGCGCAGAGACAACACCGGAGACCCCCAAAGTTTGAAGAAGACCCCCGAAGTCAGAAGAAGACCCCTGTAGCTGTGTAATAAATTAATTTAAAAACCTGTGTAGTGTTTTTATTGACATTTTTTTCCACCAGGTGAATGGGTAGGGGTACGATGTACCCCATACTCATTCACATAGGGGAGGCGGGATCTGGGGGTCCCCTTATTAAAGGGGGCTCCTGGATTCTGATAAGCCCCCCGCTCGCATACCCCGACAACCAAAGGCCAGGGTTGTCAGGAAGAGGCCCTGTCCTCATCAACATGGGGGCAGGGTGCTTTGAGGTGGGGGGGCCGCAGGGCGCCCCCTGCCCCAAAGCACCCACCCCCCATGTTAAGGGCATGCCGCCTGGTAGGGTTCAGGAGGGAGGGTGGGGCCGCTCTCTCGTCCCCCCTCTTTTCCTGCGGCCTGCCAGGTTGCATGCTCAGATAAGGGTCTGCTATGGATTTTGGGGGGACCCCCACGCCATTTTTAGGCGTAGGGGTTCCCATTAAAGTCCATACCAGACCTAAGGGCCTGCTATGCTCCTGGAGGGGAACTCATGCCGGTTTTTTATTTAAAATTTGGCGTGGAGTTCCCCCTCAAGATCCCTGTTCAGAACGCAACACGTGTGCAAATCAGATGCGTGCCCATAGAACATAATGGGCCTGAATTCGCACCTGAGCCACACCGCAATGCCTAGAGAACGCACACGTTTTTTCGGCAATGCGCAGTGCGAATACATCGCACATATGTGAACCAGCCTCATTGAAATCAATGTATTTTATAATGATATGCGAATTGGATGCAGTGTAAGCCGCAACCAATTTGCATAGGTGTGAACGGGGCCTCAAAGTTATGCAGTGCTAGACTCTAGAGAAGCCTTTGTTTTTATCACTGAAGGTCCACAGTTCAGCATGTTTCTTGGAAACATGCTAAACAGTGAATCTGCCATGATTAACATGCAAACTGCCTGAGCACATTACATATAAAACTATATTAAACATTTTCAGATCAGTTTTATTTTAAAACAGTGTCTGGTGCTAATAAAATACCTTTTAAATGCCTCAATGAGTGACGGGAGCAGTGATCTCATCTCTTTACTATGGGTGCTATCGCTAAGAACTGCACAGTATATCCAGTGGTAAGATTTCCACATTGTCACATTTGTACATTTGTTGTTCATATATTCTCATGATTGTCTTTCGTTTTTACCTTGTAACATCTGGTAATTTGTTGCCTTCCTATTGTAACATTTAAACATCTGTTGCCTGTATATTGTATACAACAGTGTTTCTCAACTCCAGTCCTCAAGGCGCCCTAACAGGTCATGTTTTCAGGATTTCCCTCAGATGAAACGGTTGTGGTAATTACTAAGGCAGTGAAACTGATCAACTCACCTGTGCAAAATAATGGGAAGCCTGAAAACATGACCTGTTGGGGCGCCTTGAGGACTGGAGTTGAGAAACACTGGTATACAATTTCCCATTTGTGGCCCATATATTGTTAGGATTGCCATTTTTTTTTTGTATTGTCACGTTACCACTGTTTAGAGCAGTGTTCCTAAACCATTTTCCAGTCAAGGCACCCGTTAAAAATTATGGACAATCTTGAGGCACCCCATTCTAAAATGTAAAAGCTATTCTAAAGCCCTGTACACACGATCGAATTTCCTATGGATTCTAATCCGATGGATTTTTCAATCGGAAATCCGTTGAAGCTGACTTCCATCAGTCTTGCCTACACACCATCAGTCAAAAATCCGACCGTCCCAAACGCCGTGACGTAAAACACTCCGACAAGCCAAAGGAAAATTAAGTTCAATGCTTCTGAGCATGCGTCGACTTGATTCTGAGCATGCGTGGGTTTTTTGTCCGATGGAGTTCCACACAGACGATCGGAATTTGCTATCGTTTTTTTTTCCCATCGGATAAATTTAAAACATGTTCTATTTTTTCTCACCGATGGAAAAAAGACCGATGGGGCCCATATACGATCGGTTTGTCCGATGAGAAAAGTCCATCGGACTGTTTTCATCGGTAAAACTGATCGTGTGTACATGGCATAATAGTTGTACATAATGCAGCAACATCCACACATGTAGAACGCCCAGCGTTAGAGGTGATTTATTATTCCAAAGCAAATACACTTTTGTAAACTAGTATTCCAATGTTTCTCCTCTCCCTCAGTTTTTCTCCATCGCTCAGCTAATGTGACCCCAGTGCTGATGGATAGAGGGGTATAAGGACGCTGTGCAGGTGATTTGACATCTTCCATATGAATTGATGATGCCATTGGTCGTTAGGACACTGACGGCTTGAAGGATGTAATAATGCACAATGAAAACCTGTGGCTTTGTGTAACTAAAAGGCAGGCTTCATCCACAAGCTGGCTTGTATACAATTTTAGAGCAATTTTTAGGCATTTTGCCAAGGCACCCCCGAAGAAACCTCATGGCACCCTGGTTGAAAAAGGATGGTTTAGTATAAGAATTTAAACACCTGTAGGCCCGTGTAATTAGACCCTGTTCACACCATGTACAGGGAACCAAGTTTTTCAGAATTCATGCCTCTAATAACAAAATAAAATTAAATCAGAGGGGAGCGCAGAGGATCATTTTCTTGTGACCAAATTTATCGGTGTATAACACGCACCCTAACAAATAGTTATCTATAACGTGCAAGGAAAAAAAATGTTGCTTCCACACAATTGGATGGTGGAAAGTCATCTGAGCTTCACCTCACTAAGCTAAATAAAAATTCACTTGCAAAGTGAACACCCTGTTTGTCTTTACTAAATTAACACCTAATTATCTAATTTGAGCAGATGTAGAAGCTTCTAGTTGCATGTCCATGATCTTTAGCTGCAAATCGTATATTCTGGTTTTCCAGTTCTGTAAACCCATTAAATGACATAGTGATGGATAATATGGGTAAGAGATGTCCCACGTGGATGGTGCCTAGGAAAAAATAAACCTGCTTTAGTGACATTATGTCAATTACATTGATTGATTGCACTATTTTCTGTGCAGTGAGTAGCTGCAGAATACAGTGCTTTGGCTCCATCCTGAATTCTATTCTTGATTGTCTTGACTAGTATGATGATAATACAGTACAACACAAATAGGTATTTATAAAAACTGAAATTATATAAAAATGACATTATCCATAATAGTTATACTCCTAAATATACTAGAAACCTTTGTAATAAGTCATCCCATAGACCAGATCAAACGATGGTAGAAAATTATGGAAAAATAATATATGAAGCCATTAATGGAAGGTGTCAGCGTTGCCTATAGCAAACAGATTCCTTTATCTACAGCATATTGAAAATAAATAAGTGTTTTCCTTCAGATTTATGAACCTGCTTCAATGATCAAGTTGTGAACATAAATCTTATTTCCATTGTAAAGAGAAAGTAATACTGTGAACACAACCATTGTTTCAGAGGCAAAATCTGCAGTCTGCTAAGGTAAATTCTGGTTAGATTAAAACGCCTATCTTGATTAGCTCATGTGGAGCTTGCCTTCTACACTCACCTAGGTTATCCCGTACCACAAAACTAGGATCTACAGTGATGATGTAGTTCTGTTTAAAAGGGCTACATAAAGTTATACAACAATGATATATCCGTGCTGTGTAAAATGATATCTAATAAGGCTGCTTGCACCAGAAAGCAGTATAACTGTGCTTCTGTGAAAAATTTACAAAATAGTGAAGCGCCTCAAAAAACGTATAAAACAAAAAACATAAAACGTAAATGTTGCAATAAAGTTCAAATATTAGAATTCCAATATGATGTCCAATTGTAGTGAACAAATATCAATCAGTAGTGATGAGCCGAACACCCCCGGGTTCGGTTCGCACCAGAACCCGCGAACGGACCGAAAGTTCGTACGAACATTAGAACCCTATTAAATACAATGGATGCGAACGTTCGAATTCTAAAGTGCTAATTATAACAACTATTATGCATGTTATTGTCCTAAAAAGGGTTTGGGAACCCGGGTTCTGCACCAGGGGACATGTATCAATGCAAAAAGAAGTTTTAAAAACGGTTGTTTTTCGGGAGCAGTCATTTTAACCACTTGACCACTGGGCACTTAAACCCCCTTAATAACCAGACCAATTTTCAGCTTTCGGTGCTCTCACATTTTGAATGACAATTACTCAGTCATACAACACTGTACCCATATGAAATTTTTGTCCTTTTTTTCACACAAATAGAGCTTTCTTTTGGTGGTATTTAATCACTGTTGGGTTTTTTATTTTTTGCGCTATAAGAGAAAAAAGACTGAAAATTTTGTAAAAAAATGATTTTTTTTTCGTTTCTGTTATAAAATTTTGCAAATTACTATTTTTTCTTCATAAATTTTGACCAAAATTTATACTGCTACATATCTTTGGTAAAAATAAGTACAAATTGGTGTATATTATTTGGTCTTTGTGAAAGTTATAGAGTCCACAAGCTATGGTGCCAATATCTGAAAATTGATCACACCTGAAGTACTGACGGCCTATCTCAATTCTTGAGACCCTAACATGCCAGAAAAGTACAAATACCCCCCAAATGACCCCTTTTTGGAAAGAAGACATTCCAAGGTATTCAGAAAGAGGCATTGTGAGTTTTTTGAAGTTGTCATTTTTTCCCACAATTCTTTGCAAAATCAAGATTTTTTTTTTCTCTTTTTTTTTTTTTCACAAAATTGTCATATTAGCAGGTTATTTCTCACACACAGCATATGCATTCCACAAATTACACCCCAAAACACATTCTGCTATTACTCCCAAGTATGGCGATACCACATGTGTGAGACTTTTACACAGCGTGGCCACATACAGAGGCCCAACATGCAGGGAGCACCTTCAGGCGTTCTGGAGCACCAAGGCCAATTCTGACATTTCTCTCCTACATGTAAAAATCATCATTTATTTGCTAGAAAATTACATAGAACCCCAAAACATTATATATGTTTTTTTAGCAAAGACCTTAGAGAATATAATGGTGGTTGTTGCAACTTTTTATCTCGCACGATATTTGCGCAGCAATTTTTTTAACGCGTTTTTTACGGAAAAAAAATGTTTTGTGCTTAAAAAAAAAAAAAACAGTAAAGTTAGCCCAATGTTTTTGCATAATGTGAAAGATGAAGTTACGCCGAGTAAATAGATACCTAACATGTCGCCCTTAAAAATTGCACACACTCGTGGAATGGCGCCAAACTTCGCTACTTAAAAAATCCCCATAGGCGACGCTTTAAATATTTTTACTGGTTACATGTTTTGAGTTACAGAGGAGGTCTAGGGCCAAAATGATTGCTCTCGCTCTAACGTTCGCAGAGATACCTCACATGTGTGGTTTGAAAACCGTTTTCATATGTGGGCGGGACTTACGTATGCGTTCGCTTCTGTATGCGAGCTCACGGGGACAGGGGCGCTTTTAAAAAAAAAAAATAATAATTTATTCTTCATTTTACTTTATTTATTTTAGTTTGACATGTTTTTCCGCCCTAAACATTTTTTTGATCACTTTTATACCTATTACAAGGAACGTAAACATCCCTTGTAATAGGAATATGGCATGACAGGTCCTCTTTACAGTGAGATATGAGGGGGGGGGGGTGTCAATAAGACCCCACATCTCACCTCTAGGCTGGGAAGCCTGAAAAAAAAAAACAAAAAAAAAAACAACAATCCTGGCTTTGATCGTAGCGGTGAGTCGGTAGAAGCACCGGAGGGCGGCGGGGGGGGGGACATCCCCTCTTGCCTCCCGTAAGAATGATCAAGCGGCGGAACAGCCGCTATGATTGTTCTTATGGTGTAGGGAATCGCCGGCTGAAAAAGCCGATATCTGAATGATGCCTGTAGCTGCAGGCATCATTCAGATATCCCCGCACAAAGTCAAGGACGTCATATGACGGCCGGAGGGCGGGAAGTGGTTATTGCAGAGTATTGCCGGGCATTGCGGAGTATTGCCGGGCATTGCGGAGTATTGCCGGGCATTGCGGAGTATTGCCGGGCATTGCGGAGTATTGCAGGGCATTGCGGAATATTGCGGTGTATGGCAGGGTATTGCGGTGTATGGCAGGGTATTGCATGGGTATTGCACAGGGTATTGTGGAGGGTATTGCACAGGGTATTGTGGAGGGTATTGCAGAGTATTGTGGAGGGTATTGCAGAGTATTGTGGAGGGTATTGCAGAGTATTGTGCAGGGTATTGCAGAGTATTGTGCAGGGTATTGCAGAGTATTGTGCAGGGTATTGCAGAGTATTTTGCAGAGTATTTTGCAGGGTATTGCAGAGTATTTTGCAGGGTATTGCAGAGTATTGTGCAGGGTATTGCAGAGTATTGCACCAGGGTATTGCAGAGTATTGCACCAGGGTATTGCAGAGTATTGCACCAGGGTATTGCAGAGTATTGCACCAGGGTATTGCAGAGTATTTCGCAGGGTATTGCAGAGTATTTCGCAGGGTATTGCAGAGTATTGCACCAGGGTATTGCAGAGTATTGCACCAGGGTATTGCAGAGTATTGCACCAGGGTATTGCAGAGTATTGCACCAGGGTATTGCAGAGTATTGCACCAGGGTATTGCAGAGTATTGCACCAGGGTATTTTGCAGAGTATTGGCAGGGTGTATTGCAGAGTATTGGCAGGGTATAGCACAGGGATGGCTGAGCAGGGATGGATGGATGGATGGATCTGTGACTGCAATTGTCACAGATCCAGCCCACAGTGCTGCTGCTGCCATCCGCTCCCTCCCCCTCCCCTCTCACACTGTACCGATCGGTACAGAGAGGGGAGAGAGGAACCGGCGTCATCAAATGACGCCGGTCTGTTTACAAGTGATTGCTCCGTCATTTGACGGAGCGATCACGTGGTAAACGGCCGATATCAGCGGCGATTTACCGCGATTCGTGATCCGCCGGGTCCTCTGGACCCGGCGGTCACGGAGTTTCCCGTGTGCGCGCCCCAGGGGGCGCGCGGGAGCGCGATTCTGGGAGGACGTTATATAACGTCCTCCCAGAGTTAAGCAACCACCCTGCCGCCGTTATTTGTCGGCAGGTGGTTGTTAAGTGGTTAATGATGCATAAAGTGAAAAAAAAAAAGTCAAATATTCCTTTAAATATCGTACCTGGGGGGTGTCTAAAGTATGCCTGTGAAGTGCCACGTGTTTCCCGTGTTTAGAACTGTCCCTGCACAAAATGACACTTCTAAAAGGAAAAAAAAGCCATTTAAAACTGCTTGCGGCTTTAATGTAATGTCTGGTCCCGGTAATATGGATGAAAATCTTTAAGAAAAATGGCATAGCTACCCCATGACCCCCCCCCCCCCCACCCCAGCCCATTACCAGCCCCTTTGGGTCTTGTATGGATATTAAGGGGAACCCCGCACATAAAATAAAAAAGGCCCTATATACTCTGAACAGCCGTATACAGGCGGTGCATACAAGACAGGGACTGTAGGTTTGTTCTTATGTAGAATCTGTTTGTAATTTTGAACAGGTACATTGTTGAAGTGTAGCTCCAGCCCAAAAATCTATTTTTAAACTTTTTGGAAAACATAGGTAAGGGTTATCACCCCTGTAACATTTGTTTTGCTGTCTGTGCCCCTGTTCAGAACATTTCACCTCACTTTCCGTCCCAATGTCAACTGTTTTTGAAATGTGGTGTTTTTCTTGAAACAAGGATTGCTGATAAAGCATCAGTACAGAGGAGACACCTTTCTCCCATATTTATTCTTACAGGAGAGAATTTTCCTTCCTAGGGGTAGATTTCCTCTCACTTCCTGTTGTCTTCTTGCGTTTGCAAGTAGGAGTCGTTTGTAAGTTGGATGTTTGAAAGTAGGGACCTGCCGTATATACTCTGCAGAAATAGGCCCCTTAGTTGTTGGTGTTGGCACAACACTGTAAGCACTCACAGTTACTCTTGGTTGGTGCTGGAACGCCCTGCTGTCAACTATTATATCAGGAATTTTAATTACATATAATTGTTGAACAGTGGTAGTAAAAATTGGGCCTTTGATGGTGGTGCTGGTGCCACAACACTGTAAGCCCTGACAGTTACTCTTGGTGGGTGCAGCAATGGGCCCTGCTGTGAATTATTAGATCAAGAATTGTAATTGCATGCCCCTGTTGAACAGGGGCTGAAAAATTGGGCCTTTCGTGGTGGTGGTGGTGGTGGTGGTGGTGTTGCCACAACACTGTAAGCCCTCAGAGTTACTCTTGGTGGGTGCAGGAATGGGCCCTGCTGTGAATTATTAGATCAAGAATTGTAATTACATGCCCCTTTTGAACAGGGGCTGAAAAATTGGGCCTTTCGTGGTGGTGGTGGTGGTGGTGTTGCCACAACACTGTAAGCCCTCAGAGTTACTCTTGGTGGGTGCAGGAATGGGCCCTGCTGTGAATTATTAGATCAAGAATTGTAATTACATGCCCCTTTTGAACAGGGGCTGAAAAATTGGGCCTTTCGTGGTGGTGGTGGTGGTGGTGTTGCCACAACACTGTAAGCCCTCAGAGTTACTCTTGGTGGGTGCAGCAATGGGCCCTGCTGTGAATTATTAGATCAAGAATTGTAATTGCATGCCCCTGTTGAACAGGGGCTGAAAAATTGGGCCTTAGGCACTGGTGGCACAACACTACAACCCCTCACAGATACGTTACTTGGAGCACAGCAATGAGCCCTATGGCAAATTATTGCTAAAAAAATTGTAATTACACGCCCCTGTTAAACAGGGGCTGAAAAATTGGGCCTTAGCCACTGGTGGCGGCACCCATAAACAAAAATGATCTTCCAAGCTATCATCATCAATCGTATCATTGAGGACTCGGAGGAGGAGGATAGCCAGTCAACATAACAGCACAGGCACTCAGCATCAGCATCAGTCTTGAAGGGATGTGACATGTTAAAATCAATTAGTCTGTTATATCAGCATCAGGTGTGTGGTAGCTGGTGGTGATCCAAGACTGGTTCATCTTGATGAAAGTCAGTCGATCAACCGAGTCGGTGGACAGGCGCACCCTGTGATCCGTGACAAATCCTCCAGCAGCACTGAATGTGCGTTCCGAAAGAACGCTGGATGCAGGACAGGCCAGTAGCTCAATTGCATACTGTGCAAGCTCTGGCCAGTGATCCATCCTCAAGACCCAGTAAGCCAGAGGATTTTCGGTGGGGAAGGTGTCCAAGTCTGACCTTGCCCCTAGATATTCCTGCACCATGTTTATCAGACGCTGGCGATGGTTGCTGGAACCGATCATACTTTGGGGCTGCGGACTAAAGAATTGTCTGAACGCATCGGTCAGACGGCCACCTTCCCCACCGCTCCTTCTTTGACTGGCCGAAGCCTCAGCAACTCGTTGTCCAGGACCAGGAGTTTGTAACCTCCCAGTCTCTGGGAACGCGTTGCACAGACCTTTCTGCAAGGCCTCCCGGAGTTGTCTCATCCTCTGCTCCCTCTGCGAAGGTAACATAAGGTCCGCAACCTTACCCTTGTACCGTGGATCAAGGAGAGTGGCCAGCCAGTAATGGTCCCTCTCCTTGATCCGAAGAATACGAGGATCCTTCCGCAGACTTTGCAGGATCAGGGAGGCCATGCAGCGTAGGTTTGCTGAGGCATTCGCTCCGGAGTCCTCTGGGTCACTAAGGACGACATGATCCGCAGCCACCTCCTCCCAGCCACGTACAAGTCCACTGGTTTCTTGGGACTGTAAATCATCCCTAAAAGACTGCTGCTGATGATGCTGAGTGCCAGCCTCCACCTCCATGCTGACACAATCCTCCTCCTCCTCCTCCTCCTCTTCCTCTTCCTGTGCGATGGGTGGGACAGAAGGAACACTGTCTGGGTAAAGGGGGCCTTGAGAGGCAAGGAAGTCCTCCTCTTCCTGCCTCTGTTCTGCCTCAAGTGCCCTGTCCATTATTCCACGCAGCGTGTGCTCCAACAGGTGGACAAGAGGTACAGTGTCACTGATGCATGCACTGTCACTGCTCACCATCCTCGTGGCCTCCTCAAATGGTGCCAGGACAGTGCATGCATCCCTGATCATGCCCCACTGGCGTGGAGAAAAAAAACCAAGCTCCCCTGACCCTGTCCTGGTGCCGTAGTCGCACAGGTACTCATTGATGGCCCTCTGCTGTGTGTGCAGCCGCTGCAGCATGGCCAACGTTGAGTTCCACCTGGTGGGCATGTCACATATAAGGCGGTTCTTGGGCAGGTTCAACTCCTTTTGCAGCTCAGCCAGGCGAGCACTGGCATTATAAGATCTGCGGAAATGCACACAGACTTTCCTGGCCTGCCTCAGGACATCCTGTAAGCCCGGGTACCTGCCCAAGAACCGCTGCACCACCAGGTTAAGGACGTGAGCCACACAGGGCACATGGGTCAGTTGTCCCTGTCGGAGGGCGGAGAGGAGGTTGGTGCCATTGTCGCAAACCACCATTCCTGGCTTAAGCTGGCGTGGCGTCAACCACCTCTCGGCCTGGCCCTGCAGAGCAGACAGGACCTCTGCCCCAGTGTGGCTTCTGTCCCCCAAACACACCAGCGCAAGCACGGCATGGCATCTTTTTGCCTGCGTACTTGCGTAGCCCCGTGAACAGCTACGGAGCACCGCTGGTTCATAGGACAAACCACAGGAAGAGGCCATGGAGGAAGAAGAAGAGGAGGGGGTGGAGGAGAGAGGTGTGTCACAACCAGTAGTAGCATTTTGGAGGCGTGGCGGTGGAACAACCTCCAACACTACTGCACCTTGTCCTGCATCCTTCCCAGCTGCCAAAAGAGTGACCCAATGGGCCGTGAAAGAAAGGTAACGTCCCTGTCCATGCCTGCTGGACCATGAGTCAGCGGTAATATGCACCTTACCGCTGACCGCCCTGTCCAGCGAGGCCAAGACATTGCCTTCCACATGCCGGTAGAGAGCCGGAATAGCCTTCCGTGAGAAAAAGTGGCGTTTGGGAACCTGCCACTGAGGAACCGCACATTGCACAAACTCACAGAAGGGGGCCGAGTCTACCAACTGAAAAGGCAGCAGTTGAAGCGCTAGCAATTTAGCCAAGCTAGCATTCAACCGCTGGGCATGTGGATGGCTGGGAGTGAACTTCTTTCGACGGTCCAGCAGCTGGGGCAGGGAAATTTGCCTGCTAGAATCGGACGTCGGTGTACTGCTAGCAGAGTGGCCGCAAGTACTTGGCTGTGACACACCTAATTCTACACCTTCATTCCTCTCAGTGCATGTTTCAGAGAGGACTGAAGTTATAGTGGGGTTGGAGATCCCAGCTGATGCGGTGCAAGGAGAGGTCCGCTTTGTTCTTTGGTGTGGGTCTTTGAGGTAGGCTTGCCAACGAGCTGCATGGCAGGTCAACATATGTCTGGTCAGGCATGTGGTACCCAAGCGGCTGATGTTTTGGCCACGCGATATACGCTTGAGACATATGTTGCAAACAGCAGCTGTGCGATCTGATGCACTAGCCTCAAAAAAGGCCCACACCAAGGAACTTTTTGAATGACGGGCAGAGGCAGCGCCCTGCACAGGCGGAGCTCTGCGGTGTGATTCCGTCGGTGTACTGCCCTTACGCTGGCCACCAAAGGGCATCCTGCCTCGTTGGAGATGTGCCTCCTCCTCATCCTCCTCCTCTCTCCTATTAGGCACCCACGTGGAGTCAGTGACCTCATCATCCCCTCCCTCCTCATCACTGGAGCCAATCTGGCAGTATGCTGCAGCTGCTGGAACATGACTGCCAGATTGGTGTCCTTCTTGAGCATCCCCTCTGTCTGCTCTCACGCTACTGCCTTCCTGTAGCTGGGTTTCATCATCAGACCCTTCGAAACGCTGGGCATCCTCCTGGAGCATGTACCCAACACTGTGCTCAAACAGTTCGGGGGACTCCTCAGGAGGAGGACATGGTGGGTCTAGGGAAGGAGTGACTGATGATGAGTCTGACATTGATACCAGGGAAGAGGACGCTTTGGCAGCTGCTTTGCCAGTACCCTGAGCCTGGGTGAGAGAGGATGAGGAGGAGGAGGAGGGCTTGGTCATCCACTCTACCAAGTCTTCGGCATGATGTGGCTCAACATGTCCAGCTGCCGAAAACAAGGACAAGCGTGTCCCATGGCCATGTGCTGATGACAATGCACCGCGTCCACGACCAGCACTGTTGCCCCCAGACACAGAGCCTGCTTGCCCTCTTTTATTGCCTCCTGACTGTCTGCCTCTCCTTGTTTGCCTTCCAGACATTCTAATAGATGGCCTGCAGGGAGATGGGAAAAAAGCAATAAGGGCTACCTTCAGGTGTCCTTCTCTGTCCCTTTACTTAAGGATTTCTAAATATGGTTGAGGATTATTGCTTTTGCACAGAATAGCACAACGACAATTTCCCTGACTGTCCAAAAAACAAGGATTTCAAAGATGGTTGATGAGGAATGCTTTGGCACACTATAGCACAAGGAGAATTCCCCTCACTTTCCTTCTTTGTCCCTAGAAACAAGGACTGGCACAGTGAAAGAAACTGACAGACACTCTCCCTACCTACAGTTTTCTGTCCCTAGAAAAAATGTTTTTTTAAAGCACACTATAGCACAAGGAGAAATCCCCTCACTTTCCTTCTTTGTCCCTAGAAACAAGGACTGGCACAGTGAAAGAAACTGGCACTCTCCCTACCTACAGTTTTCTGTCCCTAGAAAAAATGTTTTTTTAAAGCACACTATAGCACAAGGAGAAATCCCCTCACTTTCCTTCTTTGTCCCTAGAACCAAGGACTGGCACAGTGAAAGAAACTGACACTCTCCCTACCTACAGTGTTCTGTCCCTAGAAAAAATGTTTTTTTAAAGCACACTATAGCACAAGGAGAAATCCCCTCACTTTCCTTCTTTGTCCCTAGAAACAAGGACTGGCACAGTGAAAGAAACTGACACTCTCCCTACCTACAGTTTTCTGTCCCTAGAAAAAATGTTTTTTTAAAGCACACTATAGCACAAGGAGAAATCCCCTCACTTTCCTTCTTTGTCCCTAGAAACAAGGACTGGCACAGTAAAACACACTGACACTCTCCCTACCTATCCTTCTCTTTCCCTAAACTAAAGGAATCCAGGTTAAGCAAGAAAGAAATAAATGTCACTGTCCCTGCCTATGCTTGTCTTTCCCTGCTCCGGAACACACTACACTAGGCCGCCGTGCTGGCGGCCTTTTATAGTGTGGGGCGTGTACTAAACACCCTCAGCAATAATTGGCCACAGGCATCCTGCCTGTGGCCAATCATTGCTCTCCTCGCTGCCGGCGCTGTGATTGGCCAAGCATGCGGGGTCACAGTGCATGCTTGGCCAATCACAGCGCCTGGATGACACTGCGATGGCGTAGTGCATTGTGGGCCGTTCGCGTCACTCGAATTTGGCGCGAACGGCCCAAATCGTTCGATCTTCGTCGAACGATCGAACAGCCGATGTTCGAGTCGAACACAAAGCTCATCCCTATCAATCAGTAACACCAGTGTTGATGTAACAGTTCTTCATAAATGTGCTTCTGTGATCTCCCACCTCCAAGTGAATTTCAAACTCACCAAAGCGAGTAGCTGCCATCACAGCAGCCAAAACGCCCAAAACAATGTGTTAATCCAGCAAGAAACATAACAGCATAACAGGACTCCAGGGACCTCTCCTTTTAAAAGCCTCCAACTGCAGATGAATGAAGCTTATCAAGAGCCAGAGAGACAGTTCCAATAGCGTAGTATTTATTGTTTTCTTTTAAATCAGAAGAAGTTTTATTGTGCCAGCAGATATGAGAAATACATTACATAGCCATATAATGTAAAAACATCCAAAAAACAGCACATTTCAATGATAAAGACATAGATAATAGCGGCACCAAAGTAATACACCCCAAAAACTATCTGTTTTTCTTGTATGAAAAAGAGAGAGTCCAGATAGGCAGGAAAGCGTAGACCCGCCTACCTGGCGTTACAAGAGAAAGGGCCAACAAACAGTAAATATTACCCATAATATTCTACCTGTACAAACAGGATCTCCCCCTCTGTAGCAGAGGGTAACTGCAGAGCTCGCATTAGTCAGTCTAAAATAGAGAGCACTGGAGTCATCGTCCACCCAGCCAGCAAAACAACTTACATCTGTAACAACCGATACATGATCAATCGAGGGGGAGCCAACCCAGGTGTTTCCAGCCATGCCTGCCATATAGAAAATAATTTTCGAGCTGCATTCCTATGCTGATATATAAGATGCTCCCTAATGAGGACATAGTTTACTAATTCCACCCACTGAGTTTTAGTCGGTACATGTGCAGCTAGCCAAAACCTTGCTATCAGCTATATACAATAACCTAATCACCGATATATTGACCGGGTGAGGAAAGAGTTCCTCATCTATTGCTCCTAAGACACATATTAATCCAATGGGACCCTAACCTGAAATACTGAGGAGATGACCTCAGCGATGTCACCCCAATAGCGGTGAAGCTTGGGACAGTGCCAGATTAGGTGAATTAGAGATCCCTCATGCCTACAACATTTAGGGCATATAGAGGAATCTCTCCTTCCCCACCGACACAGTTGTATAGGCGTGCGGTATGCCCTATGCTATAAAAACAAATGAGACAACCTGTGTGACTGTGAAATGGAAGTGAGGGGCCCAGATTGTAGACATAAATCCCAATTTTCCTCAGAAATTTCTCCCAGGTCCCGTGTCCAACCCCTCCTAATTGGTAGATTCCGGTTTCGGAGACTTACCCGCAGCAGAAAGTGCCAGCGCCTCTGACAGCTCCTCAACCGTTAAGGGAGCATTCAATTGCTCCACGTCCAGGGCCGAAAGCTCCGGGAGTTGACATTGATCAAGAAAAGATTAAATTTCCGCCCCACTGGATGAAAATTTTAAAGAATACACATCAGCATAGAAATTACGAAACACAGCTAATATGTCAGCATGGACAGTTATCAGGTCCCCCGAAAGGTTAACAATGGCTGAAATATGGGACTGACCCCTCTGTGATCTCACCATCATAGCTAGCATATGACCCGTGCTTTCCCCTTCCTCATAGTATTTCTGTTGGAGGAAGAACCGTTTATTTTCAGCTTTTGTTAGCACCAGACGCTTAGCGATATTCTGAGCTTCCTGCCAAGATCGTTCAGTTTGTTCAGAGGGTGAATCAACAAACGCAGACTCAGCCCTATCAACCTCCCGAAGCACGGATTGTTCCCATGACCTGGTCTCAGTCTTGATGGAATTTATAGTCTTAATAAATTGGCCTCTTAAGAAAGCCTTCAGCGTATCCCAGAAAATCCCAGGACTATTCGAAAGCTTATTGAAGCGTATAAATACGGATAGTCTATCAATGATGGGGTCAGGAGTCGGAAAGAGTGATAACCAGAACGGGTAAAGTTTCCAACATGTCTGTTTGGACACTCCAGATGTAATAATAGTTATACACAAGGGAGAGTGGTCAGAAACAGTCCTTGCCTCATAGCTTGAGGAAGAAATTAGGGGGAGCATGGCATCATTTCCTAGACCGAGATCAATCCTGGAAAGGCCTCCGTGCATAGCTGAATGGCATGAATAGCGCTTCACATACGGGTTCTCAATCCTCCAGACATCCCTCAGCTCCAGCTCTGTGAAAAGCAGAGCGAAGGATGTCGAGCCCCCCTTCACATTACTTGTTGGGGCTCTTGTAGAAAGTTTATCAAGATCCGCATTCAAGTAATTATTAAAATCCCCCACAACAAGTGCTGGGATGCCAGAGTGGCGTGCCAAATAAGAAGCCAGAGTTTTGAGAACCTCGACAGAAAATGGGGGTGGTATATACACATTCATAATAGTACATTGCAGGCCATCTAGAGAACATGAAAGGAAAACAAACCTGCCATAGGGGTTAACGAGTGAGGTAGTACATATAAAGGGGACACTTGCCCCTATTAGTATACTGACCCCCCTGGCGTAGGAGAAGGCAGAGTGAAACTGAGTACCAAATAATTTAACCGAAAATGGAGAATCCTGGTCAGGGGACAGATGGGTCTACTGCAGACAAACCACAGATGAACCCAGTTGTTTAACCATGTGCAGGACCACCAAACGTTTCACCCTGTCTCCTAAACCCCTGACATTTCAGCTGGTTATAACACTTTGCTTAGCAATGAGTAGCTAAAAACACAAATAAAGACCCCATAATACCGTAAAATAAGAGATAACAATACAGAAAAGTCCAAGCAAATACCTATAAGAACAGACAAGACCAGATTTAGGTCATAGCAGTTAGTGGTGTACAGTCTCTGGATCAGGAAACACATCCTGTAAAAAAGAAATATTAGACAGGTAGAAATCTTTTGGACCAATTGGGTCCTGAGCAGCAAAAAAAAACAAAAAAAAAAAAAACTGTATTGTCCACGAGGGACTCCGAACTGGGGGGCTAAGTTCAGTAGCCGGCATTGAAGAGCCAACAGGCAACAGGCCTTCCGTAGTAATCATCGACATAGGTGTTATCGACCCACCTTGTGAGCACAGTCATCCGCCAAAACAGGAGCATTAAACACGAACTGCGCAGTTTTCAAATAGAAGTATGGCATTCCAAACATGGAAATGTGGGAAAATGGTGATCAGGTTGCCCTCCTTCGCCTACCCAGATCATTGCATAGGGAGCGCTCCTCCCTATCCAGCCATTGCATTGCAAGTGTAGGTTTCTCAAAAAAGTGTACTTTATCCCTAGCCACCACCCTCAAGCGTGCAGGGTAAAGCATGGCGAATTGTAGCTCCAAAGAGCGGAGCCTTTTCTTCACATCATTAAACTGGGCTCTCAATTTTTGCACCTCTGCTGAAAAGTCCGGGAACAGAGAGATTTTTGAGTTATCCATCACTAGGGCATCGCCCAAGGTGCGAGCTTTAGATAGAATAACATCCCGATCCTTGTAATTGAGTAGCTTAAACAAGAAGGCTCTAGGGGGGTTTCCGGGAGGTAGAGGCCTAGAAGGGACCTGGTGCGCACGCTCTACAGCAAACATTGGGGAAAAGGCATCCTTCCCAAATTTTTCAAAGAGCCACTGTTCAATAAACTGAACCGGATTCTTTCCTTCCATCCTTTCAGAAATATCAATAGCTCTGACATTATTTCTACAAAGCCTGTTCTCCAAATCGTCGAGCCTAGCGGTGTGTTTAGCTACCAGTATCTGCTGAGCGTGCGACTCTCTCTGCATTGGTGCCCAGTCATCTTCAATAGTACTGACACGCGCTTCAATGGCAGTAGTGCGGTCTCGCAACTTCTGCATGTCCTGGCGCATGAAAGAAATCTCAGCTTTCATCCCCTTAATTTCTGACGCTAATACAGTAATTGAAAGGTTACAGGACGTAACCGCAGATAGAATGTCCCGCAATGTGGGTTCAGGTCATGTAAGATATGCAGGAGTCCCAAAATCCTAGATGAAAATCCAGTAAGGTGTGGGAAAGCCCACCAAATCTGGAGGACATGTGTTAGTCACAGCCCTTAAAACATCTATCACTATATGAAGGATTTGCGTGTGCTATGTGAGCTGGAACTGGAACCCAGTACCATCTTATTAAGATTTTATATAGTTTTCAGGCAATTTCAACCACTTTCATAGGGCTTTTGATCATAAAACTAGATCAATAAACCTATCAGCAGCAATTTCTGTCAAATCCATGTTTTTTTTGGTCATATCTGTGATTTAATGCTGATTAAATCTGGTTGTTTATGCCTGAAGATTGCCAAATACATTATCAGTTTTATCCTTGTGCAACTTATGCCGCGTACACACGATCGGTTTTCCTGTCGGAAAAACCTTGGATGGTTTTTCCGACGGAATTCCGCTCAAGCTTGTCTTGCATACACACGGTCACACAAAAGTTCTTGGAACTTTCGAGCGTTAAGAACACAGTGACGTACAACACTACGACGAGGCGAGAAAAAGAAGTTCAATGCTTCCGAGCATGCATGTTTTTTTCCCATCAGAATTGCATACAGACGAACGGATTTCCCAATAGGAATTTTTTCCATCGGGAAAATAGAGAACCTGCTCTCAATCTTTTGCTGGCGGGAATTCCGACAGCAAAAGTCTGATGGAGCATACACATGGTCAGAATTCCCATTCAAAAGCTCACATCTGACTTTTTCTGTTGGGAATTCCGACCGTGTGTACGCGGCATAAGAAAACCCAGTTTTCCTGAAACATTCAGTATTCTGGCAAAAAAATTGAACAGTGAAAGTTAAATAATGGCAGGTGGCTAGTTTCTGTAATGCCGCGTACACACGACCGCTTTTCTCGACGAGAAAAACGGCATTTTTTTTTTCGCCGAGAAAAAACGATCGTCTGTGGGCTTTATGACGTTTTTTTCAACGAGAAAAACGGCATTAAAAACGACGGGAAAAATTAGAACATGTTCTAAATTTACTCGCCGTTTTTCACGTCGTCGTTTTTTTCATCATGAAAAATGATCGTGTGTAGGCTTTAACGACGTGAAAAAAGTGCGCATGATCAGAAGCAAGTGAGGAGAAGGGAGCGCTCGTTCTGGTAAAACGACTGTTCGGAATGGAGATGGCACATTCGTCATGCATGAAATTATTACATCGTTTAATGCAGCGCATTCTTTTCTTCGTTCTAAATGCTGCAATATTCCAAATCTCTTGCTGCTGATATTCTCCCAGAGTTAGGACAATCTTTGTTCTTTAGTATTTATTGTTTTATCATGATTAATCTCTATTTTGGTGAGCCAGATCTCCCTAAATACCCAAACATTTTTACATTTTTTTTTTTGTTTTGTTTTTAGATTTTAATTTGTGGTATTAGATTTTAGACTGTTTTTACATATTATTTGCTATTTTGGAGTGTGTCAAGTTACCACAACATTATTATTTATTCTAATTTGGCCTCAATGAGGTTAGTGTCCCTTGTTAATTTCACAATTTTTTATCCACTGTCCCTGCCTACTCATTTACAAACTGGCTATTTAGAAGAAAAACACATGTTCATTTTGGATCTTCCAAAAAAAATTCCATTTATTATGGCCTAATAACAAATTAAAAGGTAAGGCAAAACCAAACCATATGTAAAGTACAAATCAAGAAGCCAGGAAGACAGCACTGGAGACCCTGCTGAAATTAGTGCAGACCCAGATCACCACAGCAAACACCAAAGCATGTGAATCCAAAAATTGGGCCCATGTGAGGCACATATCCTGAGCTCATTTTCGGGTTTTTTGTTTGACCTTCCCTGCAGCCTTCCTTGGAGGCTGTGTCCGTGGAGGAGGGACTGGAGCAGGGTCTGGAACAGGAGCAGGGACTGTTACAGGAGCAGGGACTGTTACAGGAGCATGGAGTGGGGCAGGAGCATGGAGTGGGGCAGGAACTTGAGCATAAAAATATGAAAGGTCCACAACGTCTGTGAAATCCTTCAGTTTGTTCAACAGGCCCATATTGACCACCTTCAATATTAGGGTTTCACATTTCAGCCTCTTCCAGTTCCATTTGGGGCAGTTTCTCCCCAATAAGGGCAGCAAATCCCTCTGCAGCGGTGGGGGGCTCTCGGAGTGCAGCAGTAGCCTCCCTAATTAGGGCCTGGGTCTCCTCCTCCATTTGAAGCAGCCTCCTTGATCTTTTTGCTGGAATCCGCAGCAGAGGGATCTGGGGCCTGGTGTTGTGCTGGGTCCCACTGGGGCCTGCCTCTTCCTGGGTCCCACTGGGGCCTGCCTCTTCCTGGGTCCCACTGGGGCCTGCCTCCTCCTGGCTTCCAGTGGCACCTGCCTCCTCCTGGGTTCCACTGGGGTCTGCCTCCTCCTGGCTTCCAGTGGCACCTGCCTCCTCGTGTGTCCCACTGGGGCCTGTCTCCTCCTGGCTTTCAGTGGCACCTGCCTCCTCGTGTGTCCCACTGGGGCCTGTCTCCTCATCCTGTTTAAAAAAGGTACATCGAGTTAGTTTTGCCTTCATCTTTCACACACATTTGTCACCTCATGACATTTGGTAATTGAATGCTACTAAATATTAAAGTGAATCATTCTGACACCAGTATATTTCTTTTGGGTGCCCTTAATTTTTGGCCACTGCTGTCTATTGATATGTCAGACACTTTTTTATAACTCTTAACATTTTTCTCACTTTTTTACAAACTTTTACAACATTCAACTTTTATTACTCTAAATATTTTGTGAAATATTATACCTGGCTCCAAATAGTTAAATCAGGCTCCTCCAGGACTTGAGGTTGTTCCTCCAAAGAGACCTCAACTTGGCTGGAGGCTTGGCTGCAGGGAATGCTGGAGGGAAGGCTGGATGGTTGGCTGCAGGGAAGGCAGGAGGGTTGGCTGCAAGGAAGGCTGGAGGTCGTTCTGGGTGGAAGGCTGGAAAGGGATTCCCTGGATTCCAGGTGTTCATCCAGGAAACTCAGGTGCTGATAGTACCACAGATTTGGGATGTATCGGTCCTCTGCACCTGCTCCTGACCGCAGGGATTTTAGCACTTTATTCCGTTGAGCCCGGTATGTGCCCCTAATGGTCCCAATTTTTGTGTTCAGATCCTGTAGTGTTGCTGTGGGGATCTGAGTTTTCACAAATTCCAGCAAGGTCTCCAGTGCTCTCTTCCTGGCTTCTTTATTTTTATTATGTTTATTTTTAGTCTGCCATAAAATTGGAAGATTCTTCCATCTTTGCAGGAATTCCATCATAAAATCTGGGTCCTTAAATACCTTCATTTTCTCTGCAATTCAAAACCTAAATCAAAAAAAGGAATGTCAGTCAGGACTTCTCCAAATCTTTCTCACCATATATAAGCCACTAACGTAGCAATTGATCAGTCATCATAGAGTTGAGTGGACACCTGGATGTTTGTGTTGAACTCTTTTTAGCTAACTTTGTAAAAAGCTAGAGTTCGTGACCTGACTTTCCCCAAACCCAAACCCCATTGAAGTAAATGTTGCCCTGTAAATCGTGGGAATAAAAGGACTCCCCAAAAATAAAGGAGTACCTCGAACTGTCACTGCACCAAGTGTCATTTAAAAAAAAAAAAATTAAAACTAAATTCACTCCTGGGTATAATTAATTGTTGTCTCCTGTCAATTGCAATACATAGGAAAGTCATTGATCCAAACATTGGTAAAGCATTGTGGTTCCCCCAAATATCCATACCAGGCCCTTCAGGTCTGTCAAGGATTTTAAGGGGAACTCCCCCCCAAATTCTGGGAAAAAATGGCGTGGAGTCCCCCCCCCCCCCAAATCCATAACAGACCCTTATCCGAGCACGCAACCTGGCCGGCCACAGGGGAAGAGGGGGGGGACGAGAGAGCGGCCCCTCCTCCCTCCTGAACTGTACCAGGCCACATGCCCTCAACATGGGGAGGATGTCCCCATGTTGATGGGGACAAGGGCCTCATCCCCACAACCCTTGCCCGGTGGTTGTGGGGGTCTGCGGGCGGGGGGCTTATCGTAATCTGGAAGACCCCTTTAACAAAGGGGACCCCCAGATCCTGCCCCCCCTATGTGAAATGGTAATGGGGGACATTGTACCCCTACCATTTCACCTTAATAAATGGCATTATCTAAAAAATGACACTACACGGTTTTTGACAATTCCTTTATTATTGGTATTGTTTTTCAACCATCTTCTTCCTTCTTCTTTTCTGCATTCGAGTTTCTTCCTCCATCTTCCTCTTCATCTTCATCTTCCTTCTTGCTTCGGGCTTCTCGTCCACATCTTGCTTCGGCTTCTTCTTTGTTCTCCCGCCGCTCCGTTTGAATTGGAGTTTCCCGCTGTGTGACGCAAAGTTAGGCAGTTCTCCTCTAGGTCCGCTGCGAGCCGGGGGACCCGCCCCCCTCTGACTGCACGGGGAAAGTACCTGTGAAATCTCTGTGCGTCAGAGGGGGCGGGGTCGCCGGACCAAGAGGAGAACTGATGAACTGAGCGTCCCACAGCGGAACCTCCAATTCAAACGGAGCGGCCGGAGAAAGAAGAACCCGGAGCAAGATGCGGACGAGAACACCGAAGGAAGAAGGAAGATGAAGAGGAAGATGGAGGAAGAAACACGAAGCGAGAAAAGAAGAAGAAGGAAGAAGATGGAAGAAAGCCAAACAAAAAATTAAAGGAATTGTCAAAAACTGACTACTGTCATTTAACATTTTGTACACTTTCTTCGTGAAATGGTAGGGGTACAATGTACCCCTTACCAATTCACATAGGGGGGGCCGGGATCCGGGGGTCCCCTTTGTTAAAGGGGTCTTCCAGATTCCGATAAGCCCCCCACCCGCAGACCCCCACAACCACCGGGCAAGGGTTGTGGGGATGAGGCCCTTGTCCCCATCAACATGGGGACATCCTCCCCATGTTGAGGGCATGTGGCCTGGTACGGTTCAGGAGGGAGGGGGGGCCGCTCTCTCGTCCCCCCCTCTTCCCCTGCGGCCGGCCAGGTTGCGTGCTCGGATAAAGGGTCTGTTGTGGATTTTGGGGGGGACTCCACGCCCTTTTTTTTCCTGATTTGGGGGTGGAGTTCCCCTTAAAATCCTTGACAGACCTGAAGGGCCTGCAACTCGAATTTGGGGGAAGCCCCACGTTTTAATTTTGCAGGTACAACTCACTTTTCAAGGTCTGTCCATTTGCCGGGAGGCAAGAATTCAATTAGAGCCGCGATTGACTTTTCAAAGTTTATTCACAATTAAAAAATGACACTTTGTGCACGGCCAGTACTAACAGCATGGGAAGCAAGCGCCAAGTTACATGCATATTGCCCAACCCCAGCCCCAAACATACAGTGAATGAATGTTTATAGGTTTAATGCTCCTGGACACAGCCAAATTTAAAGGTCTGTACGGTCACTACATTTGCTGTTCGGGGCCGCTCAACCCTCGACATATCAAGTATGAAAAATGTTACGTACCCGCGATCTACACGTTCGTTGCTTCCGACCTTCTTCCACTCACTGAACGTCGCTTTCAACGATGTTTTTTGGAGTTATATACAGTGCGCATGCGTGACGCTCCGCACGCTTTCCCGCCCCTGACGTTCGTTACACTACTTTCCCCGCCCCTTCTCGCTACTCCTTAATGACGGAGAGTGTAAACATGTCGGCGAATCACCAACATGATGTGGAAAGTGGGGAAGAAAGCAGGCCCCGACCCAGAAGGTATAAAGCCACTAACATGAGCTTTGAGGAGATGGTGGAGATGATCAGCATATTTCTCCGGGATGATTATGACGCCAAACATGGGCCCTACAAAAAGCCAAATCAAGTGAAGTTCAAGATAATGGATAAAGTGGTCAAAGCGCTATTTCAGAAATTTGGTGTTCGCAGGTCGCGGGAACAGATCCGGAAACAATGGTCGGACATTAAGTTGCGTGAGCCGGATCAATATAAAAAGATTAAAAAAGTCATCAAAAAAAGTAAGTATATCTACATTAAATGTGATTTTTGGTAATAACGTGGTGTTGCATGTGCTTTTAAAATAATGGATGTAGTACAGTTAAAAATGTCATGTTTCATGTTTTTGGGCACACGAATCGATCGTATAAATGGTCGTTCAAACGTTCACTCAATCACAAGCTTTTCGCCCGATTCATTGTTCGAACAACATTTTATCAATCCTAAAATAATAGGCATGTTCTAATGTTTTTAGCAATGTATTCCACCAAAACATCGTTTGGGTGGTATTGAACGAGGATTTCAACGTTGGATTCTTGTGCCCAAGAACATGAAACAGGACATCATGAAATGTTTATGTGAGAAGTAATTATAAACATGTTTGTGTAGTTGTTGGTAATTAGATTTGGCTAATGTAACTAGATTCAGTGTACGTTTACAAGAGTATGCTCAGCAGCTGCTTACACATCTGGACTCATTAGCACAAGTGTGGGCCACAAGGACAACCTTTTGATGGTGTCACACACAGGTGATCCAGTGGATACCTGGTGTGTTTCCATGTGTGAAACATGACCAAAAGAGATTAATCTACCATCTTGGGAAATGGATACAATCATGTGTTCATCTCCTAAAAAATTATCACTAATACAATTGTAACACACTTCCCAAGAATGATTAATATTCCTCTTTCACGCCAAAATATATTTAGTTACACAAGTCTACCTTTTGGTTATATCTCCTAGGGCTTCAAAGAGCTAAGAGCCACAAGGCTGCAAACCCCGCACCACCGACTCAAGACCCACAACCGCAGGATGTGGCAGAAGAGGGAAATGTCAACTCACCAGGTCAGTGTCATACACCACAGCCTCAGGTAATAGATGTTGGCCTGTATATTTATTAAGACGTTTTCTTTTCACTACTTCAAGGGACTTTAATGCCTGCGGCACCAGCAACCTTCACCAGAGCCACTGCCCATATGTTGCTGAAACAAGTGAGGGTCTGCTCTCGGGAGGTTGAAAAGATAAAAGACAACCTGTTCCAGATGTGCCAAACCAACAAAATCATGGAGAAAAGACTGAAAAAACTAGAGCATATTCTTGGGAGGGTGTAAAACGTGTATATATTCTACAAAATTATTATTATTTTTTTGGGGGGGGAAATCTTTTATTTCTATAAAGGTATATTGTTCGTGTTGTACATTTTTGTACTGAGTTGTAAAAAGAGAAAAAAAAAAAAAAAAAAAAAAAAAAACACCAAAAAAAAATGGGGTATATTTTGATACAAACGTGAACATTTTAAAACTACTATAAAAAAATTTAAGCACTAAACAATGTGTGGCTTCTTATATCAATGTTGCCCCCCTCAAAAAATGTGTGTGTTTAGACTCTATAAATGATTGTAATTTACTTGTTAGGAAAAAACATGGGACTACAACTGCACTAGTATAACCGAGGACAGTGATGGTGAACATTGGCAACCCAGATGGTTTGGAACTACATTTCTAATGTTACTCAGGCACTCTGCAGTGTAGTTGAGCATCATGGGAAATGGAGTTGCAAAACATCTGGAGTGGCAAGGTTCACCATCACTGACCTAGGAGAAAGAACAAATACAACAAAAGAAAAGCAAACAAGATGTTTCCAGTATATTATTTTTTATTATGACCAAAATTGGTTTAAAAATGATCAGGCATTGCAATGGCCCCCCTACCCATAAAATATTCTAGATAGCGTTGCCGCACATCACGGCCGCTTTGGGGGGCCAAGCCTGTAGGGCCAGCTAACTGGGCTGCCAATGGTCCATCCAAGCACTGTGTGCCCTGAAGGTCAACTGTAGCTAGGTAATTGTTTGAGTTTTTGAGTAAAAAATTGTGCAGTATGCAACAGCACATGACCAAATGGTTCCATTTATACTCCGCCATGTTTATCGCAGTCAGAAAAAGGCGGAAGCGACTGGCCATGATGCCAAAGGCATTTTCGACCATCCTTCGCGCTCTGGCCAGACGATAATTAAATACCCTCCTCTCAGGGGTGAGGGACCTTTGGGGAAAAGGCCTCATCAAATGTGGTCCAAGCGCAAAAGCCTCATCTGCCAGGAACACAAACGGGAGGCCATGTTCATTATCTTCAGCAGGTGGCAATGCCAGGTCCTCTGGAAGAAGCCGGTCTGCAAACTCGGTCTGGGCGAAAACACCACCGTCAGACATCCGCCCATTTTTCCCAACATCAACAAATAGAAACTCATAGTTGGCAGACACCACCGCCATGAGCACAATACTGTGGAAGCCTTTATAATTATAAAAAAACGAGCCAGAATGGGCTGGTGGCACGATGCGGACGTGCTTGCCATCAATGGCTCCTCCACAGTTGGGAAAGTTCCACCGCTGAGAAAAATCAGATGCCACATTCTGCCATTCCTGTGGCGTCGATGGTAACTGTGGAGTCAAAGGAACAAAAAAATTAATATACTTTACTACCTATACATTGCAAGCATGTTAGCACAAAACACTCTGGGCAAAACATCAGTATAGCATTAATTTGGAAGGAGGATTTTAGAGCGGAGCTACGCAGCCAAAATAATATAAAATAACACAGCAGCTCCAGCAGCTGCAGAGGTTTGCTAATTGTACACTTACCTGTCCTGGAGTCCAGCAACGTCTGCAGCAGAGGACGAACAATTGCTCGTCACTCTGCTGCCCCCTCTGCCATCCTTGGTGAGGGAACCAGGAAGAGAAGCCTTGCGGCTTCACTGCCCGGTTCCCAAACGCACTTGCACGAGAAGCGCTGCGCAGTTCAGACTGGTCCTCCTGTGTTCTGTGAGACAAGTGTTTCCAAGAACACTACGGGTCTTCTGCGGGAAGTGACTTGGCTCAGGCAGATTTGCCGCAGAGATGACTCCCGGATGTGGGTGAAAATACCTGGCTTAAACAGGTATCTTCACCCCTCTCCCCCCTGAAGGGTGTCAATTTTGACACCGGGGGAGGGTTACGATGAGCGGACCCCCAAAATTTTGGATGGAGGTCCGCTTGAATAAGATAGAAAAATAAGCAACAAAAACATCACCCACTCTGATGGACCTGTGAAATTCTTTAGAGGGTGGAGGGGTTGAGATGAGTTGGGGACATCATAATTCAAATCTATAGTACTATGTAATTTATTTGTGTAGATTAGACAAAAATCAAAGAATTAGGGGGGGGGGGGGAATCAGGCAATCTAAGCACTACAATGGAGCGTCAAAAACAAAAATGGGGATTGACTAGGCTAGGTGTGTTTGGGCCCAGGATCGAATGCTGGAGATTGGTTTAAAAACAAATATGCATGTAGCCAAAAAACATAGAATATTCAAAGCTTACAACATGCAGGGGGACAAAGGGGACATTCACAGCATATTCAAATCATGGTAATTAGAGACAGTTCAAAATTTACTATACATTATCAAGCATAAAAAAAACATAGATTGTGATGTTTATAAAGGAGAAAACTTACCTTAAGATAGTCCTCCTGAAGGACCTGGATAATGGCAGAGCAGGTCTCAGGGATAATGATGCCCAGAGCCTGGGGGGAGATGCCTGTCGAGAACTTGAGGTCCTGCAAGCTTCTCCCAGTCGCAAGGTATCGCAACGTGGCGATGAGCCTCTGCTCAGCAGTAATGGCTTCCCGCATAACGGTGTCCTGCCTGGTGATATAGGGGGACACCAAAGCCAAGAGCTGCTGAAAAACGGGGTCAGACATCCTAAGAAAATTCCTGAAATTATCAGGGTTATTCTCCCGGATCTCCCGCAGCAGAGGCATATGACATAATTGGTCCCTCTGGAGCAACAAATTCTTGGTCCAAGAACTCCTCCTCACCCTCCTCATGGACCGGATCTGGGACATAGCAACAAGCCCAGCAGCAAGCACAGCACGATCTCGGCGACAAGAACGTACCCGCAACATGGCTTAGAAACGGTCGTCTAATCAGAACGAACTAAAAGAACGCACTGAAGAACAGCAAGGCCTATGAAGAACGAGCTGAAAAACAGTAACGAGCGGACAAGAACGCACTGCAAAAACAGATACGAACTCACTACAGGCACTGAAAGCCAGATACAAACCCACAAGCACAAACTGAACTCCCGAAAACGATCTTTAAAGTACGAAGACTGAAAAGCGCGAATCGTCTCTTCCCAAACTTTTACTAACACGCAATCAGCAAAAGCAGCCAAAAGGGTGGCGAGAACATAATGAAACTTCCCCTTTATAGTGCCGTTGTACGTGTTGGACGTCACCGCGCTTTGCTAGATCAGTTTTTTTCACGATCGTCTGTAGGCAAGGCAGGCTTGAGAGGAAACAAGAAAAATAACGTCGAGAAAATCAACGTTTTTTTTTCTTGACATGAAAAGCGGTCGTGTGTACGCGGCATAAGTATATTTTTTCACTCTAGAGATCCATCTGTGGCAATGCAGAAGGTACCACACAGACATGCCTCAGCACTACCTATGGCCCCTATGCAAATTCTCATCACTTTTATCACAGCCAGATCGATCTAAAGAATTTTAAAAGTCTGTTTTTCAGATGGGCAGTGGATTCAAGAGGAAGAGGTGCCTTAATATTCAGTACAGGTTTCCTTTAATACTTTTTACCCTATTAACACAATAAATAACTTTTAGCATAGTAGGTTTGTGCTCTTGTCTGTCTTATAACACCATTTAAATATATTTTTTATGTAAAGTCACAGTCTTAATGCTTAAACAATTGTAATGGCTTATTAGTGTTACCGCACTGTGATTTTAAACCATCAGATGGTAATAAATGAGTTACAGACTGATGGATGGCTAACAAAATGAGAATGATTACCAAATTACAAAATCTAATTATGTCACATTATTATTTGGCAACATTTTGATTTTAAAAATTAAAATATTGAATCTATTTAAAATCTCCATGAGTTTAAGAACCAGAACTTTGCAGCTGGATAAATGATAAGACCTAATTGAAACATGCTTGGCTCATTTTCTCATAGTCTTCATCTTACAGTTGTTCCAGATTAATATTAGTTAAAAAACTCTTGGCATTTCAACTCCTACGAATACCCATTTACATAATTGCAAAACATTTCAACAGCACGTTGCACAGCTCTTCTGGCATAATTAGTTATGTAAATTATTTTCTGTGAACAGGGCATTGCAGCTATGTGAAAGTTCTTGTTTTGTTTCTTCTAAGCAGCTAAAATAGTTTAATGTTTTACTGGATCTATGATTATACCTTGTTGGCAAATTAGGCTGATTCAAGGGTATAACTACAGCCATAGCAGACCTAGTGGCTCTCGGGGGGCTCAGTAGTCAAGCTGCTCTGATAAAAGGGCCAAAGGTTCTATAGGGACTCTACATAGAGACTAGGGACTCTACATAGAGACTTGCACATTTGAAGTTTGAGAACATTAAAGAGCTTATACTCAGGCCCGTCGCTACAGGGACAGGCAAACCAAGCAATTGCTTGGGGCCCCCGAGCTGGCCTGGGGCCCCCCAACTTTCCCTTCCCAGGCTGTAGCATGGCCAAGCTCCTCTTCCTTCCTCCTGTCAGTCCGGCCGGGTACTGCGCGGTACAGGAGATTCAGTTTCTTGTTCCCGGCAGGACAGACAGGAAGTGCACACTGAGTGCTCAATTGCTTTCAGTCCAGACTGACACTGGAGGAAGAGGAGCTCGGCCACACTACAGCCTGGGAAGAAGGGGAGGTGAGAAAAACACAGGGAGGGGGAGAACTCTGTGTGGCTTCCATCCAATGAATGAGAAACAAAGCTGGGTACGTGAGGAAGGATATTATGGGATGCGTTTCTGTTATTTATACTTTAATTGGACTGTGTGTGTATGTGTTCAGGGGGGACTACAAGTCCCAGCATGCTGCTTTCCAGGCTCCTGTAGTTAGATGATCAGAGGCAGTGTAGCTGTCAGTGTAGCACACTGTGTAATATACACATAGAATGTCATGTGTTCAGGGGGGACTACAAGTCCCAGCATGCTGCTTTCCAGACTTCTGTAGTTAGGGATCAGAGGCAGTGTAGCTGTCAGTGTAGCTGGTTGTTGATCACACTGTGTAATATACATGTAGAATGACATGTCATGTGTTCAGGGGGGACTACAAGTTGCTTTCCAGGCTCCTGCAGTATTTGCACTGTAAACCTTTTTTTTAAATATAAAGTGTGGGTGAACTTGGCTAGCTATGCTGTGGTTCCTGTAGGCTTTACGTGCGTGCGCGGGGGGGGGGGGGGTTTTGGGGGGCCTCCATGTCCATTTTGCTTGGGGCCCCCAAATTCCTTCAAACGGCCCTGCTTATACTATATACAAACCCTTAATATGCTGGAAATCCAAGCAATCTTATGTTTAATATAACTCAACATTTAAAGTGTATTTAAACCCCAAAGCAAAAAAGTGAGATTGCAGATTACCAGTCCTTTGAGTGGCTGCATTTGTTTTTATTTATTATTTTTATAGTAATCCAGTAATTCACTTCCTGTCCTTGGGTCATAATTCAAGCTAAAACAACATTGTGTCCCTAGCTGGGAAACCCAATAATACAGACAAGGTTACATTTGGTGCCACATCCTCAAAGACTTGAAAGTATCCAAAAGAAGGCTAGTTATGGACTTTTTAGACACCCCAAGGATTACAACTGACTTATAATGATTTATTGTGTTTAAGGTACTTATATAGCGTTATCAATTTACGCAGCTTTACTGTACATATATATTGCACATTCACATAAGTCTCTGCCCTTAAGGAGCTTACAATCTAAGGTCCCTAACTCACTTTCAGATATACACATACTAGGGCCAGTTTAGAAAGGAGTCAATTAACCTACCAGCATGTCTTTATCGTGTGGGAGGAAACTGGAGTACCCAGAAGAAACCCACACAGGCACAGGGTGAACATGCAAACTCCAGGCAGGTAGTGCCGTGTTTGGATTTTGAACCAACAACCCTAGTGCTGCCAGGTAGAAGTGCTAATCACTTAGCCACTGTGTTGCCCTACAACATCTTTATTCAATCCAATAATAAAAACATATTAACCACTTCAGCCCCAGAAAATTTTACCCCCTTTCTGACCAGAGCATTTTTTACAATTTGGCACTGCGTCGCTTTAACTGACAATTGCGTGGTCATGCAATGCTGTACCCAAACTAAATTGACATCCTTTTTTTCCCACAAATAGAACTTTCTTTTGGTGGTATTTGATCACCTCTGCGTTTTTTTTTTCCCGCTATAAACAATTGGCCAAGCATGCAGGTCATAGTGCATGCTTGGCCAATAATCAGCCAGCAATGCACTGCGATGCCGCAGTGAATTATGGGCCATGACGCGCCACTCGAATTTGGCACGAACGGCCCATAATGTTCGCAATTCGGCGAACAGCCGAACAGACGATGTTCAAGTGGAACATGGGTTCGACTCGAACACGAAGCTCATCCCTATTCAGCAAGGCATCAGTAATGAAAGGGACACAATAAAAAACATGCCTCACTTCTACCTTAAATGTGCTCCAATTGGAGGCGTCACCACCAGATCATGAACTTCTAAACCATGGTGCCGAAACCGGACGTTACATTCTGAGCCTCGTTTGTCCCCATTAACTGGATTTCTGACATCCTTTGAGGGTAACATATAAAAGGATGATTGTTTTGCAGGTAATGCAATATTCCTGAGGATGATCATGGCGTGAGAAGCCGTTGAGCTAAATTTGACATGCCTGAGGTCCAGCCTCTATTCTGTCTCAGGGTGGTGGCACCTGATATAAATTGTTTGTTACCAGCATTTATTCTGTCTATACATATGAGGATCTTATGAATTACTGTGATATGCCTGAGGTTCAGCCGCCATTCCTTTTGTAGTTTGTCATCAAATATAAGTTGGTGAGACCCAGCAGCATATGTCATAGCATTTTAATTTTGAGGACTACTGTGTGTTTTATATGGTTTTATATACTTTTAATCTCTTGTTGGAAGTAAAATACTACACTATATGCATTTTCTCTTTGGTATTGGTGATTCACTGTCCGGATGGATGCAAATTAGTTTTCCCCTCTGATGTCCATGTCTAAAGTCGGAAGAATATTCACATCCAGTGAATGCTGCCTATACCCCTTGAGAGGAGGAACAGAAAGTAATGAACGAGTTTTGCTGTTCTATTTGTTAGACAGCAATTGGTTCTGGTGAGTTTGCACTCTTTATGTTTGGTGGAGGCAAGAACACCAAGGTGGAGGTTCCCACATTGCTAATCACCTTTGCTTTCTTATGAATTATATTATCTGTCAGAGTTTTAAAGGACATTTTTTCTTGCACTATGTATATGGTGCTACGCTACGTCACTACAGTTTTTGACTACATCATTGATTTTTTTTATTTGATCCTTTATTTATACTGTTTTGATGCATATGTGTTAATTTAAAAAAATTTGAGCACTGCATTTATTTACACCTATTATTTAGTGTCTGTATATCTACACGTATTCCGCGCTATCACAGATTGACCAACTTAGTGCAGACACACAATTTTTTGCAATCGTTAGCAGCCTGACTTCCTTCTGCGCAGTCGCCACTTGGTGAGTACATGCACAGAGCCTCTGACGGGGCCAGTAGCTAAATAGAGTGGGAGGGGCGAAGCATGTCCAATTGGCAGGATGCCTCCCCATACCTACTGTCATGGATATGCAGTAGTGTTTGTCTGTCAGCTTACCTTCCTTCCCATGTGTTCATCTTAGAGGCCTGAACCCTTTCACCTGGCTTCCGTTATAATCTCCTCCCAGCCTGACTCCACCCCAGGCCCTATCACAGAACACTATATTAACCTGTGCACTGCAAGCCTGCTTTGCTGATCAACGTGTTAGGCATTGTGTGTTTGGGTTCCTGCCTGCCGTGTGCTACGTCTGTCTCTCTGTTACATATTTGGCTTGTCCCCGACTATCCCTGTCTGCTCGTGACCCTTGACCTTCGGCTCGTTCTTTCGTTATCCTTGTCTGCTTGTGGCCCCTGACCTTCAGCTTGTTATTCGTTTCTCTCATATCTTGTGCTGCTGCTTCCCCTCTTTTCCCCTTATCCTACGGGGCGTGAGCTAGGAAACTCCAGGGGCCGCGACCTGGTCCCAGCCTGCAGCATAACATCCTCACCACTAGAGGCTCTGGAGAAGACCTGCTGGGTCTTAGACTCCGCGCCCTGGGGAATCTTGGCTCTAGCTTCCGTTAGGATCCCGGTTGTGCTCCTCTGGTCCCGCTTTCCACAACCACCCAGTTTCCTATCCGCAGAAGCCAGCCATAGGGTTCACTACCTTGCGGTGCACTCCTGTCCCCCTACGGTGTGCATCTGTCACCTGGCCACAGGTGACCTTGACACCTACAGGCCCCATGTAAGGAAGGTGCATGCTTGCCCGGGAACCATCAAAGCTGGCGTGTCACTCTGTGGAGAGATATCACATGATAAATGTTAATACTAAAATGTTTTGAAACACAATTAAAACTACATAATCATATGAAAGCAAAGAGTGGGAGCCTGGATGTGGAAAATACACAAACAAATAAATGACATAGAATAGTCATGCAGTCGTCATCCTGTACTTTTGTATATTTGCAGAAAATACTTAGCTAAAACATGTAGCCACCACATTAAAGGAACTGATAAGATGCAGTATACAGTATTTGTTATTGGGTCACTTTAAATGAACCACAGTGTTTCCTCCAGAGATCCCAAAATGTTTATTTCACAAGGTGCAGTTTTATACTGCTATAACGTGAAGTTAAAGGGGCACTAAAGTCCCACAAACAAAATATCAGGTAGAGGGTTTTTTTTGACAAAAAAAAAGGCAATAACAGCCAAAATTGTTTTTTAATGACTCCTGGTGATTGTTTTTTGTACTATGTACAGCGCACAGCTCTACTGTTGGCTTAGAAAGAATAAAGGCTGCCAGAGACAATGTAACTTCTATGTAAATGCACAGGATTAACATCATCAGTGGCCTTTTAATGGCCAAAGAGCATTGGCATGGGACCCATTAAAGATGGTGGAGGATGTAGCAGTGACAGGATCCTGGACCCACCATTGCTGAAGGACAGTGCAGTAGGAGGTAGGGTAGGTGTTACAAATGTGCAAATTTACTGTCCATATTATATCAAAAACTTACTCCCACCAATGTAGGTTTAATACTGCTTTGATAAACTCTTGTGCATCCTAGTCAAAAGGTTTCAGATTTGGATTAAAGAATGACTTTCTAAGTTCTTTCTAAATCCAAAAGTAATTTGGCAAATGCATCAAGTATGAACAGGCATATTTGCTAAGTGTTGCTTGCCAGATACATCTGTTGTTATCACATGACATCTGCTAATAGCAATAGATGCAAGCAGCAGGAAAAAACATCTTGCATAACGATGCTTGCTCACAAAGCATTACAGGCTTAATAAAATTTTTGGGACTTGTTGTTTAGTAGTAAAGTGTAATTGGCCCACTAAAGTTATCTTTGACGTATGCCGCGTACACACGATCAGAAATTCCGACAAGAAAAGTCTGATGTGAGCTTTTGGTCAGAAATTCCGACCGTGTGTATGCTCCATCGGACTTTTGCTGTCGGAATTTCTGCCAACAAAAGATTGAGAGCAGGTTCTCTATATTTCCGACGGAAAAAATTCCTAGCGGAAATTCCGATCGTCTGTAGCAATTCCGACGCGCAAAATTCCTACGCATGCTCGGAAACAATTCGCACATGCTCGGAAGCATTGAACTTCATTTTCTCGGCTCGTCGTAGTGTTGTACGTCACCACGTTCTTGACGGTCGAGAGTTCCTGAGAACTTGTGTGACCGTGTGTATGCAAGCCAAGCTTGAGCGGAATTCCGTCGGAAAAACCATCCAAGGTTTTTCCGACAGAAATTCCGATCGTGTGTACACGATATTAGGCTCACTTTAAAGTGTAACTAAAGACAAACTTTTTTTTTTTGGGGGGGGGGTTGATATAGTTGATAGAGTGGAGAGTCATTAGAACACAGTTAGTTTTAATTGATGTCCCCTATTAGGGAGATTCACTGTTTGGCTGCAGAATATGTATCCAAAGGGCATGACACAAGGCAAATAATGTAGATTAAAGAACAAATAGTTCATAAATGTTTTCAGGTTGCTATGAATACAATAGATTTTTATAGAGACTGTAGTAAGCTCAGAATTATTTTGTAATTGAATCCTAAAATGTATTGCTCATTTTCTTAATACCTAGCAATGGATCACAATACAATGATTCAAAGGAAATGTGAAGCTGTTCCGTATAGTAACTAATTAGATTGTAGCTATCCTTGGATGTAGAATTTAGATTATTTAGGCTCCATTCACACTTGTACGACTTGTCATGCAACTTTAGACATCAAAGTTGCATGACAAGTCACTCCCCATGTTTTCCAATGATAACCATTCATATATGTGCGACTTAAAGTTGCAGCAACTTCAAAGTAGTTCATGCACTACTTTGGTCAGACTTTCATGCAACTTGAGGGCCATAGACTTCAATGTTAACCCTAAAAAGTTGCTTGAAAGTCATACATGAATGTTATACAATGCAACAGTTGTCCAACAGTTGTCCATTATAACTGGTCAAAACCAAAGTCATGTCCAAGTTGCACCTATCCAAACTTGCATCAAAGTTGCACTCCAAAGTAAGCGGCACTTTGGAGTCATACAAGTGTGACTGGAGCCTTATGGTCCAGTGTAGGACAGATTTTTATATGACTTGTATAGAGGAATTTGTCTTTAGAACTCACCTAGTTACTTTACCTTACCTGATATCCTGTTGTTTTTTGTCTTGGCAGTTGTAAAATATTCAAGTTTTCCATCTACCACTATGTAAAAGGGGCATATACAATATAAAATAGTTTATTTTAAGGTAAGGGCATGCAGCACGGCGATCAGTGTTGCGGCGTGTCAGTCTGACACACCGCAACACTGATCTCGGTAAAGAGTCTCTGATGGAGACTCTTTATCACGTGATCAGCTGTGTCCAATCACAGCTGATCACTATGTAAACAGGAAGAGCCGTTTATCTGCTTTTCTTCACTCGCGTCTGACAGACATGAGCAGAGGAGAGCCGATCAGCTGCTCTCCTGACAGGGGGGGTCTGCGCTGATTGATTATCAGCGCAGACCCCCCAAGGATGCTCACCCAGGACCACCAGGGATGCCACAAGGGATGGCCACCACTGATGACCACCAGGTATGCCACCCATGGCCACCAGGGATGCCAATCTATGCCCAAAAAGTATGCCAATCAGTGCCCATATATGATGCCACAGAGTGTCCATCAGTAATGCTTGCCAGTGATGCCTTTACAGTGATGTATATCAGTGCCACCCATCAGTATCCATCAGTGCCTATCAGTGTTACCTATCAGTGCCATTCATAAGTGCCCATCAGTGCAGCCTTTCAGTGCCACCTATGAGTGCCCATCAGTGCCACCTATCAGTGCCGCCTATCATTGGCCATCAGTGCTGCATATTAGTGTCACCTCATCAGTGCCACCTCATTGGTGCCCATTAATGCCTGTCAGTGCAGCCTCATCTGTGCCCATCAGTGAAGGAGAAAGCTTACTTATTTACAACATTTTATAACAGAAACAAAGGGAAAACATTTTTTTCAAATTTTCGGTCGTTTTTTTATTTGTTTAGCAAAAAACAAAAACCCTAGGGGTGATCAAATACTACCAAAAGAAAGCTCTATTTGTAGGAACAAAACGCAAAAAATGTTGTTTGGGTACAGTATAGCATGACCGTGCCATTGTCATTTAAAAAGCGACAGCGCTGAAAGCTAAAAATTGGCCTGGGCAAGAAGGAGGGAAAGTGCCTGGTATTGGTAAGTGGTTGAATACTAAGATTGAAGAGTAAATTCAATAAGCTATGGGTAGAAAAAAAAAAAAAAAAAAAGGAAACCAGTTTAGAGATCAGTAACTGGCAAAAAAAAAAAAGACGACTTCTATACACAACACCTGATACATTTTTTGTATGCCACTTTCTGTGGAAGGACACTTTTACAAATGAAACACAATTATCATATTTACATTCTGCATTACCTAATAAGTTATTAAAGACACTATTTATATAAACAAACAACCCATTATTGCAATATAGTTACATATTATAGCTCCTAGTACCACTTTCTGGTCCACATACGATATGAATTTCCTTGGTAGTTTTTGCTCTGGGGTGTCGTATTTGATGTTGTGGCTGCATTATTTTCATTTTCTCTGCTTGTTTTCACCTGGTGATCCAGCCAGTAACACACTTTCTTTATAAAGCCCTGTACACACGATCGGTTTTACTGATGAAAACAGTCCGATGGACTTTTTTCACCAGACAAACCGATCGTGTGTGGGACCCATCGGTCTTTTTTCCCATCGGTTTTATAAAATAGAACATGTTTTAAATTTTTCCGATGGATCAAAAACCGATAGCAAATTCCGATCGTCTATGGGCAAGTCCATCGGATAAAAAACCCATGCATGCTCAGAATCAAGTCGATGCATGCTCAGAAGCATTGAACTTCATTTTTCTCGGCTCAGAGTGTTTTACGTCACCGCGTTTGGAACGGTCGGTTTTTTTGACTGATGGTGTGTAGGCAAGACTGATGGAAGTCAGCTTCATCGGATTTCCGATGGACAAAACCATCGGATCAGAATCCATAGGATATCCGATCGTGTGTACGAGGCTTTAGAGTGCCTATCAGATGTACTCACAGATATAGATACACTAACAAATTGAAGCCAAACTTTAGCTAACATTTTTTAAGCAGCAACAGCTCTTTTTTTTTTTACATAAATAAATAAAAGCTGACCATTATCCCTGTCAGTGATACATGGTTTGTCTCAACCCTTTAACTTCTACATCTGCAGAATGTTTGCTTTTGGACTTAATACCTCTATAAGCATGAATACAGTTTTTAGTTATTATAATTGTACAAGCTATTTAAATCCTTCTGTAACGACAGGGGTTAACGTCGTTTAAGTATATTCCATTCCCGAACACACATCAGCTACCAGACACTTCACAGTTAGGCGACCGCTTCCCATAGGAATAATTCTTCCTGAACAAAACGAGACAACGCTCCGTGTTCAAGTTCCAAAACAGGGAATGACTTTATTACAAGCACATGGTAACACATTTCTCTTCAAAACCCTTCCCTCCCATCCTTGGGGAACAGGGCGGGTTAAACTGTCCAATGACAATGGTCATACAGGTCAGGTGTGTTCAAACTTCTTTCAGTAAACAGTCTTAGCAGGAGGGGTGATTCCCCCCCCTCCTCACAGAAAGACACTTAGACATCCCATAATAGGCAGCCAGACGTTCTACCAGCTCCAATCCACATCATCACAAACAATGAACAGGTCTTTTAGAAGCTGGGATTCATTAGCATTACACTAGGCAGACAGGTGATTGAAGCTGAACACATCAGTATCTCTCAATTAACCTGTTGAGTTCAGAATCAGTAAATAGTCCTTTACAGACATCCTTGGGAATATGGTGGACAAATATCACAGACCATGGTGGGGTTCTCATTCACCCTGTGCCCCAAGTGACCCCTGTCACACCTTCCAATCCAGCTTAGCTTACTTTGTATGAGCCTCACATTTTAACATTGGATTGTCAGCGGGTCAGAGGTCACATGAGGTCTGATAGTTGTTGGTTGTGCACTGCACTTTTCAGAAGATGAAAATCAGTGAATGCCAACAATTGTCAGCCTTTAGGTGACCTCTTACCCTCTGACTGCCACAGCAATGGCAGCTCCAAAATTTCAAAGGTGACATTTTTGGTCGCAATTGCTGACCCCTAAAGTGTTAGTTGTTTACCTGATTATCTGATTTAATGGCTTTTTGGGGGGGAATAATTTTTATTATGTTTTAACAAAAACACATACAAGTTACATAAAAATAATAAAGGGAACAGTCCTCGTAATGCATAATACAACCTACAAAAGAGTGTATGCACATAGAAAAACATATCTTCAAAATCTACTAACATAGAAATTCTCTGACATTGGCCAGTAAAAGACCTTTGAGCCTGCCAAAAGGTGATATGGAAAAAAAAAACCTCCTTAATATAAGGACTGGATCTAGAACTTCTTTCCCTGGGCAACAACTGAGCATGGTAGTGTTAGAAAGCCAACTGGGCCAGACGTTCTCAATTTTTTTTAGACAGCCTATGTTTAGATATAAGGCTTTATATAGTGGTAATGCTTTATTAACCAAGCCCTTCCAAAGCCTTAAAGTGGGGACAACAGTACTGCCTTCCCTGCATATAATAATGAAATAGTGAAGAGCGTTCTCCGCGTTCTAAGGTGCCACTTTCACCACTAGTCCCAGCAGGCAGACTGAGAAAGTCATCGGAACTGGGAGGGCTGTAACCTCCTTAAGAGTTTGTGTCACTCCTTGCCAGAATTTTCTGAACTTCCCGACAATGCCAGAAAATGTGGCCTATATCTGCTGAGGAGAATGTGCAGCACCAACATTCTGTTGAGATAGTTCTATAGATGTTAGCCAATTTGGCTGGTGTGTACTAGATGGCGGAGCTTGAACTGGATCCCTAGCAGAGACCAGATTTATAAAAGGGTAGTCCCACGTTTTCCCAGTCATCCCCTTTGCAAATCTGGAATTATAGGCATCCAACGTACTTTACATTGTTCAATGTCCCTCGGCCTGACAGTGAACAGCTCCTTGTACACTTCAGACAAAATTTTTACCATAGAGTCACAGCAAAACAACTGTTCCAGATAGGAGGAGTGAGTCTCTATAGTGGCGTTACCAAACTGCAAAAAGATGCATGTAGATAATGAAAGAAGTACCAGTTTAGTTGTTGAAATTTTGACTTTAATTCATCAAAGGTTGGCTTAATGACTTTAGCACACCCTGAGTCAGTGGCTCAGACTATGTACGTTATGTGGATCCAGAGTTTTTATAAATTCTGAGTTTCTGGGGTTTAACTTTGTTTAGGTCAGGATTAGCAAGCCTTGTATTTATTGTCAGGTCAGGTTTTCTTTAAAAGCAGAACATAATAGAGGAAAAGTTTACCCCTTTTATTGTATACCCTCCTTGCTGGATTTAAATCAGTTGAGCAGCTGCCATGCACTCATTGTCGCTTATTGTTTTTACACATTTCACTTGCTTTACAAATGTGGGCAAAGCAAATTATACTGACAAACTATTGTTTTCTTCATGCTTGATATGTTTTAAATACTGGGGGTCTTTTTGCACAATTAAAAAAAAATTATATACATGCCTGTTTAGTTACTGTTACCAGTTCAGGTTGTGTCAAGTAAAAATTTAAAATCTGTATTTTTATACAGATATATATTACTGACTGTACAACGTAGTATTTTTTTTCCAAGGTTGAGTACAAAAGTATTATACTGTGTGTACGCATTTCAATGTTTTGGTCTCGCTGACAAAACCTTCTTTTCCTGACAGCCCTGGTAATGCTGCAAGCTTTAGGGTTTTAGTCAGTTAGACACTCAATTTCCCATGCATGCTGTCAAGTGCAATAAAAAGTATCACACTTTACTGCTGTCATTTTGAAGAAGCAGATAAGCAATTTGAGAATGTCATCATATTCTAGATCAGCCTTTCTCAACTTCTCAACCTGAAGGAATCCTTGAAATTATTTTCAAGTCTCAGAGAACCCCTGTGTGGAAAAATTATTTGTTCTTCAGTTCACAGTACATTAGCATGATCAGTAAACTGCAGATACAGCAATGAATAGATACACCTCTTTAATTTGAAACCTATACTTGTTTTTTGGTGGTCATTGCAGTCAGGGCCAATCCTGGTTGGGTGCCCAGGGTGCTCTGCACCCGGGCGCTGCAGAGGGGGGGTGCAGAAGGGGGGGTGCAGTGGCGTCGCCAGGGACGCTAATGGGGGGGGACCCAGACAATGAAGCAGATCAGTCTGGTGTGACAAGTACAGGAAAGATGCCCTGTCTCATTGTGTCTCTCAGCTGAATGCGGGAGGGAGAGGCACACAGGCCATCGTTCCTGTACTTGTCACACCACACTGATCTGCTTCACTGTCCAGGTCACATCCCCCTGTGTGTGCCTGGGTGCTTTCCTGTCCCGGTGGATGTGTCTGGGGGCTGTCTTAATGTTCAGGCACCTCTAGGAACTGCCCAGGGGTCCTAGGTGCATGAAGGGGCCGTGAAGTTTCCTCCCAGCAGTCACTGTACTGCCAACTGTTCCCCTCGCTGTGGTGGGCTCTTTTGCATGTCAGATCACTCACCTTTTCCGTTTCTCATATCTCCAGATTCAGTGCTCTCTCCCTCCCACCGCTTCAGCCACTGGCTTTCCTTTCATCCTCACACAGATCTATTCGTCTCTGCCGGTCACACTGCTTCCCTCTCAGGTCCTTGCTACCTTCTCCCAGCCAGCCAGTTTGCCAACATTTAGCAGCCATGCTAATTTATAGCCTCTTCCCCAGCTGACTGGAATTCTCTTCCTGACACCTTCCCAACAATAGTCCCTCACTAGTTCCCTCACTCACCTCCCCCTCCCAGTCTTCTTCTCTGGAGGCACTTCACCTTCACACGGGTGTGTGCCTCCCCCCTACACAAACATTGCAAATGGCCAGAATCCATCCCTCTCCAGCCCCTTCACCTCTATTTATTTGCCTCTTCTCCCCCCTTCCCTTATGCCAACACAAATCCTCCTCCTTCTGTATCCATATACAGAGCAGGATCCCCCAGTTTCACTCCAGTTCTCCTCTATCCACCCCCTACCTCTTACCCACTTCCACCTTTTTACCCCCTCTTTGTTCTCCCCTACCCCATTGTTCCCAGGCACATCCCACCCATTTTTTTCAGGGGTTAAGGAAGAACCCCAAGGTAGAGGATCTTATTACCGCTGCTTGTGGGGGTGGGATGTCTACTGCAGCAATCCCTGCTGACCCTCCTCTCCTATTCATCCCGTGTGATTGGCACAGTACACATCCCACCCACACAAGCAGCAGCAATAATAAGATGCTCCACCTCTGGGTTCTTCCTTAACCCCTGCAAAGTGCCAGAAGAGAGCCAGAATCTCTGCAGGGGAAGGTAGATGGGGAGATGTTATCCCAGTTTTAAATTAAGCCCAGTGACTTCCTGCCAGAATAGGTGGGATCTATAACAGCAACTTCCCTGAGCAGCTCTGCTTGAGGAGACCATATCTGTAAAATACATTAATGCCCCTTTACTGTACTCTCCTGCCCCCTGTACTGTGTCTGCTTACCCTCCCCCTGTACTGTATCATTTCCGCAGTCTCTGACCATCTCTTGTAATATGTTTTCAGTCTCTGACCATCTCTTGTATCATGTCTGCTGTCTCTGACCATCTCTTGTATCATGTCTGCAGTCTCTGACCATCTCCTGTAGTATGTCTGCAGTCTCTGACCATCTCCTGTGTCATGTCTGCGGCCTCTGACCATCTCTTGTATCATGTCTGCAGTCTGACCATCTCTTGTATCATATTTGCAGTCTCTGACCATCTTTTGTATCATGTCTGCAGTCTCTGACCATCTCTTGTATCATTTCTGCAGTCTCTGACCATCTCCTGTAGTATGTCTTGGGGCTCTTTCTAACAGACTCTCCAACAGAAGCCCTCTCTGTGTCCATTAGAGAGACCCCCTCCAGGTCCCATTAGTGTATTCTCTTCCTGTATTTTTTTTATTGTTAAAAGATCATGGGAGGATCCTTAGGAGAGCATCTCTGTGTTTGAGTCATTGCCATATAAATATTTGTAAAGGAGAGGAGTTAGTAAGATGTCCACACCCATGTGGGGGCGCCAGAAATATTTCTGCACCCAGACGCCTGTGATCCTAGGATCAGCCCTGACTGTCGTGTGACCTGATATGTTGGTACTCATTGTAAAAAACGCTTCTCACCTTGTTGGCCAGTGTAGAATTTCCTTTACAAAGGTGACATACTCTCGAAAGGTTGCTTTTCTGACATTGTTGGTCAGTGGAAATGTTCTCCCTTACGTTGGGGATCAGTAAAAAAGAACCTCTAACATTGGTGGTCAGTGGACAAGTGACCTTTTACTATAAGAACATAACAGTACAAGTCCCCCATGGTTTTAAGAATACAGTCCTGTATTCCCTATGTATTCTTCATTCCCTCACAGTGCTGGTTATTTAGATTGTACAAGTCAAGTGGGCCTCGCTCAGAGATAGGTTTTAGGAGACTCCATCTTGTATCAGTTATATACATAAAGTCCCCTTTTAAAGTATTCTTTACCCAGCTGCTTTCTTACGGGAACACAAAGACTGTTCCTTAGTCTTCCAGGCATTTCGCCAATGGTAACCTTGAGCACCTAAAACATAGAAGTGTATTGTTCCAGGCAACTGGCATGTGATCTAACTCTTATCTCTAATGCCTCGTACACATGATCGAAAAATCCGACAAGAAAACCGTGGATTTTTTTCCGACGGAATCTTGGCTCAAACTTGTCTTGCATACACTCGGTTACACCAAATTAAGACCGTCAAGAACGCGGTGATTTACAACACTACAATGAGCCGAGAAAAATTAAGTTCAATGATTCCGAGCATGCGTCTAATTGATTCCGAGCATGTGTGTTTTTTTGTCCGTCGGAATTGCATACAGACGATCGGAATTTCCAAGCAGAACTTTTCTTGTCGGAAAATTTGAGAACCAGCTCTCAAATTTTTCTTGGCGGAAATTCCAACAGAAAAATTCCGATGGAGCCTACACACGGTCGGAATTTCCAACCAAAAGCTCACATCGGACTTTTCTCGCGTGTACGCGGCATTAGCTGTACTAAAGCTGTTGTACGTTTTTCAGTAGATAAGAGAACTTTCTCGCAATGATTCTTCTGTGTGCGTTTTCCTCTTTCTGTGCACAGTATGGGTGTGTGTGTGTGTGTGTGTGTGTGTGTGTGTGTGTGTGTGTGTGTGTGTGTGTGTGTGTGTGTGTGTGTATATGTGTATATATATATATATTATATATATATATATATATTTGATATGAAACAGACAAATTCTAACTTTAAGAAGATCCTATGTGTACCTCACTGGACACCATGCACCTGCATCCCAAATAAGCCCAGACTAATGCCCCATACACACGATCGTTTTTCATGCCGTTAAAAATGCCATTTTTAAAAATGGCCATTAAAACCGATCGTGTGTATGCTCCAGAGCATTTTTAACGACGTGAAAAGCAGCCATTAAAAATTTCGAACATGCTCTATTTTTTCACGTCGTTTTTCATGTCATTTTTTTAAACAAAGTAAATAAAAGATAGTGTGTATGCTTTTACGAGGTGAAAAAAACGCGCATGCTCAGAATCAAGTATGAGACGGGAGCGCTCGTTCTGGTAAAACTAGCGTTCGTAATGGAGATAGCACATTCGTCACGCTGTAACAGACTGAAAAGCACGAGGCTGAAAAGCGCGAATCGTCTCTCAACAAACTTTACTAACATGAAGGGTGGCGCCATCCGAACGGAACTTCCCCTTTATAGTGCCGTCGTACGTGTTGTACGTCACTGCGCTTTGCTTGAGCGTTTTTTTAAATGATCGTGTGTAAACGTCGGTTTAAAAAATGGCATGAAAAACGATCGTGTGTACGCCGCATTAGAGTAAAGTTCTCATTTAGAATCAGAAACAAATGCATGTGTTCCAATCTTCTTTAAAAAAGAAAAACGAAACTCTCATCTCAAGCAGTGTACAGTCATAACATTTTCGGCAAAAGCCTTGGTGTGCAAAGAGCAGATGTTAGACTACAGATGTGCTAGCATTATGGTAAACTATGAGAGAGTCATTAACATTTGGGTCTTTTTACATTGGTACCTATTCTGCTTGACATAAAGAATTAGTGTCTATGCATAGCAGAACAACAGCTAACACTATAACTCTTATGCGGCGTACACACGATCGTTTTTCATGCCATTTTTTTAACCAACGTTTTTCTCGTCGTTTTTTTTCATGTTTCCTCTCAAGCCTGTCTTGCATCCACACGATCATTAAAAAAAACACTCGAGCAAAGCGCAGTGACGTACAACACGTACGACGGCACTATAAAGGGGAAGTTCCATTCGAATGGCGCCACCCTTCATGTTAGTAAACTTTGTTGAGCGGCGATTCGCGCTTTTCAGCCTCGTGCTTTTCAGTCCATTACAGCGTGACGAATGTGCTATCTCCATTAAGAACGCTAGTTTTACCAGAACGAGCGCTCCCGTCTCATACTTCATTCTGAGCATGCACGTTTTTTTCCCCTCGTAAAAGCATACACACTATAGTTTTTCACGTCGTTAAAAAAAAAGACATGAAAAACGACATGAAAAAATAGAGCATGTTCGAAATTTTTAATGCCCATTTTTCACGCCGTTAAAAATGCTCTGGAGCATACACACGATCGGTTTTAATGGCCATTTTAAAAAATGGCATTTTTAATGGCATGAAAAACGATTGTGCGTACGCTGCATTACTTTTGAATCTATAAATTATAACTGGGCACAGTTACGTGTTCTTGAACAGTATGACTAGCAATCCTACCTGTGCTGATCAGCTGGGAGGGTGGCAACTGCACTGTGATCTCTAAAATATAAAACAAATCTTCACTCAGATGTAAGTAGTGAGATTGAGTTCCTGTGTCCTCATGTTTTTGTAAATGCAGCGGTTGACTGAGAGAGAACTCAATGGCATTTTTAAAGCTATCTTCATCAGGATCTACAGCAGCCAGACCTACACCCGTAGAAACCTGGAAATGTTACATCTGTAAGCAGTCTGGGCATGTCACAGGCCACTGTCCAGTGATGAGGACTCTCAGGCCACCAGAGAGCTTACAAATTACATGCCCTACATTGTTGTTAGTTGGGGAAGATGTAGGAAGTCGTGTGGCTAACTTGCAGTTACCGTGGGGAACAGTGTTACAGTTGACCTGTGAGATACAGGGTCAGATGATATCCTAGCATGTTTAGGATTAAGGTTCTGTGAGGGTGTAATCATAGGGTTATCCATGATCGTTAGTCCCTATGACTTCTTTGAATCAGGAATCCAAAAGCAAAGTAAGAAAAGTTGGCATTATATATATATATATATATATATATATATATATATATATATATATATATATATATACGATCCCACTAACAAATCACTGGGTACTGACATGAGCATCTAAGCCTCTAATGGTGTACCTAGTACCCAGGAGCCAGATCAGCAAGTCCCTAAAGTTTCTGCAACATATTAGAGTATTGAGGGTGGGCAGAGCAAAACATGGATGTTTTCCTGTCCCAGACCATGATGTAACTTTGGATGAGCAAAGGAAAGGCATTGTGTTTCTACAACCTGTGAGAGTGTTGGTAGTGAACAAGGGAAGAAGAAATGTTTCCCTGTATCGGGTGTTGATGGTACTCTTGATGAGCAGAAGACACATAACTGATTGCCTGTACTAAACACAAATCTTTCTCTGAAGCCTCGTACACACGATCGGATATCCTATGGATTCTAATCCGATGGTTTTGTCCATCGGAAATCCGATGAAGCTGACTTCCATCAGTCTTGCCTACACACCATCAGTCAAAAAACTGACCGTTCCAAACGCGGTGACGTAAAACACTCCGATGAGCCGAGAAAAATGAAGTTTAATGCTTCTGAGCATGCGTCGACTTGATTCTGAGTATGCGTGGGTTTTTTATCCGATGGACTTGCCCATAGACGATTGGAGTTTTCGATCGGTTTCTTTATCCATCGGAAAAATTTAAAACATGTTCTATTTTTTAAAACCGATGGAAAAAAGACCGATGGGTCCCATACACGATCGGTTTGTCTGATGAAAACAATCCAGCGGACGGTTTTCATCAGTTAAACCGATCGTGTGTACAGGGCTTTAATCTACAGCCTGAGAATGTAATTGAATGTAAGTATGTGTCAGGTTGTAAACAAGTTGCATGATAAATGTACTAAATCTTGGGAAAGAAAGACTTTTATAGACCCTTTGGGGGAAAGAATTGTAGTTCTAATCTAAAGTATCTTGGACACAAAGCTATTGTACTACAGTAGAACCTTGTGAGTAGAACAAGCTTGCCAGTACACAATAGGGATGAGCTCGGTGTTCGAGTCGAACATACGTTCGACTCGAACATCGGCTGTTCGATCGTTCGACGAAGATCGAACGATTTGGGCCGTTTGCGCCTAATTCGAGTGACGCGAACGGCCCACAATGCACTACGCCATCGCAGTGTCATCCAGGCGCTGTGATTGGCCAAGCATGCACTGTGACCCCGCATGCTTGGCCAATCACAGCGCCGGCAGCGAGGAGAGCAATGATTGGCCACAGGCAGGATGCCTGTGGCCAATTATTGCTGAGGGTGTTTAGTACACGCCCCACACTATAAAAGGCCGCCAGCACGGCGGCCTAGTGTAGTGTGTTCCGGAGCAGGGAAAGAGAAGCATAGGCAGGGACAGTGACATTTATTTTTTCTTGCTTAACCTGGATTCCTTTAGTTTAGGGAAAGAGAAGGATAGGTAGGAAGAGTGTCAGTTTCTTTCACTGTGATAATCCTTGTTTCTAGGGACAGGGAAGGACAGTGAGGCAAATTCTACTTGTGCTATAGTGTGCTAAAGCATTGATCATCAATCAGCTTTAAAAAAACATTTTTTCTAGGGACAGAAAACTATAGGTAGTGTGAGGGGGTTAGCTCGGCAGCGGGTGTGTGTGACCCCCGGGATGGGCTCCCCACACAAAACAGGCCCAGCAAACGGAGGTTGTGGTTTTCAAAATCAAAAAAAGGTGCGGTTTATTTTCTATTTACAGTGACAAAACACAGCAAAGCAAAAGAAACATAACCAAAATAAATCCTGGTCAAGTTGACCTCTGACTAAACATACAGGTTTCCTAACTAACAACTGGGATCAGCCTAGTGCTGTCCTAGTCCCTAAGTCCCTGGTTTTAAATGTCCAAGCAAATAGCCACACAGGCTTTGTCTCACCGCACAGGGTTCACTCTCCCTAGACAGTCCACACAGGTCTGGTTCCAGGCATGAGCTAACATCTAATGAAGCTGGGAGTTCTTATAGAGGCCTAAATGAGCTGACAAGCTTCAGCTGGTCTCATCAACTCCCTGTCTGCACGACGCCCAGCCCTCTCCCTAGAGGTATGAGTCATCCATGAGCCCACTAGCCTTATACAACTCTCCACCTAGTTGTATAAGTCGGCGTAAAGCCTGAATCTGGGCGAAATATATCTACCCCCCTGGATGCAACCAGGTGACTTTAGCTTCCTGCTGTCACAGTAGGAAGAGTGTCAGTTTCTTTCACTGTGATAATCCTTGTTTCTAGGGACAGGGAAGGACAGTGAGGGAAATTCTACTTGTGCTATAGTGTGCTAAAGCATTGATCATCAATCAGCTTTAAAAAAACATTTTTTCTAGGGACAGAAAACTATAGGTAGGAAGAGTGTCAGTTTCTTTCACTGTGATAATCCTTGTTTCTAGGGACAGGGAAGGACAGTGAGGGAAATTCTCCTTGTGCTATAGTGTGCTAAAGCATTCCTCATCAACCATCTTTGAAATCCTTGTTTTTTGGACAGTCAGGGAAATTGTCGTTGTGCTATTCTGTGCAAAAGCAATCATCCTCAACCATATTTAGAAATCCTTAAGTAAAGGGACAGAGAAGGACACCTGAAGGTAGCCCTTATTGCTTTTTTCCCCATCTCCCTGCAGGCCATCTATTAGAATGTCTGGAAGGCAAACAAGGAGAGGCAGACAGTCAGGAGGCAATAAAAGAGGGCAAGCAGGCTCTGTGTCTGGGGGCAACAGTGCTGGTCGTGGACGCGGTGCATTGTCATCAGCACATGGCCATGGGACACGCTTGTCCTTCTTTTCGGCAGCTGGACATGTTGAGCCACATCATGCCGAAGACTTGGTAGAGTGGATGACCAAGCCCTCCTCCTCCTCCTCATCCTCTCTCACCCAGGCTCAGGGTACTGGCAAAGCAGCTGCCAAAGCGTCCTCTTCCCTGGTATCAATGTCAGACTCATCATCAGTCACTCCTTCCCTAGACCCACCATGTCCTCCTCCTGAGGAGTCCCCCGAACTGTTTGAGCACAGTGTTGGGTACATGCTCCAGGAGGATGCCCAGCGTTTCGAAGGGTCTGATGATGAAACCCAGCTACAGGAAGGCAGTAGCGTGAGAGCAGACAGAGGGGATGCTCAAGAAGGACACCAATCTGGCAGTCATGTTCCAGCAGCTGCAGCATACTGCCAGATTGGCTCCAGTGATGAGGAGGGAGGGGATGATGAGGTCACTGACTCCATGTGGGTGCCTAATAGGAGAGAGGAGGAGGAGGAGGATGAGGAGGAGGCACATCTCCAACGAGGCAGGATGCCCTTTGGTGGCCAGCGTAAGGGCAGTACACCGACGGAATCACACCGCAGAGCTCCGCCTGTGCAGGGCGCTGCCTCTGCCCGTCATTCAAAAAGTTCTTTGGTGTGGGCCTTTTTTGAGGCTAGTGCATCAGATCGCACAGCTGCTGTTTGCAACATATGTCTCAAGCGTATATCGCGTGGCCAAAACATCAGCCGCTTGGGTACCACATGCCTGACCAGACATATGTTGACCTGCCATGCAGCTCGTTGGCAAGCCTACCTCAAAGACCCACACCAAAGAACAAAGCGGACCTCTCCTTGCACCGCATCAGCTGGGATCTCCAACCCCACTATAACTTCAGTCCTCTCTGAAACATGCACTGAGAGGAATGAAGGTGTAGAATTAGGTGTGTCACAGCCAAGTAGTTGCGGCCACTCTGCTAGCAGTACACCGACGTCCGATTCTAGCAGGCAAATTTCCCTGCCCCAGCTGCTGGACCATCGAAAGAAGTTCACTCCCAGCCATCCACATGCCCAGCGGTTGAATGCTAGCTTGGCTAAATTGCTAGCACTTCAACTGCTGCCTTTTCAGTTGGTAGACTCGGCCCCCTTCCGTGAGTTTGTGCAATGTGCGGTTCCTCAGTGGCAGGTTCCCAAACGCCACTTTTTCTCACGGAAGGCTATTCCGGCTCTCTACCGGCATGTGGAAGGCAATGTCTTGGCCTCGCTGGACAGGGCGGTCAGCGGTAAGGTGCATATTACCGCTGACTCATGGTCCAGCAGGCATGGACAGGGACGTTACCTTTCTTTCACGGCCCATTGGGTCACTCTTTTGGCAGCTGGGAAGGATGCAGGACAAGGTGCAGTAGTGTTGGAGGTTGTTCCACCGCCACGCCTCCAAAATGCTACTACTGGTTGTGACACACCTCTCTCCTCCACCCCCTCCTCTTCTTCCTCCATGGCCTCTTCCTGTGGTTTGTCCTATGAACCAGCGGTGCTCCGTAGCCGTTCAAGGGGCTACGCAAGTACGCAGGCAAAAAGATGCCATGCCGTGCTTGCGCTGGTGTGTTTGGGGGACAGAAGCCACACTGGGGCAGAGGTCCTGTCTGCTCTGCAGGGCCAGGCCGAGAGGTGGTTGACGCCACGCCAGCTTAAGCCAGGAATGGTGGTTTGCGACAATGGCACCAACCTCCTCTCCGCCCTCCGACAGGGACAACTGACCCATGTGCCCTGTGTGGCTCACGTCCTTAACCTGGTGGTGCAGCGGTTCTTGGGCAGGTACCCGGGCTTACAGGATGTCCTGAGGCAGGCCAGGAAAGTCTGTGTGCATTTCCGCAGATCTTATAATGCCAGTGCTCGCCTGGCTGAGCTGCAAAAGGAGTTGAACCTGCCCAAGAACTGCCTTATATGTGACATGCCCACCAGGTGGAACTCAACGTTGGCCATGCTGCAGCAGCTGCACACGCAGCAGAGGGCCATCAATGAGTACCTGTGCGACTACGGCACCAGGACAGGGTCAGGGGAGCTTGGTTTTTTTTCTCCACGCCAGTGGGGCATGATCAGGGATGCATGCACTGTCCTGGCACCATTTGAGGAGGCCACGAGGATGGTGAGCAGTGACAGTGCATGCATCAGTGACACTGTACCTCTTGTCCACCTGTTGGAGCACACGCTGCGTGGAATAATGGACAGGGCACTTGAGGCAGAACAGAGGCAGGAAGAGGAGGACTTCCTTGCCTCTCAAGGCCCCCTTTACCCAGACAGTGTTCCTTCTGTCCCACCCATCGCACAGGAAGGGGAGGAGGAGGAGGAGGAGGAGGATTGTGTCAGCATGGAGGTGGAGGCTGGCACTCAGCATCATCAGCAGCAGTCTTTTAGGGATGATTTACAGTCCCAAGAAACCAGTGGACTTGTACGTGGCTGGGAGGAGGTGGCTGCGGATCATGTCGTCCTTAGTGACCCAGAGGACTCCGGAGCGAATGCCTCAGCAAACCTACGCTGCATGGCCTCCCTGATCCTGCAAAGTCTGCGGAAGGATCCTCGTATTCTTCGGATCAAGGAGAGGGACCATTACTGGCTGGCCACTCTCCTTGATCCACGGTACAAGGGTAAGGTTGCGGACCTTATGTTACCGTCGCAGAGGGAGCAGAGGATGAGACAACTCCGGGAGGCCTTGCAGAAAGGTCTGTGCAACGCGTTCCCAGAGACTGGGAGGTTACAAACTCCTGGTCCTGGACAACGAGTTGCTGAGGCTTCGGCCAGTCAAAGAAGGAGCGGTGGGGAAGGTGTCCGTCTGACCGATGCGTTCAGACAATTCTTTAGTCCGCAGCCCCAAAGTATGATCGGTTCCAGCAACCATCGCCAGCGTCTGATAAACATGGTGCAGGAATATCTAGGGGCAAGGTCAGACTTGGACACCTTCCCCACCGAAAATCCTCTGGCTTACTGGGTTTTGAGGATGGATCACTGACCAGAGCTTGCACAGTATGCAATTGAGCTACTGGCCTGTCCTGCATCCAGCGTTCTTTCGGAACGCACATTCAGTGCAGCTGGAGGATTTGTCACGGATCACAGGGTGCGCCTGTCCACCGACTCGGTTGATCGACTGACTTTCATCAAGATGAACCAGTCTTGGATCACCACCAGCTACCACACACCTGATGCTGATATAACAGACTAATTGATTTTAACATGTCACATCCCTTCAAGACTGATGCTGATGCTGAGTGCCTGTGCTGTTATGTTGACTGGCTATCCTCCTCCTCCGAGTCCTCAATGATACGATTGATGATGATAGCTTGGAAGATCATTTTTGTTTATGGGTGCCGCCACCAGTGGCTAAGGCCCAATTTTTCAGCCCCTGTTTTACAGGGGCGTGTAATTACAATTTTTTTAGCAATAATTTGCCATAGGGCTCATTGCTGTTCTCCAAGTACAGTATCTGTGAGGGGTTGGAGTGTTGTGGCACCAGTGCCTAAGGCCCAATTTTTCAGCCCCTGTTTAACAGGGGCGTGTCATTACAATTTTTGATCTAATAATTCACAGCAGGGCCCATTGCTGCACCCACCAAGAGTAACTGTCAGGGCTTACAGTGTTGTGGCACCACCACGAAAGGCCCAATTTTTCAGCCCCTGTTCAAAAGGGGCATGTAATTACAATTCTTGATCTAATAATTCACAGCAGGGCCCATTGCTGCACCCACCAAGAGTAACTGTCAGGGCTTACAGTGTTGTGGCACCAGCACCACCATCAAAGGCCCAATTTTTACTACCACTGATCAACAATTATATGTAATTAAAATTCCTGATATAATAGTTGACAGCAGGGCGTTCCAGCACCAACCAAGAGTAACTGTGAGTGCTTACAGTGTTGTGCCAACACCAACAACTAAGGGGCCTATTTCTGCAGAGTATATACGGCAGGTCCCTACTTTCAAACATCCAACTTACAAACGACTCCTACTTGCAAACGCAAGAAGACAACAGGAAGTGAGAGGAAATCTACCCCTTGGAAGGAAAATTCTCTCCTGTAAGAATTAATATGGGAGAAAGGTGTCTCCTCTGTACTGATGCTTTATCAGCAATCCTTGTTTCAAGAAAAACACCACATTTCAAAAACAGTTGTCATTGGGACGGAAAGTGAGGTGAAATGTTCTGAACAGGGGCACAGACAGCAAAACAAATGTTACAGGGGTGATAACCCTTACCTATGTTTTCCAAAAAGTTTAAAAATAGATTTTTGGGCTGGAGCTACACTTCAACAATGTACCTGTTCAAAATTACAAACAGATTCTACATAAGAACAAACCTACAGTCCCTGTCTTGTATGCACCGCCTGTATACGGCTGTTCAGAGTATATAGGGCCTTTTTTATTTTATGTGCGGGGTTCCCCTTAATATCCATACAAGACCCAAAGGGGCTGGTAATGGGCTGGGGTGGGGGGGGGGGGGTCATGGGGTAGCTATGCCATTTTTCTTAAAGATTTTCATCCATATTACCGGGACCAGACATTACATTAAAGCCGCAAGCAGTTTTAAATGGCTTTTTTTTCCTTTAGAAGTGTCATTTTGTGCAGGGACAGTTCTAAACACGGGAAACACGTGGCACTTCACAGGCATACTTTAGACACCCCCCAGGTACGATATTTAAAGGATTATTTGTCTTTTTTTTTTTCACTTTATGCATCATTAAAATGACTGCTCCCGAAAAACGACCGTTTTTAAAACTTCTTTTTGCATTGATACATGTCCCCTGGTGCAGAACCCGGGTTCCCAAACCCTTTTTAGGACAATAACATGCATAATAGTTGTTATAATTAGCACTTTAGAATTCGAACGTTCGCATCCATTGTATTTAATAGGGTTCTAATGTTCGTACGAACTTTCGGTCCGTTCGCGGGTTCTGGTGCGAACCGAACCCGGGGGTGTTCGGCTCATCACTAGTACACAACCTTGTAAAGAAAAAATGGTGAACCTATAACCCCTGTGTGGCCTCTTTCTCTGTCACCGCAGTTACAAGTACTGCCATTGCTGTTTTTGTACTCTGCATCACAGAGATAAGGGAGCAAATCTGACCCAATTCAAGCAGCTATAACTAATAGTATTGAGTTCCTACAGGTTGATAAATGTAATACCAGCCTAGAAGAATCTAGTTGTTATATTGACAAGCCTTCTGCTGAGGAGATAGTAGGAGTGTGCAATACGGTTTAGAGGGTAGGGGTCCTAGTTCCCATGCAACAGAAAAAGCTCCAGGTCACATTAGAACAACTTTTTATCAGGCTCAAACCTCTCACTGCTGTAAACAATAAAGGGTTCCCAAATTATCATGATAAATGTCTGAGAATGACAACAGCACATAATGACAAGTTTGCCTGTATCCTTTCTTGTATATAGTTTGGAGCCAGCAGATAAGGTGGATCCGCTGGGTGATCTGCTGGCCATTCTTGATACAGACATATTAGAACAGGGTCTTGTAATGTCTCATGGGACTTGTAGTTTCAAAACAGCTGGAGGGCTGAGGTTGCCTACCCCTGTATTAGGATCTATCAGAAAGAGACACATGTGTCCCTTTCCTATCTGCAAGGAGATAAGTTGAAATGTCAGCGGTGCTGGAATTTAATTGGGGAACCTTAACACCCCAACCAATGAAACCCCAACTGACTATTCACACTGGGAATGTAGGGAATGATGTTCTCCTGCAGAACATGAGTGTAGAGGAGATTATGCGTCATTTTAAAAGGAGGTGTCATGATCCAGCCAGAAGTGAGATGGCCTATATCATATTGTCATAAATATAATAGAAACCACAGTACAAGTCTACCCTGATTTTAATAATATAGTGTCAAAGGGAGGTTGAATGTTTAATCTGTATTCCTTCACACTGGGGCTTTTTTAGATCCTGTATGTTACTCACTGGACACTAGGGATGAGCTGAACTGCCCTGGGTTCAGTCGTGGCAGATATCAGCAAACTTTAAGAAGTTTGGATGCCAAACCCTATTGAAATCAATTAAAGCCCAATCTATCAAATTAAAAATGTCCGTTTTCATCACTAACAGACAAGGGGGGTGTCAAAAATGTAGCATTGCTAAAGCTAATAAAAATTTTAAGTTAAAAAAAAATGTAGCATTGCATTGCTGACCCTTCAGACGCCCATAAGGATGCCTGGCTGACAGCTCAGGAAGCATTAGACTGCATCACTTCTTCCGGGGCAGATAGGAAGCGTTTCTTCAATAAATTAGCCTTCTACGAGGAGGGGGAGCAAACTGGCTAAGATTGTGCAATCTCAAAATACCCTGCCAACCATTGGAGCATTGCGTAATGAATTGGGGAAAATTTTTAACACACCAGATCTCATTGTGCATGAACTAGCAGAGTTTTATACAGGTCTTTATGACTCTCAGAGGGGCTACTCGCATGATGCTCTACAGTATTTTCTGGGGGGGGGGGGGGGGATAACGTTGCCAGGGCTATTAGACTCCCATAGACGGAGGCAGAGGGCCATTAGTTGCTTTTCCAATCATAAGGCTTCAGGGGATGACGGCCTCCCGATGTAGTTTTTTTTAACATAAAGTTTATTTATTTAGAATAAAAAAGATAAAAACAGCGGTACATTTCGGCACAGTCTATATCAACATCAGGAGTGACAGTTCAGAAGCAAAGCAGTAAACGTCAGAATATCAGGGTGCAGCATTCACACAAGTAAAAGCACACTGGATGTCATAAACTAGCACATGAAAATCCCATACTCCATACGCCAGGTAACAAGAGTGAAGCCTCCCAGGAGCCCAGGGCAGAAAGGCATAGGGTGAGAGGGGGTTAGACGTAGCAGAGGTATGGGCCCGAACCCAACATGGCCCATAGCAGTGGGGACCAGTCCTCCAAGTCCTCAATCAAGGGCGAGCTGCCTCTCCTCAACCCATGCCCCCCAGATCTTATCAAACTTCTTGGCACAGTTACGTCCCAAGTACGTTAATTTATAAAGCGGCAGTGCCATGTCTATCAAGGTCCTCCAGTGTTGTACCGTTGGGGGGGGGGGGGGGTGGGGTCATTCCATTTCAGGAGGATTTCCCGATGGAGGTTTACAAGCAATACAGGGAATTCATTCTGCCGCACCTACTTAACCACTTCAGCTCCGGAAGATTTTCCCCCTTAATGACCAGGCCATTTTTTGTGATACGGCACTGCATTGCTTTAACTGACAATTGCACGGTCGTGCAACATTGTACCCAAACAAAATGTATGTCCTTTTTTCCCCACAAACAGAGCTTTCTTTTGGTGGTATTTGATCACCTCTGCGGTTTTAATTTTTTGCACTATAAACAAAAAAAAAAAAAAAAAAAGCGTAAAAAAAAACACAATATTTTGAACTTTTTGCTATAATAAATATATAAAAACAAAAAAAAAAAATTTCTTCATCAACTTAGGCCAATATACCTGTATATTCTTCTACATATTTTTGGTAAAAAAAAAAAAAATCGCAATAAGGGTATATTGATTGGTTTGCGCAAAAGTTATAGCGTCTACAAAATAGGGGATACATTTATGGCACTTTTATTATTATTATTTTTTTTACTAGTAATGGCGGTGATCTGCAATTTTTATCATGACAGAGAAAGTGGGGCAGACAAATCGGACACTTTTGACACTTTTTTGGGACCATTGACATTTATACAGCAATCAATGCTATAAATAGCCACTGACTATAAAAGTCACTGGCAGGGAAGGGATTAACACTAGGGGGCTATCAAGGGGTCAAATGTGTTCCCTATGTGTGTTCTAACTGTGGGGGGAATGTGGCTGACTAGGAGGAGAGAGATCATTGTTCCTACTTGGTAGGAACACACGATCTCACTCTCCTCTTCCCTGACAGAAGTCTATCTCATAATCTTTGCCTGTCTGACCCACCACCGCTGGTGTGTGTGTCCACGCATAGGGGTAAGAGTATCCATTTCTTTCCCCCATCCCTGGTGTTGGAGTCACGTCCCCGGGTGCTATGGATATATGAATACATGTTTTCCACGTTCCTGAAGTTTTTTTGGATTTCTTTTATGAGGACAATATATTGAAGATTTATACACATTTCTTCCATCTGTTTCCAGTCTACACATTGGTCACCTTAATTGAACTTTATTATTAGTTCACTGTATTATATACTTTATAAGTTTTTTATACACATGTATAGGTATATACTAGTGTGGTACAGATTTGGATTTACTTATCCCAGGCCTTCTTAGGCCGTATATACTTATTGTTTGTTTGCTGTCCTTATCTACATTCACGTTTGGGCTATCTTACATACCTTAGGCGCTGCATTTTTTGTTTTTATATATTTTTTGTGCAACATGTCTATTTGCTGATGCTGGCAGCCACGTTTTCACTTTGTTCACTTAGTAGCGCAACTTTTTTCTTTTCTTTTTTGCAGACAATGAAACCAAACTGGGGAGAAACATTAGTGAAAGTATTGGTGTAGCGGGAGTCTCAATGGATCAATGCTTCTATCATGATAAAAATGCAGGATAGAGAACATGGACCATGCGTACACCACACTCAACCTAGTCGATGAACTCAGAGTTCATTACCACATTCTTAACCATCATCATGCTAAGAGGAAAATGGTGGGAAAATATTGGCAAACAATGTAACTGTGAAGATGTTTGCAGTCTATCAGTCCACTCATGTTCACCTACTATGTGAAATCTTAGAGAAAAAACATACTAGAGGTATAAAAAATGCTTGTTAACTGTCATAGAAAAGTGAAGTGCCCAAAGACATATTCCAGACACAACCCTAATGCCAAAAGAATAGATGGGTATGCATACGGTTGTGGAAAGGTCAACATGGTTTTGGCCAGACAGTTCACTAAAAAGAGTGAGTTTTGCCATGACTCTAGAGCAGGAGAGTGCCCTGCAGCTGATTAACACAGTACACTAAGGATGAGCCGAACACCCCCGTGTTCGGTTCGCACCAGAACCCACGAACAGACCGAAAGTTTGCACGAACGTTGGAACCCTATTAAATACAATGGATGCGAACGTTCGAAATCTAAAGTGCTAATTATAACGACTAATATGCATGTATTGTCCTAAAAAGGGTTTGGGAACCCGGGTTCTGCACCAGGGGACATGTATCGGGAGCAGTCATTTTAATGATGCATAAAGTGAAAAAAAAGTCAAATATTCCTTTAAATATCGTACCTGGGGGGGGGGGGGGGTGTCTAAAGTATGCCTGTGAAGTGCCACGTGTTTCCCGTGTTTAGAACTGTCCCTGCACAAAATGACATTTCTAAAGAAAAAAAAAGCCATTTAAAACTGCTTGCGGTTTTAATGTAATGTCTGGTCTCGGTAATATGGATGAAAATCTTTGAGAAAAATGGCATAGCTACCCCATCACCCCCCCCCCCTACCCCAGCCCATTACCAGCCCCTTTGGGTCTGGGGAACCCCGCACACAAAATAAAAAAGGCCCTATATACTCTGAACAGCCGTATACAGGCGGTGCATACAAGACAGGGACTGTAGGTTTGTTCTTATGCAGAATCTGTTTGTAATTTTGAACAGGTACATTGTTTAAGTGTAGCTCCAGCCAAAAAAATCTATTTTTAAGCTTTTTGGAAAACATGAAGGGTTATCACCCCTGTAACATTTGTTTTGCTGTCTGTGCCCCTGTTCAGAACATTTCACCTCACTTTCCGTCCCAACGACAAATGTTTTTGAAAAGTGGGGTTTTTATTGAAACAAGGATCGTGATAAAGCATCACTTCCTGTTGTCTCCTTTCGTTTGCAAGTAGGAGTCGTTTGTAAGTTGGATGTTTAAAAGTAGGGGCCTGCCGTATATACTCTGTTGAAATTTGCCCCTTACATGTTGGTGTTGCCACAACACTGTAAGCCCTCACAGTTACTCTTGGTGGGCGCATGAATGGGCCCTGCTGTGAATTATTAGATCAAGAATTGTAATTGCATGCCCCTGTTGAACAGGGGCTGAAAAATTGGGCCTTTGGTGGTGGTGGTGGTGTTGACACAACACTGTAAGGCCTCAGTTACTCTTGGTGGGTGCAGGAATGGGCCCTGCTGTGAATTATTAGATCAAGAATTGTAATTACATGCCCCTGTTAAACAGGGGCAGAAAAATTGGGCCTTAGGCACTGGTCCTACAACACTGCAACCCCTCACAGATACTGTACTTGGAGCACAGCAATGAGCCCTGTTGCAAAGTATTGCATCAAAATGTTTAATTACACGCCCCTGTTAAACAGGGGCTGAAAAATTGGGCCTTAGGCACTGGTTCTGGTGCCACGACACTGCAACCTCTCCCAGATACTCTAGTTGGAGTGCAGGAATGAGCCCTGCTGCAAAGCATTGCATAAAAAATTGTATTTACATGCCCCTGTTAAACAGGGGCTGAAAAATTGGGCCTTAGCCACTGGTGGCGGCACCCAGAAACAAAAATGTTCTTCCAAGCTATCAATCGGATCATTGAGGAGGAGGAGGATAGTCAGTCAACATAACAGGACAGTCACTCAGCATCAGTCTTGAAGGGATGTGACATTTGAAAATAAATTAGTCTGTTATACCAGCTTCAGGTGTTTGGTAGCTGGTGGTTATCCAAGACTGGTTCATCTTTATGAAGGTCAGTCGATCAACCGAGTCGGTGGACAGGCGCACCCTGTGATCCGTGACAAATCCTCCAGCAGCACTGAATGTGCGTTCTGAAAGAACGCTGGATGCAGGACAGGCCAGTAGCTCAATTGCATACTGTGCAAGCTCTGGCCAGTGATCCATCCTCAAGACCCAGTAAGCCAGAGGATTTTCGGTGGGGAAGGTGTCCAAGTCTGACCTTGCCCCTAGGTATTCCTGCACCATGTATATCAGACGCTGGCGATGGTTGCTGGAACCGATCAGTTTAGCTTGAAAAGGACACAAAATCATATATGAGAGGGCTGTGCATCCCGGATTTTTTAGCAGCAAATAGTCAAACAAAGTATCTTTATAAATAAATGAATTTTATTCAATGATTACGTTTTGGTTTAAAAAGTCAGCTGTACAATTGTTTAGATTTTTATGAGCTCTGGTGGTACAATGGCCAAATGCACACATGCAAGGGTATAATATACTATGAACAGAACATAACAGAAGTAATGCATGTATATACGTATGTTTAAACAGAGGGAAGGCCCCGATGCATTTCAACCTATGTTGCAGGTCTTCCTCAGGGGTTTTTTTTCTTACATTCTGAAGAGTATAGATTAGTAAATTCATTAGTAACATGGTAATCACCAAATTATCTCCTAACAGTTATCAATCAACAGCTTAGTGAGTACATTTGTTTGTAATAATTCCATTCAAGAAAGTAGTTGCATCAACATCTATCAAAGAAAAGGGGGTAACTTAGGAGAAAAGGCAGTCATGTAATACACATATTTACCCTCTTAGTTGTGTGGATGGGCCCAAACCAGAGAAAAGAAATCCTAACTTGTCTGAATCTCTCCAATCCCCTCACAGACAAGGGCTCCCAACGTAGTGCTTGTGATGTCCCCCCCCCCGCACGGGGGTGGCTTCAATCCACAGATAGAGGCTGCTCTCAGGATGCCACATTTATGTGGAGGCAAAAAGTTATGGACTGGTGGATAGGCCGGGTCAAGGATAGGAGCCTGATCCAAGCACCTGAGGGTGATGGGGATACGCATTAGTCTTTTTTAAAGATATGAAGATTTTGGACATTACAAAGTAGTCTTATTGGCTGTATATCTGTATAAGGGTGGTGGGAGATCAGAATATATGCACCTGACTCTGATAGGGATCGGGAAAAAGATATTAAATAGACAGTGGTCTATATAGATAATGAAAATGATAATGATTGCATTGTCGTAGTATATTAAACGAAATGATGTACTAAAGTCAAACCAGAAGGTCTATTCTAAATTAATGTGAAGATGTGAGTGTGAGAGATAATGGAGTGTTTAAAAGAATAATAAAAGCGAGAAAAAGTGGAAAGAAGGGGAGGGACAGGGAAGGGGGGGGGGGGGGGGGAAGGGAAAAGGAGGAGAAAAAAGGGGGGGAACAAGAGAGAGAGAAAAGGAAAGGAGAGGGGAAACAAGGAGAAAAGAATGAAGGGAAAGAATAGAAAGTAAAGGATGAAAGAAAAAAAAAAAAGGCAAAGATGGAGTGGAGGGTGTGAGCAGTGCTAGTGAGTGCAGGTGAGGGCGTGAGAGGAAAGGGCTAAGTGTGTGCTTATAAATAGAATATAGGGACAAGTGAGTGTATTTGAATAAAGTGCGGAAAGGTGTGTGTGGATGGTGTAAGGGAAGAAGGGCCTATAGACAAGACATTGTACTTACTTAACAGCAGTGTATTGGCATATACACACACTGATGTTTCCAGGGAATCAGACTGTTGTCCAGACATAGGAGGTATTATATACCTTCACCCAACAGTCTGATTCCCTGGAAACACAGCACATGCAGTTACTTCCATAGTGAGGTAAGGGGACTTTTCACAACGGTCATACTAGCCGATGTAACTTTCCATCAGGGAGCTTACATTTCTTAAAGTGCTTTTTTCTTTTCTATTTTTAAGGTCTTTCTCACACTGTTTTCATCAGTGTGTGTATATGCCAATACACTGCTGTTAAGTAAGTACAATGTCTTGTCTATAGGCCCTTCTTCCCTTATACATTGTGTGAGGGGGTTCCCTCGGTAGCGGGTGTGTGTGACCCCCTGGTTGGGCTCCCCACACAAAAACAGGGCCAGCAGACGGAGGTTGTGGTTTTCAAAATCAAAAGGTGCGGTTTATTTCTCTATGTACAGTGACAAAAACACAGCAAAGCCAAAAAGAAACATAAACAAAATAAATCCTGGTCAGCGTGACCTCTGACTAAACATGCAGGTTTCCTAAACTAACAACTGGGATCAGCCTGGTGCTGTCCTAGTCCCTAAGTCCCTGGTTTAGTAAAAGTCCAAACAAATAGCCACACAGGCTTTGCCTCACCGCACAGGGGTTCACTCTCCCTAGACAGTCCACACAGGTCTGGGTCCAGGCATGAGCAAACACCTAATGAAGCTGGGAGTTTTTATAGAGGCCTTAAACGAGCTGACAAGCTTCAGCTGGTCTCATCAACTCCCTGCCTGCACGACGCCCAGCACTCTCCCTAGAGGTATGAGTCATCCATGAGCCCACTAGCCTCAGCTGGGCTTCATCAACTCCCTCCCTAGTTGTATAAGTCGGCATAAAGCCTGAATCTGGGAGAAATATATCTACCCCCCTGGATGCAACCAGGTGACTTTACCTTCCTGCTGTCACAATTGGGAGCCCTTGTCTGTGAGGGGATTGGAGAGATTCAGACAAGTTAGGATTTCTTTTCTCCGGTTTGGGCCCATCCACACAACTAAGAGGGTAAATATGTGTATTACATGACTGCCTTTTCTCCTAAGTTACCCCCTTTTCTTTGATAGATGTTGATGCAACTACTTTCTTGAATGGAATTATTACAAACAAATGTACTCACTAAGCTTTTGATTGATAACTGTTAGGAGATAATTTGGCGATTACCATGTTACTAATGAATTTACTAATCTATACTCTTCAGAATCTAAGAAAAAAAAACCCTGAGGAAGACCTGCAACATAGGTCGAAATGCATCGGGGCCTTCCCTCTGTTTAAACATACGTATATACATGCATTACTTCTGTTATGTTATGTTCATAGTATATTATATGTTATACCCTTGCATGTGTGCATTTGGCCATTGTACCACCGGAGCTCATAAAAATCTAAACAATTGTACAGCTGACTTTTTAAACCAAAACTTAATCATTGAATAAAATTCTTTTATTTATAAAGATACTTTGTTTGACTATTTGCTGCTAAAAAATCCCAAGGGAAAAATCTCTGGAACCGATCATACCTTGGGGCTGCGGACTAAAGAATTGTCTGAACGCATCGGTCAGATGGCCACCTTCCCCACCGCTCCTTCTTTGACTGACCGAAGCCTCAGCAACTCGTTGTCCAGGACCAGGAGTTTGTAAACTCCCAGTCTCTGGGAACGCGTTGCACAGACCTTTCTGCAAGGCCTCCCGGAGTTGTCTCATCCTCTGCTCCCTCTGCGACGGTAAGATAAGGTCCGCAACCTTACCCTTGTACCGTGGATCAAGGAGAGTGGCCAGCCAGTAATGGTCCCTCTCCTTGATCCGAAGAATATGTGGATCCTTCCCGCAGACTTTGCAGGATCAGGGAGGCCATGCAGCGTAGGTTAGCTGAGGCATTCGGTCCGGAGTCCTCTGGGTCACTAAGGACGACATGATCCGCAGCCACCTCCTCCCAGCCACGTACAAGTCCACAGGTTTCTTGGGACTGTAAATCATCCCTAAAAGACTGCTGCTGCTGATGCTGAGTGCCAGGCTCCACCTTCATGCTGACACAATCCTCCTCCTCCTCCTCCTCTTCCTCCTCCTCTTCCTGTGCGATGGGTGGGACAGAAGGAACACTGTCTGGGTAAAGGGGGCCTTGAGAGGCAAGGAAGTCCTCCTCTTCCTGCCTCTGTTCTGCCTTAAGTGCCCTGTCCATTATTCCACGCAGCGTATGTTCCAACAGGTGGACAAGAGGTACAGTGTCACTGATGCATGCACTGTCACTGCTCACCCTCCTCGTGGCCTCCTCAAATGGTGCCAGGACAGTGCATGCATCCCTGATCATGCCCCACTGGCGTGGTGAAAAAAAAACAAGCTCCCCTGAACCTGTCCTGGTGCTGTAGTCGCACAGGTACTCATTGATGGCCCTCTGCTGCGTGTGCAGCCGCTGCAGCATGGCCAACGTTGAGTTCCACCTGGTGGGCATGTCACATATAAGGCGGTTCTTGGGCAGGTTCAACTCCTTTTGCAGCTCAGCCAGGCGAGCACTGGCATTATAAGATCTGCGGAAATGCACACAGACTTTCCTGGCCTGCCTCAGGACATCCTGTAAGCCCGGGTACCTGCCCAAGAACCGCTGCACCACCAGGTTAAGGACGTGAGCCACATGGGTCAGTTGTCCCTGTCGGAGGGCGGAGAGGAGGTTGGTGCCATTGTCGCAAACCACCATTCCTGGCTTAAGCTGGCGTGGCGTCAACCACCTCTCGGCCTGTCCCTGCAGAGCTGACAGAACCTCTGCCCCAGTGTGGCTCCTGTCCCCCAAACACACCAGCGCAAGCACAGCATGGCATCTTTTTGCCTGCGTACTTGCGTAGCCCCTTGAACGCCTACGGAGCACCGCTGGTTCCGAGGACAAAGCACAGGAAGAGGCCATGGAGGAAGAAGAAGAGGAGGGGGTGGAGGAGAGAGGTGTGTCACAACCAGTAGTAGCATTTTGGAGGCGTGGCGGCGGAACAACCTCCAACACTACTGCACCTTGTCCTGCATCCTTCCCAGCTGCCAAAAGAGTGACCCAATGGGCCGTGAAAGAAAGGTAACGTCCCTGTCCATGCCTGCTGGACCATGAGTCAGCGGTAATATGCACCTTACCGCTGACCGCCCTGTTCAGCGAGGCCAAGACATTGCCTTCCACATGCCGGAAGAGAGCCAGAATTGCCTTCCGTGAGAAAAAGTGGCGTTTGGGAACCTGTCACTGAGGAACCGCACATTGCACAAACTCACGGAAGGGGGCCGAGTCTGCCAACTGCAAAGGCAGCAGTTGAAGTGCTAGCAATTTAGCCAAGCTAGCATTCAACCGCTGGGCATGTGGATGGCTGGGAGTGAACTTCTTTTGACGGTCCAGCAGCTGGGGCAGGGAAATTTGCCTGCTAGAATCGGACGTCGGTGTACTGCTAGCAGAGTGCCCGCAAGTACTTGGCTGTGACACACCTAATTCTACACCTTCATTCCTCTCAGAGCAGGTTTCAGAGAGGACTGAAGGTATAGTGGGGTTGGAGATCCCAGCTGATGCGGTGCAAGGAGAGGTCCGCTTTGTTCTTTGGTGTGGGTCTTTAAGGTAGGCTTGCCAACGAGCTGCATGGCAGGTCAACATATGTCTGGTCAAGCATGTGGTGCCCAAGCGGCTGATGTTTTGGCCACGCGATATACGCTTGAGACATATGTTGCAAACAGCAGCTGTGCGATCTGATGCACTCGACTCAAAAAAGGCCCACACCAAAGAACTTTTTGAATAACGGGCAGAGGCAGCGCCCTGCACAGGCGGAGCTCTGCGGTGTGATTAAGTCGGTGTGCTGCCCTAACGCTGGCCCCGAGGGAATCCTGCCTTGTTGGAGATGTGCCTCCTCCTCATCCTCCTCCTCCTCCTCCTCCTCCTCTCTCCTATTAGGCACCCACGTGAAGTCAGTGACCTCATCATCCCCTCCCTCCTCATCACTGGAGCCAATCTGGCAGTATGCTGCAGCTGCTGGAACATGATTGCCAGATTGGTGTCCTTCTTGAGCATCCCCTCTCTGCTCTCACGCTACTGCCTTCCTCTAGCTGGGTATCATCATCAGACCCTTCGAAACGCTGGGCATCCTCCTGGAGCATGTACCCAACACTGTGCTCAAACAGTTCGGGGGACTCCTCAGGAGGACATGGTGGGTCTAGGGAAGGAGTGACTGATGATGACATTGATACCAGGGAAGAGGACGCTTTGGCAGCTGCTTTGCCAGTACCCTGAGCCTGGGTGAGAGAGGATGAGGAGGGCTTGGTCATCCACTCTACCAAGTCTTCGGCATGATGCGGCTCAACACGTCCAGCTGCCGAAAAGAAGGACAAGCGTGTCCCATGGCCATGTGCTGATGACAATGCACCGCGTCCACGACCAGCACTGTTGCCCCCAGACACAGAGCCTGCTTGCCCTCTTTTATTGGCTCGTGACTGTCTGCCTCTCTTTGTTGGCCTTCCAGACATAGCAATGGCCTGCAGGGAGATGGGAAAACCAGCAATAAGGGGTAGCTTCAGGTGTATAATGTACAGGAGGCACACTCCGCCCGCTGTAAGTGCTGCAAATGCCTGTTAGTGTAACACACCAGGAAAACACAGCAATACGGGCTAGCTTCAGGTGTATAATGTGCAGGAGGCACACTCCGCCCGCTGTAAGTGCTGCAAATGCCTGTTAGTGTAACACACCAGGAAAACACAGCAATACGGGCTAGCTTCAGGTGTATACTGTGCAGGAGGCTTAGCAACAATGACACTGACACTGTCCCCTGCCTATCCTTCTCTCTCCCTGCACACAAGGTTTATCAAAGAATATGACACTGACACTCTCCCTGCCTATCCTTCTCTCTCCCTGCACACAAGGTTTAGCAAAGAATATGACACTGACACTCCCTGCCTATACTTCTCTCTCCCTACACACAAGAATAGCACAAAGAATAGCACAATGACACTGTCCCTGCCTATCCTTCTCTTTCCCTGCGCCGGAACACACTACACAAGGCCGCCGCGCTGGCGGCCTTTTATAGTGTGGGGCGTGTGCTAAACCCCCTGAGCTATAATTGGCCACAGACAACCTGCCTGTGGCCAATTATGGCTCTCCTAGCTGCCGGCGCTGTGATTGGCCAAGCATGCGGGGTCACAGTGCATGCTTGGCCAATCACAGCGCCGGGATTGCACTGCGATGGCGCAGTGTATTGTGGGCCATTTGCGTCACTCGAATTTGGCACGAATGGCCCAAATAGTTCGATCTTCGTCGAACGATCGAACAGCCGATGTTCAAGTCGAACACCAAGCTCATCCCTACAGTACACAGAGGTGTAAATAATGCTATGCTAAGGGAGATAAAAAGGAAGGAAGGTCACAGACCATAATTACCTTAAAAATCCCAGTTTAGTGGAGTACAGGAAAGGATTCCAAAGTTCCACATAGGGAGAGCCCATATGTTTCAGTCTGTCACAACAAGATTATTCAGAGACTGGGCCACACCAGTGATCCTTCCCCTACTCAGTCTGGACTTGGGGACTATGCTGACTATACTGGCAGAAAATCTAAGGTCTGTAAAGCACCACAATGCAGAGCCAGCATGGTCTATGTATGGCCTCCAAGTCATCACTGAGAATTAGTGGGAACAGATAGCTTCTGTGAAGAGACAGGCATAAGTATGTTTAACCTCCCTGGCGGTATGATTCTGTCTGGAATTATGTACCAAAATCGGTACAATTTTTTTGCATGGAAATTTGGTGTTATGTATTTTAGGCCTGCAATTCTTAGTAATTACTTACTTAAACCTGACCAAACAAGAGTCTAGTAGACATCCCGGGTATGATAAAGTTTGAAACACAAAATCATAAATTATAATATAATAAATAACTATAAATAATTATAACAAATAGTAATGTAATTATAATAAAAATTATTCAATAATGTAATCAAATCAAAAACACTGAAATTTGCTCAGTTGCAGAATTGTCGCTGTCATTAGATTTAGTGTTTGATGACGAATTTCCCCACAAATCGCTATCGCTCAATTCTGCAAGTGATTCTAATTTATTATCGCTGTTTTTTAGCTGGTCTAAAACCACTTTTGACATAAAGGGACACTTTTTGGTTGCTATGGCCAATCTCCAGTTTCCAGGAAGAAAGAACAGTTTTTATAATATAAAAGTGCATGCAGGACACTGGACAGACCACTAGGGACAAAGGGTGTGTGTAATTATTTGATACAGTACTGTAATCAGTAAGATTACAGTATACTGCATCTATACTGTGGTTTTCACTTTTTGAATTTGGCGCCGAACTCCACCCCTGTGCGCCGCCCGCAACGTTGCAGGGAACGGAGCTCGGCACTCGGCAGTGTGAATCGAGCGAGACACGGCTCGCACACACTGTGGGGAGACATCGCAGAATCCAGGGAACAAGGTAAGTAACTTCCCCTAGATACTGCGATGCAGCCCGAGTCTGGCTCGGGGTTACCGCTCTTAGCATTAAAAACTCACCCCGAGCCCGACTCGGGAATATCGCCAAGGGGGTTAAGGTCTTGATTAAAGTTACCATAGAAAAAAAGATCTGCAGTGTAATAAATATCTTGATTGTAATTAATTAGGTTTTCCACAGCACAGGTGTTTACCAGTGTCCAGCTCTTGATGGTAGCGCCTGATAACCCACATATTCTTCAACCCTGTAGCCCTCTGTGGATGATAAAGAAACCATTATTAATACCATGCATAGCGTATACTGTTCTATTCTATTCGGTCCTTCTCAGAATAACAGCTTTTTAAAACACAACTGAGATTTTCTTAAACGACTTCATATATAGATATATCTATATACAGTATCTCACAAAAGTGAGTACACCCCTCGGATTTTTGTAAATATTTTATTATATCTTTTCATGTGACAACACTGAAGAAATTACACTTTGCTACAATGTAAAGTAGTGAGTGTACAGCTTTTATAACAGTGTAAATTTGATGTCCCTTCAAAATAACACACAGCCATTAATGTCTAAACTGGTGGCAACAAAAGTGAGTACACCACTAAGTGAAAATGTCCAAATTGGGCCCAATAAGCCATTTTCCCTCCCTGGTGCCATGTGACTCTTTAGTGTTACAAGGTCTGAGGTGCGAATGGGAAACAGGTGTGTTACATTTGGTGTTATCGCTCTCTCATACTAGTCACTGGAAGTTCAACATAGCACCTCATGGCAAAGCACTCTCTGAGGATCTGAAAAAAAGAATTGTTGCTCTACATAAAGATGGCCTAGGCTAAAAAGAAGATTGCCAAGACCCTGAAACTAATCTGCAGCATGGTGGCCAAGACCATACAGCAGTTTAACAGGACAAGTCCCACTCAGAACAGGCCTCTCAAGGTTGATCAAAGAAGTTGAGTGCACATGCTCAGAGTCATATCCAGAGGTTATCTTTGGGAAATAGACGTATGAGTGCTGCCAGCATTGCTGCAAAGGTTGAAGGGGTGGGGGGAAGCCTGTAAGTGCTCAGACCATACATCGCACGCTGCATCAAATTGGTCTGCATAGCTGTCATCCCAAAAGGAACCCTCTTCTAAAGATGATGCACAATAAAGCCCTCAAACAGTTTGCTGAAGACAAGCAGACTAAGTACATGGATTACTGGAACCATGTCCTGTGGTCTGATAAGACCAAGATAAACTTTATCAGTTCAGATGGTGTCAGGCATATGTGGCGACAACCAGGTGAGGAGTACAAAGACAAGTGTGGCTTGCCTGCAGTCAAGCATGGTGGTGGGAGTGTCATGGTCTGGGGCTGCATGAGTGCTGCCGGCACTGGGGAGCTACAGTTCATTGAGGGAACCATGAATGCCAACATGTACTGTGACATACTGAAGAAGAGCATGATCCCCTTCCCTTCAAAGACTATGCCGCAGGGCAGTATTGAAACATGATAATGACCCCAAACACACCTCCAAGGTGACCACTGCCTTGCTAAAGAAGCTGAGGGTAAATGTGATGGACTGTCCAAGCATGTCTCCAGACCTAAACCCTATTGAGCATCCGTGGGGCATCCTCAAACCGAAGGTGGAGGAGTGCAAGGTCTCTAACATCCACCAGCTCCGCGATGTCGTCATGGAGGAGTGGAAGAGGACTCCAGTGGCAATCTGTGAAGTTCTGGTGAACCCCATGCCCAAGAGGGTTAAGGCAGTGCTGGAAAATAATGGTGGCCAAATAAAATATTGACATTTTGGGCCCAATTTGGACATTTTTACTTAGGGATGTACTCACTTTTGTTGCCAGCGGTTTAGACATTAATGACTGCGTGTTGAGTTATTTGGAGGGGACAACAAATTTACACTGTTATACAAGCTGAAAAAATAAAAAATAAAAGAGGGTCTGGTGTCACCAGTGACGCACCTCCATCCCTACAATATACATCAAAAGAGAAAGGGGCGCCCTTGGGACTTTAAGTGAGGGCACAGCATGGATAAAGTTTGTGTATCCCCAAAAGTCTCAATGGGTCCATAAGGAATATTGGCTCTAAACACAAATATGTATGTTAGATAATTAAGGTAATAAGGTAGGTAAGCGTGAAAAAACGCATGTGTATCTGTATGTAGATGAAAGACCTGAGCCAAAGGTGGTGAAAGCATAGAGACTGAAGGGTAATGTGGTGAAAAGATGCCAGAAACTGGCAGGTGTAATAGGGAAAAAAACGCAGGGAAGAAAAGAGAGTGAAAATAAACTGGAGTGCGGGTGTGTGATGAAGACTGTAATGAGAAGACGGGCTACAGGTGAATGCTCAAAGTGAGTCATATACAAAATGTACATAGGTAATTTGAGTATTTAGGTAGATAGGCGTACAGAAACGCATGTATATCCAAATGTAGATGAAAGACCTGAGCCCAGGGTAGTAAGGACATGAAGACTGAAAGAGAATGGTGGTGAGAAAATGCCAAGAACTGGCTGGGTGTGATGAAGGAAAAATCAGGTAAGAAAGCAGGAAAGAAAGGAGAGTGAAAATAAAATAAAGTGCAGATGTGTGGTAAGCACTGTAATGAAAAAACAGGCTGCAGGTGAGTGCTCCAAGTGAGTCATGTGCAAACATGTAATGTGTACCTGAGTGGAGAAATTCTGGAGGTGATGGGTTCCAATAGGAGACTTGCACTGGTGTGTCTGACCTCAGTGAGAGAAAGCAAAGACTGAAATCCATGCTGTGCTGATCCTCCAATAAATACCCCCGGGAGAGCTCGAGAGGCTCCGCCCCCAATGCCATGTATGGATGACTGAGAGGCAAGTCCCCAAGACCGCCCACCATCATGGGGCAGTGTGAAGGCCCAAACATTCCTTCAGGTCATCTAGGTGGTGTACACTTACTACTTTACATTGTAGAAAAGTGTCATTTCTTCTGTGTTTTCACATGACAAGATATAATAAAATATTTACAAAAATGTGAGGGGTGTAATCACTTTTGTGAGATACTGTATATATATATATATATCTTTTTCTATCAGTTTAACAGTTTAATGCATTTTTAGTACAAATGTAAATATGTTGATTCCTGTAAAGATCTGCTACCACTTGCTGGTATCCTGATACACTGCAAATGAGGCTTTTAGTCTAAAATCTGGATTTATATACAATGTATCTGCCCATCAAAGAGTCAGACTAACTAACATGAATCTAGAGCAGTGGTTCTTAACCTTTTTTGAGTCACGGACCCCTTTGAGAATCGGATTAAAGCTATGGACCCCTACCCCAGAAATTTTCACATAAACACAACTTTGCATGCAATGATTATATGTACTTTATTTTATTAAAATGTGAATGCCTCATACAAATGTGACATACACAACGTTTGAATAACAGCAATCTTAAAAGAAAACTCACTCCTTTTCATGCAAAAAGTAATGGCCCCTCATTTCGAAAATGAAATACAATACAAGCACACTTGCAATTATAAAAAGGCACAAGATGGGAGTTGTGTAGAGAATGATGATACAGGGGCGCATGCGCGGATGCCTGAGGGAGAAGTCGCATCCCCTTAGAGCTCCGCTCCCGGGTTAAACAAACCGGAGAACCGACTGCTGTTTTCACCGCAAACTGCACCAGCTCCCGCAAATTCATACCAGGTACACTTTGGCTTATTGAGGATGGTCACGAGGGGGCCAAAAACGAAGTATAAGATTGGTATCTCTAATGATACACCGGCCCGGCAGACATCCAAGATGGCGGCGCCTGGTACCTCACAGACTCGCACACAGCGGGTTCCTAAATCCCTGTCACACAATGTCAAAACTCTGGACACAGCTGGTGAGATTGATTCTGACTATGAAACTCCTGATAATGTTATTCAGTCTAGCATGTTTAGACAATTTGAGAAAATGCTTCAAAAAGCTTTGAAACAAACTTCTGACCAGATAACAGAGAAGCTGACAAGGGAGATTAGGGAGCTGGGGCATAGAACAGCTGAATTGGAAATGCGGGTAGATGATATAGAAACTACCACACAGCATTATGATGCTACTATTGAACAGCTTAAGGATGAGAACTCTTTATTACAAAACCGTTTGGAAGACCAGGAGAATAGGGACCGTCGCTCCAACCTAAGAATCAGAGGTCTCCCTGAATCAATCATAGACTTACAGGGAACTATATGTGCACTGTTTCAGGAACTGTTACCAGGTATTTCACCTGAGAGATTGGAAATGGACAGAGTCCACAGGGCCCTAACTCAACGCAAACCCAATGGACCCCCTAGAGATATTATAGTTAAATTTCATTACTATAAAACAAAGGAGCAAATACTTGCTGCTGCTAGAGGTAAAAACACTCTTGAGTTCCAGGGCAATATCTATCAGCTCTTTACAGACCTCTCCCCTCTAACTGTTACTAAGAGGCGTTCTATGAAACTATTGCTGCAAGTACTTCAAAAGCACCAAATCATATACCACTGGGGGTTTCCATTCTCTCTCCGCTTTACATACTTGGAAACCAGATATACCTGTCGCACGTCCGATGAACTTCGGTCAGCCTTAATTGATCTAGGCCTGATGGATCAAGCCAACTCTAAGGAGCAACCTCGTAGACGTGCGGCTTCTAGATCACCTCCAAATGAAACCGACCTGGACCCAAACCCCTCTGGCTATACTAGACAGAATCTTCATAAAAGAGGACGTTTTGATAGTCAGGCACCGATAAACGTCGACTCAATGGACTGATTGTTCACTTCTCATTAATCTTATCCATGTTTCTGCCCTTTTGTAGGGTATTAGCCCCATTGCTTTATTCTGAAAAGCATTGCACTATCTATACTTGAAGAACTAGAATCCTGTTCTCCATTTTTTTTTTTTTTTTTTTTTAGTGGTGTTTTGTTTCTGACAAATATGTCTATTTCTTTAATCTATATGCACATGATATATGCATATTAATTTGTACTTATGAAATATGAATCTAGGTTTCTATTTAGGGTTTTAATCAGCCAGAAGATTTATATTTCATTTACATTTTTCAGTCAAGTGTTTTTAAGGTGTTTTTTTTTTTGTGTTTGTCCCCTTCCTGACTAATATGTCTACTTAATAACTTAAATGCATATTATATTGTACCTATGAAATATATATTTGGGTAATTATTTATTGTTTCAGTCAGCAAGAAGGTCTATATTACATTTACACTTTTGAGACAAGTGTTTTTTTATTTTTTTATTTTTTTATATTTTATTTTTGTCTTGTCCCCTTTCTGACAAATATGTCTACTTAGTAATTTATATGCATATTATATTATACTTCTGAAATATGAATTTGGGCATTTATTTATTGTTTTAGTCAGCCAGAAGGTCTATATTACATTTCTATTTTTTTTTTTTTTGTGTCTGTCCCCTTTCTGACAAATAGGTCTATTTAGTAATTTAAATGCATATTATATTGTACCTATGAAATATACATTTGGGTAATTATTTATTGTTTTAGTCAGCCAGAAGGTCTATATTACATTTCCATTTTTTTTTTTTTTTCTTCTCCCTTCCCTTTCCTCTATATTTGCGAGCTTGTTTATTAATTATTTCGCTTGCGTTGACGGTTTGCTTCACAAGTGTTAAGATTGATATTTTCCAGCCTCCTTATGGACGCATTCATCTAGAAATTGACTCAACATACTTCCCAAAGTTGGTATGCTTCCTTTCTCTCTCTTTTTTTTTTTGTTTAGTGCATCTCCAGTCTTCTTGATAGAGAATTATTTACGTTTTCTATTATAATACTTAAGTGTTCTCCGGCGTTGTTTTTCCCTCCGGAACTTCTTGCGGCCCCCTACGTACCCCCTGACTCCTGCTACTATTATGCAGGAATCGGTCGGTGACCATGGAACCCCTCGGAGATTTTTTGTTATCTCTCCGAGATGTTCCTGCGCCCTACTAGTACATCATTATTTTATGACACTAATTGCAGTCATTAGGGCTTCTTTATTCTTTATTTTCTGTCTTTCCTTTCTTCTCCTCTTCTGTCTCCCTTGGTGGCGGTTCGTACTCATAATATGGGTTTCATTAACCCTTATATAAAACTTACCCTTACTATGTCATGGCCCCCATAAACATTTTGTCCTTAAATGTACAAGGCTTCAACGTTCCACAAAAAAGAACTAAAGCTCTACGTTCCTTTTCAGCTAGAAAAGCTCACATCATTTTCCTTCAAGAAACGCACTTTATCAATAACGCCTCCCCTAAATTTCTTTCCTCCTCCTACCCTCAATTCTACGCAGCTTCAGCTACAACTAAGCAACGTGGGTCCTTGATTGGATTCCACCGTTCTACACCATTTACCCTTAATACACAATTGTCGTCAGAGTCTTCGAGTCCTCGAGTGTGACAGTGATAACCCTAATGCACCAAGGCCTGAGGTGTGCCTTGGCCTAGCTGGTCAGTATGCCTGAAAAGTGGGCATACCCTGAATGTAAGAATAAGAATAAGGAAAATAGAATGAGTATGCATGAATCTGGGGGAACGGGTGGGTGGGAGCCCAGAAATGACGGCAACCCAGACCCGACAGGGGAGGAGGCTTAAGTAGCCCTCTCAGTCTCCTCCCACAAATACAGGCTGGCCTGCGGCCAGCCTTACCACTTGTCGTCAGAGTCTTCGAGTCCTCGAGTGTGACAGTGATAACCCTAATGCACCAAGGCCTGAGGTGTGCCTTGGCCTAGCTGGTCAGTATGCCTGAAAAGTGGGCAAAAAGAGACAACTGTAGGTGAAGAAGGGAAGGTAACGAACAGAGAAGTAGCACGTACCCGGACGGCAACAGTATCTGAACCCGGTCCCGTGCAAGAATGGAATAAGCCTGATGCCCGGCACAATCCAAACATGAGAATGACCTGCTAGCAAATGAGAGGATACGTGGGGGAAAGGAAGCAAAGGCTGGCCCGAGGAGCCTCTGCAACCGATGGGCGAGTAGATCGTAATACTCCAACCGGACATCAAAGATGTGCCTCCGGCCTACCCATACTAGGTATGGGGAAGAGAGGGAGAGGGCAAAAATTGACGACTGGCAGGAGTTGTAGGACTGGATACCTGGAGGATGGGTTGCCGGAGTAGGCGGAAAAGGCCAAGCGCCACGGCAATGAGCATCGTCAAGCATGGGAGAAACATGCCAGACACAGAACACTGGTCCCACCTGACTCAATCGGATCGTGCCACCGCCTGTGACCTGACAAGCAACTGAATCCTGAACCGAGAAAGGAAGGTCAGGCTCCATCCCGGGCAAGAAGTCTCATGGCATGATGCAGACATGCCTAGACAAAAGATCAGAGCCGCTAGCGGAACCCCAAACCCACCCCTGTGGCCGACAAGGGGCCGTGGCTCAGCACACACCCCAAGAAAGACTGTGAAACCCTAGGTGGTGACCAGGGCCTCAGCAACAGAACGATGATTTAGTAAAATGAAGACTGCTTCCTACCCAAGGGTGAACCCAGTGAAGAATGACATCCGCACCAATCAACTAGCCCTGGCAACGGGCAGGACTGATGGAAGCGAGTGCAAGCAATGTTTGATGAAGGCGAAGATGCCAGCGCAGCCCAACCTGAGAACACAAACCAGAGAAATGACAGACAACCAGACATGAGAACAACAACGAGCCTACCTAAGAAGAGAACATGCAGAAGTGACAAGACCACCGCGCGTACATGAACCTGATGACGGATGACCCCCCCCACCTTGTGTGAGTGGCGAGTGAGCCCGAGTAATCTGTAGCGCAGAGACAGGCAATTAACTGAACACTCGGGGCTGGTGTACCCACGGACCGTGGTGGGTGATCGTATAGGTGTAAGAATGAACGTGCATCGTATGACGTATGGTATACGGGCGAGAAGATTGTGGTCAACAATCATTAAAAACGAAACCTCAGCCCGTATGGATCTGTAGACGTGACAGATCCGGAAATGTGTGCCCTAACTAACCCAGGTACAAACATGGACGAAGATAACATGACACATAGTAACCAACAAAGAAGAGAACAGCTACCGGAGTATGCCGTGACTGGACCACAACACCCCTCTAGAACGCTAAGACTGAAACGTTGCAACGGAAATGCTGAGACTGAATGCTGAGGCGGAAATGCTACAACAGAAATCTAGGGGCAGAAATGCGAGGACAGAAATCCTGGGGCAGCAAAACGCAACGACAGAAATCCTGGGGCAGCAAAACGCAACGACAGAAATCCTGGGGCAGCAAACGCAACGACAGAAATCCTGGGGCAGCAAAACGCAGCCAGAAATCCTGGGGCAGCAAAACGCAGCCAGAAATCCTATGAGCAAGCATCATACCCTGATGTGAAACGCGTTAGCCTTGCCCTGCATGAAGTGACAAGACCACCAGAAATCCTGGGGCAGCAAACGCAGCCAGAAATCCTATGAGTAAGCATCATCCCCTGATGTGAAACGCGTTAGCCTTGCCCTGCATGAAGTGACAAGACCACCGCGCGTACATGAACCTGATGACCCCACCCTTGTGTGCGTGGCGAGTGAGCCAGAGTAACCTGTAGCACAGAGACAGGTAATTACACTGAACACTCAGGGCTGGTGTACCCACGGACCGTGGTGGGTGATCGTATAGGTGTAATGAATGAAGGTGCATCGTATGACGTATGGTATACGGGCGAGAAGATTGTGGTCAACAATCATTTAACAACGAAACCTCAGCCCGTATGGATCTGTAGACGTGACAGATCCCAAAATGTGAGCCCTAACTAACCCAGGTACAAACGTGGACGAAGATACAAAGATACATGGTAACCAACGAAGATAAGAACGGAAGAACGGCAGAAATGCCGGGGCAGAAATGCAATGACAGAAATGCCGGGGCAGAAACGCAATGACAGAAATGCTGGGGGCAGAAACGCAATGACAGAAATGCTGGGGGCAGAAACGCAATGACAGAAATGCTGGGGGCAGAAACGCAATGACAGAAATGCTGGGGGCAGAAACGCAATGACAGAAATGCTGGGGGCAGAAACGCAATGACAGAAATGCTGGGGGCAGAAACGCAATGACAGAAATGCTGGGGGCAGAAACGCAATGACAGAAATGCTGGGGGCAGAAACGCAATGACAGAAATGCTGGGGGCAGAAACGCAATGACAGAAATGCTGGGGGCAGAAACGCAATGACAGAAATGCTGGGGGCAGAAACGCAATGACCGAAATGCTGGGGGCAGAAATGCAATGACCGAAATGCTGGGGGCAGAAATGCAATGACCGAAATGCTGGGGGCAGAAATGCAATGACAGAAATGCTGGGGGCAGAAATGCAATGGCAGAAATGCTGGGGGCAGAAATGCAATGACAGAAATGCTGGGGGCAGAAATGCAATGACAGAAATGCTGGGGGCAGAAATGCAATGACAGAAATGCTGGGGGCAGAAATGCAATGACAGAAATGCTGGGGGCAGAAATGCAATGACAGAAATGCAATGACAGAAATGCTGGGGGCAGGAATGCAATGACAGAAATGCTGGGGGCAGAAATGCAATGACAGAAATGCTGGGGGCAGAAATGCAATGACAGAAATGCTGGGGGCAGAAATGCAATGACAGAAATGCCGGGGCAGAACTGCAATGACAGAAATGCTGGGGGCAGAAATGCAATGACAGAAATGCTGGGGGCAGAAATGCAATGACAGAAATGCAATGACAGAAATGCTGGGGGCAGAAATGCAATAACAGAAATGCTGGGGGCAGAAATGCAATAACAGAAATGCTGGGGGCAGAAATGCAATAACAGAAATGCTGGGGGCAGAAACGCAATAACAGAAATGCTGGGGGCAGAAACTAAATGACAGAAATGCTGGGGGCAGAAATGCAATAACAGAAATGCTGGGGGCAGAAACGCAATGACAGAAATGCAGGGGTGGAAAGAAATAACAGAAAAGCTGGGGAAGAAAATGCTGGGGCAAAAGGCAACCCCCCCCCATGATACCCCACGTGAGTACCGGGAGGTGAGCAGGCGAGTGAGCGCCCCCCCATGGAGCCAGGGTGAGAACCAGGAGGCCTGCGGGCGTCCCCTCCATGGTGCACGGCGTGGGTTCCAGGGAGGTGAACTTGACAAGGCAGAGAGACTGGAAACGCAGAGACTGGAAAACGCAGAGACTGAAAAACGCAGAGACTGAAAAACGCAGAGACTGGAAACGCAGAGACTGGAAACGCAGAGACTGGAAACGCAGAGACTGGAAACGCAGAGACAGGATGTTATGACAAAATGCAGTATTGCAAGGAAAAACTACCAGCCACCTCCCCCCCATGCTGCCAGCGAGATCCCTGAGAAACAGATGGACAACCCCTCCCACGCTGCCAGCGTGACCCCGGGAGATGACGGGTGGACAGCCTCACCACCCCCCCCCCCCCCAAGCTGCCAACGTGACCCTGGGATGAGTGTGCACAACCCCCCCCCTCCCCCTCATGACACCGGCGTGAGCCCAGGGGAGGTTTGAACCGACAGACAATCAGGCGGCCCTTCAGTAGAGCAAGGAGGAGTGATGGGCGGGTAGGTAGGTGGACGCTCCCCCCCCCTATTTGCAAACATGGATGTGGAGAGCCCCCCCCCACCCCAATGACCGAGACGGATGACCTGCTGAGCGAACGGCACTGCAGGATGCCGGCGAGTGCCTGGAGGAGTGGGTGAGTGGATGGACGCCCCCCCCCCCCTTCAGCTAGAGGCCATGAAAAAACAGACAGGGAGGAGGAGGGTGGCCCTGCAAGGATGCAAGCATGTGCCCGAAAGGAGTGAAGGAAGGAAGGACGGCCCCCCCCCCCATGCGGCAACATGCGCCCGGAGTAGTGAGAGGGCTCCCCCTCACTCTGTGTGAGCCTGGAAAGAAGATGGGGTGCACGAGCGGGCGGCGGCCCTGCAGCAACCGGCTTGAGGCCGGAAAAAAATGTGGGTTGGAGGGGTCCCGCCCCTTTCCCGGATGAGCACTAAAAACACGTGGACAGGCCCCCTCTCTGCATGAGTTGTCAGCAGGGAAAGGATGGCTTGATGGGCAGGCGGTGTGAGCACCAGGAGACTGCTGCAGCCGGCCGCCGCTCTGCTAGCCCAGAAATGACGGCAACCCAGACCCGACAGGGGAGGAGGCTTAAGTAGCCCTCTCAGTCTCCTCCCACAAATACAGGCTGGCCTGCGGCCAGCCTTACCACATATCTGACCCTGAGGGTAGATATGTTTTATTAACAGGCTTTATTGCTGATACTGAAGTCACATTAGTTTCGTATTACGCCCCAAATAAACATCCTGAAGCTTTTCTATCACATCTTTTCCAACTAATCGAATCACATAAATTTGGAACAATAATATTATGTGGCGACTCCAATACTACCATTTATCCCTTCTTGGATAAATCCCCGTCATCTCCTAACTCTCCTAGCCATAAACGGTCCTTCCAATCCCTACTTACTTCTTTTAATTTTGTTGATACCTGGCGGGAACTTAACCCAACTTCCAGAAATTTTACACATTATTCTTACCCACACAAATCCTTTTCACGAATAGACCATATTTTCCTCCCCTCTAGTATGCTCCCTGAAGTAATATCCTCTAAGATAATCCCATTTCCTTGGACAGACCATTGTGCGGTCACTGCTACAATTACCTCTCCTATACCTAGGTCACATGACACCACTTGGTGTATTAACGACTCCATCCTAACTCACCCCTCACACCGTTCAGATATTGAACTGGCTCTTAATGATTATATCTCATTTAATGACACTACTGATGTCTCTGCCCTTACATTATGGGAAGCCCATAAAGCTGTTATTCGGGGCAGCTTGATACAAAAGGCGAGATCTATTAAAAGAGTCTGCAAGAGTCTGTTCACCAAACTTTAAGCAAATTTTAACGCTTGTCATTTGGCTCATCAAGCTACCCCGAATGCAAACACTAACACTAAATTGGAAAGGGCCCGGCTTGAGTTGGATCTTTTTCTGACAGATTCGGCAGACAAACTCTTACGCAAGCGGCAACATACCCTATACCGCAAAGCCAATAAGCCCGATACCCCAATGGCCCGCAGCCTCAAGTCTATTGATCGTTCACAAGCTGCATTTCGACTTAGAACCTCCAGAGATGCATACACTAGTAACCCATTAAAGATCTTGGACATCTTTCAATCTAAATTAGCTAAGCTCTATGACCCTGGCTTAATCTTCGATAAAAACAAAGCAGACACTTTGTTCTCAGATGTTACACTTCCCACAATGACACCGGAACAGTGTGAATATTTGGAGAGTCCCATAACGGCCTTGGAAGTTAAAGCTGCTATTAAAGAATTGAAGCCTCACAAGAGACCGGGCCCCGATGGGTTTTCTGCACTATACTACAAACAATTTGACTCGATTTTAACGCCTCTATTGACTAGAGCCTTCAATTCTTTATTAGCTGGTCATTCGTTTAAAACCGAAACACTAACTTCCATCATAGCAATGATTCCCAAACCTAAATCTGACACTACCTCTTGGTCTAATTACCGCCCCATATCTCTTTTAAATCTAGACATTAAGTTACTAGCTAAGATCTTGGCAACTAGATTGAATAGCATTATAGGTAAACTTATCCATCGTGACCAAACTGGCTTCATGCCCTTGCGTCAAGCAGGGGATAATGTCAGAAGAGCACTTTTGTTGATTCATGCCGCCAAAAAAAGACGTATCCCTACTTGCCTTATATCATTAGACATTAGGAAGGCGTTCGACTCAATCAGCTGGCCATATCTACAATATACTCTTCAAAAATGGGGTTTTGGGGAAAATTTCTTAACTTGGGTCTCCTTACTATACAGCACTCCGAAAGCTTATATTAAATATATGGGCTACAAATCAGCTATGATAGATATTAGGAGAGGTACTAGACAGGGTTGCCCCCTATCCCCTTTACTTTTTGCCCTACTTATTGAACCCTTAGCATGTATTATTAGAAATAATCCTAATATCAAAGGTGTAGAATTAGGTGGACATCACCACAAATTGAGTCTTTTTGCAGATGACATCCTGATTTTTTTATCCCATCCCCACGTCTCAGCCCCAAATCTAGTAAATACTTTAGACATGTTTGCAAAGATTTCTGGTTTGTGTGTTAATCATGCCAAATCTAATGCCCTTAATATTTCCCTTTCGCCATCTGAGTTACAACAAGCTCAAACGTCTTTACCTTTCAATTGGGAATTGCACCATATTTCATATCTCGGAGTCCAACTCACTTCTTCTATATCCGACTTATTTTCAGCTAACTACTTACCCTTATTGAAGTCAACTACTAATCTGATGAAACAATGGTCTTCTCTTCCTTTATCTTGGATTGGGAGGATTAATGCTACTAAGATGTCAATCTTACCAAAGTTCCTTTACCTATTCCAAGTTCTCCCCATACATATACCTCCTTACTTCTTGAGGCTCACTCAAAAGAGAGTGATGGCTTTTATATGGGGCTCTACAAAGCCCCGTATACCTAGATCGACTCTTTATCTTGATAAATTGAAAGGTGGTCTGGGAATTCCTAACTTTTCCTCATACTACTTTGCTGCTCAGCTAGCTCAACTCCCCAAATACCATTCTACAATAGAATCCCCTCTATGGGTAGCGATTGAATCAGTGGATATTGACCCCATTTCTGTGAATAATTTGCTCTGGTTAGCTCCTAAAGATAGACTAAACATATCTAACCCTGTAACCAAACATTCTATAGCTATCTGGGACAAATATAGATCCACAAAAAGCCTACAATCCACTCACAACCCTCTACTCTCTTTTCTTCAAAATCCCTCATTTTACCCCGCCTGGAAATTTCCCCTATCATTTGCAGCTTGGTCCAGAAGAAACCTACTTCAATTCCATAATCTAGTTTCCTCCAATGATATTCTTACTTTCCCAACATTATGTGATTTATACAAACTCCCCATGAAGGAGCTCTTCCGCTATCTACAAATTAAGAACTTTTATACACCCCTCGTTGATACGGGATCCCCTCTCACCCAAATGACTCAATTTGAACGTATCTGTAACAGTGATCCCCATACTAGAGGATTAATATCACTTTTGTATAAACGCATCAATTCCACATCCGACGATACTTTACCATCCTATACGACTAAATGGGCACACGACATGGATAGAACATTCAGTAAAAGTGACTGGGATATTATATGGTCAGCTACTAAGCATTCCTCGCCAAACTGTTTTGCGTTGGAAACAAATTATAAGGTCCTTTCTCAATGGTACCTGGTTCCGGCCAGGATTGCCAAATTTGCCCCTTCGTACCCAAATCTATGTTTCAGAGGCTGTTCTGAACCGGGCACGCAGTTCCATATTTGGTGGCAATGTCCAATCGTTCAATCCTTCTGGAGTAAAATATTTCACATGGCCTCTACGGCCTTGGAAATACCAATCCCGCCAGACCCGGCACTGGCTCTCCTCAACCTCAAACCTCCTAATTTGAATAAGTCACAATTCAAATTACTACTACATCTCACCACGGCGGCTAAACAATCTATAGCCAAGGCCTGGAAAACCCAAACTTTGGTTGTGGCTGAAACTAAACATAGAATTAACAGAGCCCTTATCTTTTCCAAAATGTCTGCTATTGAAGATGACAACATTGCAACATATAATAAAATATGGAAACCATGGATTAAACACTTCTTACCCCCAGATTTTGATCAACTATTGTTGATGCCTCTTTGAAATACTTTAATGCTTATCTATTAATATAATATTTAAACGGGGCCTTGATCTGACTGGACCGCCACACGGGGAGACAACCTTCACCTTTTTCTCTATTTTCCTATACCCATACCTTCTTTTCTATAAATTTTACTTTTCTCCCATATTTCTTCTTCTTCTCTCTTACTTCTTCTGTCTTTCTGTTCTGGTTAGTTTTGTTACTTGTGTAATACAGATTTTTTACACATGTGATGTTCATTACATGACTTATATATATAACTTTAAAGTTTCACTTTATCAATCACTAATATCTTTGTGTTTTAAAGATTTGTTAGGAAAGTCTCCACTAAACAATCGAGGTATGACAACGTTCATCTGGTGTATCCTTCTGGATAGCCCAACATATTCTCTCATACTCAATCGATCCCCCATCTGCTCACGGCTTGCTCCCTTCGGGGGTGAGTGGTTGGTCTGGAGACGTGATATTCAATCCTGAATATTGCTTATCTTCATTGCTCTAATCTTTTATACCTCTATTTGTATTGATATAATTGTTACTGAGGTTTATCCTCTACTGCCTTTCTTTCAATATGTATTTTTAGTGATTATTGTATTTATTTACAATTCTATTCTTGATCAGAATGTAATGTTCAGTATATTTGCTATTTACTTGTAAAATCTAATAAACATATTAAACAAGAGAATGATGATACAAATATAAATAGTAAACATGGGCCAAAAATGCTTAGCGGTTGCCACTATAAGCAGTGGTAGTTAGCGTTTTCTTAATTTCTTTTCAATGGGAAACCATTGATGGGGAAAATGGGGAGGGCTGTATTGGGAATGTAAAGGTTTTGTTTGTTTTTTGACCCTCGCGGATCCCCTGAAACCCATCCATGCACTACTTAGGGATCCAAGTTAAAAAATCCTGATCTAGAGGCTGAACCAACAAACAGCCTGGCAAGTATGTTAAAACCCATGCATGTAGAGGTGCCCTGATTTGCCCACTTTTTACAAATATTCCCCATAGGTTTCTGCTCAAGAACTACAGGTCCTTCTCAAAAAATTAGCATATTGTGATAAAGTTCATTATTTTCTGTAATGTACTGATAAACATTAGACTTTCATATATTTTAGATTCATTACACACAACTGAAGTAGTTCAAGCCTTTTCTTGTTTTAATATTGATGATTTTGGCATACAGCTCATGAAAACCCAAAAATCCTATCTCAAAAAATTAGCATATTTCATCCGACCAATAAAAGAAAAGTGTTTTTAATACAAAAAAAGTCAACCTTCAAATAATTATGTTCAGTTATGCACTCAATACTTGGTCGGGAATCCTTTTGCAGAAATGACTGCTTCAATGCGGCGTGGCATGGAGGCAACCAGCCTGTGGCACTGCTGAGGTGTTATGGAGGCCCAGGATGCTTCGATAGCGGCCTTAAGCTCATCCAGAGTGTTGGGTCTTGCGTCTCTCAACTTTCTCTTCCCAATATCCCACAGATTCTCTATGGGGTTCAGGTCAGGAGAGTTGGCAGGCCAATTGAGCACAGTAATACCATGGTCAGTAAACCATTTACCAGTGGTTTTGGCACTGTGAGCAGGTGCCAGGTCGTGCTGAAAAATGAAATCTTCATCTCCATAAAGCTTTTCAGCAGATGGAAGCATGAAGTGCTCCAAAATCTCCTGATAGCTAGCTGCATTGACCCTGCGCTTGATAAAACACAGTGGACCAACACCAGCAGCTGACATGGCACCCCAGACCATCACTGACTGTGGGTACTTGACACTGGACTTCAGGCATTTTGGCATTTCCCTCTCCCCAGTCTTCCTCCAGACTCTGGCACCTTGATTTCCGAATGTACTTTGGACCACTGAGCAACAGTCCAGTGCTGCTTCTCTGTAGCCCAGGTCAGGCGCTTCTGCCGCTGTTTCTGGTTCAAAAGTGGCTTGACCTGGGGAATGCGGCACCTGTAGCCCATTTCCTGCACACGCCTGTTCACGGTGGCTCTGGATGTTTCTACTCCAGACTCAGTCCACTGCTTCCGCAGGTCCTCCAAGGTCTGGAATCGGTCCTTCTCCACAATCTTCTTCAGGGTCCGGTCACCTCTTCTCGTTGTGCAGCGTTTTCTGCCACACTTTTTCCTTCCCACAGACTTCCTACTGAGGTGCCTTGATACAGCACTCTGGGAACAGCCTATTCGTTCAGAAATTTCTTTCTGTGTCTTACCCTCTTGCTTGAGGGTGTCAATGATGGCCTTCTGGACAGCAGTCAGGTCGGCAGTCTTACCCATGATTGCGGTTTTGAGTAATGAACCAGGCTGGGAGTTTTTAAAAGCCTCAGGAATCTTTTGCAGGTGTTTAGAGTTAATTAGTTGATTCAGATGATTAGGTTAATAGCTCGTTTAGAGAACCTTTTCATGATATGCTAATTTTTTGAGATAGGATTTTTGGGTTTTCATGAGCTGTATGCCAAAATCATCAATATTAAAACAAGAAAAGGCTTGAACTACTTCAGTTGTGTGTAATGAATCTAAAATATATGAAAGTCTAATGTTTATCAGTACATTACAGAAAATAATGAACTTTATCACAATATGCTAATTTTTTGAGAAGGACCTGTATATGTTTAATAACACTGTAATATCACAATATTTTAAATTTGTTCATACCATTCTTTTTGTTTATCTACAAAATAAAGTATATGTGATGATTTATTTTGAGCTAGACTGAGCATCAAAGGAGGTTAATGCATTTAGCTTCAATCTTTTAAATAGCTATAAGAAAGACTTGCACTTTGTCTTAGTTCACAGGCTTTATTTATGAAAGAAAGAATTCTTAGCTGTACACATTTCTAAAATGCCAAACTATAAATTCAGGTATTGCATTTGATAGATGGTAGCCCTACCTCAAAAAAACTGGCATTTCTTGGTCTTCATTTCTCTTAGTTTTCTTTGGTATTGAAGAGGAATTGCAGTCTAAAAATTGATATTAAAAGCAGACAGTAGGGAATAAATGCAGAAAAAAGTTATCCAGTTCACCAAGTTCAGGGAAAGTTTACAAGGCAAGCGGAACTATACTGTATCTGCTGTTGTGTGATAAAGTACTGTATCACGTGATTCAGAGGAAAAAAGTCATACATTATTAATGTATGGGAATTATATCTATAATTCGCTTTAATTCAAAAGAGCCATTCTGGATTTTAAAGCCTATTTTTTAATTAATAAACATTAAAAATAGCACCTAGAATAATTTGTCCTGGGGTTCCTTGGGTCGCCCAGAAATCCAAATAGTCTTGTAATAAAGAAAAAATGGTAATTCATTAAAACATCAGACCAGACCTCACACTTTAAAATCCTCTTCTCAGAAAAGTGGAGGCTGTTTTAGCCTCAAAGTAGAAACCTACTCTGGGGTTGATTTACTAAAACTGGAGAGTGCAAAATCTGGTGCAGCTCTGCATAGAAACCAATCGGCTTTAATTTTTTTAATTTTTTTTGCCAAAGCTTAATTGCACAAGCTGAAGTTAGAACCTGATTGGATAACATGGACAGCTGCACCATATTTTGCACTCTCCAGTCTTAGTAAATCAACCCCTGTACAAGGAACAAAGAGCTGAGGGCAATGTACAGTAACCATAGTGGCCAAACAGGATGTATCTTATACTGATGTGAATTCTGGTAATTATGGGTTACTTAACTGATTGTTTAGTGTTTGCTTTGTATTACATTTATTGGATTAAGCAACTAGTTAGAAGGTGAGGAGAAGGGCTATACTGCCCCTCTTCACTTCTGTACCTTAGAACAGTGCTTCCTTAAGTGTCTGTATTTGACTTACTATGATGGCTTTGAGAGATGTCCAAGGCTTATAAGCCTTGTGTGAAAATTTGCACATTCTAGTGATGGGTGTTGGAGGAAAGCACTGGATGGCTATTAGTGGCTGCCTATTTTAGCCTAAAAGAAACCCAACTTTCTGTGTTATGTTTGATGCCTTTGCCCTCGACCACTTACTGTGGTTCCATCCTTCAACCCCTATATCGATTCTGAGTACAGGCAGACCCCGCTTTACGTACCCTCACTTTACATACACTTGAGAGTACGGACACATTGGTTTCAGCTCGACATGGCACTGCTCCCAGTTTTTTTTTTTTTTTTTATATTAAAGTTTTTATTAAACACTGTACATATGAAGCATGGCATTACAGGGTATATGTCAATAATATTAATAAAGATCAGATACAAGTACCAGTACATTGACATTCACAAATCAGACAGAGACAGAGCCGGAAGACACCCCAGAGTAGCATTTTTTTGGGGACTGCACACATCAGGGTCAGCTTGTACAAGTATCAGGTACCGAAAGCCACCTGTCCCAAATTTTATTATATTTATCTGGGCATCCTCTATTAAGATATATGATTTTCTTATAAGGCAAAGCGGCATTCACATCCGCTTTCCACTCAGAGAAACTAGGGGGTGTGGGCCTCATCCAGTGTCTAGCTATAATCTTTTTTGCTGAAAAAAGTGTTTCGTGCAGGAACGTTTTTGTGAATTTATCAGGTTCCGCACCTGGGAAAATACCCAACAGGCATGATTTTGGGTCAAGGGTCAGGGGGGACCCCATGTCATCGTGGAGGAAATCCACTATTTGTTTCCATAAGTTCTGGAGTCGAGGACATGCCCAGATCAGATGAAAAAACGTACCGATCTCTCGCGTACACATCGTGCATATCGTACTACTAGTCCCGGGCTTAAAACGAGCCACTCGGAGAGGAGTAAGGTAAGCACGATGTAAAATGTATAGTTGAGATAATCTATCTGAAATTCTGGGAGAGACGGTCTTGCAGGCATCAAGTGCCTCACTCCACTCTTCATCCTCCAGCGATCCCACATCCCTCTCCAACCTCGGCTTGAGGCTGTATGCTAAGGCAGTAGCAGACGGGGTGAGAAGCATGTTGTAAAAGTCAGAGATCAACCTACGAGGGTCAGAGCTCTTGATCACCGCCATCAAAGCGTTGGGGGTGGGCTGCGGGACGGAGGAGGGAAACTGGGCCCGTACAGCATGACGGAGCTGTATGAATCTATAGTACATGGATCGAGGGAGTGTGTATGGCTCCTGAAGATCACCAAAGTTTCTAAGGGTCCCATCAGATAGTATGTGGTGCAAATATAAAATCCCTCTCCTACTCCACACCTCCGTGTCAGGAATCAAACGCAGCTCAGGGAGATTTTTATTGTGCCAGAAAGGGGTGAAATCGTTAAAGGGTGGGATCTTGACCTGTTTGGCAGCAATGTCCCAGATTCGTCTGTATTGATATAGGAGCGACTTACGGTCGCCGTCAGATTCACTGCCACTCCGCCCCACGGCAATTGCCGCCAGGGGATCCGAGGTGCACCGAACCCACGGAGGACATAGCAGGGTAAGAAATCGGAGTCTGTCAGTTTTGTCTATATGATAAAGCTGAGACAGCTGGGCCACCAGGTAGTAGGAGTCTAGGTCCGGGAGGGCTGTCCCACCTAAGTCTGTAGGGTTTTTAAGTGTCCTCCAGGCCAGTTTATGTCTATTACCACCCCACACAAAAGACTTGAGCAGGGATTCTAGTAGTTTAAAATATTTCAGGGGTATAAAGATAGGTGAGTGCCAGAACACATAAAGCATTTTAGGTAAGAGAATCATTTTTACAATATTCACCCGGCCCCAGACACCCAAAGGCAGTCTGGCCCATACCTGAAGTTTGGACTTCAGTAAATTAAACAGGGGTTCTATATTCAGGGCAATATAGTCGGCTGGAGACCTGGACACAGAGATTCCTAAGTACTTAATCAGGCTGACCCGCTGTACCTGCAGGTGATCCTGCCGGGCAGGGGGGGGGGGAACTGTCAATGGGCAATATTTGGGACTTATCCCAATTTATTTTGAGGCCAGAGAAAGACCCAAATCGTTCTATGGTCTGTAACGCAGTATGTAAGGAAATGTCGGAGTCTGCTAAATAAAGTAATGTGTCATCCGCGTACAAACTAATTTTTTCTACTAGGGATCCTAAGCTAAGACCACGTATCATGGGGTCATTCCTAATGGAGATTGCCAAAGGCTTGGCTGCCAAAGCATAGAGCAAGGGGGACAGAGAACACCCTTGTCTAGTGCCCCTGGTCAGGTCAAATGGAGTAGACGTCCATCCATTGGCAACAACCTTGCCCCTCGGAGCTTGGTATAGGATCTGGACCCATTTGATGAAACCCGGACCAAAGCCGAACCCCCGCAAACAGCCCCACAAGTACCTCCACTCCACCGAGTCGAAGGCCTTGGCTGTGTCTAGGGCCACCACCACCCGAGAGCCAACCTCCATATGCACCGCCTGCAGATTGATATAGAGCCTTCTAAGGTTGAATGAAGTATTGCAGCCTGGCATGAAGCCAGCCTGGTCTGTATGAATGAGACCCAGAATCACTTGGTTCAAGCGTAGAGCCAGAATTTTTGCAAGGATTTTTACATCAACCTGCAGGAGAGATATAGGCCTATATGACTCTGGCAAACCCAGGTCATTGCCCGGTTTAGGTATGAGGACTATGGTAGCCTCTCTCATAGAGGGGGGGAGGACAGCAGTCTCAAAGAGGTAGTTATAGCAAGGAGTCTAGGAACAAGGATTTCACTGTATTGCGAGTAGAATTCAATAGGTAGACCGTCGGAACCCGGGGCCCAAGAGTTGTGGAAGCTGGCAATTGCCGCCACCACTTCATCTGAGGTAAGGGGCACTTCTAGAGCGGCAATCTGTTCGTCCATCAGTTTCGGGAACTCAATTCCTGCAAGTAATTCTGTCAGCTGATCGTCTGTGCCGGATGTCTGGGATGTGTATAGCTGGCTGAAGAAATCTCGTAATCGGTCAGACACCGTTCACAGGTCAGTAATCACGCCGCCATCGGGGTCAGTGAGTGAGATAACAGTTGGGAGCCTATCCTCACGATGAACCATGTAGGCTAACAGTTTACCCGCTTTTTCCCCCTGCTCAAAGAACTTCTGTCTAGCAAAAAACAGTTTACGTCTGGCAGCTTCATATTGAAGCTGATCTACCACCCTGGATTGAAGTTTAAGTAGGTCAGCATGCACCGGGGAGGGGTCAGCTATAAAGGATCTCTCAGTGGCCGACAAATCAGACAGGGCCCTGTCTAATGCAACCGCTGAATCAGCCTTAAATCTATTAATGCGGGTGGATAGAACCATACGGGCGTGTAACTTAAAGGATTCCCAGACCATATCTGGGGGAGCAGACGTATCGTTATCCGCAAAGAAGTCGGTCCAGGCACAGGTAAGTTCATCATCCTCTGACAACAGAGACAGCCAAAACGGGTTCAATCTCCAAGAGGGCGGAGGTTTATCCAGTGGCATTGACAAAGTGACCCAGTACGGACTATGATCCGAGAGTAGCCTAGGGGGGAACCCCGCCTCTAATAAGCGTGGATACAAGAATCAAGTCAATACGGGACATGGTTTTATGGGAAGCTGAAAAGCATGAGTAAGCTCTGGCCTGGGGGAATTTATACCGCCAGGTGTCAATAAGACCAAAGGAAGAGATAAGTCTGGAGAGCCTGGAGCTCATTGGGGCAGCGTCACCCGGCGGTGCTGGCTGAGGCCTATCAAGGCCAGGATTCAGGGTAGCATTGAAGTCCCCCAGCCAGATCGCCTGCGTTGAAGGATGGCGAGACATAAACAACAGACCCTCAGAGATAATAACAGAATTAAATGGTGGGGGTATATATAATGCCAGAAGCAGGAATGGTTCACCATATATTTTGACTGAAAGGAACACGTAGCGGCCCTGTGGATCAGAAAGCACATCACACAACTCAAAGTGGACCGTCTTGGCGACCAACACCGAAACCCCGCGAGCCTGGGTAGAGTGGGTCGAAAGGTATGCCCATCCCACCCAGGGTCGCCGGAGCGCCATCTGAAGCCGCCCGTCCACATGCGTCTCCACCAGCACCACTATATCAGCTCTCTGTTTCTTGAGAAGTGTGAATACCGCAGACCTCTTTATCCTATCCCCCAGTCCCCAGACATTCCAGGTAAGAAGTTTTAGTGAGGCCATTCGAGTAATCGGGTGACTAGCAATGTACTAGGGGCAGTCCAGTACTCCCAACCCAAGCACACAGTATATAACATATCCAACCTGTCAAGCTGTATACATATAGTGGTACAATGTAAATAAAAAATTCGAAGGAGTTTCATCCAGTAAAAAATTAAAGTCCTCAAAAATATACATGTATTGCCGTGTAGAAAATCTAACCAAACTAAACCCACCCCCCACTCCACCCTGCACCCACCCCAACTGGTGCGGGTATTACCCAAAACAAAACTTAGAGGAGCAACTAGATAAGTGCCAGAGTAACAAAAGGGGCCCCCAGATGTTGAAGGCGTATGAGAAGCCTGGGGCCATAGATCCAAGGGAGTCACTAGCCAAAAACAGATGGCTAACCACAACCGTCCCCAGACTCGACCAGAGATGCAGTCCCACCTGGATCTTACCGACACAGAGTTTATCGTCATTGCTGTGGGGGCGACTAATCGCTGCAAAGAATAGTCAAAAAACGTAGGACCATAGGTGCTCCAAGTATAAGTCCCTATCAATAGTGGGAATAAGGAATGTAGACCATCAGGCAAAAGGATGTATGAGACCAATTCGCCAGGGGAGGGGAAGAGTATTTTTAGAGGAGGGAGGGGGGGAGGGAGCCGGCAGTCTAAAGGGGTCCTAGGCAAAATATCCATAGGGGGCCGTATAGAGGGGGGGATCAGGGGAGATGGCAAATACCGAACAATCCAGGTAGAGGAGTCACCACAGGGGTCTTCATGCAGACGGGTTGCAAGGTACAGGATACACGGTGAAGTATCACTTATTCAGCCGCACATCTGGAGGGATCTGGGCGCTCAAGCCAGGCAATAACATCAGCCGGATCCTCAAAGAAAAACACCCGGCCGTCCCTTTCCACCCTGAGACGCGCCGGGAATAGCATAGAGTATTTGAGATGCTTGACCCTGAGCCTCTTCTTGGCCTCAGTGAAGCCCTGGCGGCGGCACTGCACGTCCGCAGAGAAGTCAGGGAAGATTGCTATCCTGGAGTTGCCCAGCTCAATGTTGCCCTTTTCTCTAGCCATTCGTAGCACCGCATCTCGGTCTTTAAAGTTCAAAAACTTAGCAATAAACGTGCGGGGGGGGGGAGCCCCCTGCGGAGGAGCTTTAGCCGGCATACAGTGTGCTCTCTCCACCGTTAGGATTGGGGAGAAGGCCTCGCGGCCATAAGTGGCAATGAGGAGCTGCTCCAGGAAAGTGGTTGGGTCCCTCCCCTCCGTCCCCTCCGGTATTCCAATGAAACGGAGATTACACCTCCGAATCCTGTTCTCCATCTCATCCTGCTTCTGTGCAAGCTGGGAGAGCTGGAGCTGCATGCGCTCGGAGCCCGCCCGGAGTGGAGGTATGGCGTCTTCCACATCACTAATGCGAGTCTCGGCCTCTGTGACCCTCTCCCGTAGCTTCTGGAAATCCTGCCGCATAAGGGAAATATCTACCTTAACCTCCTCGATTTGGGAAGTGAGCGAGGTGCGGCAGAAGGTGATAGCTTCCAGGAGCTTTTCTGTGTCTCTTCCTGGCGCGGCTTGGTCAGAGCACGAGGCGCCGCCATCTTCCCAAGGAGTGTCTTTGTCCTGGCGGCGATATTGATCCAGCTTAGCGATGGCAGCGCTCTGCACTTTCGGCGGAGACATGTCAGGATGTATTTCAGCACTGGCCACAAACAACTGGGGTCTGTCAGGATGTTTTAGGGCAACAGGATCAGCGAGTAAGCAGGATTAATGTACGGAGCTCTTTTTGCATGCGTCCTACTCCATTCCCTGTCAGGCCACGCCCCCCTGCTCCCAGTTTTTAACATTTAACATTGGCGTCTATGGGAAATCTTGGTCAGCTTGACATAGCACTGCTCATAATTGACAAGGACACCAAACTTGGGAAGCACCGAGAGGGGACCCAGGACTACAACATATCCATATATTTTGTGGTCAATCAGCTTGCCTAGGTAATCAGTTATGCCTGTAAATGACTATTGCAATGCAGTACATGCATTGAAAAGTGAAAAAAGGGATTGCTTCACTTTAAGTACATTTTCATTTTACATACATGCTCTGGTCCCATTGTGTGCTTAAAAGTGGGGTATGCCTGTACTTTAGTAATGATGGGGTTGAAAGATAAAACCACAGTGTACAACAGGGGACACAAACATCTGACACTCCTGGAAGTGTCAAATGCTGAAAAGTCAGAACAAAGGTAGGAGATATGCAGTGGCGGCTGGTGGTACATTTTTGGGAGGGTGGGGAACGATGCACCCACAGCCACCCCCCGGTCGGGTCACCACCCCGGTTACCAGCCCAGCACTTGCCACATCTATGGCGCGGTAAGTGCTTCCCTCCGGGTGGCAGCTTTGTCTCGTTCTCTGCATCACGGTGGCCCTGCATCGCCTCCCTCCTACTCCTAGGTCAATAGGATTGCTTCTCCTTTTGGTCAATCGGGAAATGGGATCTCAGTAATCACTTCCTGATTGGCCAGGAGGAGAATCAGTGTGACAATAGCGAATATTCATTATTATTGTCACACAACTGGGTGGGCTCGGGGCGCAGTGCTCTGCTCCCTGAGCCCACCCTTTTTTAAGCCTATTAGAGCCTCTGGCTCTAATCACGTGCTTAAAAAAACAAAAACATTGGAATCCATGCATCTGGCGCCCCGCATGTAGAATAGGGGGCCAGATGGAGGGATAAGGGTGGCGGCGGCACCCCTGCGCCCTGCATTACGGGCCGCCACATATAAACATATTAGCTTTTCTATTGGTAGGGTCTTTAGGCTGGAATTTTTAAAGCTACTAACAGGGTTGCTTTAATATTTTGAATCATTAACGTGGAGCAAGCCAGCAGAAAGTAAAATCAGAGCAAACATCCAATTTGACTACTTGTTCAGAATCCCTGGCATTGAAATAAATGAAATAGCATCACATCCAAGTGACTATCATTTTATAAAAAACAGATGATCAATGACAGCCTGCATATGTCTTTCAGTACAAGATTTCTTTAGCCCAAGATCCTCAAGAGACTTCTTCTAAGGGCTTCTGTGATGGTATAGATCTCAACGGAAGTGTGGCTCTCATGGAGGGCAAGATTTTGTTTGTCTTGGGATGAGGATGAAAGGAATGTGTGCCACTAACCTCAGGAATGCTGGTATGATCGAGAGTTTTGGATAAATGATGGACATTGCAATTAATGTAGCATTGGAGCAGTGAAGATGTGTGGTGCTTGCTTATTTATCATAGTTCATGGAAAACTTGAACACCACAAGCGTAATGATAAAGTGTGTATGACTGCTAAAACCTTGGGAAATACTGCTTTAATGAAAGTAAAAGCATTATGAAAAGATAATACAAAAAGTACATCTGAAAAGATTTTCTTTTCAACCTCGGGTTAGTATCCTGTTCCCTGAAGCAGCAATGTACACAAAAATGTGCAGATGCAACACCCTCTAAATAATGAAAGTTACACAAAGCAGCTAACATTTACAAATACATATAAATAAAAATAATGCTTGCTACAGTTCCATTTCCACCCCAGAGTAATACACTGTATACAGATTCTTAACACCCATATATTTTGTATTATTAGCTTTTGTTAAGTATTCAATTCAGTGGTTATATCAATGGAAATAAAACAGCTACATTTTAATGGATGTCACTTGAAGTAAATAAGACAGCTGAGGTTATTGCTTTGAAAAAATGGCAACAGACTGGTGATGAAACATCTTACAGTTGGCTGGTTCCTGTAATGTGTTCTATGGTTTAAAGAGCACAGCTAAGTAAAGGAGAATGTGCCAAATGCCAGTGCCTAATACAAGGAGCCTTGTATTAGGACAGGAATTAAGCACAAACAATTAGCATAATTAATAAAGTATACATTTAATTAGTGAGTAAATCAATCAACGCTGCAACTACTTAAAACTATGTTGTTTAGTTTATTCAATAAGAGTTGTGAAGTTTGAAAGACACAGTTTACAGTAGGTCTTTCTACTGCCACTAGCACCGCTTTATTACATAAACATGTTTCATATGCATTGCAGTATCCTAGAGATGAACTAACGTGCTTTTTTAGTTTAATGGACCTGTGTAAATATATTACTGGTCAAACAGGGTTGAAAAAAACCCAAAACTTTAATGAGGAAAAAGGGAACATGAAATAGGGGAAGATGTTTGAGGGGCTACTTTAGCTTCATGATCATCATCAGCGAGAATTCCAACTCTGGTAGCAACTGTAGCCATATTTCTATTAAAGAAAATAAGGCACCACAAAGGAAACTTAAAGTATTCCCTTAGCAGGCTGCATTTGGGTCCAATTGCACCAGCTAGATGTGTATGTAGGGCTAAACATATTCTTCCTAATTATAAAGCCTCATACACACGGTCGGACTTCAATCAAACTTTTCCGTGGATTTTTGTTCACAGGGCGTTGGCCGTGAACTTGGTATGCATACACACGGCAGGACTTTTTCAGCCAACTTTCCCCAAATCACATGTTTTTTCTGCTCTTTTCTGCTCTTTACCGCCGCCCTTTGGTCAACTTCTGCTATTGTTGGATGATTTTAACATTGGTTCTGAGCATGCGTGTTTGTACTTTGGACTAAAGTCCGATGGACTTCTGTACACACGATAGGATTTTGCACCGTAGGACTTTTGTTGCCGAAAAGTTTGTCCGTTTGCAGAACGAACATTTGTGTGTACAAAAGTTTGTCCGATGTAGCGTACACGCGGTAGGATTTTTTTTAAAACCTGGGAATTTAGAAGTTTGTTGTCAAAAAGTCTGACCGTGTGTATGGGGCTTTAGAGTAAAAAATGTCCTAATTTAAAGGAACATTAAGTGTTTACACTCAAGGGATTTGTTGTGCTGTAGAAGAGAATCTTTACATTTGTATAGTATTCTATATTCAATGCCCATCCTAGGCACCAAGCCACACAAGTGAATATTAGTTTCAAACCCAGCTGTGCTGAGCACATAAGGTGCCACAGAAAATTTTGTGTTTTCGACATTTAGGCTAGAGACACACATTATAAAATTTTCTTATAATCAAATTTTCAGAAATGTAGCACCCTGGTGTTTAGGCAGGGTTGCTCTTAAATTTACCTGCCAGGTATAGCTACCTTGGCCCATTGTTAGGAATCAATTGATTTCACTCTAATGCCGTGTACACACGACCGTTTTTCATGGCGTGAAAAATTGCATTTTTTAAATTGGTCATTAAAAACGATCGTGTGTAGGCTCCAGAGTAGGGATGAGCTTCGTGTTCGAGTCGAACATACGTTCGACTCGAACATCGGCTGTTCGATCGTTCGACGAAGATCGAACGTTTTGGGCCGTTCGCGCCAAATTCGAGTGACGCAAACGGCCCACAATGCACTACGCCATCGCAGTGTCATCCAGGCGCTGTGATTGGCCAAGCATGCACTGTGACCCCGCATGCTTGGCCAATCACAGCGCCGGCAGCGAGGAGAGCAATGATTGGCCACAGGCAGGATGCCTGTGGCCAATTATTGCTGAGGGGGTTTAGTACACGCCCCACACTATTAAAGGCCGCCAGCGCGGCGGCCTTGTGTAGTGTGTTCCGGAGCAGGGAAAGAGAAGCATAGGCAGGGACAGTGTCATTATTTTTCCTTTACTAATCCTGGATTCCTTGTGTTTAGGGACAAATAAGGATAGGTAGGGAGAGTGTCAGTGACAGTGTGTTATTCTGTGCTAGTCCTTGTTTGTAGGGACAGAGAGGTACAGTGAGGGAAAGTGTCAGTGTGCTATTCTGTTCTGAACCAATCTTGCTGAACCATATTTTCAATCCTTGAGTTTAGGGACAGAGAGGTACAGTGAGGGAAAGTGTCAGTGTGCTATTCTGTTCTAAAACTATTTTGCTGAACCATATTTTCAATCCTTGAGTTTAGGGACAGAGAGGTACAGTGAGTGAAACTGACAGTGTGCTATTCTGTTCTAAACCAATTTTGCTGTTCCATATTTTCAATCCTTGAGTTTAGGGACAGAGAAGGACACTCGTAGAAATTATCAGTGTGCTATTCTGTGCTAAATCTTGTTTGTAGGGAGGGACAGAGTAGGACAGTGAGGGAAAGTGTCAGTGTGCTATTCTGTTCTAAAACTATTTTGCTGAACCATATTTTCAATCCTTGAGTTTAGGGACAGACAGGTACAGTGAGTGAAACTGACAGTGTGCTATTCTGTTCTAAACCAATTTTGCTGTTCCATATTTTCAATCCTTGAGTTTAGGGACAGAGAAGGACACTCGTAGAAATTATCAGTGTGCTATTCTGTGCTAAATCTTGTTTGTAGGGAGGGACAGAGTAGGACAGTGAGGGAAAGTGTCAGTGTGCTATTCTGTTCTAAAACTATTTTGCTGAACCATATTTTCAATCCTTGAGTTTAGGGACAGAGAAGGATAGGCAGGGGACAGTGTCAGTGTCATTGTTGCTAAGCCTCCTGCACAGTATACACCTGAAGGTAGCCCTTCTTGCTCTTTTTCCCATCTCCCTGCAGGCCATCCATTAAAATGTCTGGAAGGCAAACAAGGAGAGGCAGACAGTCAGGAGGCAAAAAAAGAGGGCAAGCAGGCTCTGTGTCTGGGGGCAACAGTGCTGGTCGTGGACGCGGTGCATTGTCATCAGCACATGGCCATGGGACACGCTTGTCGTTCTTTTCGGCAGCTGGACATGTTGAGCCACATCATGCCGAAGACTTGGTAGAGTGGATGACCAAGCCCACCTCATCCTCCTCATCCTCTCTCACCCAGGCTCAGGGTACTGGCAAAGCAGCTGCCAAAGCGTCCTCTTCTCTGGTATCATTATCTTCATTAGTCAATCCTTCCCTAGACCCACCATGTCCTCCTCCTGAGGAGTCCCCCGAACTGTTTGAGCACAGTGTTGGGTACATGCTCCAGGAGGATGCCCAGCGTTTGGAAGGATCTGATGATGATACCCAGCTAGAGGAAGGCAGCAGCGTGAGAGCAGAGAGAGGGGATGCTCAAGAAGGACACCAATCTGGCAGTCATGCTCCAGCAGCTGCAGCATACTGCCAGATTGGCTCCAGTGATGAGGAGGGAGGGGATGATGAGGTCACTGACTCCACGTGGGTGCCTAATAGGAGAGAGGAGGAGGAGGATGAGGAGGAGGCACATCTCCAACGAGGCAGGATGCCCTTGAGTGGCCAGCGTATGGGCAGCACACCGACGGAATCACACCGCAGAGCTCCGCCTGTGCAGGGCGCTGCCTCTGCCCGTCATTCAAAAAGTTCTTTGGTGTGGGCCTTTTTTGAGGCGAGTGCATCAGATCGCACAGCTGCTGTTTGCAACATATGTCTCAAGCGTATATCGCGTGGCCAAAACATCAGCCGCTTGGGCACCACATGCTTGATAGGGATGAGCTTCGTGTTCGAGTCGAACATACGTTCGACTCGAACATCGGCTGTTCGATCGTTCGACGAAGATCGAACGATTTGGGCCGTTCGCGCCAAATTCGAGTGACGCGAACGGCCCACAATGCACTACGCCATCGCAGTGTCATCCAGGCGCTGTGATTGGCCAAGCATGCACTGTGACCCCGCATGCTTGGCCAATCACAGCGCCGGCGGCGAGGAGAGCAATGATTGGCCACAGGCAGGATGCCTGTGGCCAATTATTGCTGAGGGGGTTTAGTACACGCCCCACACTATAAAAGGCCGCCAGCGCGGCGGCCTTGTGTAGTGTGTTCCGGAACAGGGAAAGAGAAGCATAGGCAGGGACAGTGACATTTATTTCTTTCTTGCTTAACCTGGATTCCTTTAGTTTAGGGAAAGAGAAGTATAGGTATGGAGAGTGTCAGTGTGTTTTACTGTGCGAATCCTTGTTTCTAGGGACAAAGAAGGAAAGTGAGGGGAATTCTCCTTGTGCTATAGTGTGCTTTAAAAAAACATTTTTTCTAGGGACAGAAAACTCTAGGTAGGGAGAGTGTCAGTTTCTTTCACTGTGCGAGTCCTTGTTTCTAGGGACAAAGAAGGAAAGTGAGGGGAATTCTCCTTGTGCTATAGTGTGCTTTAAAAAAACATTTTTTCTAGGGACAGAAAACTCTAGGTAGGGAGAGTGTCAGTTTCTTTCACTGTGCGAGTCCTTGTTTCTAGGGACAAAGAAGGAAAGTGAGGGGAATTCTCCTTGTGCTATAGTGTGCTTTAAAAAAACTTTTTTTCTAGGGACAGAAAACTCTAGGTAGGGAGAGTGTCAGTTTCTTTCACTGTGCGAGTCCTTGTTTCTAGGGACAAAGAAGGAAAGTGAGGGGAATTCTCCTTGTGCTATAGTGTGCTTTAAAAAAAACATTTTTTCTAGGGACAGAAAACTCTAGGTAGGGAGAGTGTCAGTTTCTTTCACTGTGCGAGTCCTTGTTTCTAGGGACAAAGAAGGAAAGTGAGGGGAATTCTCCTTGTGCTATAGTGTGCTTTAAAAAAACATTTTTTCTAGGGACAGAAAACTCTAGGTAGGGAGAGTGTCAGTTTCTTTCACTGTGCGAGTCCTTGTTTCTAGGGACAAAGAAGGAAAGTGAGGGGAATTGTCCTTGTGCTATAGTGTGCTTTAAAAAAACATTTTTTCTAGGGACAGAAAACTCTAGGTAGGGAGAGTGTCAGTGTCTTTTACTGTGCGAGTCCTTGTTTCTAGGGACAAAGAAGGAAAGTGAGGGGAATTCTCCTTGTGCTATAGTGTGCTTTAAAAAAACATTTTTTCTAGGGACAGAAAACTCTAGGTAGGGAGAGTGTCAGTTTCTTTCACTGTGCGAGTCCTTGTTTCTAGGGACAAAGAAGGAAAGTGAGGGGAATTCTCCTTGTGCTATAGTGTGCTTTAAAAAAACATTTTTTCTAGGGACAGAAAACTCTAGGTAGGGAGAGTGTCAGTTTCTTTCACTGTGCGAGTCCTTGTTTCTAGGGACAAAGAAGGAAAGTCAGGGGAATTCTCCTTGTGCTATAGTGTGCTTTAAAAAAACATTTTTTCTAGGGACAGAAAACTCTAGGTAGGGAGAGTGTCAGTGTCTTTTACTGTGCAAGTCCTTGTTTCTAGGGACAAAGAAGGAAAGTGAGGGGAATTCTCCTTGTGCTATAGTGTGCTAAAGCATTCCTCATCAACCATCTTTGAAATCCTTGTTTTTTGGACAGTCAGGGAAATTGTCGTTGTGCTATTCTGTGCAAAAGCAATCATCCTCAACCATATTTAGAAATCCTTAAGTAAACGGACAGAGAAGGACACCTGAAGGTAGCCCTTATTGCTTTTTTCCCATCTCCCTGCAGGCCATCTATTAGAATGTCTGGAAGGCAAACAAGGAGAGGCAGACAGTCAGGAGGCAATAAAAGAGGGCAAGCAGGCTCTGTGTCTGGGGGCAACAGTGCTGGTCGTGGACGCGGTGCATTGTCATCAGCACATGGCCATGGGACACGCTTGTCCTTCTTTTCGGCAGCTGGACATGTTGAGCCACATCATGCCGAAGACTTGGTAGAGTGGATGACCAAGCCCTCCTCCTCCTCCTCATCCTCTCTCACCCAGGCTCAGGGTACTGGCAAAGCAGCTGCCAAAGCGTCCTCTTCCCTGGTATCAATGTCAGACTCATCATCAGTCACTCCTTCCCTAGACCCACCATGTCCTCCTCCTGAGGAGTCCCCCGAACTGTTTGAGCACAGTGTTGGGTACATGCTCCAGGAGGATGCCCAGCGTTTCGAAGGGTCTGATGATGAAACCCAGCTACAGGAAGGCAGTAGGGTGAGAGCAGACAGAGGGGATGCTCAAGAAGGACACCAATCTGGCAGTCATGTTCCAGCAGCTGCAGCATACTGCCAGATTGGCTCCAGTGATGAGGAGGGAGGGGATGATGAGGTCACTGACTCCACGTGGGTGCCTAATAGGAGAGAGGAGGAGGAGGAGGATGAGGAGGAGGCACATCTCCAACGAGGCAGGATGCCCTTTGGTGGCCAGCGTAAGGGCAGTACACCGACGGAATCACACCGCAGAGCTCCGCCTGTGCAGGGCGCTGCCTCTGCCCGTCATTCAAAAAGTTCCTTGGTGTGGGCCTTTTTTGAGGCTAGTGCATCAGATCGCACAGCTGCTGTTTGCAACATATGTCTCAAGCGTATATCGCGTGGCCAAAACATCAGCCGCTTGGGTACCACATGCCTGACCAGACATATGTTGACCTGCCATGCAGCTCGTTGGCAAGCCTACCTCAAAGACCCACACCAAAGAACAAAGCGGACCTCTCCTTGCACCGCATCAGCTGGGATCTCCAACCCCACTATAACGTCAGTCCTCTCTGAAACATGCACTGAGAGGAATGAAGGTGTAGAATTAGGTGTGTCACAGCCAAGTACTTGCGGCCACTCTGCTAGCAGTACACCGACGTCCGATTCTAGCAGGCAAATTTCCCTGCCCCAGCTGCTGGACCGTCGAAAGAAGTTCACTCCCAGCCATCCACATGCCCAGCGGTTGAATGCTAGCTTGGCTAAATTGCTAGCGCTTCAACTGCTGCCTTTTCAGTTGGTAGACTCGGCCCCCTTCCGTGAGTTTGTGCAATGTGCGGTTCCTCAGTGGCAGGTTCCCAAACGCCACTTTTTCTCACGGAAGGCTATTCCGGCTCTCTACCGGCATGTGGAAGGCAATGTCTTGGCCTCGCTGGACAGGGCGGTCAGCGGTAAGGTGCATATTACCGCTGACTCATGGTCCAGCAGGCATGGACAGGGACGTTACCTTTCTTTCACGGCCCATTGGGTCACTCTTTTGGCAGCTGGGAAGGATGCAGGACAAGGTGCAGTAGTGTTGGAGGTTGTTCCACCGCCACGCCTCCAAAATGCTACTACTGGTTGTGACACACCTCTCTCCTCCACCCCCTCCTCTTCTTCTTCCTCCATGGCCTCTTCCTGTGGTTTGTCCTATGAACCAGCGGTGCTCCGTAGCCGTTCACGGGGCTACGCAAGTACGCAGGCAAAAAGATGCCATGCCGTGCTTGCGCTGGTGTGTTTGGGGGACAGAAGCCACACTGGGGCAGAGGTCCTGTCTGCTCTGCAGGGCCAGGCCGAGAGGTGGTTGACGCCACGCCAGCTTAAGCCAGGAATGGTGGTTTGCGACAATGGCACCAACCTCCTCTCCGCCCTCCGACAGGGACAACTGACCCATGTGCCCTGTGTGGCTCACGTCCTTAACCTGGTGGTGCAGCGGTTCTTGGGCAGGTACCCGGGCTTACAGGATGTCCTGAGGCAGGCCAGGAAAGTCTGTGTGCATTTCCGCAGATCTTATAATGCCAGTGCTCGCCTGGCTGAGCTGCAAAAGGAGTTGAACCTGCCCAAGAACCGCCTTATATGTGACATGCCCACCAGGTGGAACTCAACGTTGGCCATGCTGCAGCGGCTGCACACGCAGCAGAGGGCCATCAATGAGTACCTGTGCGACTACGGCACCAGGACAGGGTCAGGGGAGCTTGGTTTTTTTTCTCCACGCCAGTGGGGCATGATCAGGGATGCATGCACTGTCCTGGCACCATTTGAGGAGGCCACGAGGATGGTGAGCAGTGACAGTGCATGCATCAGTGACACTGTACCTCTTGTCCACCTGTTGGAGCACACGCTGCGTGGAATAATGGACAGGGCACTTGAGGCAGAACAGAGGCAGGAAGAGGAGGACTTCCTTGCCTCTCAAGGCCCCCTTTACCCAGACAGTGTTCATTCTGTCCCACCCATCGCACAGGAAGAGGAGGAGGAGGAGGAGGAGGAGGATTGTGTCAGCATGGAGGTGGAGGCTGGCACTCAGCATCATCAGCAGCAGTCTTTTAGGGATGATTTACAGTCCCAAGAAACCAGTGGACTTGTACGTGGCTGGGAGGAGGTGGCTGCGGATCATGTCGTCCTTAGTGACCCAGAGGACTCCGGAGCGAATGCCTCAGCAAACCTACGCTGCATGGCCTCCCTGATCCTGCAAAGTCTGCGGAAGGATCCTCGTATTCTTCGGATCAAGGAGAGGGACCATTACTGGCTGGCCACTCTCCTTGATCCACGGTTCAAGGGTAAGGTTGCGGACCTTATGTTACCGTCGCAGAGGGAGCAGAGGATGAGACAACTCCGGGAGGCCTTGCAGAAAGGTCTGTGCAACGCGTTCCCAGAGACTGGGAGGTTACAAGCTCCTGGTCCTGGACAACGAGTTGCTGAGGCTTCGGCCAGTCAAAGAAGGAGTGGTGGGGAAGGTGGCCGTCTGACCGATGCGTTCAGACAATTCTTTAGTCCGCAGCCCCAAAGTATGATCGGTTCCAGCAACCATCGCCAGCGTCTGATAAACATGGTGCAGGAATATCTAGGGGCAAGGTCAGACTTGGACACCTTCCCCACCGAAAATCCTCTGGCTTACTGGGTCTTGAGGATGGATCACTGGCCAGAGCTTGCACAGTATGCAATTGAGCTACTGGCCTGTCCTGCATCCAGCGTTCTTTCGGAACGCACATTCAGTGCTGCTGGAGGATTTGTCACGGATCACAGGGTGCGCCTGTCCACCGACTCGGTTGATCGACTGACTTTCATCAAGATGAACCAGTCTTGGATCACCACCAGCTACCACACACCTGATGCTGATATAACAGACTAATTGATTTTAACATGTCACATCCCTTCAAGACTGATGCTGATGCTGAGTGCCTGTGCTGTTATGTTGACTGGCTATCCTCCTCCTCCGAGTCCTCAATGATACGATTGATGATGATAGCTTGTAAGATCATTTTTGTTTATGGGTGCCGCCACCAGTGGCTAAGGCCCAATTTTTCAGCCCCTGTTTTACAGGGGCGTGTAATTACAATTTTTTTAGCAATAATTTGCCATAGGGCTCATTGCTGTGCTCCAAGTACAGTATCTGTGAGGGGTTGTAGTGTTGTGCCACCAGTGCCTAAGGCCCAATTTTTCAGCCCCTGTTCAACAGGGGCATGTAATTACAATTCTTGATCTAATAATTCACAGCAGGGCCCATTGCTGCACCCACCAAGAGTAACTCTGAGGGCTTACAGTGTTGTGGCAACGCCACCACCACCACCACCACCACCACCACGAAAGGCCCAATTTTTCAGCCCCTGTTCAAAAGGGGCATGTAATTACAATTCTTGATCTAATAATTCACAGCAGGGCCCATTCCTGCACCCACCAAGAGTAACTCTGAGGGCTTACAGTGTTGTGGCAACGCCCCCACCACCACCACCACCACCACCACCACGAAAGGCCCAATTTTTCAGCCCCTGTTCAACAGGGGCATGCAATTACAATTCTTGATCTAATAATTCACAGCAGGGCCCATTGCTGCACCCACCAAGAGTAACTCTGAGGGCTTACAGTGTTGTGGCAACGCCACCACCACCACCACCACGAAAGGCCCAATTTTTCAGCCCCTGTTCAAAAGGGGCATGTAATTACAATTCTTGATCTAATAATTCACAGCAGGGCCCATTCCTGCACCCACCAAGAGTAACTCTGAGGGCTTACAGTGTTGTGGCAACGCCACCACCACCACCACCACCACGAAAGGCCCAATTTTTCAGCCCCTGTTCAAAAGGGGCATGTAATTACAATTCTTGATCTAATAATTCACAGCAGGGCCCATTCCTGCACCCACCAAGAGTACCTCTGAGGGCTTACAGTGTTGTGGCAACGCCACCACCACCACCACCACGAAAGGCCCAATTTTTCAGCCCCTGTTCAAAAGGGGCATGTAATTACAATTCTTGATCTAATAATTCACAGCAGGGCCCATTCCTGCACCCACCAAGAGTAACTCTGAGGGCTTACAGTGTTGTGGCAACGCCCCCACCACCAACACCACCACCACCACCACGAAAGGCCCAATTTTTCAGCCCCTGTTCAACAGGGGCATGCAATTACAATTCTTGATCTAATAATTCACAGCAGGGCCCATTGCTGCACCCACCAAGAGTAACTGTCAGGGCTTACAGTGTTGTGGCACCAGCACCACCATCAAAGGCCCAATTTTTACTACCACTGTTCAACAATTATATGTAATTAAAATTCCTGATATAATAGTTGACAGCAGGGCGTTCCAGCACCAACCAAGAGTAACTGTGAGTGCTTACAGTGTTGTGCCAACACCAACAACTAAGGGGCCTATTTCTGCAGAGTATATACGGCAGGTCCCTACTTTCAAACATCCAACTTACAAACGACTCCTACTTGCAAACGCAAGAAGACAACAGGAAGTGAGAGGAAATCTACCACTAGGAAGGAAAATTCTCTCCTGTAAGCATAAATATGGGAGAAAGGTGTCTCCTCTGTACTGATGCTTTATCAGCAATCCTTGTTTCAAGAAAAACACCACATTTCAAAAACAGTTGTCATTGGGACGGAAAGTGAGGTGAAATGTTCTGAACAGGGGCACAGACAGCAAAACAAATGTTACAGGGGTGATAACCCTTACCTATGTTTTCCAAAAAGTTTAAAAATAGATTTTTGGGCTGGAGCTACACTTCAACAATGTACCTGTTCAAAATTACAAACAGATTCTACATAAGAACAAACCTACAGTCCCTGTCTTGTATGCACCGCCTGTATACGGCTGTTCAGAGTATATAGGGCCTTTTTTATTTTATGTGCGGGGTTCCCCTTAATATCCATACAAGACCCAAAGGGGCTGGTAATGGGCTGGGGTAGGGGGGGGGGGGTCATGGGGTAGCTATGCCATTTTTCTTAAAGATTTTCATCCATATTACCGGGACCAGACATTACATTAAAGCCGCAAGCAGTTTTAAATGGCTTTTTTTTCCTTTAGAAGTGTCATTTTGTGCAGGGACAGTTCTAAACACGGGAAACACGTGGCACTTCACAGGCATACTTTAGACACCCCCCAGGTACGATATTTAAAGGAATATTTGACTTTTTTTTTTTCACTTTATGCATCATTAAAATGACTGCTCCCGAAAAACGACAGTTTTTAAAACTTCTTTTTGCATTGATACATGTCCCCTGGTGCAGAACCCGGGTTCCCAAACCCTTTTTAGGACAATAACATGCATAATAGTTGTTATAATTAGCACTTTAGAATTCGAACGTTCGCATCCATTGTATTTAATAGGGTTCTAATGTTCGTACGAACTTTCGGTCCGTTCGCGGGTTCTGGTGCGAACCGAACCCGGGGGTGTTCGGCTCATCACTAATGCTTGATCAGACATATGTTGACCTGCCATGCAGCTCGTTGGCAAGCCTACCTTAAACCCCACTATACCTTCACTCCTCTCTGAAACCTGCTCTGAGAGGAATGAAGGTGTAGAATTAGGTGTGTCACAGGCAAGTACTTGCGGGCACTGTGCTAGCAGCACACCAACGTCCGATTCTAGCAGGCAAATTTCCCTGCCCCAGCTGCTGGACCGTCGAAAGAAGTTCACTCCCAGCCATCCACATGCCCAGCGGTTGAATGCTAGCTTGGCTAAATTGCTAGCGCTTCAACTGCTGCCTTTTCAGTTGGTAGACTCGGCCCCCTTCCGTGAATTTGTGCAATGTGCGGTTCCTCAGTGTCAGGTTCCCAAACGCCACTTTTTCGCACGGAAGGCGATTCCGGCTCTCTACCGGCATGTGGAAGGCAATGTCTTGGCCTCGCTGGACAGGGCGGTCAGCGGTAAGGTGCATATTACCGCTGACTCATGGTCCAGCAGGCATGGACAGGGACGTTACCTTTCTTTCACGGCCCATTGGGTCACTCTTTTGGCAGCTGGGAAGGATGCAGGACAAGGTGCAGTAGTGTTGGAGGTTGTTCCACCGCCACGCCTCCAAAATGCTACTACTGGTTGTGACACACCTCTCTCCTCCACCCCCTCCTCTTCTTCTTCCTCCATGGCCTCTTCCTGTGGTTTGTCCTCGGAACCAGCGGTGCTCCGTAGGCGTTCAAGGGGCTACGCAAGTACGCAGGCAAAAAGATGCCATGCCGTGCTTGCGCTGGTGTGTTTGGGGGACAGGAGCCACACTGGGGCAGAGGTCCTGTCTGCTCTGCAGGGGCAGGCCGAGAGGTGGTTGACGCCACGCCAGCTTAAGCCAGGAATGGTGGTTTGCGACAATGGCACCAACCTCCTCTCCGCCCTCCGACAGGGACAACTGACCCATGTGCCCTGTATGGCTCACGTCCTTAACCTGGTGGTGCAGCGGTTCTTGGGCAGGTACCCGGGCTTACAGGATGCCCTGAGGCAGGCCAGGAAAGTCTGTGTGCATTTCCGCAGATCTTATAATGCCAGTGCTCGCCTGGCTGAGCTTCAAAAGGAGTTGAACCTGCCCAAGAACCGCCTTATATGTGACATGCCCACCAGGTGGAACTCAACGTTGGCCATGCTGCAGCGGCTGCACACGCAGCAGAGGGCCATCAATGAGTACCTGTGCGACTCCGGCACCAGGACAGGGTCAGGGGAGCTCGGGTTTTTTTCACCACGCCAATGGGGCATGATCAGGGATGCATGCACTGTCCTGGCACCATTTGAGGAGGCCACGAGGATGGTGAGCAGTGACAGTGCATGCATCAGTGACACTGTACCTCTTGTCCACCTGTTGGAGCACACGCTGCGTGGAATAATGGACAGGGCACTTGAGGCAGAACAGAGGCAGGAAGAGGAGGACTTCCTTGCCTCTCAAGGCCCCCTTTACCCAGACAGTGTTCCTTCTGTCCCACCCATTGCACAGGAAGAGGAGGAGGAGGAGGAGGATTGTGTCAGCATGGAGGTGGAGGCTGGCACTCAGCATCATCAGCAGCAGTCTTTTAGGGATGATTTACAGTCCCAAGAAACCAGTGGACTTGTACGTGGCTGGGAGGAGGTGGCTGCGGATCATGTCGTCCTTAGTGACCCAGAGGACTCCGGACTGAATGCCTCAGCTAACCTACGCTGCATGGCCTCCCTGATCCTGCAAAGTCTGCGGAAGGATCCTCGTATTCTTCGGATCAAGGAGAGGGACCATTACTGGCTGGCCACTCTCCTTGATCCACGGTTCAAGGGTAAGGTTGCGGACCTTATCGTACCGTCGCAGAGGGAGCAGAGGATGAGACAACTCCGGGAGGCCTTGCAGAAAGGTCTGTGCAACGCGTTCCCAGAGACTGGGAGGTTACAAACTCCTGGTCCTGGACAACGAGTTGCTGAGGCTTCGGGCAGTCAAAGAAGGAGCGGTGGGGAAGGTGGCCGTCTGACCGATGCATTCAGACAATTCTTTAGTCCGCAGCCCCAAAGTATGATCGGTTCCAGCAACCATCGCCAGCGTCTGATATACATGGTCCAGGAATACCTAGGGGCAAGGTCAGACTTGGACACCTTCCCCACCGAAAATCCTCTGGCTTACTGGGTCTTGAGGATGGATCACTGGCCAGAGCTTGCACAGTATGCAATTGAGCTACTGGCCTGTCTTTCAGAACGCACATTCAGTGCTGCTGGAGGATTTGTCACGGATCACAGGGTGCGCCTGTCCACCGACTCGGTTGATCGACTGACTTTCATCAAGATGAACCAGTCTTGGATCACCACCAGCTACCACACACCAGATGCTGATATAACAGACTAATTGATTTTAAAATGTCACATCCCTTCAAGACTGATGCTGATGCTGAGTGCCTGTGCTGTTATGTTGACTGGCTATCCTCCTCCTCCTCCTCCTCAATGATACGATTAACGATGATAGCTTGGAAGATCATTTTGGTTTATGGGTGACGCCACCAGTGGCTAAGGCCCAATTTTTAAGCCCCTGTTTAACAGGGGCGTGTAATTAAAATTTTTGATGCAATACTTTGCAACAGGCCTCATTGCTGTGCTCCAAGTACAGTATCTGTGAGGGGTTGCAGTGTTGTGCCACCAGTGCCTAAGGCCCAATTTTTCAGCCCCTGTTCAACAGGGGCATGCAATTATAATTATTGATCTAATAACTCACAGCAGGGCCCATTGCTGCGCCCACCAAGAGTAACTGTCAGGCCTTACAGTGTTGTGGCACCAGCACCACCATCACCACCACCACCACCACCAAAGGCCCAATTTTTAAGCCCCTGTTCAACAGGGGCATGCAATTATAATTATTGATCTAATAATTCACAGCAGGGCCCATTGCTGCGCCCACCAAGAGTAACTGTCAGGCCTTACAGTGTTGTGGCACCAGCACCACCACCATCACCACCACCACCACCACCAAAGGCCCAATTTTTCTGCCCCTGTTCAACAGGGGCATGCAATTATAATTATTGATCTAATAATTCACAGCAGGGCCCATTGCTGCGCCCACCAAGAGTAACTGTCAGGCCTTACAGTGTTGTGGCACCAGCACCACCATCACCACCACCACCACCACCAAAGGCCCAATTTTTCAGCCCCTGTTCAACAGGGGCATGCAATTATAATTATTGATCTAATAATTCACAGCAGGGCCCATTGCTGCGCCCACCAAGAGTAACTGTCAGGCCTTACAGTGTTGTGGCACCAGCACCACCATCACCACCACCACCACCACCAAAGGCCCAATTTTTAAGCCCCTGTTCAACAGGGGCATGCAATTATAATTATTGATCTAATAATTCACAGCAGGGCCCATTGCTGCGCCCACCAAGAGTAACTGTCAGGCCTTACAGTGTTGTGGCACCAGCACCACCATCACCACCACCACCACCACCAAAGGCCCAATTTTTCTGCCCCTGTTCAACAGGGGCATGCAATTATAATTATTGATCTAATAATTCACAGCAGGGCCCATTGCTGCGCCCACCAAGAGTAACTGTCAGGCCTTACAGTGTTGTGGCACCAGCACCACCATCACCACCACCACCACCACCAAAGGCCCAATTTTTAAGCCCCTGTTCAACAGGGGCATGCAATTATAATTATTGATCTAATAATTCACAGCAGGGCCCATTGCTGCGCCCACCAAGAGTAACTGTCAGGCCTTACAGTGTTGTGGCACCAGCACCACCATCACCACCACCACCAAAGGCCCAATTTTTCTGCCCCTGTTCAACAGGGGCATGCAATTATAATTATTGATCTAATAATTCACAGCAGGGCCCATTGCTGCGCCCACCAAGAGTAACTGTCAGGCCTTACAGTGTTGTGGCACCAGCACCACCATCACCACCACCACCACCACCAAAGGCCCAATTTTTCAGCCCCTGTTCAACAGGGGCATGCAATTATAATTATTGATCTAATAATTCACAGCAGGGCCCATTGCTGCGCCCACCAAGAGTAACTGTCAGGCCTTACAGTGTTGTGGCACCAGCACCACCATCACCACCACCACCAAAGGCCCAATTTTTCTGCCCCTGTTCAACAGGGGCATGCAATTATAATTATTGATCTAATAATTCACAGCAGGGCCCATTGCTGCGCCCACCAAGAGTAACTGTCAGGCCTTACAGTGTTGTGGCACCAGCACCACCATCACCACCACCACCACCACCAAAGGCCCAATTTTTCAGCCCCTGTTCAACAGGGGCATGCAATTATAATTATTGATCTAATAATTCACAGCAGGGAGCATTGCTGCGCCCACCAAGAGTAACTGTCAGGCCTTACAGTGTTGTGGCACCAGCACCACCATCACCACCACCACCACCACCAAAGGCCCAATTTTTCAGCCCCTGTTCAACAGGGGCATGCAATTATAATTATTGATCTAATAATTCACAGCAGGGACCATTGCTGCGCCCACCAAGAGTAACTGTCAGGCCTTGCAGTGTTGTGGCACCAGCACCACCATCAAAGGCCCAATTTTTACTACCACTGATCAACAATTATATGTTATTACAATTCCTGATATAATAGTTGACAGCAGGGCATTCCAGCACCCACCAAGAATAACTGTGAGTGATTTCAGTGTTGTGCCAACACCAACACCTAAGGGGCCAATTTCTGCAGACTATATACGGAAGGTCCCTACTTTCAAACATCCAACTTACAAACTACTACTACTTGCAAACGGAAGAAGACAACAGGAAGTGAGAGGAAATCTGCCCCTTGGAAGGAAAATTCTCTCCTGTAAGAATTAATATGGGAGAAAGGTGTCTCCTCTCTACTGATGCTTTATCACCAATCCTTGTTTCAATAAAAACACCACATTTCAAAAACAGTTGTCATTGGGACGCAAAGTGAGGTGAAATGTTCTGAACAGGGGCACAGACAGCAAAAAAAATGTGACAGGGGTGATAACCGTTCCCTATGTTTTACAAAAAGCTAAAAAAAAGGAATTTGGCATGGAGCTCCACTTAAACAATGCAGCTGTTCAAAATTACAAACAGATTCTACATAAGAACAAACCTACAGTCCCTGTCTTGTATGCACCGCCTGTATACGGCTGTTCAGAGTATATAGGTCCTTTTTTATTTTGTGTGCGGGGTTCCCCTTAATATCCATACAAGACCCAAAGGGGCTGGTAATGGGCTGGGGTAGGGGGGGGGGGGGTTGATGGGGTAGCTATGCCATTTTCCTAAAGATTTTCATCCATATTACCGGGACCAGACATTGCATTAAAGCCGCAAGTAGTTTTAAATGGCTTTTTTTCCCTTTAGAAATGTTATTTTGTGCAGGGACAGTTCTAAACACGGGAAACATGTGGCACTTCACAGGCATACTTTAGACACCCCCCAGGTACAATATTTAAAGGAATATTTGACTTTTTTTTTCACTTTATGCATCATTAACCACTTTAGCCCCGGACCATTTGGTAGCTAAAGGACCAGAGGTGAACTAAGAATTTTGCACTGCGCTGCTTTAACTGTAAATTGTGCGGACATGCAATGTTGTACCCAAACAAAATTTGCGTCCTTTTCTTCCCACAAATAGAGCTTTCTTTTAATGGTATTTGATTGCCTCTGCGATTTTTATTTTTTGCGATATAAACGGAAAAAGACCGAAAATTTTGAAAAAAAAATGATATTTTCTACTTTTTGTTATAAGAAAAATCGAATAAACTCAATTTTAGTCATACATTTAGGCCAAAACGTATTCAGCCACATGTCTTTAGTAAAAAAAATGTCAATAAGCGTATATTTATCGGTTTGCGCAAAAGTTATAGCGTTTACAAACTAGGGTACATTTTCTGGAATTTACACAGCTTTTAATTTATGACTGCCTATCTCATTTCTTGAGGTGCTAAAATGACAGGGCAGTACAAAACCCCCCCAAATGACCCCATTTTAGAAAGTAGACACCCCAAGGAAATTGCTGAGAGGCATGTTGAGCCCATTGAATATTTTTTTTTTTGTCCCAAGTGATTGAATAATGACAAAAAAAAAATAAATTCAAAAAGTTGTCACTAAATGATATATTGCTCACACATGCCATGGTTATATGTGGAATTGCACCCCAAAATACATTCTGCTGCTTCTCCTGAGTACGGGGATACCACATGTGTGGGACTTTTTAGGAGCCTAGTCACGTACGGGACCCCGGAAACCAAGCACCGCCTCCAGGATTTCTAAGGGCGCAAATTTTTGATTTCACTCCTCACTACCTATCACAGTTTTGAAGGCCATAAAATGCCAAAATAGCACAAAACCCCCCCAAATGACCCCATTTTGGAAAGTAGACACCCCAAGCTGTTTGCTGAGAGGCATGGTGAGTATTTTACAGCTCTCATTTGTTTTTGAAAATGAAGAAAGAACATTTTTTTTTTTCTTTTTTTTTTCAATTTTCAAAACTTTGTGACAAAAAGCGAGATCTGCAAAATACTCACAATACCTCTCAGCAAATAGCTTGGGGTGTCTACTTTCCAAAATGGGGTCATTTGGGGGGGTTTTGTGCCATCTGGGCATTCCATGGCCTCCGAAACTGTGATAGGCAGTGAGAAGTGAAATCAAAAATTGACACCCTTAGAAAGCCTGAAGGCGGTGCTTGGTTTTTGGGCTCACACATGTGGTATCCCCGTACTCAGGAGAAGCAACAGAATGTATTTTGGGGTGTAATTCCACATATGCCCATGGCATATTTGAGCAATATATCATTTAGTGACAACTTTGTGCAAAAAAAAAAAAAAAAAAATTTTTTCCGCAACTTGTGTCAACATATAAAATATTCCATGGACTCGACATGTCTCTCAGTATATAGCTTGAGGTGTCTACTTTCCAAAATGGGGTCATTTGGGGGGGTTTTGAACTGTTCTGGCATTTTATACACAACATTAGGAAGCTTACATCCACTCTTCTAACCACTTGAAGACAAAGCCCTTTTTGACACTTTTTGTTTACATGAAAACATATTTGTTTTTGCAAGAAAATTATGTTGAACCCCCAAACATTATATATATTTTTAAAGCAAAGGCCCTACAGAATAAAATGGTGGGTGTTGCATTTTTTTTTTCTACACAGTATTTGCGCAGCGATTTTTCAAACGCATTTTTTTGGGAAAAAATACACTTTTTTTAATTTTAATGCACTAAAACACACTATATTGCCCAAATGTTTGATGAAATAAAAAAGATGATCTTAGGCCGAGTACATAGATACCAAACATGACATGCTTTAAAATTTCGCACAAACGCGCATTGGCGACAAACTACATACATTTTTAAAAGCCTTTAAAAGCATTTACAGGTTACCCCGTTAGATTTACAGAGGAGGTCTACTGCTAAAATTACTGCCCTCGATCTGACCTTCGCGGTGATACCTCACATGCATGGTGCAATTGCTGTTTACATATGACGCCAGACCGACGCTTGCGTTCGCCATTGGGCAAGAGCAGGGCAGGACAGGGGTGCTTTTTTTTTTTTTTTTTTTTATTATTAATTTTGCTTTTTTATTTTATTTTTAAACTGTTGCTTCCATATTTATTTATTTTTATCACTTTTATTGTTATCTCAGGGAATGTAAATATCCCCTATGATAGCAATAGGTAATAACAGGCACTCTTTTTTGAAAAAACTGGGGTCTATTGGACCCTAGATCTTTCCTCTGCCCTCAAAGCATCTGACCACACCAAGATCGGTGTGATAAAATGCTTTCCCAATTTCCCAATGGCGCTTTTTATATCCGGGGGGTGGACATTCCATCCCACTGCTTGTAAAAGCAGTCCAGAGGCTAATTAGCCACTAGGATTGCTTTTACATGAAAGCCGGCCGCTGGCTGAAAAGAATGATACCAAGATGATACCTAAACCCGCAGGCATCATTCTGGTATAAACATTCAAAGTCCAGCAACATACCAGTACGTTGCTGGTCCTTGTTGGACATGTATTGTAATCTTTTTTTTCATGCAGCCTGTTGGCTGAACGAAAAAAAAAGATTGATCGGTGGGTATGCCCACCATTAGAATACCGCCCTTCATCCACCCACTTCTAATGATGGGCATACATGCACCATTTATATATGCCGAAGCATGGGGGCATCTTCTCGCAAAAGTTATGCCGCGTACAAATGGTCAGACTTTTCCACGGGCAAGCCTCCGTCGGAATTTCGACCGTATATACGCGGCATTAGGAGCAAAATCGCTCCTCCGCCCCTGCTGCCCCAATGCTTCGGCATATATGCTTTTTTTTTTTAACTGTGGTGGTGAAATCACCTCCTACAGCACTGGAGTCGCAGGGATCAGGCCTGTCTCTGCGAACGCTGCAGTTATGTGTGTTGTGTTTTGCAAGTGACAGTGATCGATCGATACTGCACTTCGGTGGCCTGGGCTGGAGGGAGGGGCAAAACGCAGGTGCTAGCAGGTATCTGGGCTGATCCCACTAACAGTGCGTTTTTGGGAACCCTAAACTGCTGGGGACGCTAGTATAGATCTGATCAGATCAGATATTGAGCTGATCAGATACTATACCACTAAGGGGGGTGTATGCTTCACGTGTGGGTGTTAGCGCTACTGGCACTAACCTGACGCTGCCTGGGGTGTGACGCAGACCCTCTCTGACGCTAAAACCTAACTGATATCACCCGCCGGGCGATCAGGGGGTTAAACCTTTATTGGGTTATATACGGCGGGTGCCCTGACACTATAAAAAGCAAACTAACTAACCAGCGTCACCCGTAACACTTATATGATGATCACTAGTGAAAGGGTTATCTAGGGGCAATTAGGGGGTTAAAACCTTTATTAGGTAATATATGGGGGTACCTGACGCTATATAAAAACCTGACGGCGAACCTAAAAAAAAATTACTGGCTACCTATCGGCATCACCGACACTAAGACAACGATCATAAAAACGATTGCTTAGCGACAGTGGTGATAGGGGGTGAAAGGGTTACCTGGGGGGCGATCAGGGGGTTAAACCTTTATTAGATAATATATGGGGGTACCTGACGCTATAAAAACCTGCGGCGAACCTAAAAAAAATTACTGGCTACCGATCAGCATCACCGACGCTAAGACATCGATCAGAAAAATGATCGCATAGTGACGGCGGTGCTAGGGGGTGAAAGGGTTACCTGGGGGGTGATCAAGGGGGTTACACCTTTATTAGGTAATATATGGGGGTACCCGACGCTATAAAAACCTGCGGCGAACCTAAAAAAAATTACTGGCTACCGATCAGCATCGCCGACGCTAAGACATCGATCAGAAAAATTATCGCTTAGTGACAGTGGTGATAGGGGGTGAAAGGGTTACCTGGGGGGGCGATCAAGGGGGTTAAACCTTTATTAGGTAATATATGGGGGTACCCGACGCTATAAAAACCTGCGGCGAACCTAAAAAAAATTACTGGCTACCGATCAGCATCACTGACGCTAAGACATCGATCAGAAAAATGATCGCATAGCGACGGCGGTGCTAGGGGGTGAAAGGGTTACCTGGGGGGTGATCAAGGGGGTTAAACCTTTATTAGGTAATATATGGGGGTACCCGACGCTATAAAAACCTGCGGCGAACCTAAAAAAAATTACTGGCTACCGATCAGCATCGCCGACGCTAAGACATCGATCAGAAAAATTATAACTTAGTGACAGTGGTGATAGGGGGTGAAAGGGTTACCTGGGGGGCGATCAAGGGGGTTAAACCTTCATTAGGTAATATATGGGGGTACCCGACGCTATAAAAACCTGCGGCGAACCTAAAAAAAATTACTGGCTACCGATCAGCATCACCGACGCTAAGACATCGATCAGAAAAATGATTGCTTAGTGACGGCGGTGCTAGGGGGTGAAAGGGTTATCTGGGGGGTGATCAGGGGGTTAAACCTTTATTGGGGGGGGGGTTAGGGGGCTACACTGGACCTAAAACTAAATGTAGTGACACTTTTACAGTCACAAATGTCACTGATTGCAGTGATCACTAAATAAATGGTCACTGCAATCAGTGACACTGTGATTGGGGGCTGGGGGGGGCTGGGGGGTGATCTGGGGGGGCCTGGGGGGGCGATTTATGTGCCTATGTGTCCTGGTGTCAGTGTGCTGTTTTGTGTACTAACCTGCATCTTCTCCTGTACGGCGCTCGGTATATGTGAGCGCCCCAGGAGAGATGACATCACTTCCTCCTTCCTGGCAGGCAGGGGAAGCTCTCTCATTCGCCGGGAGCGATTGAGAGGGGGTGGCCGGAATCGAACGGCCGTCCCCTCATGCCGGATCGCTCCCGAAGGTAAAACGACCACCCACTGTAAAGAAGGGGGGTCCGATCGGACCCCCCAACTATACAAAGGCAATCACGTATATGTACGTGATTCTGCCTGTCGGTGCCATTCTGCTGACGTATATTTACAGTGGGCGGTCGTTAAGTGGTTAAAATGACTAATCCCGGAAAACATCAGTTTTTAAAACTTCTTTTTGCATTGATACATGTCCCCTGGTGCAGAACCCGGTTTCCCAAACTCTGTTTCGGACAATAACATGGATAATAGTCGTTATAATTAGCACTTTAGAATCCAAACGTTCGCATCCATTGTATTTAATAGGGTTCTAATGTTCGTGCGAACTTTCGGTCCGTTCGAGGTTCTGGTGCGAACCGAACCCGGGGGTGTTCGGCTCATCACTACTCCAGAGCATTTTAAACGACGTGAAAAATGGCCTAAAAAAAATTAGAACCTGCTCTATTTTTTCACGTCGTTTTTCACGTCGTTCTTTTTAACGTCGTGAAAAACAGTAGAGTGTATGCTTTTACGAGGGGAAAAAAAATGTGCATGCTCAGAATCAAGTATGAGACGGGAGCGCTCCTTCTGGTAAAACAAACGTTCGTAATGGAGATAGCACATTCGTCACGCTGTAACGGGCTGAAGAGCATGAGGCTGAAAAGCGCGAATCGGCTCTCACCAAACTTTACTAATACGAGGATCAGCAAAAGCAGCCCATCCGAATAGAACTTCCCCTTTATAGTGCCGTCGTACTTGTTGTACGTCACCGCGCTTTGCGCGAGCATTTTTTTGCACGATAGTGTGTAGGCAAGGCAGGCTTGAGAGGAAACACGAAAAATCACGTCGAGAAAAACTTTGTTTTTTTCAATGACATTAAAAACGGTCGTGTGTACGCGGCAAAAGTCTGTAATTGCTGCACTTCTCTCTTTTGCCACTGGGTGGCGGGGTACCTGGTGACATTAGATAAGAGAAGGGCAAAGCAAGGACAGATTAGAAATATATGGGGTATCTCAGCCAAAAGGCAGGGGTTTACTTAAATCCCTTGGCCTGCTGGGAGAGCCTATATGATGGAGTCAGGTAATCACTGTTCTGTGCCACCTGGATGGCTGTCTGGGTGGATGTGTGTTGTATTGCCCGGGCTACTGGGCCAGAGATGCCTCTGTAGCCCCCACAGCTTCAGTTGCCACAGAATATTTGCTACATCCACAGTCTCTGTTGCATCTCCACTACACCCCAACTCTATGCTCAGTCTTTGGCACACCTCCACTGTATTCACAACCTTCAATGCACCTCAGCTGCTCCCTCTGCAGCACCAAGACCACAGCTTGCACTGCACCTGCTGCCTTCACTGCATTTACAGTCTGAGACTCTGTGGTGTCATCTCTGCACCCGCAGTCTCACTATTTCTTCCAGCTGCCCAGTGCCTTGTGCCTCTGTCATGCTCCAGCTCCTCCTTGCCTGACAGCTACCATTTCTACATATGTGAGTATCTGTTGACTGACCTTGGATCAGCCTGTAGCTAAGCAAAAACACCCATGAGGGGGTTACTGATGGAATGCCATTTACCTTAGATCACAATCTCAGATAAAGCAGCTGCACAAAGGAGTAGGGTCCACATCTCAGATTGGGACAGTTATAATTACTGATTTAGTTAACAAAATGTTGAGTTTTGAAAAGGCAGGTGTCCCGAGGCGCATGCGCGAGGCTGACTAGGCAGGTAATGTCCACCTAGCGCTCCGCATCTACCGGGACTTGACAACCGATATAAAACGAGTTGAAGAAGCTAACTGTACCGGAACGGTAACCGATAGATAGCTAATAATCTCAGGTTCATAGATATATGATGTATAGTGGGAGAAGATCAAGGCTTAAAACACCAAAGCTTCCTGAAGCGCTGACTAAAGCTGTGACTAAAATGACAGCAGCCTCTTCTTCCCGCTCCTCATTACCTCATTCACAGAAACTGAGTAAAGCTCAGTCAGCTTATAATATAGAACCTGAACCTGAATTTGACTTTAATTTGAGTCCGAATATCCTACAAAGTACAGCACCAAATTCAGACCTTATTGCCCAGTTTGAAAGGGTTTTACAGCGGGCACTAAAAAACACCTCAGATTCCATCACAGAGAAACTGACGCGGGAAATCCGTGAGGTGGGCAGACGAACATCAGTTTTGGAGCAAAGGATGGATGAAATTGATGGAATAACTGCATATAACACAGATGAATTGGAATTATTGAGAGAAGACAATATCTCCCTTAACAACCGTTTAGAAGAATATGAGAACAGAGCCAGAAGGTCTAATCTAAGAATACGTGGTATACCAGAATCTATATTAGACCTCCAACCTACAATAACCGCACTCCTTCATGAACTAATTCCTGCAGTTCCTATTGAACGCTTGGAGATGGACAGGGTCCATAGAACACTAGCCCCCCGAAAAGAAGAAGGTCCCCCAAGAGCCATTGTTATTAAACTACATTACTTCAATACCAAGGAACTACTTCTGGAAGCAGCACGCAATAAAGATGCTTTGATTTTCCAAGGACACAAATACCAGGTTTTCCAGGACCTCTCACAGCAAACCCTAACCAAAAGAAAGATGATGAAGCCTCAACTTTTAATTCTTCAACACAATCGCATACCTTATCGTTGGGGCTTCCCATTTGCCCTACGTTTCACATACAAAGGTAACTCCTACACCTGCAAATCAACTGAAGATCTTATCTCCAAAATTAAAGAACTTCGTCTTTCCATTCCTGAAAATACCTCAGAAGGATCCAAGAGAAGAGCTTCCTCAGGTTCTCCCACAACACAACAAGACCTGTCAGCTCTTCAAGCCCTCTCAAACACTAACAAAAGAAGCCGCCTAGCTGATACACAACAAACTGTCGAAGATCAAATGGACTGAGTCTATTCCAATTGGTGATATAAAAAATAAAAAATATTATTATTATCTAGATACTCGGTTAATAACATGTTATGGTGACCCCTGAGGCAGACTTATCCTCTGTCTCAGCTGGTTTAACACTTTATTGGGTTTCCCAAAAATTATCCACTTTGCATGTGATAATATTCACAGACTAATAGCTATGGAAGAATTAACTACAACCATATTATACAAATATATAGCTGAGTCACAAACTTATGTGATAAAAGAACTGCATGGATTTTATGAATACATCTCTAATAATTTACCTGCTAAAGTGTTACCTCCCTTGCGTGAGTCAGAGAAACGCTTCAGTAATTCTCCACAGTCATTATATACATCCCAGTTATTCTAAATGAATTATATAATCTTTATATTATTTCTCTGCCTCGCGCATGGGACACTACACTTCTTACCCTACACAGATCCTAATAGGAAACTTAAATGGTTACTGTTTTGTTTAAATTTGCCTTTAAAACTTGTTCAGTACAATAAGTTATATGTTATAAAGTTATACAGGTTGTTCGGTTCTCGTAGACAGTCCATTGCACCTCACAAACGTTCCTTACGTGCCTGGTATAATATACCAGACATCCTTTGGACGAAATAGTACCCATTGTGTGGTAACTGTTGCCACACGTTGGATACTAGCTCCAATTCGGAGCTCAACTTAAATAATTAACACATTAATAAACTTCTCTCCGTCACATTAATACCTGATTTATTATTTCATTTATTCCCCTCCCCCCCTCCCAAGAAATAAAATAAAATAAAATTACCCATTACATAACTGATACTTACCTTTTCATATCCATTTTCTTAGCTTTAAACAATTTAACGCACATTTTTACTGCACTCTCCAACTACTACCTACATACTATATATATCCTGTTTAAGCTTACTCATTTATTACCATGACTTCTCTAAATGTGCTTACACTAAATGTACAGGGTCTCAATTCCCCTCCTAAAAGAACGAAAGCCTTTCAATTTTTCTCTTCTCTTTCAGCACATATTGTGTGCTTACAAGAGACACATTTTTCTACTCTATCCTCTCCCAAATTTTGCCATCGTCGATATCCCCAAATTTTCAAAGCCTCTGCCTCAACTAAACAAAGGGGAGTAATGATAGCTTTCCATAACACTACACCATTTACTCTCCAGGCTGAGATTGCAGACCCTGAAGGTCGATACCTAATACTCACAGGTTTATTATTAGATGCCGAAGTAACCATTGTCACATATTATGCCCCGAACAAAAACCCTCTTGCCTTTCTTTCACACCTATTCACTATTGTAGATACACATAAAAAAGGGATGCTTATAATGTGCGGAGACTCAAACCAAGCAATATACCCAATTCTGGATAAATCCCCTACACCTTCCTCAAACCTCCGCCCCACTTACCAAAACCTAATCAACCAACATACACTACTGGACACTTGGCGTGAACAACATCCTAAAAAACGACAATATACCCACTATTCCCACCCACACAAACAATTCTCTCGAATTGATCATTTATTTACTAATATCAATTCTGCACACCTTATCCTTCACTCCCAAATTTTTCCATGTACATGGTCAGACCATAATGCTACTACCACTACTTTCTCTTCCCTTGTCCCAAAACCCAACTATCGCTCTTGGACTATAAATGACAATCTTTTAGCCATCCCGACCTATAGACAAACAATTGAAAAAACTATTCAAGAGTATTACACGAATAATAAGTCGCCAGATATTAATCCTTTGACGCTTTGGGAAGCCCACAAACCAACAATAAGAGGAGTATGCCTCAGTCAAGCAGCTCATCTTAAAAAACAGAATAAAATTATTCAGACAAAATTGGAAGAAACTTTTTACAAAGCTTCAGAGGATTTTCAAACAACTCCTTCCCCCAGTAACAAACTAACCTATGATAAAGCAAAGCTGGAACTAGACATTTTCTTAACGGACTCGGCTGAAAAAATCCTTCGAAAATCTAGACATACATTATATATGAAAGCAAATAAACCCACTACCTTTTTAGCTCTAGCTTTACGTAAAGCAGACCACATTAGAAAACCAATACGACTGCAAATTACAAAAAATAATTTTTCTAGCAATCCACTAAAGATAGTAAATGAATTCCAAAGGAAACTGACAGATTTATACAAAGATACCCATAAAATAGACCAAACGAAACTATCCTCTTTACTTTCTACTATTCAACTGCCCTCACTCAACACTAACCAACTTGAATCCCTTGAAAGACCTATTACAACAGAGGAATTACAATTAGCTATAAAAACTTTGAAACTGCATAAACGTCCTGGCTCAGATGGCTTCTCAGCCACATATTACAAACGATTCTCCACACTACTCTCCCCTCTCCTAACTGAAGCTTTTAACTCTCTCCTCTCAGGATATTTTTTTCGTCCTGAATCCCTTCTAGCCTCTATATCTATGATACCTAAACCGAACTCTGACGACACTTCTTGGTCCAATTATAGACCTATCTCAGTACTAAATTTAGACATCAAAATACTAGCTAAGATCCTTTCAAATAGACTTAACCCCATAATAGGGAAACTCATACATAAAGACCAAACCGGCTTCATACCATCCAGACACACGGGAGACAATATACGGAGGGCAACCCTTCTTGCGCATATGGCACGTACCCGGCGCATCCCTGCCTGCTTCCTCTCAATAGATATCCAGAAAGCATTTGACACTTTATCTTGGGATTATCTAAAATCTATTCTCCAAAAATGGGGTTTCGGAACAAATTTTCTACAATGGCTATTATCATTGTATGATAATCCAAAAGCACATGTTTTATACTCAGGATTTCGATCTGAACCCATAAAAATAGAAAGAGGAACCAGGCAGGGCTGCCCTTTATCCCCACTCCTTTTCGCTTTAGCGATCGAACCCCTTGCACAAATGATTCGTACTAATGTCAATATTAAAGGTCTCGAATTGGGTGGACACCAACATAAGCTATGTCTGTTTGCTGACGACATTTTAATTTTTCTCACGTCTCCCCTAACATCAGCACCTAACCTTATAGATACACTTACTAAATTTAGTATGATCTCAGGCCTGAAAATAAACACCCAAAAATCCAAAGCCCTGAATATCTCACTCCCTCTAGAATTATTTACGGAACTACAAAACTCTCTTCCCTTTACCTGGTCTAACACACATATTACCTACCTAGGCATCTCATTTACAGCTGACCCATCTAATTTATATCAAGCTAATTACCCTCCTTTACTAAAACAACTTACCTCATTGATGAAGAATTGGTCCACATTACCACTGGCATGGTTGGGCAGAATAACTGTAGCTAAAATGTCCATATTACCAAAACTTTTATATCTTTTTAGAAACCTTCCAATCCGGGTCCCAGCCTACTTTTTCCGAATCATCCAACGCAAAGTGTTGCAATTTATATGGGGCAAAATTAAACCACGCTTATCACAAAATACCCTCTTTACTCCTCGAACACAGGGAGGTCTAAGCGTACCCAACTTTAGCAAATACTACTATGCTGCCCAACTTGCCCAACTCCCTAAATATCATGCCACTAAGGAGATTCCACTATGGGTTTCGATCGAATCGGTCGATTGTGACCCCCTTTCACTGGCAAATATCTTATGGCTCCCCCCTTCACTCTGGCGAAGAATTTCTAACCCTATTACCAAACATAGTCTGACTATCTGGGACAGGTTCAAATCACGATTTAGATTACAATCCATACATAACCCTCTTCTTTCCTTCTTACATAACCCTGATTTCTATCCGGCCTGGACCTTCCCATCCTCTTTCTTAACTTGGTCTAAAAAAGAACTAATACGAACACACCAATTTATTGATTCAAATGGAATCATCCCCTTCCCCACACTTAGTGATACCTATGACCTACCTCCAACAGAAACTTTCAGATACTTACAAATTAAGAATTTTATACAGCTAAACAACCCTCAGAATATGTTCACTGATGAACGCACAACATTTGAGCATACCTGCATTACTGACCCACATAAACGAGGCTTGATCTCTGAACTATACAGACAAATATTGCTTCCTATCTCTGAAAACCCTCCACCATACACATCTAAATGGGAATCCGATTTGAATCTCCAACCTGGAAATTTAAATTGGCCACAAATATGGAAAGCAACAAACTCAGCAACACCAAATATTGCTGCCCTAGAAACAAACTACAAGGTTCTCACACGATGGTACTTAGTTCCTGCTAGAATCTCTAAATTCCACCCACAATATCCTGCACAATGCTTTAGAGGTTGCACTGACAAAGGCACACAATTACATATTTGGTGGACCTGTCCCATTGTTCTCATCTTTTGGAAAAAAATATTTGATCTATTATCCACCATGTTTAACACCACTTTGCAACCAGACCCCACAGTAGCTCTTTTAAATAATAAACCCCCAAATATTACTAACCGACAATTTAAACTGATGTTATATGTAACTACAGCTGCAAAACAATCAATTGCTTTCGCATGGAAAACTTCCACTTTAAGCATTGTACCGGTTAAACATAGAATTAATCAGGCATTAATTCATGCTAAAACAGAAGCGAACTATTTAGATAAAATTGCCAAATTTGAAGCACTTTGGAGCCCATGGATAAATCACCACCTACCACAGGGATTTGACCTTGCACTGGTACTGACTTAATTACAATGTCTTAATCACTATCCAATCCTATTTAGACACATATCCCCCACTCCTGACTCCCTCTGGAGAAATTTCCCACATCCTATCCTCTATTCCCCTGTTACCTTGATCTTGTCGAATTAGAGACCCACAAAATATATTTCCACTCAATAAAACAATGTATATTTATACCACGGATGATTTAGTTCACTGACCTATCATTAGTGACTTTAGTATGACACATAGTAGTCCATTTAAACAGTGACGACCTTCTTTATCGTCAGGACATGCCAAGCCGCCTGGATGGACCTTGGCCCCTGATTCGATTTTAGTTGACCACGACTGTCTTTTTTTTTAATATTCCCAATTAAACTATTCACCTCCTTTTATGTATTTCTTATGTTTAGATATCAACAAATCTGATTACAAATGGTATAAGATAAGCTTTCTTATTACATATTACTCCTTTCCCCCTCCCCCCCCCCCCATCCTCCCTTTTTCTTTTTTCTATCTTCCCTCTTTTTATACTGTTTCATTTAATGATTGTTTTTACTTATGCATTTATTTTCAATAATACATTTTCTTTACTCCATATTTATATACAAAATTGTAGAGAAGATAAAAATTCCATCTACACTTATCTACTTATTTTAAAATCTTGTATAACATATATGAACTGTATTGTGTAATCTTTAATAAAATATTTGAAAACAAACAAAATGTTGAGTTTCACTCTCATGGCACACACATTATAATGTGCATGGATCAATAAACAATTAATATTATTCCTTTATTCCTCATTCAGTGAAAGCACACAGGTAGATACTTCTATAAAACCTCTGTGTCATTTTAAAATTGCCTAAAGCAGCCTTTCTGTTGCTGGTCAGTGTCTACCCGGTTGAACATTTCCTATGGACATGAACCCTACTAAAGTTTACATAATTTGTCTAATTTCAAGAATGTAAACCCTAAGTTGACTTATGCCGCGTACACACGGTCAAAATTTCCGACAGAAAAAGTCAGATGGGAGCTTTTCATTGGAAATTCCGACCGTGTGTATGCCCCATCGGACTTTTTCTGTCGGAATTTCCGACTGACTTAGATAGAGAGCAGGTTCTCTATTTTTCCGTTGGAAATTCCGACTGAGGTTTTCCCGTTGGAAAGTCTGGCCATGTATACGCGGCATTAGAATAAACCTATACTTAGGGAACATGTAAGCCACCACTGGCTAGCTCTAATGCTCATATGGTGAAATTCTTTGGGTCACTGACCTGAAACAAGTTTGTAAACAGAGATCTGGCTTTATGCTGACTCTCTCACCTGGAGGTTTGTTTTGTGTCAGTGATTCCAAAAACTAAAGTCAGAAATAGGCAGGCAACTATAAGATCCCCTTCACACAGATGCGCGTTTGTCGCGCTAGAACGCACCTTTCAGGTGGGACAAAACCGCATCAACATTATTACCTTTTAAATCATATGGGACTTTTTACATCGCTATGCTGTGTTTTGAAAAGTCCCACATGCAGCATCTTTAGTACGCTTTCCAGAAGTGCATCAAAAGTGTAGCTTCAATTGAAGTCAATGGGAACTGCATTAAAAATACACAAAAAATGCACACATGGGCTAATTTTTTGGGGCCATATGCCAAAAATATGCTAGTTGTTAAGAAGTGGGCAATCGTTGGCATTCTTAACATCCAGTGAATAGCTTATTGTTAACAAGCTGGTACATGCCGGCTTTCTTAACAATCAGCCAATAGGTAAAGAATGTCCCACCCTCCCCTGGGTGTTCTGCAATCTTGCCATCCAGCTTCTCTGGTCTGGCCGGCCCCCTCTCCACTCCTCACATTATGACAGTTGCTTCAGGCTGACCCACCTGCCCGCTATCTCTCTGCCTCCTCCAGTACTGTGGTAGCATTGCTCCTGCACAAGAGGAGCTGGAGCATGCTGACTACTAAGGGGGAGGCCTTATCACTGTAAAGAATTCTGGTGGGTTCCGCCTGCTTACCAACCACCCGCCGGCATCCTCGACGACTAGTAAATAGCTGGTTGTTAAGGAGCCGGCACCCAACCGCGTCCTTAACAACCAGCTATTCATGTATATGCACTGTAATGCAGCGCATTTAAAACACGCTATGCGTTTTTCAGAATTCCAAAGTGTGTTTTAGAAGTGCTGTAGTGTTAAAATATATGCACTGCAATGTGAAAGCAGCCTAACTTTTAATAGGAGGTCAGCAATGGCAGCCCTTTTATTTCTCTTGCGTCAGGTTTCCTTTAAATTAATATTTGTCAGTGGTTGCTGGTGAATCGCACACTAGCTTACTATATTCATATGGAGTCTCAGGCCATGGGAAATCACCACTTGAATTCTTTACTTTGTCTTCCTGTCATAATTATAATACAAGTAATACCAATTTTAACACAACTGCACAGCACCCAATGTGATTCGTTGTGCAGCACAACTACTACTAAAGGCCCATACATGCGATCGGACATTTTGACAACAACGGTCCAACGGACGTGTTTGATTGGACAATTCGACCGCCTGTATGCTTCATCAGACAAGTGTTTTCGTTTTTTCAACAGACAAATGTTCGCTGTGTGTGCTCTCAAACTTTCCGGCAACAAATATCTGATGGAGAATCATCCGATCATGTGTACACAAGTCCATCGGACTAAAGTCCAAAGTACAGACACGCATGCTCTGAACCAATGCTAAACATCAGACAACAATAGCAGAAGTTGCCCAAGGGTGACGGTAAAGAGCTGAAAAACCACGTGATTTGGTGAATGTTGGCTGAAAAAGTTCTGCCGTGTGTATGCATACCAAGTTCACGGCCAACACCCCTTCAAACCAAAATCCACAGAAAAGTCCGATAGAAGTCCGATCGTGTGTATGAGGCTTTAATAGCAGCGCATGCATTTCTTTCTGTGACTCTATAAAAAATTAAAAATCATCAGCCCCAGAACAAGTTGGGGAATGGACTATTGAGCTGTACTAGTGGTGAGAAAAGCTAATTATATTTCCCTAAAAAGCCCTATATAGCTCAGTTGTTACCCAGTTGTTTACAGGATTCATGAATCTGGTTTGGATTGGGTATTGTATGACCTCCCTTGCTTTATATTTTTAGTTTTAGTTTTTTGGTTGCCATTTTTACTAAAAAATCAGCTTTGACATCTGTATATAAAATATTTCTAAAGCCCAGGATTGTCCTCATGTACTCTGTAAATCTTGTATTTTACAAAATGTCTTCTGTCCCTTCAAATTAAGGTTGATATTAAATTTGAATGTCAACAAAGTCGCATTCATTTTTGGATTAGTTTTTACTTTAACATTTTCAGATCTATAGTTACAGTAATTGTGGATCCAAACAGTGTTTACTTTTTAAACAAAAGTTAACTGTTACATCCTTGCATGTTTACAAGCATTGTTATTTTCTTTTTATTTTGTTCTATTGTAATTCCAGAGCTTGTTTGTTTCTGCTTGACTGCTACTTGTCTTTTGACCTTGTAGCAGGAATTTGCTAACTCTGCACTGTGTATCTCATCAGTATTTTCAGCAGATTACAATAAAACCGTACATGGCTCAAAGTAACTTTCTAATGTCCTGTAAATTCTAGAAAGAACAGTAAGCTATATTATTGGTCATTAGTGTTTTTTTTTTTTTTTTTTTTACAATAAAGCATCACTATGTGCTGTATTAAACATAAATGTATTAACATCCTGCACATTATTAGTATTTTGTAATGATCTGTGAATATAGCGTCACCAAAGTAAAAGCTGTATAATTTCCTTGCAGATTTAGGCTCCATGTACACAGAAGCTGATAAACTGCAGTTTATTGGCGTTTTGACATTGTTTTTTTTTTAAAAGCCCATTAACTGCACTCTATGTTAGCCTTTGTGTTCATGTACACATAACGTTTTTTAGCTTTAATGAGCAGTGGAGTTAATGGGCTTTTTTCTGAACGCAAGAAATTTGCGTTCAAAGTGCCGTTTTTCGGTAGAAAAAAACGCAAAACGCCGAAAAATGCTCATAAACGCTCAAAAACGCTGGCCGCGAGCGTTTTTCAGCGTTTTTTGGTCCATTGAAAAAAATAAAAATAAAAAAAAAGCTAAAAAAAGCTACACTGAAAAACGCTAATAAAAGCTAGTAAAAAAACGCTGATAAAAGCTAGCTTTTTCTGCTGCTTTAAAAACGACAGTTTTTGAGCTTCTGTGTACATGGAGCCTTAGCCTCATTTTGTAACTAATACAGTAATGTCTTGTTCAATCTATCACCATCACCCCTTAGAGAACTTAAAAAGTAATAATATCGGAGGTTTGCTGGGTCCTTACAAAATCTGACGACACCAGCCTCCAGTGGATGGAGCAGCATTACTAGAGGTGGAGGGAGCATTTGTCTTTTGGAGCTGTGATACCCCTGGGACCAATATCCAAACCCCGCAGAGGGTGATATCTGCAGGCTCTTCTGACCTTGCCACAGTGGAGGTCCACCGTTTGCGGTAAGGTACCCATCTTGACTCCATACTCACCGTGGTGGATGCAGTTTCCTTATGATTTTTGGTGGATCTACTTTGGGCACTACTTTTTTCAACGTTCACCTACAACCTCTTGCTTTCTCTCATTTGAAGCACTTTATTGTCAGGGTCACCTGTGGCCAGGTGACAGATGCACACCGTAGGGGGACAGGAGTGCACCGCGAGGTAGTGAACCCTATGGCTGGCTTCTGTGGATAGGAAACTGGGTGGTTGTGGAAAGCGGGACCAGAGGAGCACAACCGGGATCCCAACGGAAGCGAGAGCCAAGATTCCCCAGGGCGCGGAGTCTAAGACCCAGCTGGTCTTCTCCAGGGCCTCTAGTGGTGAGGATGTTACGCTGCAGGCTGGGACCAGGTCGCGGCCCCTGGAGTTTCCTAGCTCACGCCCCGTAGGATAAGGGGAAGCAGCAGCACACGATAGAGAGAACCGAATAACAAGCCGAAGGTCAGGGGCCACAAGCAGACAAGGATAACGAAGAACGAGCCGAAGGTCAAGGGTCACGAGCAGACAGGGATGGTCGGGGACAAGCCAATAACGTAACAGAGAGACAGACGTAGCACACGGCAGGCAGGAACCCAAACACACAATGCCTAACAAACACGTTGATCAGCAAAGCAGGCTTGCAGTGCACAGGTTAATATAGTGTTCAGTGATAGGGCCTGGGGTGGAGTCAGGCTGGGAGGAGATTATAAAGGAAGCCAGGTGAAGGAGGTCTGGTCTCTAGATGAACACATGAGGAGGAAGGTAAGATGGCAGACAGACATTAATGCATATCCATGACAGTACCCTCCCTCTTACGAGGCCTCCCCCTTCCCCGCCTGGGCCCAGGTTTAGAGGGAAACTTCAGATGAAACTCCTTTAACAGACGAGGTGCAAAGACCTCAGATGCAGTGATCCAAGACCTCTCCTCAGGACCAAACCCTTTCCAATGAACGAGGTACTGAAGAACGCCTTTACAGAGTCGGGAGTCCAGAATTTGACTGATCTCGTACTCCTGATTATCCTCCGAGACAGGCGCCACGGTAGGAAGAGGACGAGAGAATTTATTGAGGACTAAAGGCTTTAGAAGAGCAACATGAAAGGAGTTAGTGATTTTAAGGCTCTTAGGAATCTGGAGTTTGAAACAAACCGGATTCAGTTTAGCAGTTACCGTGTATGGACCGATGAATCGTGGAGCAAACTTCAGAGAAGGAACTCGGAGCTTGATGTTCCTGGTAGAGAGCCAGACTTTGTCCCCTGGCTGAAGAGAAGGCGGTTTACGCCTGCGGCGGTCTGCAAAGCCTTTGAATTTTTCAGCAGCTGCCCGGAGGGAATCATGAACGTGACCCCAAACGGAATTGAGAGACTCCTGAACCGAAGCCAAAGCTGGAATGTCTGGAGAACAGATCATAGGAAGAGGAAGTTGAGGGTGTTTTCCATAAACTGTGAAAAAGGGTGTCTTCTGCGAACTGGTATTCACATGATTGTTATGGGAGAATTCTGCCCACGGGAGTAGAGAGGACCAATCGTCATGGTGAGAAGACACAAAGGTGCGAAGAAAGACCTCTAACTCCTGATTAACCCTCTCAGTCTGTCCATTGGATTGGGGATGGTAAGAAGAAGAAAAATCCAAGACAATATTGAGGGATTTGCAAAAGGCTCTCCAAAAACGAGACGTGAATTGGACTCCCCTGTCGGAAACAATATGAGAAGGGACCCCATGTAGGCGGAGAATTTCTCGAATGAAAATGGGAACCAAGGCAGGGGCAGAAGGAAGACCAGGAAGAGGAACAAAATGAGCCATCTTGGAGAATCGATCGATTACCACCCAAATGACTGTATTATTCTCAGACAGTGGGAGATCGGTGATAAAATCCATGGCAATATGGGCCCAGGGTTCCTTAGGAATAGGCAAGGGCATGAGGAGACCAGCAGGAGCTTGTGTGGAGGATTTGGACTGAGCACAGACATGACAAGCTTTAACGTAGTCTTTGACGTCTGAGCGGAGATTAGGCCACCAGTAGTGACGACTGATGAGTAGGAAGGATCGGAGGAATCCAGAATGCCCTGCCACCTTGGAATCATGTCCCCAACGAAGGATCTTAGCTCTTAGCTCAGTGGGGACAAAGGTCTTACCAGGCGGAATTTTAGACTTCAGGGTGGTAGAGTGGGCAACAATGCATGAGGTGGGAATGATCGGCTCAGGTTCAGGGGCGGACTCCTCGTCCAAAGTGTCAAATGACCTAGAGAGCGCATCAGCCCGACCGTTGCAGGAACCAGGTTTGTAGGTAATCGTGAAATTAAAACGGGCAAAGAAGAGACTCCACCTGGCCTGTCTAGGATTCAGACGTTTAGCATTCTGTAGATACTGTAAATTCTTGTGATCGGTAAAGATCGTTATGGAGTGAGGGGAACCCTCCAAGAGATGACGCCACTCCTCTAACGCCAATTTAATAGCGAGAAGTTCCCGATCACCGATGGCATAATTCCTCTCTGCCTGAGAAAATTTTTTGGAGAAGAACGCACATGGTTGGCGTCTCTTCTCAAAGATTTGAAGAAGCACAGCTCCCACCCCCATTGAGGAAGCGTCCACTTCAATAAAAAATGCATTCCCAGGATTTGGTCTCCTCAAGAGGGGGCCAGAAACAAAGGCCTGTTTCAGGTTGTGAAATGCAGAGACAGCTTCGGGAGGCCAGTCTCTGGCATTCACACCCTTCTTGGTCAAAGCGATAATAGGCGCGGCAATGGAAGAGTAATTCCTTATGAACTGCCTATAATAATTAGTGAAGCCAAGAAAGCGCTGTGTGGCCTTGAGGCTAGCAGGAAGAGGCCAGTTGGTGATAGCCAAGACCTTCCCAGGGTCCATACGAAGCCCCGAACATGAGACAAAGCACCCCAAAAACAGGACCTCAGAACATTCAAAGGAACATTTCTCCAGCTTGGCATAGAGATTGTTCTCTCTAAGACGTTGAAGTACAGTGCGGACATGGTTTCTGTGGACGAGCAGATTTTCAGAAAAGATCAGAATGTCATCCAGATAGATGACAACAAACTGGTACAGCAGATCTCTGAAGATTTCATTGACAAAGTTTTGAAATACGGCTGGAGCATTACACAGACCAAAAGGCATCACCAGATATTCGTAATGCCCGTCTCTAGTGTTAAATGCAGTCTTCCATTCGTCACCCTCCCGTATTCGAATGAGATTGTACGCGCCTCTGAGATCCAACTTGGTGAAAATGGAGGCACCCTTCAACCTATCGAATAGCTCAGATATTAAGGGTAAGGGGTATCGATTTTTAATAGTAACCGCATTTAAACCCCGATAATCGATGCAGGGTCTTAAGGTACCATCCTTTTTGGCAACAAAAAAGAACCCTGCCCCTGCAGGCGATGAGGATTTCCGGATGAACCCTCTCTCCAGATTCTCTGCTACATACTCCGACATGGCCTGGGTCTCTGGGATGGACAGAGGGTAGGTACGACCCCTGGGTAGAGTTGCTCCGGGGACAAGATCAATAGCACAGTCAAAAGACCTGTGGGGAGGAAGCACCTCAGCTGATTTTTTACAGAACACATCCCGGTAATCGCTGTATGCGGCGGGAAGATCAGAAGAAACAGAAGTGGCAGCAACCGGAAGACTCTCCTTGGGGGTCACCTTGAGAAGACACGACGAGAAACATGAGGAACCCCAGGCCAGGATCTGCCCAGAGACCCAGTCCACATGTGGAGAGTGGAGCTGTAGCCAAGGGAGGCCCAATACAACTGGGGTAGAGGCCTTGGGTAGAATAAGAAAGGATATCCACTCCTGGTGGAGAATCCCTACCGACATCCTAATGGGTAGCGTCTGGAAGCGAATAGGGCCCCCTGGGAGAACAGTGCCATCAATTGCCGAGACTACCAATGGGGTAGTGAGAGGTGAAAGGGTAAGCTTCATAGAAGAAGCAGTTCTCCAATCCATGAAATTGCCGGCAGCCCCGGAATCCAGGTATGCAAGGGTTGACTGAGGAGAAGTGCCTACATGAAGGGACACCGGCAAGAGCAGGCGAGAAGGTGATGTTTCTGGGTCCAATACTCCACCTTCCAAATGTATTAGACCCGAGCGTTTCCCGGACGAAGCGAGCAGGAGTCACGAAAATGACCCTTGCCCCCACAATAGAGGCACAAGCCCAGAGTTCTGCGCCTAGCACGTTCTTCGGGGGTTAGTCTGGTCCGGCCCAGCTGCATAGGTTCTTCAGCAGGTAGAGGATGCTCCACGGAATGAAGGGAGGGGAGCTCAGACTGGCTAGGACCCAGAGAGTGCTGGCGTCTTTTTTCTAAGGACCTCTCTTGAAAACGAATGTCGATCTGGTTGCATAATGAAATTACATCGTCCAGACCGACGGGAATGGCTCTTCCCGCTAATTCGTCTTTCACTCGGTCAGAGAGGCCATGTAAAAAGGTAGCGACCAGGGCCTCATTATTCCAGCTCAATTCAGCTGTGTGGATACGGAACTGAAGAGCATATTGCCCCACTGAACTAGATTCTTGGCGAAGACGTAAGACAGCACTAGCCGCTGAAGAAGCCCGAGCCGGCTCTTCGAAGATATTACGAAAGAGCTTCAAGAATTCGGACAGACTGGAAACCACCGGATCGTTCCTCTCCCACAGGGGGGCAGCCCAGGCCAAAGCTTCACCGGAGAGGAGGGAAATGATATAGGCTACCTTAGCCCGGTCAGATAGGAAGCTTTGAGGCTGAAGCTCAAAATGAATAGTGCATTGGCTGAGAAACCCCCTGCAGGCCTTGGAGTCCCCAGAGAAATGGAACGGAGCTGGCAATCTTAGTGAGTGTGAGGCTGCGACTGGTGCGATAGGTACAGCCGCTGGTTGTACTTGGGGTTGCGGATTCGGGGTTCCCAAGGAGACCTGAAGCTGCTCGAATCGAGAAGCCAGATCCTGGAGGAATCGCATCACCTGGGTCTGATTTGATTCCTGGGTCTCAAGTCTGCGAACTATGCCCTGCAATGGATCATCCGCGGGAAGCGGGATGTCAGCCGGGTTCATGGCTGATCAAACTGTCAGGGTCACCTGTGGCCAGGTGACAGATGCACACCGTAGGGGGACAGGAGTGCACCGCGAGGTAGTGAACCCTATGGCTGGCTTCTGTGGATAGGAAACTGGGTGGTTGTGGAAAGCGGGACCAGAGGAGCACAACCGGGATCCCAACGGAAGCGAGAGCCAAGATTCCCCAGGGCGCGGAGTCTAAGACCCAGCTGGTCTTCTCCAGGGCCTCTAGTGGTGAGGATGTTACGCTGCAGGCTGGGACCAGGTCGCGGCCCCTGGAGTTTCCTAGCTCACGCCCCGTAGGATAAGGGGAAGCAGCAGCACACGATAGAGAGAACCGAATAACAAGCCGAAGGTCAGGGGCCACAAGCAGACAAGGATAACGAAGAACGAGCCGAAGGTCAAGGGTCACGAGCAGACAGGGATGGTCGGGGACAAGCCAATAACGTAACAGAGAGACAGACGTAGCACACGGCAGGCAGGAACCCAAACACACAATGCCTAACAAACACGTTGATCAGCAAAGCAGGCTTGCAGTGCACAGGTTAATATAGTGTTCAGTGATAGGGCCTGGGGTGGAGTCAGGCTGGGAGGAGATTATAAAGGAAGCCAGGTGAAGGAGGTCTGGTCTCTAGATGAACAAATGAGGAGGAAGGTAAGATGGCAGACAGACATTAATGCATATCCATGACATTTATACATTGGAACCTTTCCAAGGAATGGACTTCTTCACTGATATTATATATCTTATTATTTAAAGCACTATTTAGTAATATCGTGTAGAAAGTACTCAGATATTTTTTTGTTGGTTATATCATTGCTTGATTTAATACTGTAATAGTATGTGTTAATAGTATTCAGCTAATTTTGCTTGAATTAGCACTTTACACATAAGAGCGTTACCCTTGCAGGCTCTGCATTAATGTAATTAGAGTAGGGGTGCAATCCTTGAACCTGCACATTAATATTTTTCTTGGGTATTTATTTATTCACTTTAATGTTCACTTATTTCATTATTTATATGAATTTTTTCACTTGTTTGTGCGCGACAATTTTTTTTCTTTTATTTCTGTTTTATATGGTTTCACATATTTTTATGTCGCAGCCTAGCTGTTACTAGCACGTTATTTCATTGATCACATTAGCGCAGTATTACCTTTATTATTGAATACAGTACATGGCTTATTTATTAGGGCAGAAAGCAACTATGGTTTAAAAGGGGCAACAGCCCAAAGCAGGTAGTAAAAATTCACCTTTACCAGTTCAGTTTAAAGTGTTTGTATTATTTTAGCTAAACTACAGACAGATATGAAATACAAAAATCTGATATATATATATATATATATGTTCTTCAAAAAGTTTCCGCACTTTTTAAAACTCTATTAAATATATATATGTAGCGGGTATGTACTATTTAGGGGCAGCATCTGGGTGGTAGTACGACCCAGATGCACTAATTGGTAGAGTAGGGCTGTGTTTTCGTTCGTGTGAAGACATCAGTGGTGTTCAGTTCCCTGCGGCTCGGTAGGTGGCGCTGTCGCTTTGGGAGGGGTTGAACCACCACTGCAGTGCCGTACCCTTTGTGACCTCTCGCGGCAGCTGTACGGCGGGGCGGGGAACCCGCTGGGCTTGCTGGGAGAGGGTATAAAGGGGGCGGACATCTTCACCATGAGGTCCGAGTCCCAGGCACCTTTAGCCTGAGGCCTGCTGTCCGTGATCGGTGTGCAGGCGCCCTTGGCCTGTACACGTGGAGTTCGTGTTCCATCCCAGACACCTTCAGTCTGGGGTGGGGTACTCAACCGGAGGCCTGGGGCCTAGTACCTTCCACTGGGTCCCGCGAGGGAGGGATCGTCCTAAGGCACCCCGGGTGTTGAGCGCCTGAATCCAGGGCGTAAGGGACCAGAGAGGTAATCCTCCCGAAGAGCTGGTACAGCATATTGCCAGTGCCGGGTGGACCTCTGGAGACCGTCCGGATGGATGCCTTTTCCCAACAAGGGCCAATTCATCAGGGAAGGTGGTTCATGTTCTTAAGCCGGTGGCAGCGGTCCATCTAATTCACTAAGGTCGGTGGCAGAGACCTGCTCTCAGGCCTGTGGCAGAGGCCTCAACAGTTCACCCGGTCGGTGGCAGCGACCAATCTCACGGTTGGTGGCAGAGACCGTGCGCCAAGCCTATTTGCACTAGAAGGAATAGGAGAGTTCATTGTGCCTGGGCCTACTCGTATCCACACCCTGTCTGTTTATTCAAAAGTTCAACTGATGCTGTTCACTTGTCAAGAAGAATAAAGGAGTGTTGGACTTTTTATGGTGTGGGGCTCTATTACTGACAGTCAAACTTCCACAGGAGAAGCAGAGGCTCCATCCAGAACACAGGCCCGAAGGTAAAATAAGTGTTGGCTTTCACCTCTGCACATTAGAGGACATAGGCCGTAGTGAACCTCATCCTCCTCCCGCATACCCCTAGACAAGCCAGCCGTTTTATTTGCAAGGGGACGGGGGGTGAGGCCGCTACATATATAAGTGCAGGAAACTTTTTGATGACCATATGAAGAAGAAATGCTTTAAAGAAACAATGCTTTCAAAAATATATATTTTTATTTATTTTTTATTAATTTACAAAAAGAGGAAAAAGTCAGATCAATATTTGGTATGACTACCCTTTGACTTCAAACCAGCATCAATTCTTAAGCCTTGTACACATGGTCGGACATCAAACAAACTTTTCCATGGATTTTTGTCCGAAGGGAGTTGGCCGGGCACACCCATAGCATACACACGGCAGGACTTTTCTGCAAACTTTCCCAAAACTTTCCCAACATCACATGGTTTTTCTGCTCTTTTCTGCTCTTTACCACCACCCTTTGGTCAACTTCTGCTATTGTTGGTTGATTTTAACATTGGTTCTGCGCATGCGTATTTGTACTTCGGACAAAAGTCCGATGGATTTCTGTACACACGGTCGGACTTTGCACTATCAGACTTTTGTTGCCGAAAAGTTTGTCCGTTTGCAGAGCGAACTTTTGTCCGATGAAAACCGAAAAAGTTTGTCCGATGGAGCGTACACATGGTCAGATTTTTTGGAAAACTTGCTCATTTTGAAGTTTGTTGGCAAAAAGTCAGACCGTGTGTACGGGCCTTTACACTTGCACACTTTATACACTTGCACAAAGTCAGGGATTTAATAGGATTAGAGTCAGGCGTGTGATTAACCAATTATACCAAGCAGGGGCTAATGATCATCAATTTCATCTGTAGGTTAAAACACAATCATTACCTGAAACAGAAACAGCTGTGTAGGAGGCATAAACTGGATGAGGAACAGCCAAGCTCTGCTACTAAGGTGAGGTTATGGAAGTCACAGGTCATACATCAAGACTGAGCACAAAAGGTAGTTAGTTATACTGCATCAGCAAGGTATCTCCAAGGTCAAAGCAGATTGAGGTTTCAAGATGTGTTGTTCAAGTCCTTTTGAAGATGCACACAGAAAAAAAAAAAAAACAGGCAATGCTGGGGACCATAGATGCAGTGGTTGGCCAATAAACTCAATGCAATAGATGAAAGATACATCATGCTTACCTTCAACATTGAAAGATGTCTAGCACTGCTATCAGCACTGGCAGAAACCAATGGGACCCAGGTACACCCATCTACTGTCCAGAGAAGTCTTGCCAGAAGTCTTCATGGAAGAATTGCTGCCAAAAAGGATATCTCTGATGTGGAAACAAGGCTAAGCGACTCAACTAAACACGAGAACATAGGAACTGGGGTGCAAACAAATGACAGCGGGTGCTCTGCACCGATGAGTCAAAATTTGAAATATTTGGCTGTAGTGGGGTGGGGATGGACAGTTTGTGCGCCAAATGGCTGGAGAGAGGTACAATAATGAGTATCTGCAGGCAATAATGAAGCATGGTGATGGTTCCTTGCAAGTTTGGGGTTGCATTTCTGCAAATAGAGTTGGCGACTTGGTCAGGATCAATAGGGTACTTAATGCTGAGAAATACACATAGTTACTTATCCATCATGTCATACCAACGGGGATGCATGTGATTGTCCCCAAATTTCTTCTGCAGCAGGACAACAACCCCAAACACACAGCCAATGTCATTGAGAACTATCTCCAGTGTAGAGAAGAACAAGGAGTCCTGGAAGTGATGGTCTGGTCCCACAGAACCCTAATTTCAATATCATTGAGTCTGTCTGGAATTACATGAAGAGACAAAAGAATTTGAGGCAGCCTACATCCACAGAAGATCTGTGGTTAGTTCTCAAAGATGTTTGGAACAACCTACCTGCTGAGTTCCTTCAAAAACTGTGTGCAGGTGTATCTAGCAGAATCAATGCTGTTTGAAGGAAAGGGTGGCTTTACGCAAAACATTGATTTGATTTTAATTTCTCTTCTGTTCATTTACTTTCCATTTTGTTAATTGATAAAAATAAAATATCAACACACTTTCTGAAAGCATTCTTAATTTACAGAATTTTTTCACACTTGCTTAAAACATCTGCACAGTACTGTATATACAGTATATATACAGTACATACTGTGTATATATATATTTTTTTTTTTTTTACATTTTACACTGTTTAAACAGCTTATGCATGGGCACAATCTATTTTATTATTTTCTAACTGCTGTCTGTCCTACCTATCTCTGTTCATCATACTACACAGTTCCTTTATACAAATCACAAAAGAACCCACACCATTGAGCATGCAGAAGCAAAAAGGAGAGCCAAATATATAAAATAAGAATTTCCCTCAATATTAAAAGTATCTTCACCGCTGGGTATAAGCCATATATAGTGTAGTGAAAAAAAAATGTACACATGGCTCATTAGACTAACAAGCAATGTAATGCAAAGTATTCCAAGAAGCCTGTAACATTATAAGTAGCTTAAAAGGCTTTTAAAATCTAATTCCAAGCACAACCCAAGCCCCAGTCTGCAAATTATCTTTTAAAACCAGCTACTGGAAAACACTTAAGCCCTGTACACACGATCGGATATCCTATGGATTCTAATCCGATTGTTTTTTCCATTGGAAATCCGATGAAACTGTCTTCCATCAGTCTTGCCCACACATCATCAGTCAAAAAACCGACCGTTTCAAACGCGGGTGACGTAAAACACTCCGATGAGCCGAGAAAAATGAAGTTCAATGCTTCTGAGCATGCGTCGACTTGATTCTGAGCATGCGTGGGTTTTTTATCCGATGAAGTTCCCCACAGACAATAGTAATTTGCTATTGGTTTTTTAACCATCGGATACATTTAAAACATGTTCTATTTTTAAACACCAATGGAAAAAAGACCGATGGGGCCAATACACGATCGGTTTGTCCGATGAAAACAGTCCATCGGACTGTTTTCAAAGGTAAAATCTATCGTGTGTACATGGCTTTAGGCAGCCCAAAGATAAATACATTTTCTTTCCTTCCATAACAGCTTCAGTGTTGATGGGGGAATCCCTCCCCATTATGTTCTGTGGGAGGAGGGGGGGGGAGGCACAGGGAGCATTCCAGGCCATTAGAATGCATTGATTACTGGTAGCCGCTATAGCCACTGGCAGTAAGGCAGTAATCACATGTAGAAAAATCTGACAGGCTGGTTGTACCCTTTAGATGGATCAGCTTGCCCATACATGAATTAAAATTCAGCCGGTTCCCGATGAACCTGACGAAATTCCACCCATGTATGGACAGCTTTAGTCCTGTGCTGGTACTTAGGATGTACTATATCATAATTATAACTGTACTATATCATAAATAGTTTCATAGTAAGCATGCTGATACTTTTAGTATTGTGGACATTTTTTCTATATCATTGTACTGTCTCATGCTCTGATACAGATTTTATCAAACTTCTTATGTACCGTATTTATCGGCGTATAACACGCACTTTTTTCCCCTTAAAATCAGGGGAAAATCGTGGGTGCGTGTTATACGCCGATACTCCGTCGAATTCCCCTGCTGAAAACGAGCGAGAGGAGCGAGCGGAGCCGAAGCCGAAGTACACTCGGCTTTACTCGGCTCCTCTCGCAGTCCCGCCCATCTCTGACTGCGCCGCTGACATAGAGAAAGCCGAGTGTACTTCGGCTAGTCTCGGCTCCTCTCGCAGTCCTGCCCCTGACTGTGAGAAGAGCCGAGTCTAGCCGAAGTACACTCGGCTTTCTCCGTCAGCGGCGCAGTCAGTGGAGATGGGCGGAACTGCGAGAGGAGCCGAGTCTAGCCGAAGTACACTCGGCCCGCTCGCTCCTCTCCACAGAAATCGGCGCCAAATTTAAAAAAACGCAGAGACTGACACGATCGCAAAGGCACTGGGCAAGGCTTCAGATGGACAGATGGACACTGGGCAAGGCTGCAGATGGACAGATGGACACTGGGCAAGGCTGCAGATGGACAGATGGACACTGGGCAAGGCTGCAGATGGACAGATGGACACTGGGCAAGGCTGCAGATGGACAGATGGACACTGGGCAAGGCTGCAGATGGACAGATGGACACTGGGCAAGGCTGCAGATGGACAGATGGACACTGGGCACGGCTGCAGATGGTCAGATGGACACTGGGCAAGGCTGCAGATGGACACTGGGCAAGGCTGCATGCTGCATTTAAATGTAAGTTTTTTTTCCTTGAATTTCCCTCCTAAAAGTTTTTTCCTTAAAATTCTCTCCTAAACTTGGGGTGCGTGTTATACGCCGGTGCGTGTTATACGCCGATAAATACGGTAAATATGAAATGCTATTCCAACCCAGATAGGTGAAAATTGTTGGTAAACCTACCATATGCTGTCATGTCTTAAAAGTGAATTTATTGTTAGACCTTTGTAGTAATAGGTGTAGGTGCTATAGTAGAACTAGTATACGTTTCAAAATTAGGTGTTTTTTTCTAGAAACTAGATAAGAAAAATAGGAAAAAAGTTGGTAGTTACCCAATGAATTGTATAGCACACTGTAGGCAACAATGCCAATTTAGGAATACTTACTGAAACCCTGCCTACATTGGAATGGCTCTGTTTAGCAAGATATCTTTGTGAGAGCCTACAGCAAAGTTGACACTTCTAGGAGCACTCTGGGGAATACCTGCACTGCCGCTACGCCCCTGACCACTTTGTTATCCTGAAGAAAGCTCACAGCACTAAAAGATACTGTATAGCAAACAATATCAGTGGGAATGCTTTTAGTAAAAACGTATAAGAGCTTTCCTCATATGCTTGAAAAACATTATACTGTGTATGATTATAACGGTATATGAGTCAAGGAGTAGGTGCTGCAGGTGGCCTCAAGGGCACACTATCCAACACTCATTGAAGTGTTATTTGTATAATAAAAAATGCTTTTATAATAGAAAATATGTATTGCTTATTATCTCCAAAGGGTAATGGACAATATGCCTTATGTAATCTTAAATTGCTGGACCCTCTGGAAGCGGTATGTTCCAATAGTCCATGTATATAAACAGCAGTGTTGCCTTTATTTCTCCATCCTCAAGTGAAGTAATAGTAGTTTTCCAGTAACAGGAAACAAATGAGTCTTGTGTGTTGTTTTCACAAATAAATTACCTCTATGTCTTCAGTTGCAAGAGTGATGTATAAATAACTATGTCCTCCACTAGAGGACTTGTATTATCCTTGATAGAATGGTCACAGCTAGTGATGAGCCGAACACCCCCGGGTTCGGTTCGCACCAGAACCCGCGAACGGACCGAAAGTTCGAACGAACATTAGAACCCTATTAAATACAATGGATGCGAACGTTCGAATTCTAAAGTGCTAATTATAACAACTATTATGCATGTTATTGTCCTAAAAAGGGTTTGGGAACCCGGGTTCTGCACCAGGGGACATGTATCAATGCAAAAATAAGTTTTAAAAACGGTCGTTTTCCGGGAGCAGTCATTTTAATGATGCATAAAGTGAAAAAAAAAAAGTCAAATATTCCTTTAAATATCGTACCTGGGGGGTGTCTAAAGTATGCCTGTGAAGTGCCACGTGTTTCCCGTGTTTAGAACTGTCCCTGCACAAAATGACACTTCTAAAGGAAAAAAAAGCCATTTAAAACTGCTTGCGGCTTTAATGTAATGTCTGGTCCCGGTAATATGGATGAAAATCTTTAAGAAAAATGGCATAGCTACCCCATGACCCCCCCCCTACCCCAGCCCATTACCAGCCCCTTTGGGTCTTGTATGGATATTAAGGGGAACCCCGCACATAAAATAAAAAAGGCCCTATATACTCTGAACAGCCGTATACAGGCGGTGCATACAAGACAGGGACTGTAGGTTTGTTCTTATGTAGAATCTGTTTGTAATTTTGAACAGGTACATTGTTGAAGTGTAGCTCCAGACCAAAAATCTATTTTTAAACTTTTTGGAAAACATAGGTAAGGGTTATCACCCCTGTAACATTTGTTTTGCTGTCTGTGCCCCTGTTCAGAACATTTCACCTCACTTTCCGTCCTAATGACAACTGTTTTTGAAATGTGGTGTTTTTCTTGAAACAAGGATTGCTGATAAAGCATCAGTACAGAGGAGACACCTTTCTCCCATATTTATTCTTACAGGAGAGAATTTTCCTTCCTAGTGGTAGATTTCCTCTCACTTCCTGTTGTCTTCTTGCGTTTGCAAGTAGGAGTCGTTTGTAAGTTGGATGTTTGAAAGTAGGGACCTGCCGTATATACTCTGCAGAAATAGGCCCCTTAGTTGTTGGTGTTGGCACAACACTGTAAGCATTCACAGTTACTCTTGGTTGGTGCTGGAACGCCCTGCTGTCAACTATTATATCAGGAATTTTAATTACATATAATTGTTGAACAGTGGTAGTAAAAATTGGGCCTTTGATGGTGGTGCTGGTGCCACAACACTGTAAGCCCTGACAGTTACTCTTGGTGGGTGCAGCAATGGGCCCTGCTGTGAATTATTAGATCAAGAATTGTAATTACATGCCCCTGTTGAACAGGGGCTGAAAAATTGGGCCTTAGGCACTGGTGGCACAACACTGCAACCCTTCACAGATACTGTACTTGGAGCACAGCAATGAGCCCTGTTGCAAAGTATTGCTTCAAAAATTGTAATGACACGCCCCTGTTAAACAGGGGCTGAAAAATTGGGCCTTAGGCACTGGTGGCACAACACTGCAACTCCTCACAGATACTGTACTTGGAGCACAGCAATGAGCCCTGTTGCAAAGTATTGCTTCAAAAATTGTAATTACACGCCCCTGTTAAACAGGGGCTGAAAAATTGGGCGTTAGGCACTGGTGGCGGCACCCATAAACAAAAATGATCTTCCAAGCTATCATCATCAATCGTATCATTGAGGACTCGGAGGAGGAGGATAGCCAGTCAACATAACAGCACAGGCACTCAGCATCAGCATCAGTCTTGAAGGGATGTGACATTTTAAAATCAATTAGTCTGTTATATCAGCATCAGGTGTGTGGTAGCTGGTGGTGATCCAAGACTGGTTCATCTTGATGAAAGTCAGTCGATCAACCGAGTCGGTGGACAGGCGCACCCTGTGATCCGTGACAAATCCTCCAGCAGCACTGAATGTGCGTTCCGAAAGAACGCTGGATGCAGGACAGGCCAGTAGCTCAATTGCATACTGTGCAAGCTCTGGCCAGTGATCCATCCTCAAGACCCAGTAAGCCAGAGGATTTTCGGTGGGGAAGGTGTCCAAGTCTGACCTTGCCCCTAGATATTCCTGCACCATGTTTATCAGACGCTGGCGATGGTTGCTGGAACCGATCATACTTTGGGGCTGCGGACTAAAGAATTGTCTGAACGCATCGGTCAGACGGCCACCTTCCCCACCGCTCCTTCTTTGACTGGCCGAAGCCTCAGCAACTCGTTGTCCAGGACCAGGAGTTTGCAACCTCCCAGTCTCTGGGAACGCGTTGCACAGACCTTTCTGCAAGGCCTCCCGGAGTTGTCTCATCCTCTGCTCCCTCTGCGACGGTAACATAAGGTCCGCAACCTTACCCTTGTACCGTGGATCAAGGAGAGTGGCCAGCCAGTAATGGTCCCTCTCCTTGATCCGAAGAATACGAGGATCCTTCCGCAGACTTTGCAGGATCAGGGAGGCCATGCAGCGTAGGTTTGCTGAGGCATTCGCTCCGGAGTCCTCTGGGTCACTAAGGACGACATGATCCGCAGCCACCTCCTCCCAGCCACGTACAAGTCCACTGGTTTCTTGGGACTGTAAATCATCCCTAAAAGACTGCTGCTGATGATGCTGAGTGCCAGCCTCCACCTCCATGCTGACACAATCCTCCTCCTCCTCCTCCTCCTCCTCCTCCTCCTCCTCTTCCTGTGCGATGGGTGGGACAGAAGGAACACTGTCTGGGTAAAGGGGGCCTTGAGAGGCAAGGAAGTCCTCCTCTTCCTGCCTCTGTTCTGCCTCAAGTGCCCTGTCCATTATTCCACGCAGCGTGTGCTCCAACAGGTGGACAAGAGGTACAGTGTCACTGATGCATGCACTGTCACTGCTCACCATCCTCGTGGCCTCCTCAAATGGTGCCAGGACAGTGCATGCATCCCTGATCATGCCCCACTGGCGTGGAGAAAAAAAACCAAGCTCCCCTGACCCTGTCCTGGTGCCGTAGTCGCACAGGTACTCATTGATGGCCCTCTGCTGCGTGTGCAGCCGCTGCAGCATGGCCAACGTTGAGTTCCACCTGGTGGGCATGTCACATATAAGGCGGTTCTTGGGCAGGTTCAACTCCTTTTGCAGCTCAGCCAGGCGAGCACTGGCATTATAAGATCTGCGGAAATGCACACAGACTTTCCTGGCCTGCCTCAGGACATCCTGTAAGCCCGGGTACCTGCCCAAGAAGCGCTGCACCACCAGGTTAAGGACGTGAGCCACACAGGGCACATGGGTCAGTTGTCCCTGTCGGAGGGCGGAGAGGAGGTTGGTGCCATTGTCGCAAACCACCATTCCTGGCTTAAGCTGGCGTGGCGTCAACCACCTCTCGGCCTGGCCCTGCAGAGCAGACAGGACCTCTGCCCCAGTGTGGCTTCTGTCCCCCAAACACACCAGCGCAAGCACGGCATGGCATCTTTTTGCCTGCGTACTTGCGTAGCCCCGTGAACGGCTACGGAGCACCGCTGGTTCATAGGACAAACCACAGGAAGAGGCCATGGAGGAAGAAGAAGAGGAGGGGGTGGAGGAGAGAGGTGTGTCACAACCAGTAGTAGCATTTTGGAGGCGTGGCGGTGGGACAACCTCCAACACTACTGCACCTTGTCCTGAATCCTTCCCAGCTGCCAAAAGAGTGACCCAATGGGCCGTGAAAGAAAGGTAACGTCCCTGTCCATGCCTGCTGGACCATGAGTCAGCGGTAATATGCACCTTACCGCTGACCGCCCTGTCCAGCGAGGCCAAGACATTGCCTTCCACATGCCGGTAGAGAGCCGGAATAGCCTTCCGTGAGAAAAAGTGGCGTTTGGGAACCTGCCACTGAGGAACCGCACATTGCACAAACTCACGGAAGGGGGCCGAGTCTACCAACTGAAAAGGCAGCAGTTGAAGCGCTAGCAATTTAGCCAAGCTAGCATTCAACCGCTGGGCATGTGGATGGCTGGGAGTGAACTTCTTTCGACGGTCCAGCAGCTGGGGCAGGGAAATTTGCCTGCTAGAATCGGACGTCGGTGTACTGCTAGCAGAGTGGGCGCAAGTACTTGGCTGTGACACACCTAATTCTACACCTTCATTCCTCTCAGTGCATGTTTCAGAGAGGACTGAAGTTATAGTGGGGTTGGAGATCCCAGCTGATGCGGTGCAAGGAGAGGTCCGCTTTGTTCTTTGGTGTGGGTCTTTGAGGTAGGCTTGCCAACGAGCTGCATGGCAGGTCAACATATGTCTGGTCAGGCATGTGGTACCCAAGCGGCTGATGTTTTGGCCACGCGATATACGCTTGAGACATATGTTGCAAACAGCAGCTGTGCGATCTGATGCACTAGCCTCAAAAAAGGCCCACACCAAAGAACTTTTTGAATGACGGGCAGAGGCAGCGCCCTGCACAGGCGGAGCTCTGCGGTGTGATTCCGTCGGTGTACTGCCCTTACGCTGGCCACCAAAGGGCATCCTGCCTCGTTGGAGATGTGCCTCCTCCTCATCCTCCTCCTCCTCCTCTCTCCTATTAGGCACCCACGTGGAGTCATTGACCTCATCATCCCCTCCCTCCTCATCACTGGAGCCAATCTGGCAGTATGCTGCAGCTGCTGGAACATGACTGCCAGATTGGTGTCCTTCTTGAGCATCCCCTCTGTCTGCTCTCACGCTACTGCCTTCCTCTAGCTGGGTTTCATCATCAGACCCTTCGAAACGCTGGGCATCCTCCTGGAGCATGTACCCAACACTGTGCTGAAACAGTTCGGGGGACTCCTCAGGAGGAGGACATGGTGGGTCTAGGGAAGGAGTGACTGATGATTTGTCTGACATTGATACCAGGGAAGACGACGCTTTGGCAGCTGCTTTTCCAGTACCCTGAGCCTGGGTGAGAGAGGATGAGGAGGAGGAGGAGGGCTTGGTCATCCACTCTACCAAGTCTTCGGCATGATGTGGCTCAACATGTCCAGCTGCCGAAAAGAAGGACAAGCGTGTCCCATGGCCATGTGCTGATGACAATGCACCGCGTCCACGACCAGCACTGTTGCCCCCAGACACAGAGCCTGCTTGCCCTCTTTTATTGCCTCCTGACTGTCTGCCTCTCCTTGTTTGCCTTCCAGACATTCTAATAGATGGCCTGCAGGGAGATGGGAAAAAAGCAATAAGGGCTACCTTCAGGTGTCCTTCTCTGTCCCTTGAAACAAGGACTTTCACAGTGAAAGAAACTGACACTGTCCCTACCTAGAGTTTTCTGTCCCTAGAATAAATGTTTTTTTTAATCACAATATAGCACAAGGACAATTCACTCAATGTCTCTCCAGGTCCCTGGAAACAAGGACTTGCAGAGTGAAAGAAACTGACACTGTCCCTACCTAGAGTTTTCTGTCCCTAGAATAAATGTTTTTTTTAAGCACAATATAGCACAAGGAAAATTAACTCACTGTCCTTACAGGTCCCTGGAAACAAGGACTTGCAGAGTGAAAGAAACTGACACTGTCCCTACCTAGAGTTTTCTGTCCCTAGAATAAATGTTTTTTTTAATCACAATATAGCACAAGGAAAATTAACTCACTGTCCTTACAGGTCCCTGGAAACAAGGACTTGCAGAGTGAAAGAAACTGACACTGTCCCTACCTAGAGTTTTCTGTCCCTAGAATAAATGTTTTTTTTAAGCACAATATAGCACAAGGACAATTAACTCACTGTCCTTACAGGTCCCTGGAAACAAGGACTTGCAGAGTGAAAGAAACTGACACTGTCCCTACCTAGAGTTTTCTGTCCCTAGAATAAATGTTTTTTTTAATCACAATATAGCACAAGGAAAATTAACTCACTGTCCTTACAGGTCCCTGGAAACAAGGACTTGCAGAGTGAAAGAAACTGACACTGTCCCTACCTAGAGTTTTCTGTCCCTAGAATAAATGTTTTTTTTAAGCACAATATAGCACAAGGAAAATTAACTCACTGTCCTTACAGGTCCCTGGAAACAAGGACTTGCAGAGTGAAAGAAACTGACACTGTCCCTACCTAGAGTTTTCTGTCCCTAGAATAAATGTTTTTTTTAATCACAATATAGCACAAGGAAAATTAACTCACTGTCCTTACAGGTCCCTGGAAACAAGGACTTGCAGAGTGAAAGAAACTGACACTGTCCCTACCTAGAGTTTTCTGTCCCTAGAATAAATGTTTTTTTTAAGCACAATATAGCACAGGGACAATTAACTCACTGTCCTTACAGGTCCCTGGAAACAAGGACTTGCAGAGTGAAAGAAAAAAAACACTCTCCCTACCTACAGTTTTCTGTCCCTAGAAAAAATGTTTTTTTTAATCACAATATAGCACAAGGAAAATTAACTCACTGTCCTTACAGGTCCCTGGAAACAAGGACTTGCAGAGTGAAAGAAAAAAAACACTCTCCCTACCTACAGTTTTCTGTCCCTAGAAAAAATGTTTTTTTTAATCACAATATAGCACAAGGAAAATTAACTCACTGTCCTTACAGGTCCCTGGAAACAAGGACTTGCAGAGTGAAAGAAAAAAAACACTCTCCCTACCTACAGTTTTCTGTCCCTAGAAAAAATGTTTTTTTTAATCACAATATAGCACAAGGAAAATTAACTCACTGTCCTTACAGGTCCCTGGAAACAAGGACTTGCAGAGTGAAAGAAACTGACACTGTCCCTACCTAGAGTTTTCTGTCCCTAGAATAAATGTTTTTTTTAATCACAATATAGCACAAGGAAAATTAACTCACTGTCCTTACAGGTCCCTGGAAACAAGGACTTGCAGAGTGAAAGAAAAAAAACACTCTCCCTACCTACAGTTTTCTGTCCCTAGAAAAAATGTTTTTTTTAATCACAATATAGCACAAGGAAAATTAACTCACTGTCCTTACAGGTCCCTGGAAACAAGGACTTGCAGAGTGAAAGAAAAAAAACACTCTCCCTACCTACAGTTTTCTGTCCCTAGAAAAAATGTTTTTTTTAATCACAATATAGCACAAGGAAAATTAACTCACTGTCCTTACAGGTCCCTGGAAACAAGGACTTGCAGAGTGAAAGAAAAAAAACACTCTCCCTACCTACAGTTTTCTGTCCCTAGAAAAAATGTTTTTTTTAATCACAATATAGCACAAGGAAAATTAACTCACTGTCCTTACAGGTCCCTGGAAACAAGGACTTGCAGAGTGAAAGAAACTGACACTGTCCCTACCTAGAGTTTTCTGTCCCTAGAATAAATGTTTTTTTTAATCACAATATAGCACAAGGAAAATTAACTCACTGTCCTTACAGGTCCCTGGAAACAAGGACTTGCAGAGTGAAAGAAACTGACACTGTCCCTACCTAGAGTTTTCTGTCCCTAGAATAAATGTTTTTTTTAATCACAATATAGCACAAGGAAAATTAACTCACTGTCCTTACAGGTCCCTGGAAACAAGGACTTGCAGAGTGAAAGAAAAAAAACACTCTCCCTACCTACAGTTTTCTGTCCCTAGAAAAAATGTTTTTTTTAATCACAATATAGCACAAGGAAAATTAACTCACTGTCCTTACAGGTCCCTGGAAACAAGGACTTGCAGAGTGAAAGAAAAAAAACACTCTCCCTACCTACAGTTTTCTGTCCCTAGAAAAAATGTTTTTTTTAATCACAATATAGCACAAGGAAAATTAACTCACTGTCCTTACAGGTCCCTGGAAACAAGGACTTGCAGAGTGAAAGAAACTGACACTGTCCCTACCTAGAGTTTTCTGTCCCTAGAATAAATGTTTTTTTTAATCACAATATAGCACAAGGAAAATTAACTCACTGTCCTTACAGGTCCCTGGAAACAAGGACTTGCAGAGTGAAAGAAACTGACACTGTCCCTACCTACAGTTTTCTGTCCCTAGAATAAATGTTTTTTTTAATCACAATATAGCACAAGGAAAATTAACTCACTGTCCTTACAGGTCCCTGGAAACAAGGACTTGCAGAGTGAAAGAAAAAAAACACTCTCCCTACCTACAGTTTTCTGTCCCTAGAAAAAATGTTTTTTTTAATCACAATATAGCACAAGGAAAATTAACTCACTGTCCTTACAGGTCCCTGGAAACAAGGACTTGCAGAGTGAAAGAAAAAAAACACTCTCCCTACCTACAGTTTTCTGTCCCTAGAAAAAATGTTTTTTTTAATCACAATATAGCACAAGGAAAATTAACTCACTGTCCTTACAGGTCCCTGGAAACAAGGACTTGCAGAGTGAAAGAAACTGACACTGTCCCTACCTAGAGTTTTCTGTCCCTAGAATAAATGTTTTTTTTTAATCACAATATAGCACAAGGAAAATTAACTCACTGTCCTTACAGGTCCCTGGAAACAAGGACTTGCAGAGTGAAAGAAACTGACACTGTCCCTACCTAGAGTTTTCTGTCCCTAGAATAAATGTTTTTTTTAATCACAATATAGCACAAGGAAAATTAACTCACTGTCCTTACAGGTCCCTGGAAACAAGGACTTGCAGAGTGAAAGAAACTGACACTGTCCCTACCTAGAGTTTTCTGTCCCTAGAATAAATGTTTTTTTTAATCACAATATAGCACAAGGAAAATTAACTCACTGTCCTTACAGGTCCCTGGAAACAAGGACTTGCAGAGTGAAAGAAACTGACACTGTCCCTACCTAGAGTTTTCTGTCCCTAGAATAAATGTTTTTTTTAAGCACAATATAGCACAAGGACAATTAACTCACTGTCCTTACAGGTCCCTGGAAACAAGGACTTGCAGAGTGAAAGAAAAAAAACACTCTCCCTACCTACAGTTTTCTGTCCCTAGAAAAAATGTTTTTTTTAATCACAATATAGCACAAGGAAAATTAACTCACTGTCCTTACAGGTCCCTGGAAACAAGGACTTGCAGAGTGAAAGAAACTGACACTGTCCCTACCTAGAGTTTTCTGTCCCTAGAATAAATGTTTTTTTTAATCACAATATAGCACAAGGAAAATTAACTCACTGTCCTTACAGGTCCCTGGAAACAAGGACTTGCAGAGTGAAAGAAACTGACACTGTCCCTACCTAGAGTTTTCTGTCCCTAGAATAAATGTTTTTTTTAATCACAATATAGCACAAGGAAAATTAACTCACTGTCCTTACAGGTCCCTGGAAACAAGGACTTGCAGAGTGAAAGAAACTGACACTGTCCCTACCTAGAGTTTTCTGTCCCTAGAATAAATGTTTTTTTTAATCACAATATAGCACAAGGAAAATTAACTCACTGTCCTTACAGGTCCCTGGAAACAAGGACTTGCAGAGTGAAAGAAACTGACACTGTCCCTACCTAGAGTTTTCTGTCCCTAGAATAAATGTTTTTTTTAAGCACAATATAGCACAAGGACAATTAACTCACTGTCCTTACAGGTCCCTGGAAACAAGGACTTGCAGAGTGAAAGAAAAAAAACACTCTCCCTACCTACAGTTTTCTGTCCCTAGAAAAAATGTTTTTTTTAATCACAATATAGCACAAGGAAAATTAACTCACTGTCCTTACAGGTCCCTGGAAACAAGGACTTGCAGAGTGAAAGAAACTGACACTGTCCCTACCTAGAGTTTTCTGTCCCTAGAATAAATGTTTTTTTTAAGCACAATATAGCACAAGGACAATTAACTCACTGTCCTTACAGGTCCCTGGAAACAAGGACTTGCAGAGTGAAAGAAACTGACACTGTCCCTACCTAGAGTTTTCTGTCCCTAGAATAAATGTTTTTTTTAAGCACACTATAGCAGAAGCACAAAACACACTGACACTCTCCCTACCTATCCTTCTCTTTCCCTAAACTAAAGGAATCCAGGTTAAGCAAGAAAGAAATAACAGTCACTGTCCCTGCCTATGCTACTCTATCCCTGCTCCGGAACACACTACACTAGGCCGCCGTGCTGGCGGCCTTTTATAGTGTGGGGCGTGTACTAAACACCCTCAGCAATAATTGGCCACAGGCATCCTGCCTGTGGCCAATCATTGCTCTCCTCGCTGCCGGCGCTGTGATTGGCCAAGCATGCGGGGTCACAGTGCATGCTTGGCCAATCACAGCGCCTGGATGACACTGCGATGGCGTAGTGCATTGTGGGCCGTTCGCGTCACTCGAATTTGGCGCGAACGGCCCAAATCGTTCGATCTTCGTCGAACGATCGAACAGCCAATGTTCGAGTCGAACGTATGTTCGACTCGAACACGAAGCTCATCCCTAGTCACAGCCAAGTCACATCTACCTCTCTATCTCATTATATTAAACTCCCTCATCACAAGATTGATGCTATCTGAAAGGAAAAACCAGCCAGAGAATAAGTCATCCTAAAACACGTAGCTCCCTTGAACTGATAAACTTTTTCCTCCATGTAGAGGTCCAATGAGACAATAAATCAGAAGTTCATAACAATAGCATTTAAACTCGTGATATAAAGTAGGAGGAGAAGGCGTGTTGGAAGTTCCAAGATGTTTAAATTTAAAGGCATTTTAAATTGTCCTACCTGCACCTTTGTGTTTTTCACCTACATAAGATGTGCGTTGAGCGTTGAGTTTCATGGTGCCATTTGCTGGCCTGTATGTACAGCCCGTATTAGAGTAAATATTCACATTCTGATACCATAGCTTTCAGTTTGTGTTCAAATATGAGCCATGCAGCGTGGCACTGCACAGGTTAATGCATGTCCTTTAGTCTAAAAACAGCCATTTCCTGTGAAGAAACTACATATCTCACAATTGCTGTGTCTCTGAGTCTAATGCTTGTGCAGGTGAGAGATAAATAGTAATTAGTTCAGACAGAGACACAAGCAGGCAGAACAATTAACTGAGAGATCCCTGTTTCATCTTATTAGCACTCCCACAAAAGTGATGCAAAACAGAGAGAATGGCAATAAATGCACTGGACACAAGAAGTTGTCTTGAACCTTTACGTTTAATGAATAGGGACAAGCCTAGGTGAATGAATACATGGACATAGGGGAATCATTCAGCCAAACCAATACAAACTGCAGCCACAACATGTGAGCCAATTATTACATGATAAGGCAAATAAATGACACAGGAAATATAACTAAAGTAATAGCAAGTAAAAAAAAAATAATTAAAGTGTACAATGCCTTTAACATTTTTAACACCAGAGGCAAAGAGAATGAGTCCATAAAGCTTCCCATGTTGTGTCCCTAAGGTATGGGCATTCTCTAAAGCTACAACAATGATTTCAAATCAGTCCCTTAGCACAACATACAAACTGTTTACCCCTATATAAGTTTTATTTCTGTCTGTAATCCCATTTGGAGAGATTTTGCCCGGGCAAGAAATGTGTGGTGCAGTCATCGGGACCAGAAGGCATGGACAGCATTAAAAACATTCTTGGGAGATCTAGCGAGTTCCCACAGCACTAAAGTTCTTGTTTTTGTCTGTAGCAACATTTTTTGGACAGTAAATTATGAAAATCGGTTGTAAACCTCAGACATGAAATATGAACAAATAATATCACATTATAGGTCCCAGAAACAGTATTGTGCATTTTGTCTACTTCGGAAAAATAAGCTGTGCAAATGTCTAAAGCATTTGTACAACTATCACAAAAAATCCATGTATTTTGTCTAATATGTTTATTTCTTATGATCAGGTGTCATGGGTGCCTCCATCTAGTGCCCATAATGCAGTATTTTCCTGAAATACCTCAATCAGGAAAATATCATATTTTGCCACTAGAGGGAGTTGGTAATTATAGGTGTAGCGGCACCACCCCTCTCTTTCACCTGGTTTTGGCTCCTCACAGTCAGAAAGTCAGAGAATGTTTCTCACCTCCACAAATGACAGAGATAAGTCCTTGTTCCCCCTCAGTAACTTGAATGTCCACACCAGCTGTAACTCCAACGCAGAGTTTATTTTCTCTTTTGGTAAAATAACAGTCTCTGATAGGAAAAGGTTGGAATAAAGGACAGAACAGCATAAGATGTGGGAGAGGTCCAGGCACAAACACAATCACTTCACTGCTCGGGTTCTCAAGCAGACTCAGCCCAAATGGATAGTCTCCCTAGATAGGGACTAGCAGCCAAATGGTACTCCAACTTAAACTCACAGTCTCTGCCACAGACTTGGTTGAATTTGGTCCCTGCCACAGACCTGGTGAACTTGGTCTCTGCCACAGACCTGGTGAACTTGATCTTCAAAACTTGGCCTCTATGTAAGGAAAAGACATCCCTCCAGAGAGTTGCCGGGACTCTTCCTTCACCGTGACTTCTCACCGGTCCCTCGGAACAGTTCCTCCCCCGGCCTCCTCGTCTAAGATACGGATCCCCTCGCAAGGCGGCACCCTGGGATTCCTCACTCCTTGATGGGCCCCAGCCGAAGGTGCTGGGCCCAAGGCCTTTGCCGCAGCCCCAGGACTAAAGGTGCCTGGGACTGATTCACCAACCTCTGCCCCTGGGCCAAAGGTGCCCAGGGCGGACAGGAACACACTCCTGGGGTAGGACCCCCGACCACGACAGAGCAGACAGAACCCCGAACAGGCAGCGTCTGCCCCTTTTATATCCTATCCCAGCATGCACAGCAGGCCTGCCACACCCACGGTACGGCTGCTGAGAGGGGACACACAAGGCACAGCACTGTATCAGTGGTTCATCCCTGGCCTACTATGGCAGCGCCACCTGCAGGCCACAGGGAACTACACACCAATACTCTCCCTGTGGATAAAATGGTTGACAGAATCCTGACAATTGGGGTGTTTGAGCACAACTACCACTCAAACACTTCCCCTAAATTTAGGATCCCGCTACATAGGGAATACATATATCACTTTGGACTATCATTTTGAGTTTCAATTTTTCACTGGACTCTAATTTGATAATATTATGATTTATGCACTCTTTATGAATTTATGTGATAGAGCAACACTTTTTTTGGAAAAAATTAAGCAGTGGAGTGACCTAAGCGTGCCCTTGGGCCTTCAAAATCTGCAGTGGCTGACATGCCTCCATGTCAAGGGGAATTGTACCAGCAGTGGTGGGTGGGGAGATGGAGCGTTGGCAAGGCTTATCTGTATGTGGGCATCCAGATGGGCATCTTGTCTGTGTCCCCAGGACTGCATTCAGGGTGTGGTTTAGAGGTCCGTAGCATTGAGAAGGGCTGATCTATTGCAGGCAGCTCCTTCTCCTAATACCCAGGGTGGATAGAACAGGTGGAAATACACAGTGTCTGCTGTGTGTCAGTCAGGTTGTCAGGGCTGCCTTGCTGGGCTTGCATGGCTGTGCTGTCCTGGCTGGTGGATGACTGTGGGAATCCTAAAGAGGAAGGATTAAGGTAGCCAGGGGATGAATACTTGGGGTAGACTTAAGTGGGAGACAGTGCTGTTGCACATGTTGGGCAGGTAGGATATGATGCCATCTTATTCTCACAGGAGAGATGAGGATTCCCAGTTGAATCAAAATAAGCTTTGATGCCTGAAGGAGAAGGTGGTGGTGGTTGCGATGTTGCAACTGCTTGTCTCGTACCTGGTAGAGTCCAAACTGATGAGAGGGCTCTCCCTTACTCATTCTGTTGTGTTTGTCCCCCGAGATTGATGACAGTGTAGGACAGGACAGGACACAGAGTGTCTTGGGTGCCTGCATTCAGCCCTGACCAACAGAGACATACTGGATCTTGAGAATCTGAAGGAACAGGAACTTGTGGGGGATGTCGTCATAGGACTTGCAGAAGCAGGAGGCAGGAACAGGGTCAGACAGGCAGAAGTTGGCAGCAGACAGGCAGGAGAGGTACAGATTTGGAAGACAAGAGTGTAAACAGCAGCCGGCCCAGGTCAGTATCATGCAGACAGAAGAAGAGCCAAAGTGATATGCAAGATTCAGATTCGAGATGTCAGAGGTAAGGTACCAGAGGGATAGAGATCATGCATTCTCAGAAGGCAAACTGTGTAACAGGAGCTGATGATCATGCAGCAATGATCTTCAGTCTTGCAGGGCTTTAAATAGACTACTAGGTGCCATAGTCAATTCAAACACATGTTCTCATGCTCATGATTCTCAGTCTACACAGTTCTTTGGAGCATTCTATGCATGGGCAAAAAAGGCTGTAAAAAAAGATACCAGAAGGAAAACTGTATATAGGTGCGTATGTTCAGCTTACCATCTGGACACACCTCCTTCAGGTTTTTTTTTTTTTTTTCTGTCTGTGTACCAATAGAAATCAAGAGATTTCCTACCTCTCTCACCAAGACAGGAAGTGGTGAAAAATCTCTCCAATACAATTAATAAAACTGCAACAGAAGTTGTATCCTTTCTATGCTGTACCCAATACTAAAACAACTAAAATGGTCCTGCTTTTTTCCAAGGATGGTGTGATTTATGACACATCAGCTTCAGGTGCTTTCATGCGGCTTCACTTGTTTTCTATTTTTGTTAAACTGATGGCCACTGTGGATATGAGTACTGTGGACTATTTTTCTTTGATGATTAACTGGGGCGTGTGCCTGTCATCTATTTATGTAAACAGCAAGGACAAGCTAGTGGTGGCTACATTTACTGACACACTACTACTCCAGTCATGGTTCTGCATGCAGAATATTAAAAAAAATTCTCTTTGGTTATTTAAGTCACACTGTACGGTAATGTACTTGCTCTGCGGTTGCACTGAACAGTATTTATGCATTACAAGTAGTTTGTGATGGCTGTTTTATTCAATTTACAGCTGTGCAAACATGCCTGAATAATGTCTAAAAAAACTGACCTGTTTCTGAGGCCAGACAGCCCATGCTTTTAACTGTCTGTGGAAAAATGTAATGTTTAAATCTTAAAAATCTTTAATTGTCCATGGTAAATTACAAGCCAAACACACGCACACACACTTCCAAGAAAATAATTAAAAGTTAAAAACTGTTACAAAATGTTACAACATCCTACTTGGTATCCACAATGGAGTGGGGAATGCATCTATTGTCAAAACCAAAAGTGGGTGTATGCAGCTTTTTGCTATATTAAAACAATTATTGTACTCTTTTACAATAACATCTGAGAACGTGCTATTATATTTTTGCAAGTTGTGTCTACACAAAATAAAGTGTTCTACATGCATGCTAAAAAAATTTTTTATAGTGTTCCTTTTACTTAATGATATATACAGTACATTAACCAATGAAAAAAAAGTGTAACGCCAGCCAAAACCCTTTTGTTATCTTTGGATGCAGTGGGGAAAGCTTAGAACTTCAGCTACAATGGCAAATATAGTAAATAAAAAAGATATAAACCGTATTTATCAGCGTATAACGCGCTCTTTTCCCCCCTGAAAATAGGGGGCAAATCACGGGTGCGTGTTATACGCCGATAGTGTATCTCAGAGGGGAAGGAGGGGGATGAACACCGCCGGATATCACTGAGCCGTCATCTGCTGTTTACTCGGCTCTAACTTGGCTCTCATGTCACACACACAGTTCCGCCTCTGCCACTGGCAATGGACCAGTGTTCTATCTATCACATGAGCTGATCCAATGCCGATGGCGGAGGCGGGACTGTGTATGTGACTGCCGACTGAGAGCCGTGTGAGAGCCGAGTAAACAGGAGATGACAATGCTAAAAAAAAATCAAGTGGGAAAAAAGAGAACAAAACACAAAGTAGTCACATCATAACTGGCCTGCCTCCTCTTAAAAAACTGAAACTGTGTGTTGAAATGATTTAGTCTTGCATAAAAACTGCAGCTTCATTTGTATGGTGCATTAAATAGACCCACTCTAACCATAAGGAAGTTCTGCTTGTTTTATTCTCCCCAACTTTTCCATCTATTGCTGGTTGTATGGCTGGATAGTTGCCGGTCCTTAATTTTTTTGTTTTATTTTTTATATTGTTTTTTGCTTATATACCCAAGCTCCTAGTACAAGACCCCACAAAATACAACTGGCAGACACAAATGCTCAATTGTCTTTAGCAAAATATTTTTTTGTTCTATTATGCTTTCATCTATAGCATTTTCATCTGAACATCTTGTAAATTTTTTGCTCAGGTAGAGATGGGATGTAAGTTCCACTCTTCCTCGTCCTTCCCACTCTGCCATATTTGTATTACATTTGGTTGGGGGGTGGAGTGGATACCTTGTTTTGACAGGTACCCGCTCCCACTTCCACGTGGATAACCTAGGCGATCCAAGCAGAAGTTCTCCTTCCCCCTCCCACAACCTTCTGGGACACAGCACAGGTCCCAGTAGGTTGCCGGACCATTCATAAAGCACAGTGCGGCTTGCGCAGTGGGTAGTCACCAGTGAAGCTGCAAGGCATCACAGCTGGCTGGCCACAGTTAACATGCTGACACCGGGGGCCAAAGACCAGTGATGAAATCGGGCAGGTGAGCACTGCGCTGGATCCTTGGGTAGGTGAGTGTCTGTTTATTAAAGTGGTTGTAAACCCCGTAGACAATTTTTTTTTTTTTAACTTACCTGCAAGACAAAGCTATAATGAGCTAGTATGACTAGCATACTAGCTCATTATGTACCACTTACCTTAGGTCGGGGCCCCCGAAGTCATCCGTGTCCCTCCTCTAGCCGCATCCATCGCTGCGGCGATAGCCGGAATGTTACTTCCGGGTATCGCCGCTGCAGCCAATCACAGCGCCGCTCCGGCGCTGTGATTGGCCGGAGCGGCGAAGACGTGACTCCACGCATGCGCGCGTGATCCGTCGAATTGGGCTACGTCGTCGAATGTTGCGACCTAGCCGAATTTGTAAATGGGGTTAACCCCATGCGCATGCGCATGACGTCACGGCGCCGTTTTTAAATGCAAATATCTCCTTAACCGTGTAGGTTAAGGAGATATTTCTTGCACCTACAGGTAAGCTTTGATCTAGGCTTACATGTAGATGCAAGTAGTCAAAGTGGGTTTACAACCACTTTAAAAGTCTGCAGCTACAATTTTTGTAGCTGCTGACTTGTTATTTTCACACATCTGACTTTAAAAAAATAAGGAATAGATTTGCAAGTAAAACAAACCCTATGAAAGCCCATAGTGTAAAAAAAAATGCAATTCATGGTCAAATTTTTTTTGCCATAATATGGATCAATGGGCAGATTAGATGTAATGTTGGTAGGGTTTTTTCTTTTTGCTATGATTTATCTGTTGACATAGGGTCCCTGCATATTTATGTCTTGCGTACATCACAGCACCATTAAAAATAGTTGCTCATGTTGCCTAAACTTGCTATTGAATTTAAATAAATAGTTCAATAAAAAAACGAAATGACTGATATGGTGTATGTACTGTATCTTTTATAGTTGCTATTCTTCAAGCTACACATTTGATAAATATTAGCCCCAGCAAATGTTATTATACTGTCTTAATAAAGAGACCTAAGGCAAAATGCACAGCTTTCATCAATAATACAAATGATAAAAACAGGTAACAATATGACAATTCTTTCTGCTTCTTTAATAAATTATTTTAAAAGCACATCTAACATGCAAGTCTGACAACCAGGGAAAATTTCAGAGCCAGAAATAAATTATTAAGAAGACCACTAAAATGAACTTTCATATAGTTAATGAAACTTACACTAGAATGAACAGCAAATGATGACCTTGAGTTTTGTGAATTTAAACATAAAGTATCATGAATTTGTGAGAAGTCTTTTACACAGATTTTTTACATTAAAGAACTTGAACTATGTCTAAGTTAAAAATTATAGTGTAAAGGACGGCATTGTCTGTTGTCAGTTTCCTAATGTCAAATATTTCTAGTGTCAATGTAAATAATAAAGAGAATGTTATGCAAAGAACGACCCTTGTTCATTCAGCTATTAATCAAAATAAAATGTTTTTGCAAATTCTCTCAGTGTCTGAACTAATGATTCAAAGTAATAATACATTCACTCTAAGCCCTGCCAAGTTGAATGTAGTTGACTTTATGGAGTCCTATGCAGCTGCTATTCTACCAAATAAAATTAGTCTTTAAAAAAAGGATCGAAATCACAGACTTTATTCTTATGCCCTGTACAGACGATCAGATTTCCGATGGCATAAAATCTGATGGAATTTTCCGTTGGAATTCCGATGAAGCTGACTTCCATCAGTCTTGCATACACACCATCAGACAAAATTCCGACCGTCCAAAACGCTGTGACGTAAAACACTCCGACGAGCCGAGAAAAATTAAGCTCAATGCTTCTGAGCATGCGTCGACTTGATTCTGAGCATGCGTGTGTTTTTTCTCCGTTGGAGTTCCACACGATCGGAATTTCCTATCGTTTTTTTTTCCATCGGAAAAATTTAAAACATGTTCTATTTTTTTACACCGATGGAAAAAAGTCAGAAGGGGCCCACACACGATCGTTTTTTCCGATGGAAAAAGTCCATCGGACTTTTTTCATTGGAAAAACCGATCATGTGTACAGGGCATTAGGCTTCAACATTTAGATATGTGCCATAAATTAACCACACCGCCCTCACGATTAGAAGCTGAAATTACTGAATTATGGGTACTATTACGCAATCTTTTCCTTTTTAGGAGGAGACGATTATTAATGCTTAACAAACTTTTTTTATTCTTAATATGGTAATACATGTGGCAGAGCACTTGCCCATGCCCTTAGAATGCACAGAGCACAGACTTCCATTTAATCAGACTCATCTGCTACTGGTATCACGGTACCTACTACTATGACCATTGCCGACACCTTTTGGTACTACTAAACAGACCTGTACAGCCTGAACCCATTGGCACAGGTCACCTGTCTAGGACATAGTCTTGATGAAATAGCTTCCTACTTAACCTCTGCAGCCTTACCCATCCTTATATTATAAGAGGGGTCTCTCTCTAAGCCTATTCCTGAGGAAGAACTACTTGTTTCTATGTTATCAACCCCAAGTGGTAAGGCCCCCAGCCCAGACAGCCTCACAGTGTCCTATTTCAAATACTTTCTGCCCCCATCTGTCAACCTTCTTTTTAGCTGCATTTAACACCATCTTAGAGGATCATGCCCTACTGCTTGATTTAACCAGAGTTCAAATTTTTATTATTTTTAATTAATTTAATTACATTTTTAATTTTAAACCTGACAAGGACCCCCTTCTTTGTGCCAACTATAGGCCTATATCTGTATTGAACTGTATCTTGAAGTTGTTCTCAAAAATATTAGCAAATTGGCTTAGTTCTATTCTCCAGCAGATTATATCTCTGAGCAGGTTTCATCCCCACTAAGAAAGCAAGGGATAATAAAATGAAAACAATCTATCTTATCTCCAGAGACAGAAAATCATCCTCCCTCGTGGTTCTTCTGTCCACAGAATCAGGAAAAGCCCTTTTTTTTTTATTGGGTTAACTGGACCTTTATGCAATGTACCACGTAATAGGAATATTAGAACACATGCTTCTCTGGATTTGGACTCTGTACACCCTCACCTATTATTATTGGTACTGATTTGGCTCCATTCAACATTCACAATGGACAAGGATGTGCCCTATTCCCACAGATTTTTGTCTTATCCCTTAAACCCTTTTTAGAGCACATACGCAATAACCCAGATATTTATGGCATTTTCCCCCGGGGTTTTCATCACAAGGTCATGGCTCCATATCCAACTTCAAGGTTAATCTTCAGAAATCAGTGGCCTTAATCATTACCTTAGATAAAGCTAATTTTAAGACCCTTCTCCCTATTTTTCCTTTTTGATAGGAAAACCAATCCCTAAATTTGGGTCCGTAAATACCGGCTGACCCTAATTTGATATTTAAATTAAACTTTATCCTGATCCTGCATACTATTCAAAAAGCTTTGGGTACATATCAGTGTTGATTTAGTCGACTAAAACGACTAAAACATTTTAGTCGACTAAATGAATACTATTTTAGTCGACTAAAATACGACTAAAACAATTGAGATGACTAAAACTAAAATGGCATTTCAGTCAAAAGTCTAAAATGGGACTAAAACTAAAATGCCACTTTAGTCAAAAGACTAATGCCGCGTACACACAACCGTTTTTCATGACGAGAAAAATGCCATTTTTTTATTTGGTCATTAAAAACGATCGTGTGTGGGCTCCAGAGCATTTTTCACAACGAGAAAAATGGCCATTAAAAATTTGGAACATGCTCTAATTTTTCTCGTCGTTTTTCACTTAGTGGTTTTTCTCGTCATGAAAAACTGCCATGTGTAGGCTTTAACGACGTAAAAAAAATGCGCATGCTCAGAAGCAAGTGATGAGACGGGAGCGCTCGTTCTAGTAAAACTAGCGTTCGTAATGGAGATAGCACATTCGTCATGCTGTAACGGACTGAAGAGCAAGAGACTGAAAAGCGCGAATCGTCTCTCACCAAACTTTACTAATACGAGGATCAGCAAAAGCAGCCCAAAGGGTGGCTCCATCCGAATGGAACTTCCCCTTTATAGTGCTGTCCTACATTTCGTACGTCAGCGCTTTGCTCAAGCATTTTTTTTCATGATAGTGTGTAGGCAAGGCAGGCTTGAGAAGAATCACGTCGAGAAAAACGTCGTTTTTTTCAATAACATTAAAAACGGTCGTGTGTACGCGGCATAAGACTAAAGCCCTGTACACACGATCGGTTTTACCGATGAAAACCGTCCGATGGATTTTTTTCATCGGACAAACCGATCGTGTATGGGACCCATCGGTCTTTTTTCCATCGGATTTAAAAAATGTTTTAAATTTTTCCGATGGATCCAAAACCGATAGCAAATTCCGATCGTCTATGGGCAAGTCCATCGGATAAAAAAACCCACGCATGCATTAAAGAAGCATTAAACTTAATTTTTCTCAGCTCATCGGAGTGTTTTACGTCACCGCGTTTGGAACGGTCGTTTTTTTGACTGATGGTGTGTGGGCAAGACTGATGGAAAACAGTTTCATCGGATATCCGATGGACAAATCCATCAGACTAGAATCCATAGGAAATCCGATCGTGTGTACAGGGCTTTAGACTAAAACTAAATTGAACTTTGACTTCAAAATTTACACTGGTTTGTAGTGCATGTTCATACCTCAATACCATAAATAATATCATAGTAGATTTTTCACTCCAGCAGTATAGAATTAGTTTGGACATTGTAGAGAAATGTTAAATAATGCATTACAATTTAATTACACCCATTAGATTTTAAATGTACTGGAGATTTTAGTCGACTAAAACGTAGGACATTTTAGTCGACTAAATATGACTAAAACAATTGCAGAAGACTAAAATGGGACTAAAACTAAAATGCCATTTTAGTCCTAAGACTAAAGCCGTGTACACACGATCGGTTTTACCAATGAAAACAGTCCATCGGACTGTTTTCATCGGACGAACCGATCGTGTATGGGCCTCATCGGTCTTTTTTCCATCGTTGTGAAAAAATAGAACATGTTTTAAATTTATCCGATGGGAAAAAAAAAACGATAGCAAAAATTCGATCGTCTGTGTGGAAATCCATCGGATAAAAAACCCACGCATGCTCAGAATCAAGTCGACGCATGCTCAGAAGCATTGAACTTCATTTTTCTCGGCTCATCGGAGTGTTTTACATCACCGCGTTTGAAACGGTCCGTTTTTTGACTGATGGTGTGTGGGCAAGACTGATGGAAGACAGTTTAATCGGATTTCCGATGGAAAAAAACATTGGATTAGAATCCATAGGATATCCGATTGTGTGTACAGGGCTTTAGACTAAAAATAAATTGAAATTTGCTGCCAAAATTATCACTGGTACATATGCTCTTGCACTTTTGGTTCGGAGGATGTAATACACTGAAAATTTAGTATACAAAAGGCAGCGCTATGTAAACGAACAAAATGAAACTCAATATTTAATCAACATGAAAATAAAAACTAAGAATTTATATTAATGTTAACCCATATAATGCAAATTCACCACTATAAAGCCATGTACACACGATAGGTTTAACCTATGAAAACAGTCCGATGGACTTTTTTCATCGGACAAACCGATCGTGTATGGGCCCCATCGGTCTTTTTTCCATCAGTGTTTAAAAATAGAACATGTTTTAAATTTATCCGATGGTTAAAAAACCGATAGCAAATTACTATCGTCTGTGGGGAACTCCATCGAATAAAAAACCCACGCATGCTCAGAATCAAGTCGACGCATGCTCAGAAGCATTGAACTTAATTTTTCTCGGCTCATCTGAGTGTTTTACATCACGGCGTTTGGAACGGTCGGTTTTTTGACTGATGGTGTGCAGGCAAGACTGATGAAAGTCAGCTTCATCGGTTTTCCGATGGAAAAATCCATCAGTTAAAAAACCATAGGAAATCCGATCGTGTGTACAGGGCTAAAGTGTCCATATATATTTCACTTATGAAAACACTTCTTATAAATAAAAAAATAGCTTGAATCTTCCAGAAGATAAGTGTCCAAAATCCAATGAAAGATACTCCCCTCTATGCCCACAATCTGCTTAATGGATGGTAATAATCATCAAGCCTTTAAAATAGTATTCAAATGGGTAAATGGCTCCAATGGCTCCAATTTACATTGTAAATTAAAGGGTTAATGGCTCCATCACACTGCCAGCATCCAAACAGGAAACCGCCATCACACAGCTCTGCATCAGATGTTATGCCTCTGCCATATAACCGCCATGAAAGAAAAGACAACTTCCATCAGGCAAATAACATTTAAAACCAGCACAATTTATTAAAACAAAGTGCACACTTACAAAGGTATATGTAAACATAGTCTTCACAATTAGTCCTGTATGGCAAACACCATCAGCTCAGTGACTGAAAGTTGTGTGTGGTAACCTCACATCCTTAGGCCTGACAAATGCGTTTCGCCATAGACAGCATTGTCAGGGTTCTGGCTGGACTCCGTACACTACACAAAAGTTTTATATATCAGGGAAAACAGGAAACGTAAGTCAGCGTCACCGCCATACAACCATAGCACACCAGAGGCTGAACTGCAAGTTACAGTGTGGTCACCTAGTGTTCAAATACAGGCACTGCTGAAAATAAGAATAATTAAAAAGAATATATTACCCATTAATGTTAAAAAGCAAAAAACATATTGGGTCAATACAATAATCTGTTTTAATTCCGTTCATCATACTATTATATTATGCATGATTTTTCTATGTTATCTGTACCAAGACCTTGTACTTTTCGCTGCATTGTATGGAGTTTTCTCAGTTTGACCCTTGTGGATTATTTCATGAGACCGATGTTTGTTCATTCTTGATTTGGTGAACCCTCACCTCAATGTTTAAAAAAAAAAGAGCCATATCACCATGATTTCCCATTGTGGATTATTATTTATTATTAATATAATAATAATAACATCATAGGTAGGATAAACTGTTTTAAAATGGTAATCCTTCCTAAAATATTATATAAGATGCCGATGTTACCAATCCCAATCCCAGACACATATTTTAAAATACTAAATACGATATTGCGTAGGTTCATTTGGCAGAACAAAAGCCCTGTATAAGTCTGGAGGTGTTAATGAGAGATAAGGCACAAGGTGGGTTGGGGCTACCGGATATAAGCATTTATTACACCGCTATTCTTATGTCACGGGTGGTTGAATGGGTAAAAAAGAATAAAAAAAAAATGTGGGTTAGATTGGAAAGTCAGATTAGTAAGGTCAGTTTAGGATCCCAACACATATAAGAGATTTAGATGAGCACACTCACACACTTACACGTATAGCAATGGCAATGTGGGACACGGTGCACAAAAGGGAAAAATGGAGATTTAATTCTCCTTTGATACCATTATGTGACACTTATTATTTTGCTCCTGGGAAAGAGAGCTTGTTTGGGAATTGGATCACGCAAAAAGACGCACAATTAAAAGATATCACAATGGGTGGTAAAATATGCGCTTTTCAGGAACTGACTGATAAAAAAAAAGGTAATGGTAGTAAATAGGTGGAGGTATACACAGTTGAAACACTTTGTAGAGTCCCTCCCCCAACCAATTAAGTCTAAGAGTAGCCTGCTCCCATTAGAGCGGCTGTGCTCAGCTTCAGACGGAAGGAGAGGGATCTCGAAGATATACAGAATCTTGACTGGACTAAAGATATCGCGCCCCCCCCATTTAATAAAAAATGGGAGGAAGAGATGGGAACAAGGGATAATGAAATAGATGTCGGTAAAATATTACGGTTGACACATGCTATATCATCGGATTGTAGTACGACAGAAATGAATTATAAGTGTTTGGCACGCTGGTATAAAACACCTGATAAATTACACCGGTACCAAGGGGACGCCTCCAACTTATGTTGGAGGGGATGTGCGCAAACTGGAACTATGTTCCATATATGGTGGACATGTCCCAAAATAAAAGCTTATTGGAAAGAGGTATTAAAGCGGAGCTCCACCCTAAAGTGGAACTTCCGCTCATCGGAACCCTCCCCCCTCCGGTGTCACATTTGGCACCTTTCAGGGGGGAGGGGGGTGCAGATACCTGTCTTAGACAGGTATTTGCACCCACTTTCGGGAGTCCTCTCTGCGGGTATTCTGCGGGTAGTACGTCAATTCCTGCAGAATACCCGTTGTGTTCTTGGAAACACTCGGCTCCCAGAACACAAGGGGACCAGTGAGAATGGCGCAGCGCGACTCGCGCATGCGATGTAGGGAAACGGGCAGTGAAGCCGCAAGGCTTCACTTCCTGGTTCCCTCACCGAGGATGGCGGTGGGGGCAGCAGAGTGACAAGCGATTGCTCGTCTTCTACTGCCGATGTCGCTGGACTCCAGGACAGGTAAGTGTCCTAATATTAAAAGTCAGCAGCTGCAGTATTTGTAGCTGCTGGCTTTTAATATTTTTTTTTTCGGCGGAGCTCCGCTTTAATAACAATAGAATAAATTACTGGCACTAAAATACCTGAGGAGCCATGGGTTTGTCTGTTCCACTGGGTCAGTATGTCCATTAAACAGTATAAAAGAACATTGCTACCCCATCTCCTAAATGCAGCAAAAAGTGCAATTCCTAGACAGTGGAAAGATACTGAGAGTCCTTTGCGGAGGAGTTGGTTTTGTAAAATCAACAAAACTTACAATATTGAATTTTTAAGGTTTAGTGGCGAAACAGGAGAAGAAGGAGATGGAAAGACTGGTTAATGTACAGGCATTCACTGAGATACGCTGAAAGGATGGTAGAGGGAAGGGTAGAGGAGAGAGTCTGAGAGGGTCGGAACAAAAGACTGATATTTGGAGAGATCCGGGGTGGGCGGGGGTGGGATTCTCTCCCGGGGGGTGGGGGGGTGGGTGGTATTAATTTTAGCATTTGTGGGGCCGGTAGTGGCAGCCTGGCCCCGCCTGAATTCGTTTTGTATGAATTTTTTTCTAAAATAAAAAAATATATAATAAAGAAATTGAAAAAAATATAATAATAATAATATCACTCAGAGAACTTGTGGTGGAGCTGCCAAAAGTAAAAGGTGGGCTGTATTGTTTACCTGTCTCAGCATCCTAGCAATACAAATAGAAGTGATCGAGTCTATGGATTCTTCTTTTTTCATCTGTGCCCTACGAAGATTCTTCCCTGTCAGAGGACCAGTTAAGCATCTGAGATCTGACTGTGGTACCAACTTTGTTGGAGCATGTAGAGAGCTACAATTGGACAATTTCCTGGCCAACAATGGATGAACTTGGTTGTTTAATCCTCCACATTTTTCACACATAGGAGGATTCCTGGGAATGAATGATTGGAGTAGCACGAAGAACTCTTGACTCCATGTTGCAGACTCACAAGTCTTTATCACTCACCCATGATACTTTGTCTACCTTTCTCGCTCAAGTGTCTGCCAAGGTGAACACAAGACCTTTATTGCCGGTATCTTCAGATCCTGATGCTCCAGTGATCCTTACTTCAGCTTTGCTTCTTACTCAAAAGATTGGGACTGCTGTAATATCTTTAAGTGAGATCGAACCCAAGGATATCTACAGGCATCAATGGAAGCAGGTGCAACATCTAGCCAATGTGTTTTGGCATCGCTGGAGGAAGGAATATCTTGACGAGCTCACAGCTTAAGCAGCCATCTCCTTCGCCAGTCGGCCACGCCCCCCGAGGAAGGAGTATCTTCATCACGTTCAAGGTCGTAGCAAATGGCAAACATCTAAGCCTAATCTTAAAGTTGGAGATATCATCCTTCTAAAAGACAAGGAAGTTTGTTGGGTCTTATTACTAAAGTTAAGCCCAGTGATGATAACAAAGTCCGGAAGGGAGAAGTTAAGTTAACCAAAGAGGATCAACACAAACCTTTATTTGACCAATTACAGAGTTAGTACTCCTTTTTCCAGGTGAGTGACTTATGCAAGGACTAGCCATGCTGTTGGCACGGCGGGGAGTACATCGCTGCTATCTACAGGTTCTACTTGGAACTTTGGAATTCTTTGAAGACGTCATATGTCGGACTACTACATGTTCTTCAATCCTGTTGAACTTATGTTTATGCTTGCTCGTTGTATGTTTTTCATTACAGGTTCCATGACATTTATCAGTATTGGACTTATTGAATATATATATATTAGTTTAAGGTAATGAAATCCAAAGATTTCAGTTGGGGAGTGTTGTGTTAAGCCTCGTACACACGAACGAGTTTCTCGGCAAAAACCAGCAAGAAACTTGCTGGCAGAGATTTTTTGCCGAGAAATTTGTTCGTGTGTATGGTTTCTCGTCAAGAAAAGCGACAAGAATCTCAACAAGAAAATAGAGATCCTGCTCTCTATTTCCTCGTTGAGATTCTCGTCAGCATGTTTCTCGACGAGAAAAGTGAGTGTGTGTACACTTACCTGTCCTCCCGGAAGCCCGCGCATGTTCGAAATGAATTTGACGCATGCGCGGTAGCTTCCTAGGCATACGTAGGGTATACCAAGATGGCGGCGATGGCATCGAATGTGACGAGCGCATGCTCGTCGTAGTCGATGACGTCACCGCGTACGCTCCATTCAAAGAACCGCGGGTTCTTTGAATCGAGCGTCTGTACACTCGGCCGGGACAAGTTTCTTGTCCAAGAATCTCGTCGAAAAAAACGACATGTTTTTTTGGACGTGAATCTCGGCCGTGTGTACGAGGCCTAACACTATGTGATTTATTATTGCTCTATGTCTTTAAGCTCTGTTCCCTTCTGTCTATCTGAACTCTCTCTCCCACCGTAGTTCTGTATATCCCCCTCCCCTTCCTCTCTTTGGTTCATTTGCTCAGTATTCCACCGTGCTGTAACATCTTTCCATGTGGCTTACAACACCAATGTTTTTCTATTTATGAATATCCATAATTAAACGGAACATTCAAAAGGATTCATCGTCTGTTTCTTCAACAGTGAGTTTATTAATCGAGTTAGGCTGTCTGAATTGATGCAAGGAATAAATAGATCACCAGGTCGTGTAAGCTCTATATGAAACTGGAGATAACGTTTATGGCCTTGAAGTTGAGTAAGAACAAGCCATATCACCATGATTTCCCACTGTGGATTATTCAAAAACAAAAACATGAATTTAAAGAAGTACTGGTGATTTCTGTAGTGTCTCTACATCTTAAGGGTGGTCCATGACATTGCTGCGTAAACTATCGGTGCTAAATAAATCCTGTATAATAATAATAATGTCCAGTAGGCAACACAATAGCGTTTGTACTTGAAATACAGATAAACCCTGGCAAAGTTTAAGCGAAATTGCATTTAAATTAGGGAATGTTTTCCCCCTTTTGACACTAAATTGAGACACGCATAAGGAAAAGTAGGATTTTTAAAACAGCTTACCTGTAAAATCCTTTTCTTGGAGTACATCACGGGACACAGAGCGGCATAGTCATTACTATGTGGGTTATATAGAATTACCTTCAGGTGCTGGCACTGGCAACTTCCAAAACAGGAAGTACCCTCCCCTATATAAGCCCCTCCCATCCGGGAGCACCTCAGTTTTGTAGCAAAGCAATACGTGTCCCCAAAAGAGGGGTGGGAGCTCTGTGTCCCGTGATGTACTCCAAGAAAAGGATTTTACAGGTAAGCTGTTTTAAAAATCCTACTTTCTTGTTCATACATCACGGGACACAGAGCGGCATAGTCATTACTATGTGGTACGTCCCAAAGCAATGCCAAATGAGGGGGGGATATACCATACATAAGCTGGGCGCCATCAGGCATGAGGATCTTTTGCGGCCTGCAACACACTGCGCCCAAAGGCGACATCCTCCTGACTTCTAACGTCCACCTGGTAGAACCTAGTAAACGTGTGTACTGAAGACCATGTTGCGGCCTTACAAATTTGAGCCAGGGAGGCCTGGTAATGCACTGCCCATGAAGTTCCAACTGCTCTCGTGGAGTGCGCCCTAACTTTGAACGGAGGCGGTCTACTTCTCAAGCCATAGGCTTGTATTATGACCTGTCGAATCCACTTGGCTAAAGTAGATTTTGATGCTGCCTGACCCTTTCTGGGGCCTTCCGGCAGAACAAACAAAGAATCCGTTCTACGAATCTGAGCAGTGGCTTTTAGATAAGCTTTAACTGCTCTTACTACATTCAAAGAATGCAATAACTTTTCCTCTACCGAGCTCGGTTTGGGGAAAAGAAGGAAGAACCACATCCTGGTTCAAGTGAAACCTCGATACCACCTTAGGAAGAAAGGCTGGGTGAGGACGTAATACTACTCTGTCCTCATGAATAACCAGATATGGCTCTTTACAGGACATGGCGGCTACTTCCGACACTCTTCTAGCCGAGCATATGGCTACTAAAAATATAATTTTTCTGGTGAGTAGAACCAAGGAAATGTGCCGCAAAGGTTCCAATGGCTGCTTCTGCAGAACCGACAGAACCAAATTTAGATCCCATGGACATATGGGAGCTTTAATCGGTGGAATAATAGAGTCACCCCTTGCATAAAGGATTTGACAAGTGAATGCATAGCCAGGGGCCTTTGAAATAGTATTGATAAGGCCGAAACCTGACCCCTGATAGTACTTAAGGCAAACTTCCTGTCTACAGCCCACTGTAGGAAGTCCAGAATTCTGCCTATAACGTACTTACGTGGATGCCACTTTCTGGCCTCGCACCAAGTGATGTACGCCTTCCAAACTCTATAGTAGATCTGCCTGGATACAGGCTTCCTGGCATTGATTATAGTTGATACCACAGAGTTAGAGAGACCTCTCTTCTTTAGGATGTGGGATTCAATAGCCAGGCCGTTAAACTTAGAGTTAGTAAGGAAGGGTGGTATATCGGCCCTTTGCGAAAGCAGGTCCGGACGACGTGGAAGGGTCCAAGGACTCCCCACAGACATTTTGATGATCTCCGCGTACCAGGCCCTTCGGGGCCACGCTGGAGCCACCAAGATCACCGGCTTCTTTTCCAACCTGACTCTGCGAAGGAGTCGAGGCAACAATTGTAGCGGAGGGAATGCATATATTAGTCTGAACTGATTCCAAGGGAACACCAGAGCATCCGAGCCGCAAGCGAGGGGATCCCTTGTCCGGGAGACAAATCTGTCCACCTTTGCGTTGAATCTGGATGCTAGCAGATCTACATCCGGTGTTCCCCACCGCTGACATATTGCTCGGAAGACCTCGGGATGAAGGGACCATTCCCCTGGGCATAACTGTTGGCGACTTAGAAAGTCCGCCTTCCAATTCTCCACCCCTGGAATGAAGACAGCTGATATACATGGGACATGCTTTTCTGCCCATTCCAGGATGTGACTTACTTCCCTCTGGACTGCACGACTCCTGGTGCCTCCCTGATGATTGATATATGCCACTGCTGTGGCATTGTCTGATTGAATTCTGACAGGGGACCCTTGGAGTCTGGATGCCCAGGCTACTAGGGCATACCGGGCTGCTCGTATCTCTAAGAGATTGATGGGCAGGGTTTTTACTACATTTGACCATCTGCCCTGGAGAGACCATTGCTCCAGTACTGCCCCCCAGCCTATAAGGCTGGCATCTGTAGTGACCACCTTCCAGGATATCGGACTGAAGGGTTTTCCCTTCTGGAGATTCTGGGGGATCAACCACCAGCAGAGACTCTTCCGAACGGAAGGGGACAAAGCCATCGGAAAGTCTAGAGCCTGAATTTTTCCATTCCAGGCTGACAATATGGCCCTCTGTAAATTCCTTCAGTGGAATTGGGTGTATGGCACAGCTTCGAATGATGCTACCATCTTTCCTAGCAGCCTCATGCACAGGCGTATGGACCCAGAAAGGGTCAGGCAGCATCAAAATCTACTTTAGCCAAGTGGATTCGACAGGTCATAATACAAGCCTATGGCTTGAGAAGTAGACCGCCTCCGTTCAAAGTTAGGGCGCACTCCACGAGAGCAGTTGGAACTTCATGGGCAGTGCATTACCAGGCCTCCCTGGAGCAGACGGACCAAGCCCCTCAAAGAGGATACCTTGTCTAGAGGTAAGAAAATCTTCCTCTGGTCTGAATCCAGCCGTAGCCCTAGATATACCAGGTTTTTCACTGGCTGTAGGGCTGACTTGTCCAGGTTGATGACCCAACCGTGAGATTCTAGATACTTGATTGTATCGACAATTACCACTTCTAGCTTGGCAACTGAGTGGTCCATCAACAACAGGTCGTGTAGGTATGCCATTATCGTTACACCTCGTGTTCTTAGATCGGCCAACAGTGGGGCCAGAATTTTTGTGAACACTCGTGGTGCTGTGGCCAGACCGAATGGTAAGGCTCTGAACTGAAAATGGCGCCCTTCTACTGCAAAGCGTAGAAATTTTTGATGACCTGGAAAGATGGGAACATGCAAGTAAGCATCTTTGATGTCGATCGAGGCTAACCATTCCTCCCCCTGTAGGGCAGCGGTGACCGATCGGATCGACTCCATCCGGAAGGACCGGACGTTTAGAAATTTGTTTAGACTCTTTAGGTCCAATATGGGTCTTATGTCCCCGTTTGGTTTCGGGACTGTGAAAAGGTTTGAGTAGAAACTCAACCCCCACTCTTCCATAGGAACCTCCATAATTACTCCTTGGAGCAATAGTTGTTCTAACGCCACTAGGAGACACCTTCTTTTCAGAGGGTCTTTAGGCATGCCTGACCACATAAAATGGGAAGGAGGAGACTCTTTTAACTCCAACTTGTATCCCAGAGTTACTGCGGAGAGCACCCATCTGTCTTTGATCGTCTCCCGGCAGGTCTCTGTGAACAACTGAAGTCTTCCCCCCACCCGTTTGAGTGGGGGCAGCCCTTCATAGGCTTGACTTGGAGGCTGGTTTAGTACCTCTTCGGATCCAGGGCTTTTTATTACCCTGTGACTGTCCCTGATTTTTACCTCCTGAGTTTGACCGAGGAGGCCGTCAGAACTGCTTAGTAGCAGACGTCCCAGGGATAGGAGAGGTAGTCCTCTTAAAAGACAGACCCCTAGACCTCTTTTTAATTGGTAAGAGAGTACTTTTACCACTGGAAATCTTCTGGATATATTTATCCAGGTCTTCGCCAAAAAGGCGTTCTCCATGAAATGGGAAGCTAACTAAGAGCTTCCTACAGGGAGCCTCAGCAGACCAGTTCTTGAGCCACAGAAGCTTAGGCATATGTACCAAAGACAGCGTGAGGCGGGAGGCCTGATGGATAGAATCCTTGATGGCGTCAACCGCAAAGCATAATGCTCTAGGCAGATCAGCCAGAGCCTGGGCCTGCTGGTCTGGCAAATCCCTCAGGACCATTTTCATTTGATCCTTTAAAGCTTGGCAGACCCCAATAGCTGCCACTGCTGGCTGTGTAACAGCCCCTGCTGTGGAAAAAGCAGATTTTAATAAAGATTCCAATTTTTTATCTACTGGATCTTTGAACATTTGAACATTATCTACTGGACATGTCAGTGATTTGTTCACAGAAGAAATGGCTGCGTCCACCGTAGGAACATTCCATCTCTGGGTGAATTTTTCCTCCATGGGATAGATCACCTGAAATTTCTTAGGTGGAACAAATAGTTTATCAGGATGTTCCCAGTCCTGGTATATAAGTCCTTCCAATAATGGATGAATTGGAAAGGAGCAATTAATCTGGGGAGCTTTTAGCGACCCCAACGAGGAGACAGCAGTAGTTGATGGTTCAACAAGAGGCATTTTAAATGCAGATCGAACCATGTCAGTTAGGGTCTGGACCCACAATCTTTCAGTCTGTGATGCTGAAAATGGTTCATCTACTGTCGATTCCTCAAAAACAGAGTTAACCTCCTCCTGATCCCCTTCAGGAAGGTCAGTCCCTTCCTGGGACTGTTGCTCTGCCAACAGGCACTCTAATGGAGGGGATGGAGATCTGGCGCGCCCTTTCCTGTAGAGAAGAAGCGATCAATGCTGCCAATCTCTGCTCCAATCCCTCCAGAGTTGAGGCAAAAACCTCCTCTGTTATATATGCAGGAGCAGGTGGACTGAGGACAGCCGCAGTACCTGGCACTCCCGGGGGTTCCTTATGGGTATTAACCTCTGATTTCTCAGGGGAGGAAGGTGCAGATGACTGCTCCAGATCCTCAGAGCCCGATGGAGACCCCCTACACTTCCTGAGAGGTATATCTCAGAGTTTTTTAGGCGGCATATTCCTTAGTTCAAAGCTGAGGTATTCCAGCCGCAATACACCCCTTTACTGAAATAGTCTAATGCAATTTGCTGCTATGTACATCAGTGGGTGTCTACTAATGCGTCTTTCTGGGGATGCCTGTATCAACCGCCCGCTGTAAGCCCCTATACCATGCTACCAGCTCCTTTTCATGCTCTGTGTCCATAGCAAGCAGCGTGGACAGAGTCCTTTTATCTTGCTGGGACGCCCGCACATGCGCAGAAGCGCTGGGCGCACAGAGCGCGTCATCCACCAGGCTCCGCCCCCTTTTTTGAAGCTAAATCTTATAAAAAGAAAGTGTGTGTGCGCGCGCGCGCGTGCACGTGTGCGCTCTTGGCGCCATGTAGGGAGAGGAGCCAGGGTCCCTGTTTCACCAGGACTCGGGGATGGAAGGAAACTACTTGGCAGCATGACAGAGGAATGCAGCTTCCCTAATAGAGAGCTCACTCATCTGCCTGGACTTTCACCATGGAAGGAATAGTCCCAAGAAAAAAAGACGTTCCACAGCGGCCTCTAGTGGACAAACACAGGTACCGCACTTTTGTCTTTTTTTTTTTTTTTTTTTTAAAACCTCCTTTATGAAAAACATTTCTAGGTTTACAGTTTTTAAAACTTCCTTTATGAAAAGACATTTCTAGGATTTCTTAGGCATATACAGCTATTAGCGGGAATACCTTTAGGTAACAGGCAGAAAGACATATTAGGCTTGGGGGTCCCCTCAATAGAACCAAGTTCCTGAGGGGCCCCCACTTACCTTTTCCCCGCCGCAGGACTTTGTTTGGTCCACAGAAGCCCAAACTTCACCTCTCACGGCAGGCATTGTACTAGACCTTCAGGGACCGGGTTCCCAAGGATTCCACTCCCCTGGACCTGTATAGCACCCTGCACAGATAGCCTCTTGGTTTTGGGTATGACCAGAGCTCTGGATCCCAGGGTCCAGCCCTCCTAAGAGAGGCATTACAGGCAAAACCCTGCTCTTCTCTGCAAGGCCCGGGTACCGACCGTTTAGCTATGAAGCTTTTTTGGTCGGATCCGGAATAGCTTGCTAAGGCCCAGAGAACCTGTACACAAGCCCAGATGAATACATGTTAACCTTGGCCAACACCTTAGACACTGGCAAAAAAACTGAGGTGCTCCCGGATGGGAGGGGCTTATATAGGGGAGGGTACTTCCTGTTTTGGAAGTTGCCAGTGCCAGCACCTGAAGGTAATTCTATATAACCCACATAGTAATGACTATGCCGCTCTGTGTCCCGTGATGTATGAACAAGAAATTTGTTGTTTATGTAAATTGTGCTTGTGATCGACTATCAGGTAGTAATGCAAATTTTGTCCCGCACATCCAATGTAATTGTTAGGGCATGGAGGTTAAAGTGAGAAGGGAATATTTTTTTTTTTTTATTGACTTTTTAATCTTTCTGAGGGTTTGAAATCAGATCAGATCAGATGAGATGTTGTGGTAGAAATGTCTCAAAGTTTCTGTCAGATTAAACAATCCTTTCATGTCTATGAAGAAAATGCAATTTGGTGGACAATGTCAATCATGTAGCTTGGATAAATCAGTGTTCTGCTGGTAAGTTGTGATGAAATTAGGAATTGTAGCTGGTGCCCTTTTTAACTACCATTACCATCATTGTATTATGGGATTGGGTGGTGTAACATTGTTTCACAATGTTTTTATTTTACTGTCTGTATAGAAAATTAGTTGTTTGATTTGTGTTTCTTGTGCACAAGGGCAGGGCAGTACACCAAAAACAATACGAAAAATTTCCAGTATTCAATCTAGCATTCAATATCTACATTAAAAACAGAGGTTTTGGTTGCATACTTTTGCAAATACTGCCACACTGCTAATTCAAGGCACCTCTGCATAGTGTGGTCCATAATGTAAGCTGGGTTCACAACTTAAGACATATATAACAATGAATAAATTATGAACAGGCATATTTTTGCTGGTATCCCTCTCCTCCTAAAGGTACTGTAATACACAATAGGCCCATATCTGGTCAAGGTAGTTAGAATTAAACCCCCAGAGTGTGCCTGCACCAAATCCAACAAAGCAAAAATGTCAGTTGCTTAGATCAGTTTTTAATTAAAAGGAAAGGTACACATAGACAGGTAACCACACTGAATAATATAATCTGATTAGGACATATTTTCTCTGATTTAAGTCAAATATCTAAGTAATATAATTTTTAATGTGTGTAAGAACTCATGATCAATGAAGTTCAGCAATTTGGATAACATTTGTTTCCGAACAACAATTTCATTTTTATTTTTCACCTTTTCTAACAGTAGGCAATTGTGCATTTTAAGGGGGAAACTGTGCAGTATATACACTGTATATATGGCGTTTATACATACCTCGGTGGGTCAGGGCCATTTTGGTGGCAAAAGGGTGACCTACTCAATATCAGGTGGGTGGTCATGAATTTACAGTTGATAAGTGTATATATATATATATATATATATATATATATATATATATATATATATATATATATTGTGAGGGGGTTAGCTTGGCAGCGGGTGTGTGTGACCCCCGGGATGGGCTCCCCACACAAAAACAGGCCCAGCAAACGGAGGTTGTGGTTTTCAAAATCAAAAAGGTGCGGTTTATTTTCTATTTACAGTGACAAAACACAGCAAAGCAAAAGAAACATAAACAAAATAAATCCTGGTCAACTTGACCTCTGACTAAACATACAGGTTTCCTAACTAACAACTGGGATCAGCCTAGTGCTGTCCTAGTCCCTAAGTCCCTGGTTTTAAATGTCCAAGCAAATAGCCACACAGGCTTTGTCTCACCGCACAGGGGTTCACTCTCCCTAGACAGTCCACACAGGTCTGGTTCCAGGCATGAGCAAACACCTAATGAATCTGGGAGTTCTTATAGAGGCCTAAATGAGCTGACAAGCTTCAGCTGGTCTCATCAACTCCCTGTCTGCACGACGCCCCACACTTTCCCTAGAGGTATGAGTCATCCATGAGCCCACTAGCCTCAGCTGGGCTTATACAACTCTCCACCTAGTTGTATAAGTCGGCGTAAAGCCTGAATCTGGGCGAAATATATCTACCCCCCTGGATGCAACCAGGTGACTTTACCTTCCTGCTGTCACATACCCCCCCCTCTTGTTTTAACCTCGGGGTTGGAACACCAGCAATCAGGCATTCATGTACTCGAGACAAAGCATCCACATTCCCCATTTGAACGCCAGGGCGATGCTTTACTGTGAAGTTGAATTCCTGGAGGGCCAGGAACCACCTATTCACTCTTCTATTTGTTTCCTTGTTTTGAGCCATCCACTTTAACGGAGCGTGATCCGTAACCATGTCAAAGTGCCTACCTAGCAGGTAGTACCGAAGGGAATCTAGAGCCCACTTCACCGCTAAACACTCCTTTTCAACGGTGGCGTAATTTACCTCATGGGACTTCAACTTCCTGCTGAGGTAAATGACTGGGTGCTCTTCCCCGTTCCAGACCTGGGACAATACTGCTCCTAACCCCACATCTGACGCATCACTTTGTACGACAAAGTCTTTAGAGAAGTCGGGTGAGTACAACACTGGCTGGCTACATAAGGCTTGTTTCAAGAATTGGAATGCTGCCTCAGCCTCGGGGGTCCATTTAATCATGACCGACCCTTTCCCTTTCGTCAGGTTGGTTAGGGGCACAGCCTTAGAAGCAAAGTGGGGAATGAAGCGCCGATAATAACCCGCGATTCCCAGAAAGGCTCGTACCTGCTTCTTGCTGTTGGGACGTGGCCAACTCTGGATGGCCTCGACTTTGTTGAGTTGGGGTTTTATTACTCCCCTCCCAATGGTGTACCCAAGATATTTGGCCTCCTCCTGCCCAATGGTACACTTCTTGGGGTTAGCCGTAAACCCCGCTTCCCGAACAGAGTCCAGGACTGCTTGCACTTTTGGCAGATGTGAGGCCCAATCTGTGCTATGGACAATTACGTCATCCAGGTAAGCCGCAGCATACTTCCGATGGGGCCTCAGCATCTGGTCCATTTTCCGCTGGAATGTGGCCGGCGCATTCTGTAACCCGAACGGCATTCTTTTATATTGGAACGCCCCGTCTGGGGTTACAAATGCGGTTTTCTCTTTGGCCGACTTGGCCAGGGGGATTTGCCAATACCCTTTTGTGAGGTCAAGAGTCGTCATGTATCGGGCTGTTCCCAGCCGGTCGATCAACTCATCTATACGTGGCATGGGGTAGGTGTCAAATTTTGTAACTTTGTTCAACTGACGAAAATCGTTACAAAATCGCCAGCTCCCATCCGGTTTAGGCACCAACACAATGGGACTAGACCAATCACTTTGGGACTCCTCTATCACCCCTAAGTTCAGCATTTTCTGTACTTCCTCCCGTATTGCCTCCCATCGGGCCTCTGGGATCCGATAGGGTTTTAACTTCACCCTTTCACCGGGCGGGGTAATAATATCATGCTCTACCCCAGATGTTTGTCCCGGCAGCTCAGAGAACACCTCCTTGTTGCGAAGCACAAACTCCTTAACCTCCTGTTGTTGGGGTTGTGACAAGGTGGCTGCTATTCCAACCTCCGGAATCACGCAACCAGTTTGAGCTGGTGACCAAGTGTCTGCGACTAGGGACTCTCTATCCCTCCAGGCTTTCAACAGATTAACGTGATATATCTGTTCGGGCTTTCGCCTTCCTGGTTGTCTGACCTTGTAATTCACTTCGCTCACTTTTTCCATTATCTGGTAGGGGCCTTGCCATTTGGCAAGGAATTTACTTTCAACCGTAGGGACAAGTACCAATATCCTATCCCCCGGGGAAAAGGTACGGGTCTTGGCTCCACGGTTGTACACTCTCTGCTGTGCCAACTGCGCTTGGGCCAAATGTTCCTTCACGATGGGCATTACCTGTGCAATTCGATCTTGCATCAGGGCGACATGCTCAATCACACTCCTGTGGGGAGAACTCTCACTTTCCCAAGTCTCCTTGGCAATAATCAACAGCCCTCTTGGGTGTCTCCCATACAGTAACTCAAAGGGGGAGAATCCCGTAGAGGATTGGGGCACCTCCCTAATAGCAAACATCAAATAAGGAAGTAGACAGTCCCAATCCTTTCCATCTCTATCCACCACTTTCTTCAACATTTGTTTTAGGGTTTTGTTGAATCTTTCAACCAGCCCATCGGTTTGGGGGTGATACACAGATGTACACAATTGCGTCACTTTGAACAATTTACACAGCTCTTTCATAACCCGGGACATAAAGGGTGTACCTTGGTCCGTAAGCAGTTCTTTACAAATACCCACCCGGCTAAAAACAAGAGATAGCTCTTTGGCTATGGTTTTGGCCGAGGTATTTCTGAGAGGGATCGCTTCTGGATAACGGGTGGCATAGTCCATTATAACCAATATGTACTGGTGCCCCCTAGCGGACTTGATTATAGGACCTACCAAATCCATTGCGATTCTCTCAAACGGGACCTCAATGATGGGTAGAGGGACCAGCGGGCTACGGAAATGTGGCATCGGGGCCGACCTCTGACACACAGGGCAGGAGGAACAATAATTTTCTATGTCCTTCATCACCCCAGGCCAATAGAATCTCTGTAATACCCTCTCTCGGGTTTTCTCTGTCCCCAGATGACCTCCAAGAATGTGCCCATGGGCCAACTCCAACACCAACTTCCTGTAAGGTTTGGGCACCACAAGCTGCTCAACAGTTTCTTCTGCCCTTTTTGCCACCCGATACAGTAGGTCCTTCTCTACGCTGAAGTATGGGTAAGTGCAGGTATTATCTGGGTTCACTAACTCGCCATCTATTTCCACTACGTTTTCCCGTGCCTTTATTAGGGCGGGGTCTTTTAATTGTTCTGTGGCAAAATTTTCCCTGTGAACCTCCAGATCAGAAAACTCCACAGACGGTAGGTTTTCGTCTGAGGAGGTGGGCTCCTCTCCAGTTTCTTGAGTCTCCCCTGCCAATACTGACAAGGGAAATTCTGGAGAGTCCTCACCACTCTCAGAGGAGTTCTGGCTATCACATTCCTGGTACATAGGGGCACCAGTGGGGGGCTCAGGATCATCCCACAGTTCCCAGAACTTCGGAAAATCCCTTCCCACAATGGCATCATGCGGTAATTGAGATACTAACCCCACTGGATGAGAGAGGGTACCTTTGGGGGTCTCGAAACACACTGTAGTCACTGGATACTCTCGGGTGTCCCCATGCACACAAATAACAGCTACCTTGCTATTCCCAGAGACCTCTGTTTTAACTAATTCAGCCTTTATCAGGGTCACAAGGCTACCTGAATCCAGCAATACCACAACATTTCTACCATTAATACACATTTTGCATAAATGTTTCTCAGTTCCCCGAATGGCAGTGCATGCGACTGTCGCACACAGCGACTGACGTCTGCCCGTCAGAAAGTCACACTGCATGGGTTCCTCCACAACCGGGCAATTGGCTGCAATATGTCCCGCTTGCCGGCAGCGGTAGCAAACAATCCTTTTGGCTGCCTCTTGAGCCCCTGACTTCCCAGGCTGTTCTCGCCAAACTTTGGGCAGAGCTCCCACCCTCTCACTCTCTCCACCCTCACCCCTTGGAATCCTCTTATCCGCCCCTGGGGATGGTCTGGTCTTAGGGTGGAAAGTCCGAGAGTCTCTGGAAGAGGCCGTCAGGTTCTCTGTAGCCAAGTATTTCTCTACACGATCCACAAGACCACCGGCCGTCTCTGGGTCTCCATGGCTTACCCACTTTTGGATGGCAGTAGGAAGAGCTCTCAAAAACCGATCCATTACAACACGTTCCACAATCTCTGGTGCGGACAAAGTCTCTGGCTGTAGCCACTTCCTGCTCAGGTGAATGAGATCATACATTTGAGACCTGGGGGGTTTTCCAAGCTGGAAAGTCCAGTTATGCACACGCTGAGCCCGGACAGCCAGGGTGACACCCAGCCTTGCCAATATTTCAGCTTTTAGCATCACATAGTCTTTTGCTTGGTCAGGCTCTAGGTCATAGTAAGCCTTCTGCGATTCACCAGTTAACAGAGGAGCCACCAGTCCAGCCCACTGCTCCTCAGGCCACTTTTCTCTTTCAGCAGTCCTTTCAAATGTGGTCAAAAATACCTCTGGATCATCCTCTCCAGTCATTTTTGTCAATAAATGACTCACCCCAAAGGACGCGGTATTAGTGGGACGGCTTTCCTCACTGGTCTGCGGAAGTTGCTGCACTACTGCTTCCATTTGTTGTAGTCTCTGCTCTTGCTTCTGTAACAGGTCTATGAAGCGGGCCTCAGATTGCTGTTGGGCTTGTTGCTGAGCTTCCAGACTCTGTTGGTGAGCTTGCTGCTGGGCTGCAAGGCTCCTTTGCAAACCTGCATTTGTCTGCTGTTGATTGGCATTTGCTAGAGCCAGCTGTTTCAGTATCTCCTCCATGCTGGCTTAAAAAAACTGCCACTGGTTCTCCACCAACTGTGAGGGGGTTAGCTCGGCAGCGGGTGTGTGTGACCCCCGGGATGGGCTCCCCACACAAAAACAGGCCCAGCAAACGGAGGTTGTGGTTTTCAAAATCAAAAAGGTGCGGTTTATTTTCTATTTACAGTGACAAAACACAGCAAAGCAAAAGAAACATAAACAAAATAAATCCTGGTCAACTTGACCTCTGACTAAACATACAGGTTTCCTAACTAACAACTGGGATCAGCCTAGTGCTGTCCTAGTCCCTAAGTCCCTGGTTTTAAATGTCCAAGCAAATAGCCACACAGGCTTTGTCTCACCGCACAGGGGTTCACTCTCCCTAGACAGTCCACACAGGTCTGGTTCCAGGCATGAGCAAACACCTAATGAATCTGGGAGTTCTTATAGAGGCCTAAATGAGCTGACAAGCTTCAGCTGGTCTCATCAACTCCCTGTCTGCACGACGCCCCACACTCTCCCTAGAGGTATGAGTCATCCATGAGCCCACTAGCCTCAGCTGGGCTTATACAACTCTCCACCTAGTTGTATAAGTCGGCGTAAAGCCTGAATCTGGGCGAAATATATCTACCCCCCTGGATGCAACCAGGTGACTTTACCTTCCTGCTGTCACAATATATATATATATATATATACACACACACACAAACACACACACACACTGTATATAGTTAAATATTTATATATTTATTTATATAAAATACAGCACAGTGAGCATAACTTATTGCGCAGTCACAAAAATATTAACATCCCTGCCCTTCTGATTACTGACCTGTACTATGCAGTGGAAATTAAGAAATTGGTGTTCAGGTCCTAAATAGCTTCCATAGATACAACACATGTAATAAAGAGGTGTAACCACCTAATAACCATTACATAATCCTAGCAAACTCTTGCTAATAAAAAGGGGATTCCCGGTTTGCATATATTGCATTTAATGCATACATTGTAATACATGTTCAAGCTATTTTAGCAAATAAGAGATTGGATAAGTAGGAAATGGCCAGAGAGGGTCCCCTTTTGATACAGTTGGCCAGCTTGAACATGCATTGCAACATATGCAAGAATCCCTCATTTGTGGTTGTACATTATTTTGTTTCCAGAAAAGAAAGAAAAGCTGCTAAACCTGTTGCCTTCTAAGCAAATCATTCAGGTCAGATTGGGTGAAAGACCTTAAAAGTTGCCCCAGGCAGCATGAATATGTAGGCTTGAAAAGCTGGCAATATAACACAATCAGGCCACCTCTGTAAACTGTGGTCCCTACCTTCAAACTATCCAAACTAGGGGACTAATATAGTAATACACAAATTGCAATTGGGGGCAACACCTACTTCCTTAATGGTACAGCAACACACCTCATTGAGTCCTGCTCACTTGCTGTCCCCATTCATTCACTGACATAGTCTTACTGTTCATCCAAAAACGTAAAATGAAATGAGTGCCAGACCAATAGTAGATGATTCCAAAGGAACTATATCTGGTACTTTTTAAAAATAAATAAATAGCTGAGGGCTCAAAACACTCCCCCTTCATCAAGGCTTGGTTGTTACATGTGGGTAGGAGGAGAGAAAGAGGTGCAATCAGCAGGGTAATTTTTTTTTTATTGCAATGAATGAAAAAATTTCCAGGGCTGATGAGACAGCAAAATACAATACTCCCAATTTATCCTGGAAACCATCACACAAACTGCTGAAAGTTTACAGTGTTCTGCCTCAAATGAATCAGCTTAGCTAAGGATCAATGTCAAACTCTGGAATCAATTTACTCCTTACTCCTAGTTTTTCCTCTAAGGGTGACTAAGTCTGCAGATTTGCAGATTTAACACATTTTATTCTGAAGAATTAGTGAACAGATTTATTTGATCTATATATTCACACATTTTAGAAATCTGAAAATATTGTTTAAATCACACTGTGGATTGCTCCATGACTTTACTGTGAATTTCAAAAGTAAAAGCAACTATTGGGTTTTTTAAACTTCTGTTAACACTGTGATCTTATTTCAGATTTGATAAATTAATCTTAGAATGTTATAATGCACTTTACAACATTATAATATCTTTACTAAATTCAGTACCAAGTTTGGCTTTGGATAAAGTAACAATTTATTATTTCCAAATTGGTACAACAGAGTATTTTTATTTATAAAGGGCTAAAATATTGAGTTTAACTCTAACTCAATGAGTCATCCGGCAAATTGTTGACATTCTAAAATTGCTAGTTGACTGGCTGAGTTAGGTACTTTTAAAGTATAACTAAAGACAAAACATTTTTTTTCGTTTGGTAAATTAAAAGGAGGGTAATGTAATGGAGCTTTATACCTTCTGTAATTTTTCTTTCCATCCCTGTCCCATTGGAGAGACTTTCCCTTACTCCCTGTCTTGTAGCCAACACAGTAAATGAAGGGAAATCCCTCAAAAGTAAGGAAATGCCTGGTTGTCACCGGGGTCACAGAGCTAGTGTCCACTTTGAAAAATGTCCCCTTTAGTTGTGGGGACAATCCAAAGTTTGGGATTTTCCTTTAATCTTGGTAATATTGGTAAACAGGATGAATAGAGAGGAGGAATCTCCCTAACGAGGCTACAGACAACAATAAAACCCTTGGTAAAAATGACACAATGTGAATTGTGAAATAATAAACAAATAAAGAGAATAAGAACTTATGTTAAAAAAGTTCAAGGAAGCCAAAAGACTTCAAATAGTGATGTGAGAGAAAGTCCATGTGAAATAAACACAATGAAGGATAATTCTTCCCATGGGATGGCACAGAGTACAAGGAAATCAGGTTGTCTGCTGTAACTCTCAGACTCTTCACAAAGTGAACAAATGAGGTACTCTTACCAAATCAGGTGGACTCATCTGTTGTACAACAGTAGGCCATGCGGGCTTGTGATCCCAGATGATCTGGATCAGTGTTAGAAGGATCCTTGTGGTCCCGAGACGCCTGGATCAATCCTGGAAATGGTGATCCGGTAGGCTGGAATATGGAATTTACACTCCTCCACTAGCAGATGGATATCAAGGTGGATCTGTGCATGCTCCAAAAAGAAAGGATAAGAAAAAGGATCAAAAAGACATGCTCCCAATGGTGCAGGTCAAACCAGGTGTGGTTTATTTTATAAAAAATGCCATACAAAATGACAGATAAAAGTGATCACAGTAAAACATGTAAAAAGCAATGTGGGGTGCAGTAATGCTCGTCTGATGCGTTTCGACTCAAGATCGTGCAACCACACTGACACTTTGCAAAGTTCCTCAGAAAAATACACACTTGGTCCGCTTCTTCCTGCAGGCAAGACCGCGTAGGACCATCCCTGGACTAGTAGGCCCAAGAAACTCCTGGGCCTACTCTTAGTTGCAGAGCCTCGGGCCAGCAGGCCCCCGAGACCGAAAAACAGCTTGCACATCCCTGAGTCCAGGAGGGCCCTCAGGTCAGGATCGGAAGACCCTGCCAAAACGGTGTCTGCCCCTTAAGTACCCTCTCCCAGAATGCACAGTGGGGGCCACCAAACCCACTGAGCTGCTTCTGGGCAAGAGGTACCCAATACATCCAGCCAGCTGCAGTTCCAACCTTGACCTGTGGTGACAACGACACCCAGAGGAAGGTGGAAAATATGCAACTCAGCTGAACTGGAACAGAGACCCATAGTTTGGTACAATTATTCTGAGTTGAACTATAACTCAGACAACTAAATTTTCACTAGCGCCTACCCAATAGGGGCAGGGCACTACACACTTCCCCCACCGCAACAGACAATGTCCTTATCGTCGAAAAAAAAAAAAAAAAGACTCTCACTCCTGAGATACCTGAATCCCAAAAACTTGGATGGTGAAGGGAAAGGAGTGAGGTAGCAAAGAAATACAAATTTAACATGCAAATAAGATAACGTCACATCAATGTAAATTACAATATCTCTCTCACTATCTAGCTAGACCACCCTTTCTCCGGTAGTTTGATAGAAGATGCATACACCTGAAAGAAAAACAAACAGACAAAGGCAATCATATAAACACTGTACAATTAGGAAGCAAAGCCTCACTTCCAAAGAAATTAGCCTTTCTTTCCCCATATCTATTTTTTTTTGTGTGTTTGTGGGTAGCTAGATGTACAAAGAAACAATGTCCAGTTGTGTGAAGACACTCCCACCACCTAGTGGCAGAAGAGCAACATGGCAGAGTCCTTTAACACAAGTACTGGTCCAGGTAGTGGAATCTTGATCCCGAAGTTTCCGGTAACCTGACACTAGCTAGCTATATTACCCCACAGTCCATTAAAAGAAAAGCAAGAAAAAGTATTTTCCTTTAGCAAAATGACAACCAAACAGTCACTATAGGTGATCACCAGTAAAATCGGGGGTCAGGTAGAGTCAGTGATTTCCCCTGTTTGTCCAGAGTGGTGATAAAATACATGTAGTTGTCCTTTCCAGGCCGGCAGATGACCACCTTGTCAGCATGGATGTGTCTACCGTAGCTCCAATGTAACAAACACCCATTAAAGCAGTCATCCAGGAGAATGACCTGTTCTCAGGAATGGTTTAGGCACGGCCATGGTTTAGGATCTAGGCAAAGATCTGGTGCTTCCAAGTCCAGGAGGTATACATGAAACTGGGGACTAGTTTTGCTTGCGTCTATCTAGCAAGGTTACTCTGTGGTATAACAAGGAAGCTGAGACTTCTGCAGTGTGTAAATGTGCTTTTACTATACAAAATGCTGTACATACAAAACTATTACAATATTAAGAATACAATACAAGACTGACAGATCTCTATAACAAGCAAAAATGCCTAGCAAATGAACAGCCTATGATCTATAACAGTACAAATACATTTAAAGGTTCCTTATCTTCTGTTACGGTAAATTCGTGATCTCCATTGGCAATGATTCTTCTTGGAGACCAGGTTCTGTTCTTCTATCATGAGTGTCTTCTTCTGAATTACCAAACAACAGCAAACATACCTGTTTACTGTAGCTGTTGAATACAACAATGCTATCTACCTATTATCTACTCAAACCAAATCTGTCAGTAATCTAACAGTCATTCTTTCAGTTTGAGAGCTGAAAGAAATCTCAAACAAGTAATGTCTTACTTGTTTACTGTAGCTATAATACAACAATGGTATCTAAACCCCATTGTATGAAAACAGCATTTGTTTGAGAAATCTACTCAAACCAAAAGACTGACAGTAATCTGACCAACTCACTATTGTAAAATTGTCCCATGTATCCTATGTCTGAGTAATATAATAAAAATCATATTTTTAACAAACGCAACACAGGACTTCTGCACCATAGTATTTACAGACAGTTTTCCTGACCCAAACGAACTGGTAACTTTAGGCAGGATTTCACTAGCAACAACCGGGGTTTCCACACTGGGTGTTGTCTTCCCCGAGTCCATGGCTTCCCATTCAGAAAAGGTGAAGGCCGAAGCAACATCATCTCCATTGGCCCATAGCATTTCCTGAGACATGGTTTCAAACAAGTCATCGTCTCCAGAGATGTCTGACAAAGAATCTATTTCAGAGTCTCGTAACTCCTCCGCGGGCATATAATTGCGAACAGTTCCCATATGTACAATTTCCCCAGATCTCTCACCCGTTCCTGTCATGGACTTCCCAGGAATCAGACTTTCCTCTGGATCCGGTCCGGGTAGTCTTTGGGGTGAGCCTCGACCACACCACGGGAGGCTTTTACGTATCCCACTTTCCTTTGGGCAGGTGCAGCGGGAACAAATGCAGTGGAGGCAGTAGTAGTGGAGGTAACAGCAGCGGCAACGTCCGCCGGTGACTCCTCAATGGCAGTAACAGCGCCATCTCCCTCCGGAATAGCTGTTGTAGCGGATGTAGCAAGCGCAGGTCTAGCCGCAGAAGCAAAGGCCCCAGCCTCCTCGGTAGCGATGCCCGTGGCCCAGTCCATCCGGTAGGCACGGAAAATAAATTCCCTTATTGCACAGAGACAGTTTTACAGTCACCACATCCCTGTTATATGGACAAAAACAAAACCCCCTGGAGGATGGGACTTTGAAAGTGACTGACAAACCAGTAAGATTGTAATAAAATATAACCTTTTATTATTGTACGCATAAAGGTTAAAAGATATATGGTAGTAACAGACATGTAAACATTACAAATCCATGTAGTGGGTTGATGGATGTGGATGCATATGAGGATAGCTCTCGCAACTTGACCCAACGTTTCTGGCAAAAGAGCCCTTCTTCAGGGGTTTTATTCAAGCATATAGAGCCAGTCATCTAGGTGACAAGTAAGAGATCACTCAAAAAGATTTGGGAATTCAAGTGCTGATTCATGAAAGACAAGAGGATGGGATAAACCTCAAGTCCAGGAGGTATACCTATAGGCAGATGGCATAAGAAAATCCTCCTGTGGTGATAGAGCCGTTGCTCTCAAACTTTTTGATTTGGGGTTCAAACTTTGCTGAATCGCTGGGAAAAGGAATTGATTAGGGGGCGTATCTTGTACAATTTGTCGTGGTCACCCATACCACCACCCGTACCACCATTGGTACCACCACCCGTACCGCCACCGGTACCACCACCACCAGTACCAGTACCGCCATCGGTACCACCACCTGTACCGCCATTGGTATCACCACCACCCATACCGCCATTGGTACCACCACACAGGCCCGCCACTAATACCTCCATCGGTACCACCACACAGGCCTGCCACCATTACCACCAGCAGTACCATTACACAGGCCCGCCAACAAGCACTGCCATAATGTTCCAAAGGGTTTACACACCTGAGGAGGCATATGCCATTCTTACCATGTCGAATGATGAGAGCAGCGGGGAGCTCCCATCATCCGATTCTGGTTTGGAATACGAGTCCGAGTCCGCGGAGGAAACCATCCCTCCCAAAAGAATGCGATTAGGACAAAGATCAGGACCAAAATCAGGAGATCTGCCCACCACTAGGGTTGAGCCGAACACCCCCTGGTTCGGTTCGCATCCAGAACATGCGAAAGTTTGCGCAAACCTTCGAACACCGTTAAAGTCTATGGGACTCGAACGTGAGAAATCAAAAGTGCGAATTTTAAAGGCTAATATGCAAGTTATTGTCCTAAAAAAGGTTTGGGGACCCGGGTCCTGCCCCAGGGTACATGTATCAATGCAAAAAAAAAAGTTTTTTCAGGAGCAGTGATTTTAATGATGCTTAAAGTGAAGAAATAAAAGTGAAATATTCCTTTAAATATCGTGCCTGGGGGTGTCTATAGTATGCCTGTAAAGTGGCGCGTGTTTCCCGTGTTTAGAACTGTCCCTGCACAAAATGACATTTCTAAAGGAATAAAAGTCATTTAAAACTGCTTGCGGCTTTAATGTAAATGTCTGGTCCCGGCAATATGGATGAAAATCATTGAGAAAAACGGCATTAGGGCCTTGTATGGATATTAAGGGGAACCCCGCACCCAGATTAAAAAAAGGAAAGGCGTGGGGCCCCCAGGCCCTATATACTCTGAACAGCAGTTTACACACAGGGACTGTAGGTTTGTTTTTTTATGTAGAATCTGTTTGTAATTTTGAACTGGTACATTTTTAAAGTGTAGCTCCAGCCAAAAATCTATTTTTAAGCTTTTTGGAAAACATTGGGAAGGGTTATCACCCCTGTAACACTTGTTTTGCTGTCTGTGCACCTGTTAAGAATATTTTCTAGTGATCTCCATATATTTGTTTTATTTATTTTTGTGTGTCAAGTTACCACAATAACATTATTATCTTGTATTTTTTAACCTCAAGGAAGTTGGTTGGTGTCCCTTGTTAATTAGACATTGTATATTTGAAATGTACCCGCCTACTCACAAACAAACTGTCCTTGGGATCCCAGGGCACACATCAATGATATGAAAAATAAAATTGGGAGCTTGAGAAGTTCATACAATAGGGAGCACAATCTGGTCCTGGACTACCAGAGATCAGGAACAGCAGCAGGTGATACATATGTACCCAATCTGTGGTACTACAACAGCCTGCGTCTTCTGTCAGACCAGATTGAAGCAAGGCCATCACTTTCTAAAATTCTTTGTAACCTTCCCTGCAGCCTTCTTTGCAGCCTTCCCTGCAGCCTTCTTTGCACGCTTTGTTGGAGTCTGTAGCCCTAGAGCTGGACTTGTGGCAGGAGGAGGAGGAGGAGGAGGAGGAGGAGGAGGAGAAGGACTGGCGACCTCACAAATTTCTGTATTTTTTGTGATTTCGCCCATCAACCCCAAATTGATGGCTTTGAAAACTAGTGTCTCACAAAGGAGGCATTGGCGCCTCTCCATCTCCATCATTTTCGCACCAATAAGGCTGGCATAGCCCTCTTGAGTGGTAGTGGGTTCTTGAAGTGTGGCATGAGCCTCCCTAATGAGGGCCAGTGTTGCCTCCTCCACATTCCTACCCCTCTTGGCCCTTCTTGTTGGAAGACGGATGGGAGGCATCTGTGATTGTGTGCTGCCACTGGGCCCGGCCACCTGCTGGCTGCTACTGGGCCCAGCCACCTCCTGGCTAACACTTCCCCCTGCCTCCTCCTGCCTGCCACTTTCCCCACCCTCATCCTGGCTGAGCTCTTCCTGTGTATAAAAAAGGAACATAGTTTTAGTTTTTGGTTCATCAATCACACACAATTTTCAGCTCATGACTGTTGCAAATTTAATGTTAATAAATAGTAAAGACTATCATTCTGACCCCAGCATTTTTCATTCTTGTCCCAATCATTTTTGGCCACTTCTGTCTATTGATATGTCAGACACTTTTTGTTCAAACATTAATTTCTTATCAATATTAACATCTATTTTACATCATTGGTTTTACGACAAGAAATCTTTAGAAAAATACTATACCGGGCTCCAGAAGTCCACATCCGGTTCTTCCAGAATGGAAGGCTCTGCTTGCTCCTCAGAAGTCTCAGCTAGGCTGGATGGAAGGCTGGATGGAAGGCTGAATGGAAGGCTGGAGGGAAGGCTGCAGGGAAGGGTAGAAAGTGATAGCCTCACTTCTCAGCTGGTTGTCCAGAAAGCTCAATCTATTATAGTACCACAGACTGGGTACATATACAGCCGCTGCTGCTGCTCCTGATTTCATGGACTCCACGACCTTAGTGCGCTCCCTCCTGTATGTGCCCCTCAAGTTCCCAATTTTATTGTGCACATCCTTGAGGGTTGCAGTGGGGAACCGTGTCTGCACAAATTGGAGCAGGTTCTCCAGCGCTGCCGTCCTCACGCCTTTTTTTTATGTATATGGTTTTTTGTTTCCCACAGAGCAGGCAGCTCCCTGTACCAGTCCAGGAATTCGCACATAAAGTCGGTTTTTTTAAAGGCATTCATTCTTTCTGCAAGACAAAGCACAAGCCAAAAATACTAATGTCAGTCTAAACTCCACTAATCTTTATTCCCATATAGGCCACAATCTCTTAGCAGTATAGGCCACTGATGGCTCAAGTGAAAATGTTACCTTCGGTCTCAAGTTTGTCGCTAACTCCTTCCTCTGCACACAGAACGTAGGTACGACACATGCGTGTTAGCTTTATATACACTGCGCATGCGTGAAACTCCGCCCGCGTCGCCCGCCCCTGACCTTCATTCTAGTATATTCCCTGCCCCTTCTCTTTCGACGCGCAGTGGGAGACGACATGGTGGAGACACAGCAGGTGCATGATAATTCCAGTGACGAGGAGGAAAGCCCGGAGCCACAAACGTCACGATCCAGGAGGAGATACAAGGCCTCAAATATGTCCTTTGCAGAGATGGCGGAGATGGTGGACATCTTGAGGAGGACCGATTATGATGGGAAGCATGGGCCGTACACCAACCCAAATGTCAGAAAGGCCAAGATCATGAATAAAGTTGTGAGGAGTCTGCACAATAATTTTGGGGTACGACGATCCAAGGAGCAGCTGAGGAAACACTGGTCAGACCTAAAACGGAGGGAGCATGACCAGTACAGAAGGATCAAGAGAATTCTTTAAAAAAGTAAGTATTTCTCAAGTGTTCCTATTATTATTATAACTTGCATGTTGTTTTTCTTTACTGTTGGACAGTTTAAAATGGAAACTTTCAGGTTAGTGGGCACAGTAATCGGTCGTAGGAAACATCGTTCCCCACTACATACAATGTTTTTGTTTTGATACAGGGTTAACTACATTTGGTCATGCCTATTTGTATTTAAAGAATTTTATTACATTGTTGTCTAGATGTGTTTGTCACTAGAATGAAATGCAAACTTTATTCACTGGAAAGGAGAGGACACTCACAGCAGCTGTTTACACATCTGGACTCAACCTTTAGGGTGTCCCACACAGGTGCTCCAGTGGATTCTTGGGGTGTCTCCATGTGTGAAACTTGTCCCAAAAAAGGTAAGTATTCCAGCTTTGTTAAGGGAACAAAATCATGGCTTCAACTTGGAACTCTGCCAAAACAGATAATTGTACCCCACTTCCAAGCAATGTTTCATCTTCCTATTTCTGGCCTCCAATATCTATGTGCCAAGTATACCTTTAATTTCATTCTCATAGGGGAGCAAAGACTTGGAGGACACCACTCAGAGGACACCAAGAACCCCACACCTTCGAAAGAAGGGGTCCAGAGAGAACCCCAACCTGAGGATGTTGAGGAAGGAGAGGTGGATGAAGTGGTGGAAATTGTCACCACAGCTTCAGGTAAGAGATGTAGGCCTGCATATTTATAATACCTTGTTTGTTTTTTTTAGGTGATGAACATGTTGGTGAAGAAGAAACTCCTCATTTCACAAGTGCTAGTGCACAAATTATAATACAGGAAATCATGGTGTGTAGTAGAGAACTAGACATTATGAGGAATAATATGAATAGTATGGATCAAAATTTAAGAACGTGATTGATGTTTTGGGGCGAATCTAAAGAAAAACAACATTCCCCCTTTTGTTCTTTTATGCACTTTTAATTTTTTTTACAACTTTCTTCAAGCCAAATTTTGAAGATGCACACAGTGTGTCAACATGTGCTATCTCCCATAAGAGGATATCAGTGTACGCGTTTTGTGGGTGCAACCCCTTCCTCGCAACTCAAGTAGGTGAGAGGAATGGGTTGCACCCCCAAAACATGTCCATTGATCCCCCATGATGGGAGATTGCACATGTTGACATTAGGCATGGGATCATAAAGAAATCCCTATTTCAGATCCGTATTTGTGTGCATCTTGTACAGGGGTGACATAACCCCCCCCCCATCTAATGAAGGCAACAGCAACACATTGTTGACATACTAGAATGTCTGATATAACTTTGTAAGTTCCAGAGTTTTGTATGTTATGTTTTGAAACATGCCTTTTAAAAGAAAAAAAAAAGAAAAATAAAGCCAGATGTATGTATTTGGAAATAATGTTTTATAATAACGCACATGTGAATGTGCACGGAGTAAAAGTTTTGCAAATTTACAATGTGTGGCTTCTTCTTTCTATGCTCAATAGCATTTTTTTTTAAAATGTTGTGTTTACAGTGACAATGGTGGTTATTTACTAAAAGCAAATTCACACTTGGCACTACAAGTGCACTAGGAGAACCTAGGAGACAGCTAATTAAAACACAAGCAGTAAATCAAATTCAAGATGATTCATTTTTATTTTTTTTTAAGAATTAAAACATCTTCTGACATATCAATGGCCCCCCTACCCGTGAAATAGTCCACATATTTTTGGCGCACATCACGGGTGTTTTGGGGGGAGGGCAAGCCAGTACGGCCAGCTTCCAGGGCCAGGACTGGATTGAAGTGCGGCCTCATGCCCAACTGAGGGCATATAATTTGGCGATGTTTGCCGTAGAAAGTTGTGCAGCACACAGCACGCCATCACAATGTAATTTAGTTTGTATTCTGCCATATTGATCGAGGTGTAAAACAGGCGGAATCGGCTGGCCATTATGCCAAACGCATTCTCGACCACTCTTCTGGCTCTGGCCAGCCGGTAACTGAACACCCTCCTCTCAGGGGTGAGGGTCCTCTGGGGAAATGGCCTCATCAGATGATTCCCAAGCCCAAACGCTTCATCAACGATGAACACAAACGAGAGTCCTTCCACATTGTCTTCATCAGGTGGCAATGCCAGGCCACTCATCTGGAGACGTCTGGAGAACTCCGTCTGGGCAAACACTCCACCATCGGACATCCGGACATTTTTCCCCACATCCACATATAGGAAGTCATATGTCGCTGACACCACCGCCATTTTCACAATACTATGGAACCCCTTATAGTTGAAACCCTGAATGGGGTGGTGGGACTATGCGGACATGCTTCCCATCTATTGCCCCTCCGCAGTTGGGAAAGTCCCACCGCGTGGCAAACTGGGAGGCCACAGTCTGACATTCCTGTGGCGTAGAAGGAAACCATGGAGTCAAACGAGAAAAAAAACTTTTAGTACTTTTGCACATAACATTGCAAGCAGATTATAAAAAAACATTCTGGCCCAACATCAGTATAACATTTATTTAAAGGAGTATTTAAAGCCAAAATTAGAAGGCACAATTATCAGATCCCTCAACCCCTCTGATGGCCCATTGTAAAAAAAAATTTTTTTGGGGGGGGGGTTCTAACTGACTTTGTGACCCCCTAAAAAAAGACTGCCACTCTGCCTGAATTTAATGAGAACAATAACATTTGTACACATTTTAGGGGGTGTTTAGGGTAAAGCACTACAATAGAGCTAAGAAAATACATTGTTAAATGACTAGGCTAGGTGTGTATGGGCCAAGAATAGCATGAAGGCAAATATGCATGTAGGCCAAAAAAGGAGCATTAAAAGCTTACAGCATGCATGAGGACAAAGGGGACATTCACAGCATATTACAAGCATGGTAATTAGGGAAGGATGAAAGAAATACAATACATTAGCATATATTAAATACATAGAATGTGATGTTAAAGGAGAAATCTTACCTTAATATAGTCCTTCTGCAGGACTTGAATGATGGCAGAACAGAGCCTGGGGGGAGATGCCTGTTGAGAACTTGAGGTCCTGCAGACTTCTCCCAGTCGTCAGGTATCGCAACTTGGCAACTAGCCTCTACTCGGCAGTGATGGTTTCCCGCATGACGGTGTCCTGCCTCGTGATATAGGGGGACACCAAAGCCAACAGATGGTGAAAAACGGGGTCAGTCATCCGGAAATAATTCCTGAAGTCATCAGGATTATTCTCCTGGATCTCCCGCAGCAGAGGCATATGACAGAATTGGTCCCGCTGGAGCAACCAATTCTTCCTCCATGAACTCCTCCTCACCCTGTTCATAGATTGAGTTTGGGTCAAAGCAAGAAGCCCAACACCAAGCCTATGTACAGCACGAACTCTACGATGAGTACGTACCCGCAACATGGCTAGAAAACAGTCGGCTGGTCAGAACGAACTAACAGAACGCACTGAAGAACAGCAAGGCCTATGAATAATGATCTGAAAATCAGAAATGAGCGGACAAGAACGCACTGAAAAAACAGATACGCCCTGACTACACGCCCTGAAAGACAAATACGAACCCACAAGCACAAACTGAACACCAGAAAACGAACTGAAAAGCACGAAGACTGAAAACCGCAAATCGTCTCCCACCAAACTTTTACTAACACGAGGATCAGCAAAAGCAGCCTAAAGGGTGGCGCCGTTGGAATGGAACTTCCCCTTTATAGTGCCGTCGTACGTGTTGTACGGGCAGACTTTTGTCTGAGTGTGGCAGACTAAGAGGAATTTTGTCGGGAAAAATGTCGGTTTTTTATCCGACGGAAAAACCGCACATGTGTACTAGGCATGATAAACCTAGAATTTGGAAGTTCAGAGAGATTTTGGGTGGAAAGGAGCCTCTAACTCAGACTATGGGTACCATGGTATTTAAAGAACTTAAAGTAGACCAGGCTCTGTTGACAATGCGAGTACGGGAGGAAGTGTACCTATAATTAAACTCTGTATGGCAGGTGATATGATTAATTACTTGACAGAATTGTTTACGATTACAGACCTTGCTCAATTTTTGCACTTTCGCTGTGTATTTCTTCAGCCCGCCCATGCTATTGGCCAAAAACTTTTACCTTTTGTCTTGCTATCGTGATTGTTACTCTGTATTTACCTATTTGAAAATAAAATACTTTGAAAGTAAAGAACTTAAAGTAGAAATATAGGCAAAACTTTTTTAAAGTAAGAAAGGGTTATAACCCCTATCAATTTTTTTTATTATGTAATCTGTGTCCCATTGTAGAGCTTTCTCTTAACTTCCTGTCCTAAAGCCAAAAAGGAACGGAGAGAAAATCCCTTAAAATTTAGGAAATTACTTGGGGACCCCCTGGTCACCAGAACTAGTGTCCCCATTGGAAGATTTCCCCTCTATTACTTTTCTGGGGACAACCCAAAACTAGGGATTTTCTTTTACTTTCTCTTTCAATGATAATGGTAAACAGGAAAAATAGAAAGGGTGAATCTTCTTAACGGTGCCACAGACAGCAATATCAAGTGACAAACATTTTAATCCCTCTCCCCTCTATCCAAATCTAAAAAAAAATGTTTTGCCTTTAGTTATACATTAACCCGCCTGCAGGAGAGGGCTGAAAAGAGCAGGGAGCAGCCAGCAGGTGTCAGTGAGGTGTGATGTGGAACAGGACATTCTTGCGAGGAGGAGCTGAGTGGAGTTTGTTACTGAGACGTGGCTGAGTTGTGGTGTCCTTTTTTTTTGGACCCACAGAAGCAGGCAGTTACTTTAAAACCCAGGTAAGGTACAAGCTTTACTGGTGGTGAGCCAAAGGTTTTTAAGTTGTTACAAAGTTTATGGGCTGCTTTCATTTTGTATTCTGAAGAAAGCTATTTTTGTTTGCTAATTTTGTTTTGAAAAATAAAAACACTCTTTGCTTTTATAAAGTCAGCTGGTGATGATCCAGAGCCCAGAATATCACAATAGTTATTGTTAAAATTCTCTTCATGTTTTGCATTTTTAATAGATCTGTATATTAGAAAAAATATATACTTATATGAATATAAGTACAATATACATACAATGAAAAATCAAAGTATGTTAAAGCGGAGTTCCACCCATTTTTTTTATGTTTGTCTGTGCTGCATGCCCTTAGCACATAGTTTTCACAATGGGCAATATTATTATTTTTTGGGGATTGTAAATACCTTTTTTTCCGTTTTTCAGCCTAACTTCCTGGTCTTAATAGCCTAGGCTATTATGTCACAAGGCAATTCGCAAGGGTTCCTGGGATATCAGCGTCATGTATCCCATGACTCCTTGTGAATCGCCTCCTACCGAAATCTCGCGTGTTTTGTGTGACACTGTCTTATATTATAACTGTGTGCAGAGAGAGAGAGGAGGTTTCAGAAGTCATCAGAGATGTGTGGGTGGGCGGGACAGAGCAGCTATCGCACACCAGCCAATAGGAGGGGGTCAGGGCGGGCCACTACGTGTATGTGGCTCCGCCCCTTTTCTAAAGAAGCCAAATAATTGGCTGGTGTGCGATAGCTGCTTTGTCCCGCCCACCCACACATAGCTGATGACTTCTGAAAGCTCCTCTCTCTCTCTCTCTCTCCCTGCACACAGTAATAATATAAGCAGGGCTTTTTTTCAGCCAAAACGAAACTTGAGACAGCTGTTGAGACACTGAGGTTGTTCTGCAGTGGTCAGAGCTGGGGGGGGGTGTATTTAGATTGGGCACAGTGATAGCTGTGGGGGGAAATATGGATTAAGCTGAGCTGTAGATAAGGGTGCAGAGGTGACATGTGGAGGGGCAGTGGATGGGTTGAGCAGAGGTGAGATAGTCTGCGGATGTGATGTGCAGAGCAGGGGTGAGATAGTCTGCGGATGGGATGTGCAGAGGTGAGATAGTCTGTGGATGGGATGTGCAGAGGTGAGATAGTCTGTGGATGGGATGTGCAGAGCAGAGGTGAGATAGTCTGCGGATGGGATGTGCAGAGGTGAGATAGTCTGGGGAGGGGATGTGCAGAGGTGAGATAGTCTGCGGAGGGGATGTGCAGAGGTGAGATAGTCTGCGAATGGGATGTGCAGAGCAGAGGTGAGAGTCTGCAGAGGGGATGTGCAGAGCAGAGATGGTTTGCGGAGGGGATGTGCAGAGCAGAGATGGTCTGCGGAGGGGATGTGCAGAGCAGAGGTGAGAGTCTGCGGAGGGGATGTGCAAAGGTGAGCTAGTCTGCGGAGGGGATGTGCAAAGGTGAGATAGTCTGCGGATGGGATGTGCAGAGCAGAGGTGAGATAGTCTGCAGGTGGGATGTGCAGAGCAGAGGTGAGAGTCTGCGGATGGGATGTGCAGAGCAGAGGTGAGAGTCTGCGGAGGGGATGTGCAGAGCAGAGGTGAGAGTCTGCGGAGGGGATGTGCAAAGGTGAAATAGTCTGTGGAGGGGATGTGCAAAGGTGAGATAGTCTGCGGAGGGGATGTGCAAAGGTGAGATAGTCTGCGGATGGGATGTGCAGAGCAGAGGTGAGAGTCTGCGGATGGGATGTGCAGAGCAGAGGTGAGAGTCTGCGGAGGGGATGTGCAAAGGTGAAATAGTCTGTGGAGGGGATGTGCAAAGGTGAGATAGTCTGCGGAGGGGATGTGCAAAGGTGAGATAGTCTGCGGATGGGATGTGCAGAGCAGAGGTGAGATAGTCTGCAGGTGGGATGTGCAGAGCAGAGGTGAGAGTCTGCGGATGGGATGTGCAGAGCAGAGGTGAGAGTCTGCGAAAGGGGATGTGCAGAGCAGAGGTGAGAGTCTGCGGAGGGGATGTGCAGAGCAGAGATGGTTTGCGGAGGGGATGTGCAGAGCAGAGATGGTCTGCGGAGGGGATGTGCAGAGCAGAGGTGAGATGGTCTGCGGAGGGGACACAGACACACAGAACAAGATAAATATATAACAAAAGATATATATATTTCTTGAATAATATTTCTTCTACATGCAGTATATTTACTGGTTCCTGGAGGGGGAGGGGAGGAGAGGTTTGCATAGATAAGGACAACTTCAGCTGACACTGCCATTGCTATGGAAACCTGACTTGAAACTTAATACACTGCTTGTGCAGCACTGAGCATGTGCGAGATTTGCAAGTCTGAAATCCAGGAAGACATACAGTCTGGCTTCAGATGCCCACACTTAAGATGGCCACAGCCTATTTCTAGTTTATAAATGTTCTGAATGCTGTAATAACCTAACAAAACGGACCTCAGTTTACAGACTAACTTTACTAGAATACATTAAGCTTGTGTATTATAGGGGTATTTTTATTTAAAAAGTGTCATTTCGGCTGGAACACCCCTTTAACAAAGGGGCAGCACAGTTGTTCTCGGGTTGTTGGTTCTAATCCCAACCACGGCACTACCTGCCTGGAGTTTGCATGTTCTTCCTGTGCTTGAGTAGGTTTCCTCCGGTTACTCTGGTTTCCAATTGTATGAAAAAGAGTTAGGGACCTTGGATTTAAGGCTATTTGGGGGCAGGGACTCATGTGAATGTATAATATATCCTGTATGTAAAGAGCTGTGAAAATCGATGGCACTAAAATAAATAAAAATAAAACAACAAGGGTCTTCAAAAGAGGTAAATCAGCATTTTGCCTATGAATGGAAAGTAGCAGGTTCTACACTCCCTCAAACAAAAACCACCAGGAGGACACCATGTAAAGTCTATTTTTTCCCAAAAACCTTTTTCTGGATCCTGGTGATTTTTTTCTGTTCACTGCACGATGCAAAGCCCAAAATAGAGACAGGTACTTTGGATAATGTAGCTCTTGTGCGCATGAGCAGAAATTACATAATCAGTGACCATCCAGTGGCTGAAAAAGATCACCACTTTACCAACAAAAATCTTCAGCAGAGATGGCATAGGTGGTAGATGAAGCAGTGACAGAATCCCTGACCTGTCATCTCTATTGGACAACACATAAGGGGTAAGGTGTAAGGTGTGCATATATAATAATATGCTGTGCATATTTGCAAATTATTTAAATACTTAAAGCCCCCTTTCCTCCACAGCTGTTTAGTCTTACTCAATTCTATTGCTGCTTCGTATACCCACTTAAGCAAAATAAAGTACAACTGTATGGCAGAGTATGTAACCCTCTCTACTTCCTTCTATGATGCAGTGCTGTGTACTTGAGTGGCCAACTGCAACACCTGCACACTGTCACATGGGAGGGAGGAGTGGTTCTTAGTGATTAGTATCCTCTAAGCCAGTGGTTCTCAACTCCTGTCCTCAAGACCCACTAACAGGCCAGATTTTAAGTATTACCTTGGGGAGATGCAGACTAGAATACTGCAATCACTGAGCGGCAAATGATTTCACCTGTGTAGGGATGAGCTTCGAGTTCGAGTCAAACTCATGTTCGACTCGAACATTGCCTGTTCGCCCGTTCGCCGAACAGTGAACAAATTGGGGTGTTCGCGGCAAATTCTAAAAGTCTATGGGAGAAATCTAAAGTGCTAATTATAAAGGCTTATATGCAAGTTATTGTCATAAAAAGTGTTTGGGGACCCGGGTCCTGCCCCAGGGGACATGTATCAATGCAATTTTTTTTTTTTAAACAGCCGTTTTTTTGGGAGCAGTGATTTTAATAATGCTTAAAGTGAAACAATAAAAGTGAAATATTCCTTTAAATTTCGTACCTGGGGGGTGTGTATGATATGCATGTAAAGTGGCGCATGTTTCCCGTGCTTAGAACTGTCCCTGCACAAAGTGTCATTTTTGAAGGAAAAAAAGTAATTTAAAACTCACTCGCGGCTAATAATGAATTGTCGGCTCCCGGCAATACATAGAAAAGTCATTGATAAAAATAAAAAATAAAGCGTGGGGGTCCCCCAGAATTCAATTACCAGGCCCTTCAGGTCTGGAATGGATATTAATGGGAACCCCGCCGCAAATTTAAAAAAAAAATGCGTGGAGTTCCCCCAAATATCCATATCAGGCCCTTCAGATCTGGCATGGATTTTAAGGGGAACTCCACCCCAAATTTAAAAAAAAATGGCGTGGAGTCCCCCCAAAAATCCATACCAGACCCTTATCCGAGCACGCAACCTGGCCAGCCGCAGGGGAAAAGGGGGGGACGAGAGAGCGGCCCCCCTCCCTCCTGAACCGTACCAGGCCACATGCCCTCAACATGAGGAGGATGTCCCCATGTTGATGGGGACAAGGGCCTCATCCCCACAACCCTTGCCCGGTGGTTGTGGGGGTCTGCGGGCGGGGGGGCTTTTCGGAATCTGGAAGACGCCTTTAACAAAGGGGACCCCCAGATCCCACCCCCCCTATGTGAATTGGTAAGGTGTACATTGTACCCCTACCATTTCACGAAGAAGGTGTAAAAAAATGTAAAAAAAAACCACACAAACACCTTGAAAAAGTCCTTTATTAAAAAAAAAACAAAAAAAAAAAACATTCCAGCGGAGAAATCCAGTGTCCCACGGCGATCCGATGTCCAGCGCTGTCCGTCATTGGCGGAGCCTGAGCGGACCTGATGGGGAACTTCCTCCGCAGTCTATTACATGTATAGACCCGCCCCTTCTAAAGTTCCCCATCAGGTCCGCTCAGCCAATGACTCGGTGTAAGGCTGAGGACCTGATGCGGAACATGAGAAGGGGCGGGTCTATACATGTATTACAAAGTGAGAGAAGTTCCCCATTAGGTCCGCCCCCTACGTCATTGGCCTGAGCGGGGAACTTCCTTCACTGTGTAATTGACGTAGGCGGGGTCTGACATACCGAGGGGGCGAACCTGATGAGGAACTTCCTTCACTGTGTAATACATGTATAGACTCTATACATGTATTACGCAGTGAAGGAAGTTCCCCATCAGGTCCGTCCCCTCGGTATGTCAGACCCCGTCTACGTCATTGGCCTGAGCGGGAAACTTCCTTCACTGTGTAAATTTAAATTACACAGTGAAGGAAGTTACCCGCTCAGGCCAATGAGGTAGGTGGGGTCAGACATACCGAGGGGGCGGGCCTGATGGGGAACTTCTCTCACTTTGTAATACATGTATAGACCCGCCCCTTCTCATGTTCCGCATCAGGTCCTCAGCCTTACACCGAGTCATTGGCTGAGCGGACCTGATAGGGAACTTTAGAAGGGGCGGGTCTATACATGTAATAGACTGCAGAGGAAGTTCCCCATCAGGTCCGCTCAGGCTCAGCCAATGACGGACAGCGCTGGACATCGGATCGCCGCGGGACACTGGATTTCTCCGCTGGAATGTTTTTTTTTTTTTTAGTAAAGGTCTTTTTCAAGGTGTTTGTGTGGGTTTTTTTTACATTTTTTTACACATTCTTCGTCAAATGGTAGGGGTACAACGTACCCCTTACCAATTCACATAGGGGGGCGGGATCTGGGGGTCCCCTTTGTTAAAGGGGTCTTCCAGATTCCGATAAGCCCCCCGCCCGCAGACCCCCACAACCACCGGGCAAGGGTTGTGGGGATGAGGCCCTTGTCCCCATCAACATGGGGACATCCTCCCCATGTTGAGGGTATGTGGCCTGGTACGGTTCAGGAGGGAGGGGGGCCGCTCTCTCATCCCCCCCTTTTCCCCTGCGGCTGGCCAGGTTGCGTGCTCAGATAAGGGTCTGGTATGGATTTTTGGGGGGACTCCACACCATTTTTTTAAATTTGGGGTGGAGTTCCCCTTAAAATCCATGCCAGATCTGAAGGGCCTGGTATGGATATTTGGGGGAACTCCACGCATTTTTTTTAAAATTTGCGGCAGGGCCTGGTAATTGAATTCTGGGGGACCCCCAAGCTTTTTTTTTTTTTTATCAATCACTTTTCTATGTATTGCCTGGAGCCGACAATTCATTAATAGCCGCGAGTGAGTTTTAAATGACTTTTTTTCCTTCAAAAATTACACTTTGTGCAGGGACAGTTCTAAGCACGGGAAACATGCGCCACTTTACATGCATATCATACACACCCCCCAGGTACGAAATTTAAAGGAATATTTCACTTTTATTTTTTCATTTTAAGCATTATTAAAATCACTGCTCCCGAAAAAACTGCAGTTTTTAAAACTTTATTTTGCATTGATACATGTCCCCTGGGGCAGGACCCGGGTCCCCAAACACTTTTTAGGACAATAACTTGCATATAAGCCTTTACAATTAGCATTCGAACGTTCGAGTCCATTGTATTTAATAGGGTTCTAAAGTTCACACGAACATTTTGTCTATTCGCAGGTTCTGGTGCGAACCGAACAGGGGGGTGTTCGGCTCATCCCTGCACCTGTGGTGTATTTCAGTTATCTTGCAAACTTGGCCTGTTAGTGGGTCTTGAGGACAGGAGTTGAGAACCACTGCTCTAAGCAGACCACAGTCTTAACATAAATAAAAATAAGCAACGCTAATAATAAAGTGCAGTTATACAGCAAATATATATAGAATAAATTAAATATAATCAAACGTGCAGCAAAGTTAGTGCATATATAGTGAGCCCTTAAACATACAGACCCAAAAAATGAATCAAAGAAAATATAAATAAATACAGTCTTTTTAAATACTGAAAAAATTCATTATATTGATCCAAAACACGCAGCTGTGCAATGGAGATAAGAGGGAATCCACCATCAGATAGACAGTTGACAGACACCTCCTACTAGAAAGATTGGACCATAGATTATAATGGTCAAATTTGCATGTGTCACAACTTTAAGGGCCGGTATCCATTGTTTAGACAATTGTCGGTCAGCAGCGAGTTCCGATGTAATAACGAGGGATAGAAAAACAAACTGCCATAGTAAAGCATTCTCACCATTTATTAAAGAAAAGTGTTCACAATAATCCAAATGTCTCCACTCACTGTACACAAGGATATCTCAGCAGGCTGATGGCCGGCATTAGCAGAAAGCTGTTTGCTATCAAAGTAGTACGTAATGACATAAGCCCCATATACCACCCCAACCTGCTCTATACCACCCCAACCTGCTCTAGACCACCCCAGCCTTCCCTATACAACCCCAACCTGCCCTATGCCACCCCAGACTGCACTATACCACCGCAACCTGCCCTATATTACCCCAACCTGCCCTATATCGCTCCAGCCGGCCCAATACCACCCTATACTTTAATTTACAGGGGTCATTTGGAGGTGCGCCTCGTGACTGTGCGTTGCCTGAAGGGCGCTGGGCAGGATAGACAGGAGGGGGGTGACACCATGTTTTGCCGCACCAGGTGACACCAACCCTAGTGACGCCACTGGTCTCGAGCATCTGAACAGAAAGATTTCTTCTCATTACATTTATCACTGATTTGGAATTATTTGAGACTTTGTTTTTATTTTACCTACTCATTAAGACACAGTTGCTTGGGCTTTTGCTTTTCACTTCACGCAGATTTATATGTTTGTACTCAATTTGTCTAATTGTTTTTTCCAGCTGCTGTTTTTTGATCTGCCAGCGTGATTTCTGTTTGTTTATACCTTATGGAAATTTGATCAACCTGGAATGCACCGGGAGAGTTTTTAACAATGGTGGAGTCACCTACCTCTCACAATAGGCTCCACAGGATTTGGTGCAGAGCTTAAAGTAGAACTATAGTCCCAAAAAAAAAAAAAAAACATTTTGGAGTAAGGGAGGGTCACAACCCCTGTCAGTTTATTTTTTGCCATCTGTGTCCCATTGGGGATATTTCCCTTCACTTCCTGTACCTTAGCCAAAACAGGAAGTGAGAGGAAATCCCAGCAAATTAAGGGAATCCCATGGGGACCCCCAGGTCATCAGAACTAGTGTCCTCATTGTAAGATTTCCCCTCTATTACTTTTTTGGGGACTACCCAAAATTTGGGATTTTCTTTTACTTTCACTTTCAATGATACTGATAAACAGGACAAATAGAGAGGGTGGATCTCCCTAACAAGGGCACAGACAGCAATAAAAACTAACAGATGTTCCAATCCATCTTCACATGGGTAACAGTCAGAAAGGAAGTATGACATTTTATATAAATGCAATACAGTGTTAGTATGCATGCTGCTTCCTGAGGATGGTAGGGCAGTAGGGTGACCACATGTCCCGGATTGCCCGGGACAGTCCCGCATTTTGCAGATCTGTCCCGGGCACGTTCATTCCAGGACAATACAGTGTCCCGGAACGAAACTGACACAGTCACCCCCCAGGCCAATCTGATGCCCCCAAAAAAGGCCGCCACATCACCACTTTACTCACTGACAGTACTTGTCCTGGCCAGGAATGCCTGGAGGAGCACAATCCCCGCCCCCTGCTTGTGATTGGAGAAATCATAAATCCCGCCTCCTGTGTCCAATCACTGTGCTGCGATTCGTTACAGCACAAGCTGATTTTTGGGAAGGGAGGGTGTCCCTGAATGGTAGTTTGGAAATGTGGTCACCCTATAGGGCAGGGTGATGTGTTATGTTAAATATTAAAAAACAAAACTTTGAAATTCTAACAAGGATGCAACAGGTGTGGAAAAAAGTCAAGCAATAGATTTGTTTCATTTGGTTTTCTTTAAAACATTCACTAATTGGGTAGCATAAAAAGCTGTGTATTGATTTTCAAAATCCCTTTCTGTAAATTTAAATGTGTTAATGAATGAAAAATTTCAAAATTGTTACTCCTTTGACATTCATTGTATTAATATAATTTTTCTTCCTGCCTTCATTGATTTTCTTTCTAAATACTGATGACAAAATAATTAGAACCACATTGAGCAGTGTTTTTGTCTTGTTGAAATGATTTTAGTTACTCTGAAAACTAACTTTATGCATATAATTTGGTTTATTGATTTAATGGGCATGATTAAGCATTTATTTAGAACAAAAATTTTTAAGGTGCCAAAACCTCCTCATGGAATAATACTGACAAAGTGATGTAAAATGAATGACTTTTATTATAAAAGTCTATAACACAAAAAAAGACATGACAGCAAATATCCCCCAACAAACAAACAATATGTGTAGGTATTAACCTCCCTGGTGGTATGATTCTGTCTGGAATTATGTACCAAAAGCGGTACAATTATTTTGCATGGAAATTTGGTTTTATGTATTGCAGTCCTGCAATTCTTAGTAATTACTTACCTAAACCTGACCAAACAAGAGTCTAGTAGACATCCCGGGTATGATAAAGTTTGAAACACAAAATCATATGTAGCACACGGACCTTTTTCCTGCCTTTGGCTCACTCGCAGGTCAAGGCACACCGCGCTATATGCCCGTACCCTCCTGTTTGAGGAGATTAAGCAGTGTTAACAATTTTGGGTCCTGCAGCAGGGTTTCCCATCAGACTGGTTCTCATCTCCTAGCATGTAGGGACAAGTCTCTATTTCTCCCCAGGAAGGCCAATGTCCACACCACTTTAACTCCAACGCTGAGTTTATTTTATAAGCAAGTTCAAGTTCACAACTGGTACGATAGTCGCTACTCGATCCCGAGTGGGTTTAGCTCACCCGGATAGTCCCCTGTAAGAGCGGATCCTAGCAGCCGGAGAGATATGATCAGGAGATCCTCTGCCACAGAATCTTTAAGTCCCAAACTCCTCAGCTATTGCAACACACGGACAGGTGCCAGCGATGGCACGTTGCAAAGCCTGTGATGGATCTTTGAATCCCTCCAGAAGGTAACCAGGCCTCTTTCACTGTGAACTCTCACCGGTCCATCAGAAAGGTCCTCCCCCGGTCTCCTCTTCTTAGAGCGGGTCCACCCTTTCCCGGGCACCCTGGGATTCTTTTTTTGGAGATAGGCCCCAGCTAAAGGTGCTGGGCCTACTAATGGAGTTGCACCCCCAGGCTAAAGGTGCCTGAGACTGATACACGCGTGCACTCCTGGCCTGGAGGTGCGAACCGCTCACTCTCCAGTCTCCACTCCAGACTCTCCAAAAAATGGCGTCTGCCCCTTATGTATCCTCTCCCAGCATGCACAGCAGGCCAACACGCCCACCGCACCACTGCCGAGAGAGGACACCCTAAGGCATAGCAATTTCACCCACCGTTCAACCCTGACCTGATATGGCAGTGCCACCTGCAGGCCACAGGGAACTGTGCGTCAGGCTACATCACATAGGCAGAAGCGAGTACTAACAAATCAAAGTGGTCTGAGCCTTGATACTAGCTCAGACCAACCCCCTAAATTTAAGTACATAGCACTCCTGAAAAGTAAAGGGGCGCTACACATAAATTATAATATAATTAAAAACTATAAATAATTATAACAAATAGTAATGTAATTATAATAAAAATTATACAATAATGTAATCAAATCAAAAACACTGAAATTTGTTTAGTTGCAGAATTGTCGCTGTCATTAGATTTAGTGTTTGATGACGAATTTCCCCACAAATCGCTATCGCTCAATTCTGCAAGTGATTCTAATTTATTGTCGCTGTTTTCTAGCTGGTCTAAAACCACTTGACATAAAGGGACACTTTTTGGTTGCTATGGACAATCTCCAGTTTCCAGGCAGAAAGAACAGTTTTTATATTATAAAACTGCATGCAGGACACTGGACATACCACTAGGGACCAAGGGGGTGTGTAATTTGATACAGTACTGTAATCTGTAAGATTATAGTATACTGTATCTATACTGTGTGTTTCACTTTTTGAATTTGGCGCCGAACTCCGTCCCCGTGCGTCGCAACGTCGCAGGGAACGGAGCTCGGCACTCGGCAGTGTTGATCGAGCGAGGAGACAGCTCGCACACACTGCGGGAGGACATCGCAGGATCCAGGGAACAAGGTAAGTAACTCTCCCTGTATCCTGCAATGCAATCTGGCTCGGTGTTACCGCTCTTAGCATGGAAAACTCACCCCGAGCCAGACTCGGGATTACCGCCAAGAGGGTTAAAGTGCATCCCCAATCAAGATCGGCTAATATCTCTATATTATAGCATAGATGCAGCCATGGACATCCTTGACATGCACCAATGCCAGTACAGAAAAGAAGCTCTGGATGTAGAGCTTTTTTCTGTACTGGCATTGGTGCATGTCATGGATCTATGCTATAATATAGATATATTAGCTTATCTTGATAGGGGATGCTCTTTAACCACTTGAGCCTCGGAAGAATTGGCTGCCCAATGACCGGGCCATTTTTTGCGATACGGCACTGTGTCGCTTTAACTGACAATTGCGCGGTCGTGTGACATTGTACCCAAACAAAATTGACGTCCCTTTTTTCCTACAAATAGAGCTTTCTTTTGGTGGTATTTGATCACCTCTACGGTTTTTATTTTTTGCGCTATAAACAAAAAAAGAGTGACAATTTTGAAAAAAACACATTATCTTTTACTTTTTGCTATAATAAATATCCCACATTAAAAAAAAAAATAAAAAAAAAAAATTTCCTCAGCTTAGGCCGATATGTATTCTTATACATATTTTTGGTAAAAAAAAAAATCGCAATAAGCGTATATTGATTGGTTTGCGCAAAAGTTATAGCGTCTACAAAATAGGGGATAATTTAATGGCATTTTTATTATTATTATTTATTTTTTTACTAGTAATGGCTGTGATCTGCGCTTTTTATTGGGACTGCAACATTATGGCGGACACATCAACACTTTTGACACTATTTTGCGACCATTGTCATTTATACAGCGATCAGTGCTATTAAAATGCACTGATTACAGGGATTAAATGCTAGGGGGCGATCAAGGGGTTAAGTGTGTCCTAGGGAGTGATTCTAACTGTGGGGGGGATGGGCTACCAGTGACATGACAGCGATCACTGCTCTCAATGACAGGGAGCAATAGATCTCTGTCCTGTCACTAGGCAGATCAGGGAAATGCTTTGTTTACATCTCCCCGTTCTGCCTCTCCTGACCGCAACTGCGGGCCGCCGGCGAACATCTAGTTCCCGGGACCCGCGAGCACACTCCCGAAGCATGCGGGCACGCGCGCCCGCTGAGCGGCAAATTTAAAGGGACGTACAGGTACACCCATTTGCCTGACCGTGCCATTCTGCCGACGTATATCTGTTGTTTGTTGGGGGATATTTGCTGTCATGTCTATTTTTGTGTTATAGACTTGTAGTGGGTATTTGAATTAAGGGGAAGCGTCTGGGTGGTAGTGTAACCCAGATGCACTGATTGCTAGGGAATCTGAGACCCTTTTATGGTTCTTGGAGGACTCTGGTGGTGTGAGGTTCCCTGAGGCCTACAGGTGGCGTTGTTGCCAGGGGCCGGGGTCGAACTTACACCGCAAGACTGTGCCTTTTTGTCCTCCCCTGGCGCTGGTACAGCGGGGCGGGGAACCTGCTGTGACGCAAAGGGAGAGGGGATAAAAGGAGCGGACGCCCTTACCACGGGGTTCAGAGTCTGGAGGACGTGGCCGCACCCAGGCACCTTCAGCTTGGGTGCTGGCGTTACGGTGTTCCGGGCCCAGGTGCCCTTGACCTGGCCGGAGCGGGAGATGGAGTACATCTCAGGCACCTTTAGCCTGGGGTGAAGTACTATGGCAGATGCCTGGGGCTCGGTACCTTTGACCGAGTTCCGTGAGGGTGGAGGAATCCGAGGGGGCCCTAACTCCTTGGGTGCCCGTGTCTGAGTTTGTGAGGACTGGTTAGCAGAACTTCTCTGGAGAGTCCGGCACAGCATTGCTGGTGACAGAGAGGCCTCCGGCATCTCCCTTGGACGGATATCCCTCCCCTGACAGGGGCCGTGCTAGTGAAGGTAATTCATGTTCTATTTCACATAGTCAGTGGCAGTGACTATTCGACACTGGTGACACCACAGTGGTTAGCTATATCGGGAAGGATTGTGCCTCAACCTACTCCCATTCTGTTGCAAAGGTCCCAACTTGACTGTGCTGTATATTTATTCGCTGAGAAGAATAAAACTGTGTTGCACCTATTCAGTGTGTGGAACTCTGGTTACTAGGAGCAAAAGGGGGAGTCAAGGACGAAGGACAGGACTTGACTCTAGGACACCTACACAAAGCCCGATCTTTCTGGCCTTCACCTCGTCACTATGGAGGACATGGGCCGTGGTGTATCTCATCCCTCCCCCCGGTACTAACACCCCTAGACAAAGACAGACAAGCCGAGAATGAGAAGGGGTGAGAGGGGTGAGGCCGCTACAGACTTTTATAATGAAATTCATTAGTTTTTTATCACTTTGTCAGTATTATTCCACAAGGAGGTTTTGGCACCTTAAAAGTCCCACTATCCAACCAATTTTTGTGCTATCTCCTTTCGGGATGTGGTGCCAATCATTAACTGATATACTTTAATAATTTATTAAGCATTTATTTACTCACAAATCACAATTTTTTAGTATTTCCACATTTCTGGATTATTAATATAAAATATAAGTATGTATAATATATAAACCTTTGGTTTTTGTTTTAATTAATCCCTAGAAACATTAGCATTACATTTTCATTTATGTGCATTTTTATGCTTTCAAACTGTCAACATGTTGTACTTTTAATCCTTGTGGATCCGATAGTTTATAATGTAGTCAATAGAGATCAGTAACACGTTTTTTAAGCTTTGATTCCTGTGGGTTTGTGTTTTTTTATCCAAACGTAAATAAATAATAATGCATACATGCCCCAAGCATAGAGTGTGGAATAATTACAAACAGACATAATACAGGTATGGAGCTCTCCAAACCTTGTGTAAACATAAGCAGCTTGGAGTGGCACCATCCCCTAAATCCTACTATGATGAACATTTTTACCACTAGAAGTTTGTAGAAATGGCACTCTTGGGTATGAAATAGACAACTAAACATGAAAAGCTTACATGGGGGTGAATCATTTTTATAGCTACCGTACATACTGTATGTGCTCCTACATAAGTGTGTAAATCGTATTTGCACTGGGGGTGTCTGTTAACCCCATAACTAAAAATTTCCAGAACCTTGAAATGGTGTCAATGGCTGTTAGCAATCTCCTGATCACTTAAATGGTAAATTTTTGTTAAAACTGCTAGGTGTTTGCAGTTATGAAGCTCTTGGAGCATCATACACAGGCTTGGTCTGGCATGGTGGAGCACAAGGCAGATCCTCCAGGGGACCCTAATCATGTTGGGCAAAAACTTCTTAAAAATAACTATGAGATGGGGTACACTCACACTGGCCAATTGGAGGTCTGGGGGTTTCCCCAGTGGGTCAGCAACTTCTGGTTGGCCTCTCAACAGTACCATGCTGGTAGCCCAGGTAGTGATTGCACTTATGGACGTATACACTGTGGCTGTGCAGTGTTCATTATACGGAAGCCCTACTGCATTGTTTAGAAAGTGAAATCATTTCCTGGACTCCCATGGCACTTTCATTTATGTGTACAGGCAGCATTTGGGAGGTGATCTGAATGGGGCTAAACTTCCAAACACTTTTAGAAGAAAAGCCAGTCAAAAACACTGCATAGTGAAGCAGCAGCAAATGCAAGGGAGCTGTGAACAACACTTTTGGTTTTGCAGATTGGAATACAGAAGTAAAGAAGAGAACCAGAAGCAGTGCTGAGAGCATGTGGAACAGTCACAGACGAGGGTCCAATGGATCAAGTCACTGTGCACTAATCCTAGCTGTGGGAGGTAAGTTGTGAGGTGCTTAAAGGAGACTTGGTTGGTATATTTCTGCTCACGGGGGAAGACACAGACTGGCTGTGTGAACTTCAGGCTGTAATTGCTGTGGCGTTTGTCTTAAAAATACAGCTTGTGCAGAAGACATGTTGGGGATTACTGTTGACTTTGGCTTTGGGAAAAGGATTATGGTATACACTGTATCTGTGTAATGAAACATGCAAGTTCATTAAAGCGTTATTAAAGCGGAGGTCCACCTAAAAAACAATGTATTAAAAGCCAGCAGCTACAAATACTGCAGCTGCTGACTTTTAATAAATGGACACTTGACCGGTCCAGGGTGCCCGTCACTTCCCGGTTCCCTACTGCGCATGCGCGAGTCACGCAGCGCATCCTAACTGGTCCCCGCTATCTTCTGGGACCTGTGTGTTTCCCAGAAGACAGCGGGGGGGACGAGAAGTGACATAGACCCCCGCAGATTCTGCAGGGTCTATGCCTGGAAGTGGGTGCAAATACCTGTGTAGCGGCCTCCACTCTCTCCCTCTATATATCAGTTCTTCTGGCTCTGGCTTTTGTCTAGGGGTACTCTGAAGGAGAGAGTGCGGGGTCACCACGCCAAGTCCCCCTGCAGATGTATGTGCAGTGAGAGACAATCCTCTTTTACCTTCGGGTCGGTGTTCTGCTTCTGGAGCCTCCTCCTGGTGGTTTCTTGAGCAATGTCTGCCAGAAAATGAGCCCCACACCAATAAAGTCCAACACTCCTTTATTCTTCTCATTCACACAATCGGTTGGACTCCCTCAACGAACAGAACAGACAGGGGGTGTGGATGCGAGTAGGCCCAGGCACAATGAACTCTCCTACTTCCTTCCCAGAAGTAGGTTTCTGCTCCCTATCGAGGAAGACATCCCTCCCGGTGGTCTCCGGAGGCTCACCCGTCCCTGGCAATTTGCTGCACCAGGTCTTCAGGTAAGTACCCCCTCCGGTCCCTTATGCCACTGAATTCGGGTACCCCCTCCCGGGGTCCCCTAGGAAGTTCCTCCCTCGCGGAGCCTTAATCCGGGAACCTCAGTCTTGGTGCTTGGGATGGAACACGATCTCCAAACGTCCTCCAGGCCTAGGCCGCCTAGAGGACCGACACGAACCACCGCCCTCAGGCTGAAGGTGCCCGGGACTCGACCCCATGACAAAGATGGCTGGCCCCTTTATACCCTCTCCCAGCAAGCACGGCGGGTTCCCCGCCCCACCATACCACTGCCGAGGGAGGACAAAAAGGGGTACGGCACACAGCAATGGTTCAACCCCAGCCCAAGGCGACAGCGCCACCTGCTGAGCTGCAGGGAACTGCACATTACTGGTGTCTCTGCCAGTTTAAATACACAGAGAAAGTGCAAGCCCGCTACACCTGTATTATACAGGTATCTGCACCCCCTCCCCCTGAAAGGTGACAAATGTGACACCGGAGGGGGGGAGGGTTCCGAAAAGCGGAGGTTCCATTTTTGTGTGGGCCTCCTCTTTAAATTCAAAAGCAAACATATGTAATATTGCAACCTACTAATTCTTAGATGTGATGTCTGCATTTGTTTTCTTTTCTAGGCTTTCTTTATTTTATTTTCACCTGGTGATCCTGACAGTAATTCTGTTGTTCTTCAACAGAACTAGTTCTCCTGCAGATGTAGTAGTTATAGGGTTTACCACAGACATGGGTGTTTACAATTATAAGCTTTTATTTATCTATATAAAATCTTTATCTCAAAAGGAAAAAAACAAAACTGTGGTAATTGCTTATAAATTGTTACCTGGAGTTTGACTTCAGTTTGTTAGTGTATCTAAATCTGCTAATATATCTAATACTACTCTCCCCCCAGACTGACAATACTGTGATCTAAAGGTGCCCCATGTGCTCTTTCACCCAGGGTGGGGGCACACTAATACAGGAGGTGTGGTATGATATCCTTGTACAGTGTGCGATAATATCATGATTAGGGATGAGCTTCGAGTTCGAGTCGAACTCATGTTCAACTCGAACATCAGCTGTTCGTCCGTTTGTCTAATTTCGAACATTATGGGCCGTTCGCGCCAAATTCGAGTGGCGCGTCACGGCCCATAATTCACTGCGGCATCGCAGTGCATTGCTGGCTGATGATTGGCCAAGCATGCACTATGACCCGCATGCTTTGGCCAATCACAGCGCAGTAAGAACGGAGAGCCATAATTGGCCAAAGCCAGGGTGGCTTTGGCCAATTATGTCACAGGGGGTTTAGTACATGCCCCACACTATATAAGGCCACCTGTGTGGCGGCCTTGTGTAGTGTGTTGCGGCGGCGGTGAAAGAAAGACAGAGAGGGAGAGATATAGTGTCATTTCATTTGAGTTAGATAGAGCAGGCAGGCGAGTCAGTTACTTAGTAGTGGCCATTCTACTTGGTGGTGGTGTAGGTACACAGACGTGAAGGTGGAAGTCACCTGTGAAAAGAGGAATTGTTCACATAGGACTCTGTACACTTTTTTTGCGTGTTTTTTTTTAGACTATTTTGGTTATTGAAGTATATTTTGCTGCATATCTCCCTTTATTTATATATTTATGTGATGGACTCAACGATGTATAAATCCCTTTCATGACTAAGCCCATTTCTGTCATTTGGTGTTTACAAGTTAAAATGCATATTTTTTGCTAGAAAATTACTTAGAAACCCCAAACATTATATATATTTTTTTAGCAGAGAATCTAGAGAATAAAATGGCGATTGTTGCAATATTTTATGTCATACGGTATTTGTGCAGCAGTGTTTTAAACGCAACTTTTTGGAAAAATTAACTTTCATGAATTAAAAAAAAAATTCAAAGTTAAGTTAGCCCAATTTTTTTGTATAATGTGAAAGATGATGTTACGCCGAGTAAATAGATACCAAACATGTCATGCTTTATAATTGCACGCACCCGTGGACATTTTTTTTTACGGTTACCAGGTTAGAGTTACAGAGGAGGTCTATGGCTAGAATTATTGCTCTCGCTCTGACGATCGCCGCAATACCTCGTGGTTCGTTTCTTTTCAGTCCTGTTGATTCGTAATCGTTCGTAAATTTTGCTAGACGGGATTTTTCGTGTTCGGACTAATTCGTATTTTCGCAAGCGACATTTTTCGTTGAATCCGAATGATTTGTATTAATGTAAGCCTTATTTTTAGTTGATTTATAATTCGTACTTTTGGTAGAGTACATTGTTTTTCGTTGATTCTGGACACAACTCCTACTTTCGTAACTTTTTTTGGGTTTGTCGATTGGTAATTTTCCGTGTCTCTCTCACAACGACGCTGCCTATTATGCCTAATGTGCTTCGAATGGATTTGTACTTTTCTAAATACATAGCGGTTATTTGTAACGATTCGAAATCTCGTATTTTACTTTCGTTTTTTACATGCGGCTATAGCCTTCGCCCCTGTACACCATTTTGAGAGGGAGTTCAGCACGGTGAGGGAGAAGCAGAGCAGAGTGTTATTGTGCTTCGAATGGATTCGTACATTCGTAACTTTTTTCATAGCAAATTATGCCGAAGACATTCGGGCATTCGCTATTTGCGATATAATTTATTTCGGATTCGGTTTAATTCGTAATTGCTTTGTTCGGAAATTCGAATGCTTCCGAATGTCCGAAAGTTGCTAAATTCGGACGAATTTTGATTGGTTACGAAACGAATTGCACAAGCCTAGTTAGTGTACTGTGTCTTTTGCACAGTGTGCACCTAAAGCTACCTGAATACAATTGCTGGTGTTCTCATACTAATACCACAGGCAGGGAGCTGCAGTATTTTCAGTTAGTGTACTGTGTCCTCTGCACAGTGTGCACCTAAAGCTACCTGAAGACAATTGCTGGTGTTCTCATACTAATACCACAGGCAGGGAGCTTCAGTATTTTCAGTTAGTGTACTGTGTCCTCTGCACAGTGTGCAACTAAAGATAACTGAAGACAATTGCTGGTGTTCTCTTACTAATAATTAGTGATGAGCCGAACACCCCCGGGTTCGGTTCGCACCAGAACCCGCGAACGGACCGAAAGTTCGTACGAACATTAGAACCCTATTAAATACAATGGATGCGAACGTTCGAATTCTAAAGTGCTAATTATAACAACTATTATGCATGTTATTGTCCTAAAAAGGGTTTGGGAACCCGGGTTCTGCACCAGGGGACATGTATCAATGCAAAAAGAAGTTTTAAAAACGGTCGTTTTTCGGGAGCAGTCATTTTAATGATGCATAAAGTGAAAAAAAAAAGTCAAATATTCCTTTAAATATCGTACCTGGGGGGTGTCTAAAGTATGCCTGTGAAGTGCCACGTGTTTCCCGTGTTTAGAACTGTCCCTGCACAAAATGACACTTCTAAAGGAAAAAAAAAGCCATTTAAAACTGCTTGCGGCTTTAATGTAATGTCTGGTCCCGGTAATATGGATGAAAATCTTTAAGAAAAATGGCATAGCTACCCCATGACCCCCCCCCCCCTACCCCAGCCCATTACCAGCCCCTTTGGGTCTTGTATGGATATTAAGGGGAACCCCGCACATAAAATAAAAAAGGACCTATATACTCTGAACAGCCGTATACAGGCGGTGCATACAAGACAGGGACTGTAGGTTTGTTCTTATGTAGAATCTGTTTGTAATTTTGAACAGGTACATTGTTGAAGTGTAGCTCCAGCCCAAAAATCTATTTTTAAACTTTTTGGAAAACCTAGGTAAGGGTTATCACCCCTGTAACATTTGTTTTGCTGTCTGTGCCCCTGTTCAGAACATTTCACCTCACTTTCCGTCCCAATGACAACTGTTTTTGAAATGTGGTGTTTTTCTTGAAACAAGGATTGCTGATAAAGCATCAGTACAGAGGAGACACCTTTCTCCCATATTTATTCTTACAGGAGAGAATTTTCCTTCCTAGTGGTAGATTTCCTCTCACTTCCTGTTGTCTTCTTGCGTTTGCAAGTAGGAGTCGTTTGTAAGTTGGATGTTTGAAAGTAGGGACCTGCCGTATATACTCTGCAGAAATAGGCCCCTTAGTTGTTGGTGTTGGCACAACACTGTAAGCACTCACAGTTACTCTTGGTTGGTGCTGGAACGCCCTGCTGTCAACTATTATATCAGGAATTTTAATTACATATAATTGTTGAACAGTGGTAGTAAAAATTGGGCCTTTGATGGTGGTGCTGGTGCCACAACACTGTAAGCCCTGACAGTTACTCTTGGTGGGTGCAGCAATGGGCCCTGCTGTGAATTATTAGATCAAGAATTGTAATTGCATGCCCCTGTTGAACAGGGGCTGAAAAATTGGGCCTTTCGTGGTGGTGGTGGTGGTGGTGGTGGTGTTGCCACAACACTGTAAGCCCTCAGAGTTACTCTTGGTGGGTGCAGGAATGGGCCCTGCTGTGAATTATTAGATCAAGAATTGTAATTACATGCCCCTTTTGAACAGGGGCTGAAAAATTGGGCCTTTCGTGGTGGTGGTGGTGGTGGCGTTGCCACAACACTGTAAGCCCTCAGAGTTACTCTTGGTGGGTGCAGCAATGGGCCCTGCTGTGAATTATTAGATCAAGAATTGTAATTGCATGCCCCTGTTGAACAGGGGCTGAAAAATTGGGCCTTAGGCACTGGTGGCACAACACTACAACCCCTCACAGATACTGTACTTGGAGCACAGCAATGAGCCCTGTTGCAAAGTATTGCTTCAAAAATTGTAATGACACGCCCCTTTTAAACAGGGGCTGAAAAATTGGGCCTTAGGCACTGGTGCCACAACACTCCAACCCCTCACAGATACTGTACTTGGAGCACAGCAATGAGCCCTATGGCAAATTATTGCTAAAAAAATTGTAATTACACGCCCCTGTAAAACAGGGGCTGAAAAATTGGGCCTTAGCCACTGGTGGCGGCACCCATAAACAAAAATGATCTTCCAAGCTATCATCATCAATCGTATCATTGAGGACTCGGAGGAGGAGGATAGCCAGTCAACATAACAGCACAGGCACTCAGCATCAGCATCAGTCTTGAAGGGATGTGACATGTTAAAATCAATTAGTCTGTTATATCAGCATCAGGTGTGTGGTAGCTGGTGGCTATCCAAGACTGGTTCATCTTGATGAAAGTCAGTCGATCAACCGAGTCGGTGGACAGGCGCACCCTGTGATCCGTGACAAATCCTCCAGCAGCACTGAATGTGCGTTCCGAAAGAACGCTGGATGCAGGACAGGCCAGTAGCTCAATTGCATACTGTGCAAGCTCTGGCCAGTGATCCATCCTCAAGACCCAGTAAGCCAGAGGATTTTCGGTGGGGAAGGTGTCCAAGTCTGACCTTGCCCCTAGATATTCCTGCACCATGTTTATCAGACGCTGGCGATGGTTGCTGGAACCGATCATACTTTGGGGCTGCGGACTAAAGAATTGTCTGAACGCATCGGTCAGACGGCCACCTTCCCCACCGCTCCTTCTTTGACTGGCCGAAGCCTCAGCAACTCGTTGTCCAGGACCAGGAGTTTGTAACCTCCCAGTCTCTGGGAACGCGTTGCACAGACCTTTCTGCAAGGCCTCCCGGAGTTGTCTCATCCTCTGCTCCCTCTGCGAAGGTAACATAAGGTCCGCAACCTTACCCTTGTACCGTGGATCAAGGAGAGTGGCCAGCCAGTAATGGTCCCTCTCCTTGATCCGAAGAATACGAGGATCCTTCCGCAGACTTTGCAGGATCAGGGAGGCCATGCAGCGTAGGTTTGCTGAGGCATTCGCTCCGGAGTCCTCTGGGTCACTAAGGACGACATGATCCGCAGCCACCTCCTCCCAGCCACGTACAAGTCCACTGGTTTCTTGGGACTGTAAATCATCCCTAAAAGACTGCTGCTGATGATGCTGAGTGCCAGCCTCCACCTCCATGCTGACACAATCTTCCTCCTCCTCCTCCTCCTCTTCCTCTTCCTGTGCGATGGGTGGGACAGAAGGAACACTGTCTGGGTAAAGGGGGCCTTGAGAGGCAAGGAAGTCCTCCTCTTCCTGCCTCTGTTCTGCCTCAAGTGCCCTGTCCATTATTCCACGCAGCGTGTGCTCCAACAGGTGGACAAGAGGTACAGTGTCACTGATGCATGCACTGTCACTGCTCACCATCCTCGTGGCCTCCTCAAATGGTGCCAGGACAGTGCATGCATCCCTGATCATGCCCCACTGGCGTGGAGAAAAAAAACCAAGCTCCCCTGACCCTGTCCTGGTGCCGTAGTCGCACAGGTACTCATTGATGGCCCTCTGCTGCGTGTGCAGCCGCTGCAGCATGGCCAACGTTGAGTTCCACCTGGTGGGCATGTCACATATAAGGCGGTTCTTGGGCAGGTTCAACTCCTTTTGCAGCTCAGCCAGGCGAGCACTGGCATTATAAGATCTGCGGAAATGCACACAGACTTTCCTGGCCTGCCTCAGGACATCCTGTAAGCCCGGGTACCTGCCCAAGAACCGCTGCACCACCAGGTTAAGGACGTGAGCCACACAGGGCACATGGGTCAGTTGTCCCTGTCGGAGGGCGGAGAGGAGGTTGGTGCCATTGTCGCAAACCACCATTCCTGGCTTAAGCTGGCGTGGCGTCAACCACCTCTCGGCCTGGCCCTGCAGAGCAGACAGGACCTCTGCCCCAGTGTGGCTTCTGTCCCCCAAACACACCAGCGCAAGCACGGCATGGCATCTTTTTGCCTGCGTACTTGCGTAGCCCCGTGAACGGCTACGGAGCACCGCTGGTTCATAGGACAAACCACAGGAAGAGGCCATGGAGGAAGAAGAAGAGGAGGGGGTGGAGGAGAGAGGTGTGTCACAACCAGTAGTAGCATTTTGGAGGCGTGGCGGTGGAACAACCTCCAACACTACTGCACCTTGTCCTGCATCCTTCCCAGCTGCCAAAAGAGTGACCCAATGGGCCGTGAAAGAAAGGTAACGTCCCTGTCCATGCCTGCTGGACCATGAGTCAGCGGTAATATGCACCTTACCGCTGACCGCCCTGTCCAGCGAGGCCAAGACATTGCCTTCCACATGCCGGTAGAGAGCCGGAATAGCCTTCCGTGAGAAAAAGTGGCGTTTGGGAACCTGCCACTGAGGAACCGCACATTGCACAAACTCACGGAAGGGGGCCGAGTCTACCAACTGAAAAGGCAGCAGTTGAAGCGCTAGCAATTTAGCCAAGCTAGCATTCAACCGCTGGGCATGTGGATGGCTGGGAGTGAACTTCTTTCGACGGTCCAGCAGCTGGAGCAGGGAAATTTGCCTGCTAGAATCGGACGTCGGTGTAATGCTAGCAGAGTGGCCGCAAGTACTTGGCTGTGACACACCTAATTCTACACCTTCATTCCTCTCAGTGCATGTTTCAGAGAGGACTGAAGTTATAGTGGGGTTGGAGATCCCAGCTGATGCGGTGCAAGGAGAGGTCCGCTTTGTTCTTTGGTGTGGGTCTTTGAGGTAGGCTTGCCAACGAGCTGCATGGCAGGTCAACATATGTCTGGTCAGGCATGTGGTACCCAAGCGGCTGATGTTTTGGCCACGCGATATACGCTTGAGACATATGTTGCAAACAGCAGCTGTGCGATCTGATGCACTAGCCTCAAAAAAGGCCCACACCAAGGAACTTTTTGAATGACGGGCAGAGGCTGCGCCCTGCACAGGCGGAGCTCTGCGGTGTGATTCCGTCGGTGTACTGCCCTTACGCTGGCCACCAAAGGGCATCCTGCCTCGTTGGAGATGTGCCTCCTCCTCATCCTCCTCCTCCTCCTCTCTCCTATTAGGCACCCACGTGGAGTCAGTGACCTCATCATCCCCTCCCTCCTCATCACTGGAGCCAATCTGGCAGTATGCTGCAGCTGCTGGAACATGACTGCCAGATTGGTGTCCTTCTTGAGCATCCCCTCTGTCTGCTCTCACGCTACTGCCTTCCTGTAGCTGGGTTTCATCATCAGACCCTTCGAAACGCTGGGCATCCTCCTGGAGCATGTACCCAACACTGTGCTCAAACAGTTCGGGGGACTCCTCAGGAGGAGGACATGGTGGGTCTAGGGAAGGAGTGACTGATGATGAGTCTGACATTGATACCAGGGAAGAGGACGCTTTGGCAGCTGCTTTGCCAGTACCCTGAGCCTGGGTGAGAGAGGATGAGGAGGAGGAGGAGGGCTTGGTCATCCACTCTACCAAGTCTTCGGCATGATGTGGCTCAACATGTCCAGCTGCCGAAAAGAAGGACAAGCGTGTCCCATGGCCATGTGCTGATGACAATGCACCGCGTCCACGACCAGCACTGTTGCCCCCAGACACAGAGCCTGCTTGCCCTCTTTTATTGCCTCCTGACTGTCTGCCTCTCCTTGTTTGCCTTCCAGACATTCTAATGGATGGCCTGCAGGGAGATGGGAAAAAAGCAATAAGGGCTACCTTCAGGTGTCCTTCTCTGTCCCTTTACTTAAGGATTTCTAAATATGGTTGAGGATTATTGCTTTTGCACAGAATAGCACAACGACAATTTCCCTGACTGTCCAAAAAACAAGGATTTCAAAGATGGTTGATGAGGAATGCTTTAGCACACTATAGCACAAGGAGAATTCCCCTCACTTTCCTTCTTTGTCCCTAGAAACAAGGACTGGCACAGTGAAAGAAACTGACACTCTCCCTACCTAGAGTTTTCTGTCCCTAGAAAAAATGTTTTTTTAAAGCACACTATAGCACAAGGAGAATTCCCCTCACTTTCCTTCTTTGTCCCTAGAAACAAGGACTCGCACAGTGAAAGAAACTGACACTCTCCCTACCTAGAGTTTTCTGTCCCTAGAAAAAATGTTTTTTTAAAGCACACTATAGCACAAGGAGAATTCCCCTCACTTTCCTTCTTTGTCCCTAGAAACAAGGACTGGCACAGTGAAAGAAACTGACACTCTCCCTACCTAGAGTTTTCTGTCCCTAGAAAAAATGTTTTTTTAAAGCACACTATAGCACAAGGAGAATTCCCCTCACTTTCCTTCTTTGTCCCTAGAAACAAGGACTGGCACAGTGAAAGAAACTGACACTCTCCCTACCTAGAGTTTTCTGTCCCTAGAAAAAATGTTTTTTTAAAGCACACTATAGCACAAGGAGAATTCCCCTCACTTTCCTTCTTTGTCCCTAGAAACAAGGACTCGCACAGTGAAAGAAACTGACACTCTCCCTACCTAGAGTTTTCTGTCCCTAGAAAAAATGTTTTTTTAAAGCACACTATAGCACAAGGAGAATTCCCCTCACTTTCCTTCTTTGTCCCTAGAAACAAGGACTGGCACAGTGAAAGAAACTGACACTCTCCCTACCTAGAGTTTTCTGTCCCTAGAAAAAATGTTTTTTTAAAGCACACTATAGCACAAGGAGAATTCCCCTCACTTTCCTTCTTTGTCCCTAGAAACAAGGACTGGCACAGTGAAAGAAACTGACACTCTCCCTACCTAGAGTTTTCTGTCCCTAGAAAAAATGTTTTTTTAAAGCACACTATAGCACAAGGAGAATTCCCCTCACTTTCCTTCTTTGTCCCTAGAAACAAGGACTCGCACAGTAAAACACACGGACACTCTCCCTACCTATCCTTCTCTTTCCCTAAACTAAAGGAATCCAGGTTAAGCAAGAAAGAAATAAATGTCACTGTCCCTGCCTATGCTTGTCTTTCCCTGCTCCGGAACACACTACACTAGGCCGCCGTGCTGGCGGCCTTTTATAGTGTGGGGCGTGTACTAAACACCCTCAGCAATAATTGGCCACAGGCATCCTGCCTGTGGCCAATCATTGCTCTCCTCGCTGCCGGCGCTGTGATTGGCCAAGCATGCGGGGTCACAGTGCATGCTTGGCCAATCACAGCGCCTGGATGACACTGCGATGGCGTAGTGCATTGTGGGCCATTCGCGTCACTCGAATTTGGCGCGAACGGCCCAAATCGTTCGATCTTCGTCGAACGATCGAACAGCCGATGTTCGAGTCGAACGTATGTTCGACTCGAACACGAAGCTCATCCCTACTAATAATACTACAGGCAGTTGATTCTGCTAGCTGCAGTATAATCAGTATATATATATATATATATATATACATCCCAGCTTTGTGCAGCTACATCTCACTGCAGGCCATTAGTATGTCTGGAAGGACAACAAGGAGAGGCAGACAGTCACGAGCCAATAAAAGAGGGTAAGCAGGCTCTGTGTCTAGAGGCAACAGTGCTGGTCGTGGACACGGTGCATCCTCATCAGCACGTGGCCGTGGGACGGGCTTGTCCTTTTGTTCGGCAGCTGGCCGTATTGAGCCGCAACATGCTGAAGACTTGGTAGAGTGGATGACCAAGCCGTCCTCATCTTCCTCATCCTCTCTCACCCAGGCTCAGGGTACTTTGTCTGGCAAAGCAGCTGCCAAAGCGGCCTCTTCCCTTGGCTCAATGGCATCAGTCACTCCTTCCCTAGCCCCACCATGTCCTCCTGAGGAGTCCCCCGAACTGTTTGACCACAGTGTTGGGTACATGCTGCAGGAGGATTCGCAGCGTTTTGAAGGCTCTGATGATGGTACCCAGCTAGAGGAAGGCAGTAACGTGAGCCTAGAGAGAGGGGGTGCCCAAGAAGGACAGCAATCTGGCAGTCATGTTCCCCCAGCTGCAGCATACTGCCAGGTTTGCTACAGTGATGAGGAACGAGGGGATGATTAGGTCACAGACTGTACGTGGGTGCCTGATAGGAGAGAGGAGGAGGAGGCACATCTCCAACGAGGCAGGATGCCCTCCAGGGGCCAGCTTAAGGGCAGCACACCGACAGCATCACACCGCAGAGCCCGCATGTGCTGCTGTCTCTGCGCGTTATTCCAAAAGTTCTTTGGTGTGGGCCTTTTTTGAGACGAGTGCATAAGATCGCACCGCTGCTATTTGCAACATATGTCTAAGGCATATGTCGCGTGGCCAAAACATCACCCGCTTGGGAGCCACATGCTTAATCAGACATATGTCGACCTGCCATGCAGTTTGTTGGCAAGCATACCTAAAAGACCCACACCAAAGAACAAAGCGGACCTCTCCTTGGTCCTCATCAGCTGGGATCTCCAATCCCACTATACCTTCAGTCCTCTCTGAAACCTGCACTGAGAGGAATGAAGGTGTAGAATTAGGTGTGTCACAGCCAAGTACTTGCGGGCAATCTGCTATCGGTACAAATGTCAGATTGTACCAGGCAAATTTCCCTGCCCCAGCTGCTGCACTGCCAAAAGAAGTTTGCTCCCAGCCATCCACATGCCCAGCGGTTGAATGCTAGCTTGGCTAAATTGCTAGCACTTCAACTGCTGCCTTTTCAGTTGGTAGACTCTGCCCCCTTTCGTGAGTTTGTGGAATGTGCGGTTCCTCAGTGGCAGGTTCCCAAACACCACTTTTTCTCACGGAAGGCGATTCCGGCTATCTACCGGCATGTGGAAGGAAATGTCTTGGCCTCGCTGGACAGGACGGTCAGCGGTAAGGTGCATATTACCGCTGACTCATGGTCCAGCAGGCATGGACAGGGACGTTACCTATCTTTCACGGCGCATTGGGTGACTCTGCTGGCAGCTGGGAAGGATGCAGGACAAGGTGCAGTAGTGTTGGAGGTTGTTCGGCCACCACGCCTCCAAAATGCTACTACTGGTGATTATGACACACCTCTCTCCTCCACCCCCTCCTATTCTTCTTCCTCCATGGCCTCTTCCTGTGCTTTGTCCTCAGAACCAGCGGTGCTCTGTAGGCGTTCAAGGGGCTACGCAAGTACGCAGGCAAAAAGGTGCCATGCGGTGCTTGAGCTGGTGTGCTTGGGGGACAGGAGCCACACTGGGGAAGAGATTCTGTCAGCTCTGCAGGGGCAGGCTCAGAGGTGGTTGATGCCATGCCAGCTTAAGCCAGGAATGGTGGTTTGCGACAATGGCACCAACCTCCTCTCCGCCCTCCGACAGGGACAACTGACCCATGTGCCCTGTTTGGCTCACGTCCTTAACTTGGTGGTTCAGCGGTTCTTGGGCAGGTACCCAGGCTTACAGGGGTTCCTGAGGCAGGCCAGGAAACACTGTGTGCATTTCCGCCGGACATATAATGCCAGTGCTCGGCTGGCTGACCTCCAAAAGGAATGCAACCTGCCCAAGAACCGCCTAATCTGTGACATGCCCACCAGGTGGAACTCAATGGTAGCCATGCTGCAGAGGGCCATCAATGAATATCTGTGCCAATATGGCACCAGGACAGGGTCAGGGGAGCTTGGTTTTTTTTGCCACGCCAGTGGGTCATAATCAGGGATGCATACATTGTCCTGTCACCATTTGAGGAGTCCACGAGGATGGTGAGCAGTGACAGTGCATGCATCAGTGACACTGTCCCTCTTGTCCACCTGTTGGAGCACACGCTGCATGGAATAATGGACAGGGCACTTGAGGCAGAACAGAGGGAGGAAGAGGAAGACTTCCTTACCTCTCAAGGCCCCCTTTATCCAGACAGTGTTCCTGCTGGCCCACCTATCACACAGGAAGAGGATGAGGAGGAGGAGGATTGTGTCAGCATGGAGGTGGAGCCTAGCACTCAGCATCAGCAGCAGTCTTCAAGGGATCAATTACAGTTCCAAGAAACCCATGGACTTGTACGTGGCTGGGAGGAGGTGGCTGCGGATCATGTCGTCCTGAGTGACCCAGAGGACTCCCTGATCCTGCAAAGCCTGCGGAAGGATCCTCGTATTTGTGTGATCAAGGAGAGGGATCATTACTGGCTGGCAACCCTCCTTGATCCACGTTACAAGGGTAAGGTTGCAGACCTTATCTTGCCGTCGTAGAGGGAGCAGAGGATGAAACATCTTCGGGAGGCCTTGCAGAAAGGTCTGTGCAATGCGTTCCCAGAGACTGGGAGGTTACAAAATCCTGGTCCTGGTTGCTGAGGCTTCAGTCAGTCAAAGAAGGAGCGGTGGAGAAGTTGGCCGTCTGACCGATGCGTTCAGACAATTTTTTAGTCCGCAGCCCCAAGGTATGATCGGTTCCAGCAACCATCACCAGCGTCTGTTTTACATGGTGCAGGAATACCTAGGGGCAAGATCAGACTTGGACACCTTTCCCAACGAAAATCCTCTGGTTTACTGGGTCTTGAGGATGGATCACTGGCCAGAGCTTGCACAGTATGCAATTGAGCTACTGGCCTGTCCTGCATCCAGCGTTCTTTCGGAACGCACATTTAGTGCTGCTGGAGGCTTTGATCACAGGGTGCGCCTGTCCACCGAATCTGTCGATTGGCTGACCTTCATAAAAATGAATCGGTCTTGGATCAGCAGCTACCAAGCACCTGATGCTGATGTAACCGAATAATTTTTTCTTTAATGGGAGATCCCTTCAAGACTGCCTATGCTGATGCTGAGTGACTTTCCTGTTATGCTGAGTGACTATCCTTTTCCTCCTCAATGTTCATGCTGATAGCTTGTAAGAACATTTTTGGTTCTGGGCACCGCCACCAGTGGCTAAGGCCCAATTTTTCAGCCCCTGTTTTACAATTTTTGATGCAATAATTTGCAGCAGGGCTCATTCTTGCGCTCCAACTAAAGTTTCTGTGAGGGGTTGCAGTGTTGTGGCACCAGCACCAGTGCCTAAGGCCCAATTTTTCTGCCCCTGTTTAACAGGGGCGTGTAATTACAATTTTTGATGCAATACTTTGCAGCAGGGCTCATTCCTGCTCTCCAACTATAGTATCTGTGAGGGGTTGCAGTGTTGTGGCACCAGTGCCTAAGGCCCAATTTTTCTGCCCCTGTTCAACTGGGGCATGTAATTACAATTATTATATTGCAGCTAACTACCGTATTTATTGGCGTATAACACACACTTTTTCCCCCTCAAAACAGAGGGTAAACCATGCCTGTGTGTTATTCGCCGATATTTTTTTTTTTACCAACGGGGGGCGGGCATCGGGCCGTCCACCCTGGGTGCCACCCATTGGGAGGGTGTCGGGATGGCCGCCCCACCTCTTCTAGCCCTGGGACAGCGCTGCCATACTTAAAAAGAAAATAACACTGCCTGCCAGCCCCTCCCACACTCCGCCCCCCCCGCATTACCCCCAATGCAAACGGGAGCCTGCAATACCTCAATCCACACCGCTCGTTCTGGCCGTTCTCCTCCTCCCGCTCCTCCTCCTCCTCGAGTGTAGATTTTGATAGGAGGAGGAGAGCGGTCATGTGACCATCAATGAAAGAGGATAGTCACATGACTGCGTCCACGAGAGAGCGGCGTCTATTGAGGCACACAGAAGCCCCCATGCACAATGAAAGTGACACAGGAGGAGCGGCACACGAGAAAGGGCTGTCGGCAACACCTTCTCAACCACTCAAGTATGCTGGCAGCACTGTCCCAGGAGACTGGTGGGCTTTATAATGAAAGGAGTCTGTGTGCTGTGCAAGGGAGTCTGTGCAAGGGAGTCTGTGCAAGGGAGTCTGTGCAAGGGAGTCTGTGCAAGGGAGTCTGTGCAAGGGAGTCTGTGCAAGGGAGTCTGTGCAAGGGGGACTGTGCAAGGGGGACTGTGCAAGGGGGACTGTGCAAGGGGGACTGTGCAAGGGAGTCTGTGCAAGGGTGTCTGTGCAAGGGAGTCTGTGCAAGGGAGTCTGTGCAAGGGAGTCTGTGCAAGGGGGACTGTGCAAGGGGGACTGTGCAAGGGGGACTGTGCAAGGGGGACTGTGCAAGGGAGTCTGTGCAAGGGGGACTGTGCAAGGGGGACTGTGCAAGGGGGACTGTGCAAGGGGGACTGTGCAAGGGAGACTGTGCAAGGGAGTCTGTGCAAGGGGGACTGTGCAAGGGGGACTGTGCAAGGGGGACTGTGCAAGGGGGACTGTGCAAGGGAGACTGTGCAAGGGAGACTGTGCAAGGGAGACTGTGCAAGGGGGACTGTGCAAGGGGGACTGTGCAAGGGAGACTGTGCAAGGGAGTCTGTGCAAGGGAGTCTGTGCAAGGGAGTCTGTGCAAGGGAGTCTGTGCAAGGGGGTCTCTGCAGGGGAGTCTCTGCAGGGGAGTCTGTGCAAGGGGGTCTGTGTGCTGTGCAGGGGGTACGTGTGCTGTGCAGGCGGTCTGTGTGCTGTGCAGGGAGTCCGTGTGCTGTGCAGGGGGGCCGTGTGCTGTGCAGGGGAGGGGGTCCATGTGCTGTGGAAAAAAAAATCCTGAAACTTTCCTTATTAAAATCAGGGTGCGTGTTATACGCCAGTGCGTGTTATATGCCGATAAATACGGTAATTCTAAAGCCTCGTACACACGGTCGGACTTCCATCTGACTTTTCCGTGGATTTTTGTCCTAACAAAGTTGGCCGGTAACACCCATAGCATACACACCACAGGACTTTTCTGCAAACTTTCCCAAAACTTCTTCCAACATCGCGTGGTTTTTCTGCTCTTTTCTGCTCTTTACCGCCACCCTTTGGTCAACTTCTGATATTGTTGGTTGATTTTAACATTATTTGTTTTGTGCATCGGACAAAAGTCCGATGGTTTTCTGTACACATGGTGGGACTTTGCTCCATCGGACTTTTGTTGGCCAAAAGTTTGTCCGTTTGCAGACCGAACTTTTGTCCGATGAAAACAAAAAAAAAAAAAAAAGTTTGTCCGATGGAGTGTACACACGGTTGGATTGTTGGTCCAACTTGCTCAAAATGAAGTTTGTTGGCCAAAAGTCTGACCCTGTGTACGGGGCTTTATGCCGCGTACACACGATCATTTTTCCCGTCAGGAAAAATGTCATTTTTTCCTTTGGACGAGAAAACCGATCGTCTGTGGGCTTTTTGCCATTTTTCCCGACGGGAAAAACGGCATTAATCACGATGAGAAAAATTAGAACATGTTCTAATTTTTCTCGTCGTTTTTCCTGACATTTCTTCCGCGGCAGTGTTTCCCATAGGGAAACACTGCCGCTGAGCCCATAGACGATCGTTTTTCTCGTCATTTTAAAAAATGACGAGAAAAATGACCGTGTGTGGGGAACAAGCTGTTCCCTCGTTTAAAATGTCATTATTCACGGCGGTTTTTAAACCGCCGTGAATAATGATCGTGTGTACGTGGCATTAGATGTGAAAGCTGCATTTGTTTTCTTTTTAGGCTTTCTTTCATTTTCATTTGGTGATCCAACAAGCTGTCCTACAGAATAAAAACTGTTCACTGTAACTGATTTCAGTTTGGCTTTAATTTGTTAGTACATTTACATCTGCTAGTACATCTAACAGTCCCCTCCTCCAAGACTGGCAATGCTGCTGTTTAAAGTTGCCCCCTGTGTTTTTTCATCCAGAGTGGGGGCACTTCAATAAAGGAGGTGGTCAGATCATCATTTTTTGTTTTGGGTTTAATATTTCTTTAGGTTAACCAGTCCCCAGTTAATGCACACTAAAGTATTGTAGATATTCTGAACAAGCAGTTCAGTGGACCCTCCCTGCCCTAAAAAACTTTGGATCTTCTAAACCCACCACTTCCACAATCATAAAAGTAAAAAAAAATCCACACTCAATTTATGCTGCAAGCCGCACTTTCTTGCCCTCTAGAAGCGGGGCCCAACTTATGAGCCTGCACATAGGCCAACTGCTTTCATAAAATGTCCCTGTTCCTGATTCCTGCACGCTGTACACTATTTTTTCTTCTGACCCTTGCACTTTGTATTTTATCTAATCCTGACTTTTGCACTCTTTATGTAGGTATAATTATCTGGTGTGTTTATCAGACGTGAGTAAGATGCTTATTCATGCGCAACACATGGAGGGGGGGGGGGGTGCAGTTTGGCATGTTCGCCCTGGGCACTGGGTGACCTTGTCCCAGCACTGAATAGGGCAGGCCCCTACTTTCAAACATCCAACTTACAAACGACTCCTACTTACAAATGGAGGGAGACAACAGGAAGTGAGAGGAAATCTACCCCTAGGAAGGGAAATTCTCTCCTGTAAAGCCCCGTACACACGATCGGTTTGACTGATGAAAACCGTCCGATGGATGGTTTTCATCAGACCAACCGATCGTGTATGGTACCCATCGGTCTTTTTTCCATCGGTTTTAAAAAATAGAACTGGTTTTAAAATTTTCCGATGGATAAAAAACCGATGGTAATTTTCGATCGTCTATGGGCAAGTCCATCGGTTTAAAAACCCACGCATGCTCAGACTGAATTAGGAGACGGGAGCGCTCGTTCTGGTAAAACTAGCGTTCCTAATGGAGAGAGCACATTCGTCATTCTGCAAGTTATTGCTTCGTTTAATGCAGCGCATGTTTTGTTGCTTTACAACAGTGTTTAAAATGTCATTTTTGCTGCAGATCTTTATCACGAGTTCTGACAAACGTATGTCTTTCTTCTTTCTTGTGATCTTAGGAATAATTAGTTTAATTCTTAAAGGCCGACCTCACAAATTACACTTTTTTTTTGTTTTTGTATTTAAATTTGTTGTGCATTTTTTGGTGTGTCAATTTCTCAGAACAACATTTTTTATTTTATCGTTTCCTCATGGAGGTTGGTGTCCCTTGTTATTAATTACACATTGTATTTATGAAATGTTATTGCTACTCCAAAAAAAAAACACATCAGGCAAATAAAATTTCCATTTATTTTGGAAAAAAAGCAAACAAAAAACGAAGGGCAACTATTCAGAAATTAGCAGAAAATAAGTCATTAGATCCCAAATGCAGACCTGACTATGATGAATAATAAAATCAACAACAGCATGAAATCAGGAGCAGCAGCCAAAGACATACATCATCCCAAACTGTGGTACTCCATCACCCTGCAACTTCTGGAAGAGCAGCTCGAGGCCAGAGAATCACCTCCTGCTCTTCCCTGTAGCCTTCCTTCCAAGCTTCCCTGCAGCGTTCTCTCCACGGCCCCGTCCACGCACCCTTGCAGGCTGGGCCACTGTGGGTGGTGATGTGGCAGGAGGAGGAGGAGAAGGAGGAGAGGGATTGGCCTGATGTGACAGATGGGTGGCCTCAGTCAGCTGCCCCCTCACCCCCATGTGTACGGCCATGTATATGAGGTGCTCACAAAGGGCCCGTTGTCCCGCCTCCATTTGGAGCAACTTATCCGCCAGATAGCTGCTAAACCCCTCCGTAGGGTTGAGGGGGGCCCTCATGATGGCAGCAGCCTCCCGAATCATCTTTAGTGACTCCTCCTCCACTTGTGTCTCCCGCCGTTGTTTTGGCGGTCTGGCGTGGAGGGGAGCCACTTGGGAGACGGTGCTGCCACTAGGCCTGGGGACCTGCTAAATCCCACTTGGCCCTGCCTCCTCCTGCCTGCCACACTCCTGAGCCTCTTCCTCCTGGCTTGCCTCATCCTGTTTTTAAAATAAAATTTAAAATTGTATTATTTGGGGAATCTATCACACACAATTTGGATATCATTACTGGTGCATATTTTTTTTTGGGGGGGGGGATGATATCATTTATGGCTAATCCAACCATTTTAACACAATATTACTTAGTGGACAATAATTATCAGCAAAAATACTATACCTGGCTGAAGATGCGAAGATCTGGCTCTTCAAGTTCAGGTGGCTCCTCCTCCGCCTCTGCAGGGGTGGAGGGAAGTGTGGAAGGAACGCTGGAGGGAAGGGTGGAAGGAAGGGTTGAGGGAAGGCTGGAAATAGATTCCCTGGCCTCGATCTGGTCATCCAGAAATTGAAGATGTTTGTAGTACCACAGCTTGGGCTCCTGATCTCTTTGACTGGCGCACTTCCTTGTATTTTTTTTTATAGGAATTACGCAGGTTGTTGATTTTATTATTGATCATAGTGTAGTCTGCATCTGGGATCCATGGCTTCATTTGCAAATAGTTGCCCGACGTACATCACTCTTGTGGTACGCTGGGTGTTTCAGTTCCCACAGGTTGCGCTGTTCCTTATATTTGTCTATAAAAATCAGCATCACCTCCGACTCACGTAGTTTATGCATCTTTTTGGATCAGCAAGTAAAAAAACAATAAAAAAAAAAACAGATCAGATTTGATTCTCCTCAACTTATCACAATATTGCCCTTTACAATCATGAACCATTATAGGCCACTGCAGGCCCGAGTTCCCTTCTTACCTTAGTTGAGTTTGTTTGTTCACTTCCGGTCGTCCTTACTCCGCACATCCCTAATAACTTCTTTCCCCTTTTTATACCCTGCGCATGCGTGTAACTCCGCCCTCGTCGCCCGCCCATGACGGACTTTTTCTGCATTTCCCCGCCCCTTAACGATCGGCGCACAGTGTGAGACGGCGACATGTCGCAGACACAGGTGGCTTCTTTAGTAGAAATTACCGACGAGGAAAGCCCGGAGGCGGAAACGTCCCGATCCATAAAAAAAAGATACAAGGCGACTAATATGTCTTTTGCTGAGATGGCGGAGATGGTGGACATTCTGCGGAGGAAGGATTACGACAGCAAGCATGGCCCATACGACACCCCTAATCTCCGGAAGTCACAAATTATGGATAAAGTGGCGAAGACTCTTTATAAAAAATATGGGGTCAGGAGATCCAAGGAACAACTCCGTAAAAGGTGGTCTGACCTGAAGCTCAGGGAGCCGGAGCAGTATAGGAAGCTTCTAAAAAGCATAGAAAAAAGTAAGTTTTTTTTACTGTGTTCTTTCACATTGTAATATGTATTCTTTCATGTTTTGCAACATGTGCTTGGCTTGACTGGTTTCACATTTTAAAATGTCAACTTTTATGTTAAGTGGAGAGTCCACTTATTTGGTAAATGTGTCTTAAAAAAAAATTGCTGCTCTTCCCCCAAACATGTTTGGCACATATCCACGTAAACTACATGTGGGCATGCCTCATTTTACTTAAACAATGTTTATCTACACATTGTTGGCTAGATGATGTGTTGTAAGGAAAACTAGAATGTGAATGAAAGGCTAAACTGTATTCTGGGTAAAGGAGATGACACTCCAGCAGTTGTGTACTCTTTTTTTTTATCTGGATCAAGATACTATAGTCTGGGCCACATGACCAAATTTATAAACGGTGTCACACACAGGTGGTCCAGTGGATACCTTGGTGGTTATCCAAGTGTATTTGTGAGTGTCCTCAAAAATAACATGTTGCTTTGTAGAGTTTGCAAGATCTCATATGTTCATCTTGAAACTCAGGGCCAAATATCAATTGGACCCCACTTCAAAACAATGAGAATCCATTTTCAGGCCGAAAAACTCTGTGTGCTAAAGGATACATTATTTTTGACATTCCCATAGGGGAGAGGAGACTGGGAGGACACCATGCTCAGGAGACGAGGAACCAAACACCACAGAAACTCCCCGAAGGTCACAAAGCAGACCAAGATCAGCATGTTCAGGAAGCGGATGGGGAGGAAGCGGAGGTGGAGGAAGGGGAGGTGGAGGAAGGGGAGGTGGAGCTTATCAGCACAACAGGTCAGTGTCTGTCACCACAACTTCAAGGTAAATACAGATGTAGGCCCGCATAGTTCAAATATTTTTTTTTTTTTTTTAGGGACTGAACGTGGGGGTGTGTCAGGAAGTCCAAATCCTCCATTCTCGAGTGCCAGCGCAAAATAATCATTCAGGAAATCATGGAATGCAGTAGCGAAATGGACATTATGAGAAAGAGAATGAATGTGATTGAGCAAAAATATAAAAACATTATAGATATTTTGGGGAGAATAGTGTGAACCCCCCCTGTTTTTGTGTTTTGTTATGCGCCAGAAATTTGCAATGGGATTTCCACCAGCCCAAATGTGAAGATGCACACAGTGACTCAACATGTGCTATCTGCCGTCACAGGATATCTATGTCCCTGTTTTCGGGGTGCAACCTCTTCCTCCCTACTCAAGTAGGTGAGAGGAAGGGTTTTCACCCCCAAAGCACGTCCATTGATCCCCCATGATGGCAGATAGCACATGTTTACCTTAGCCATGGGATCATGTTGAAGATACCCATTTGAGCCCCACAAAAGAAAGTGTGGTTCTTCACATTTGGGATGGATCAGGGGTAACATCACCCCATCTCATTTGTATTTTTCACTGTGTTATTTTGTTACTTTTTCCTAAAAAAATTTTTGGCTTTTAACCCATGCATGTTTCTGCAAGAAAAGCCACCCAAACAAAAAAAAGGCTTGAATATCACAAACCACCCAAAAATGTGGTGCAATCAATAAAAACATTCGGGAAGTCTAAAAAAAGGTGTGGCTTGTTCTTTCTATGCTCAATAGCAGTTCTGAAGATGCAAAATCAAGGTTTTTACCTGTGAGATTTGAGGCTATTTACTAAGGACAATTACACTTGGCACTACTAGAACCTGGGAGACACATAAACCCAAAATACAAGAATGACAACAAGTTTGTAGTAAATATAATTTTTATTTTATTTTAAAAAGGTTATAAAATGTCAGATGTGGTCTGGCATTGCGATGGCCCCCCTACCCGTGAAGTACTCTACGTATTTCTGACGTACATCACGGGCACTTTGGGGGGCCAAGCCAGTACGGGCAGTGTTGAGGCCGGTCAGAATTGTCATTTCGGATGGACCGGCCTCAGGCCCAACTGATGACACATAAGTAGCTGAGAATTTTCTTAAAAAGTTGTGAAATATGCAGCAGCAGTACACAATGTGGTTCAGTTTATATTCCGCCAAATGTATAGCTGTCTGAAACAGGTGGAACCGGCTGGCCATTATCCCGAAGGCATTCTCCACAACTCTCCGGGCTCTGGCCAGCCGGTAATTAAAAACCCTCCTCTCCGGGGTGAGGGTGCGTTGGGGAAACGGCCGCATGAGGTGTGGTCCAAGTCCAAAAGCTTCATCCGCGATGAAAACGAACGGTAGCCCTTCCACGTTCTCTGCATCTGGAGGCAGTGCAAGACCCCCAGCCTGCAGACGGTGAGCGAAATCTGTCTCAGCGAATACTCCGCCATCGGACATCTGGCCGTTCTTCCCCACAACCACATACAGGAACTCATACCGTGCCGACACCACCGCCATTAACAGAATACTATTAAAACCTTTATAGTTAAAATAGTATGACCCCAAACAGGGTGGCGGCACTATGTGGACGTGCTTCCCATCAATTGCCCCTCCGCAGTTGGGGAAATCCCACCGCTGGGCAAATTGGGAGGCCACAGTCAGCCATTCCTGTTGTGTGCTAGGGAACTGTGGAGTCAAACAAAAAGAAGACATTAGTACGGTTTATGTTTACAGTGCAAGCAGATTACACACAAAAACATTGTTGACCAACATCATTCTAACATTATTATTTAAGGGAGTATTTCCTACCAATAAACAAAAGGCCCACTTAGCAGATGCCTCACCCCCGCTGAGTGGACATTCTAAACTAATCTAAGGGGGGGGGCTTGAGGTGATTGTGGGGGATACAAAAAAAGGCTCTACCACTCTGCTGAGCTTGATTGAGAAATAAAACAATTTTTACATCTTTGGGGGGGGGGGGGGGGGTTGTCAAACTACGAGGGCACTGACCCCAAAAATTGGAAAAGGAAAATAGAAGGCTAGCTGGGTTTGGGCCCAAGATAGCATGCTGGAGAGGTTAGTGAAGGGAAATAGGCATGTAGGGCCCAAAAAGGCCTTTACAGGTAAAAACATGCATGGGGAAAATGGGGACATTACCAGGATATTACAAACAGGCAAATTTGGGTTAGGAGGAAAAAAAAATAGAACATTATAAAACAATAAAAACATATAATGTGATGTTAAAGGAGCAAAATTACCTTCATATAGTCCGTCTGCAGGACCTGAATAATGGCCGAACACGTCTCAGGGATAATGATCCCGAGAGCCTAGGGGGAGATGCCTGTTGTGAACTTGAGGTCCTGCAAGCTTCTCCCAGTCGCCAGGTATCTCAACGTGGCAATAAGCCTCTGCTCGTCAGTGATGGCCTGGCGCATCACAGTGTCCTGCCTCGTGATATAGGGGGACAGCAAATCCAACAGACGGTGAAAAACGGGGTCCGCCATCCTGAGATAATTCCTGAAATCATCAGGATTATTCTCATGGATTTCATGGATTTCCCGCAGCAGAGGCATATGAGAGAATTGGTCCCGCTGGAGCAACCAATTCTTATGCCCCGTACACACGATCGTTTTTAATGTCATTTTTTAAACCAACGTTTTTCTCCTCGTTTTTTTTCATGTTTCCTCTCAAGCCTGCCTTGCGTACACACCATCATTAAAAAAAATGATCAAGCAAAGCGCAGTGACGTTCAACACGTACGACGGCACTATAAAGGGGAAGTTCCGTTCGAATGACGCCACCCTTTGGGACGCTTTTGCTAATTCCGTGTTTCCGCATGTTAGTAAAAGTTTGGTGAGAGACGATTCGCGCTTTTCAGTCTTCGTGCTTTGAAGATCGTTTTCGGGAGTTCAGATTGCGCCTGTGTGTTCGTATCTGTTTAGCACTGCTTGTAGTCAGTTCGTATCTGTTTATTCAGTGCGGCCTGCTCTGCACGTTCGTGTTTTTCAGCTTGTTCTTCATAGGCCTTGCTGTTCTTCCGTGCGTTCTTCTAGTACGTTCTGTTCAGCCGACCGTTATCTAGCCATGTTGCGGCTACGTACTCGTCGTAGAGTTCGTGCTGTAGTTGGTGCAGGGGTTCATGCTGTATCCCGACTCCATGCCATGAGCAGGGTCAGGAGGAGTTCATGGACCAAGAATTGGTTGCTCCAGCGGCACCAATTCTGTCACATGCCTTTGTTGCGGGAGATCAGGGAGAATAATCCTGATGATTTCAGGAATTTTCTCAGGATGTCTGACCCCGTATTTCAGCAGCTGTTGGCTTTGGTGTCCCCCTATATTACCAGGCAGGACACCGTTCTGTGGGAAGCCATCAGTGCTGAGCAGAGGCTCATCGCCACGTTGCGATACCTGGCTACTGGGAGAAGCCTGCAGGACCTTAAGTTCTCCACAGGCATCTCCCCCCAGGCTCTGGGGATCATTATACCAGAGACTTGTTCTGCCATCCTTCAAGTTTTGCAGGAGGACTATATTAAGGTAAGTGTTCTTCTTCAAAAATTCACATTGTATGGTTTTTATTTTGGGATATTTTTAATTTGCTTTATTTGCAGTCCCTAATTCACATGATTCTTAGCTGCAGGGAATGTCCCCTTTCTCCCCATGTTTTATTATTTAAAGTTTGGTGTTTGAGGCCTACCTGTAAATTTGGCTTACCTAACCTCTCCAGCATGCTATCCTGGGGCCATACCTACCTTGCCTAGTCATTTCCATGTTTTTTATTATATGTTCCATCGTAGTGCTTTACCCAAAACGCACTCTAAATTTTGCCTCGGAATGTTTCATTGTTGTTAACTTCAATACAGAGTGCTACAGCCTTCATGTGTGATATTCCCAACTCATCTTCAACCCTTCCCCACCCCCCATAATTTTTTTATTTTTATTTTTTTCTTGCTTCCAAATTTTTATGTTTTTAACAGTTTCTACCAATGTTGGCCATTAATGTGTGTATGAAATCAGCTTTCAATGTTTCTGGCTCCAAGTATTAATTTGTTATTTCTTTAATTCCACAGTTCCCTTCTTCGCCACATAAATGGCAGAATGTGGCTTCCGAGTTTGCCCAGCGATGGAACTTTCCGAACTGTGGAGGAGCCATCGACGGCAAACATGTTCGGGTCGTCCCACCACCCCATTCGGGATCCTTTTATTATAATTATAAGGGGTTCCACAGCGTCGTGATGATGGCAGTGGTGTCGGCCACCTACGAGTTCCTCTATGTGGACGTTGGCAAGAATGGCAGGATGTCTGACGGAGTTTGGAGAACGGCTCCTTTTGGATCTGCTGGCCTTGCCACCCGCGGAGCAGAATGTGGAGTGACTACCTTTTGTGTTTGTGGCGGATGAGGCGTTTGGCCTGGGACCCCATTTGATGAGGCCATTCCCGCAACGCACCCTCACCCCTGAGAGGAGGGTTTTCAATTATCGGCTGGCCAGAGCCAGAAGGGTGGTGGAAAATGCGTTTGGGATCATGGCCAGCCGATTTCGCCTCTTCCTTACCTCCATCCACCTTGCCCCATACAAATGGAACCATGTGGGTATGACGTGCTGTGTGCTGCATAATTTCCTAAGGGTGCATTCAACGAGTTATATATCTTTGAGTGGGCCTGAGCCCTCTTTAATCAATGCAGAAACTTTGGTGGCCCTGGAACCTGGCCGTCCTGGCTTGGCCCCCCCAACCGGACGCGAGGTCCGTAACCAATATGTGGACTATTTTATGGGTAGGGGGGCCATTGAAATGCCAGACAATCTCTAATAATTTTAGACCAAAAAAATAAAACTTTTTTAAAAAGTAAAGATTGGTTTGTCATTTTTATTGTATAATGTTTGATGTTTCTGGTAGGTTTACCTAGTGCATTTGTTTTGCCATGTGGATTAAAAAATCTTTTAATTAGCCTTCATTGTCAGTGTAAACACCAAACATTGATTAGTTCACTCAGCACCACATTTACATAATGAAGCCACAATGATTTGTTATGTAAAAATACCTTTATTTTTTTTGTTTAGGTGGGCAACTTCCATAGAAATGTGGATGTTCCCTTAATTTCAGGTGTATTAAAACGCATGACCAGCCATGCATAAACAAACTATAGTTCTCCAAATTTTGAAAAAGCTAAACATGTGCTAGTCATTAAAGGGTAAAATAACCAAAAAAAAAATAGAAATCTCTGCAAGTAAAACGTTATTTGGTGTAAAAACATTAGACACGCCCAAGCACAGCCATGATATTTTGGAGCCTTTCCTCCACTCGCTTTGTATTTGCCCTGATCTCTCGCAAATCTCCCTTAATTTTTTCGAGGTCACGACAGCAGACCATCAGGTATTGGATCAGGATCTGGGCACTGTGATGTGACAACTTATTGGGGTCTTCGGCCAGAACTGCACCTAAATGTAAAAAGAAATATGTAGGATAGAATATGTAGGCCTACATCTATTTAACATGCATGTGTCTGGTTTCTCTCTGACCTGTGGCGGTGCCACTTTCAACTTCCACAACATCACATTCCTCTCCATCCTGGGGTTCTGGGGGTATTGTTGTAGGCATTGCAATTCTCGTCTCATCTGAGGTAGCTTTTCGAATCCCTAGGGAGATTGAAATAAAAGGAATAGTTTCATTAGTAGCGACTCAATTTTGCTAAAATAAGAAACATGGAAAAAAACGTTTTAATCATTCTTTTGAAGCATGCTCCATTTTAATTTTTAACCCCTGTGCCAACCGGGACAAATGATTGGATACATAGGCCAAAACAGAGCATATACATTTTGTGAACAAATTTGAAACATTGTAACACCCCAAAGTATCTACACTGGATCACCTGTGTGTGACTCCCTCAAGCTTTTTGGCTTTAGGCCCACACTTGTACTACTGCGTTCAGATGTTTCATCAGCTGCTGAGCATTCACTCCCTTTAACATTACCATGCATATCGTTTTTCAAAATGAACAAATCTCCTTTGGATTAGCACACCCAAAATAAGTGTGGCCCAAATGTACTCCCCCAAATAATCAAAAAAACATGGATGTTCACACTGGATGATCCGAAAACATCGTTTGAGGAACTGTACGGAGAAAGAGGTAAAATACGTCCGTTTACTATGCGGACGAACCTAAAAAAGATGGTATCTTTCAGTGTACTATATGAAAGTTAAAAATACACGACAGAATACAAGAAAATAATATGTACCATGGAAACTCAAAAAAAACAACTTACTTTTTAATATAACTTTCTTGATTCTTTTATATTGGTCGGCCTCCCGCAACTTCAGATCTGACCATCGTTTTCTGAGCTGTTCCTTCGTTCTGCACACCCCGAATTTTTGGTGGAGACTTTTGACCACTTTGCCCATAATTCTGGACTTGACCAGATTAGGCCTTTTATACGGACCATGCTTGGCATCATAATCCTCCTTCTTTAAAATGGCGACCATCTCCACCATTTCCTCGAATGACATGTTGGATGCCTTATATCTCCTGGGTCTTGATTTGGGCTCCTCTGTAATTTCATCCTCTGTAGAGGTAATCTCAGCCACCTGTGTCTCCGCCATGTTTTGTTCAGCACTACGAGCGAGAAGGGGCGGGGAAAGTACAATATCGAACGTCAGGGGCGGGGAAAGCGTGCAGAGTTTCACGCATGCGCTGTGTATATAAAGTGAAGATCCATTGCTGGGAAATACGTTCATTTTTCGGGAGAGAGAGTTAGCAACGAACGTCGTGACCAAGGTACCTAACAATTTTACTTTTTGAGGTTCATCAGACGAGGAGATTTGTGTGCTCAAAATATGTAGACAATGCACAGTTGAGGAATGTTGCCTGAAATATATTTTTATTTTGGTTTCTCGCTTTTACAGATATCATGAATACTTTTAAAAACCCAGACTTCATGGGGGAGTTCATCGACAAATGGCAAGAGCTCTCTATATTATGGCAAACCAAAAGTGGCGGAAATAAAAATAAAGACGCCAGGAAAGCAGCACTGGAGAGCCTGCTTGCATTTGTGCAAACAAAGATACCCACAACAACTCTCCAAGATGTCAAAAACAAAATTGGGACCATCAGAGGGACATACAGGACCCAGAGGACTATGGTCCTGAGGTCCCAGAGGTCAGGTGCACCAGCAGATAAGGTTTATAAACCCAGTCTGTGGTACTACAGTAAGCTTGCTTTTCTGGATGACCAGCTGGAAGTGCGCGAATCTCTCTCCACCCTTCCCCCCAGAGGTCAATCCAGCCTTCCTTCTACCCAACCCTCCAGCCTTCCCTGCAGCCAGTCCTCCAGCCTTCCTGTCAACCCTGCTCTGGCTTCCTCTGAGGATCAAGATCAGGGCCTTGAGGAGGCAGATTTGGAGATATGGAGCCAGGTAAAGTTTTGCTATCTATATTTCTATCGTACAAAATTATAGATTTTAAATAGATGTTAGTATTGTTAAAGGTATGTACACTTCTACCAATAAAGTTTGTGAAGAGCAAGATACAGTAGTGGCCTAATTTTATGTGTCCAAGACAACAAAACCAGGATGCGTAATCAATGAAAAGGACATTACTTTTGGCATTGATTTCAACAATGTCTAGAGGTGAACAATGTCTGTGAATGATGATGTGGCAAAAAAAATAATGTCCCTTTCTTTTTTTACAGCCAGAGCAGAGCCAGGAAGAGGGTGATGTTGGGGATCAGGAGGAGGTTGGGCCCAGTGGCACCCAGGAGGAGGCAGGACCCAGGGGCACCCAGGAGGAGGCTGGGCCCAGCGGCACCCAGGAGGAGGCTGGGCCCAGCACAAGAGCCCAGATGCCTCCCCTGGTAGTTAAACCACGAGGGCCAAGGAGAGGTAGGCAGGTGGAGGAGGAAACCAGGGCCTTCCTCAGAGAGGCAACAGCGGCCCTCAGAGAGGCACCCTCTGTTGAAGAGGGATTTGCCGCAGTCCTCGCCCACAAACTAGGGCAAATGGAGTTGCAGCAAAAAATTTACAGTGAGACCCTGCTATTGAAAGTCATCAATAAGGGCGTGCTGGGTGAACTCACTAGGTACACGGACATAACGGAGGTTGTCCCTACTCCTCCACCTCCTCCTCCTCCTCCTACTACTCCTCCTGCCACAACCTCTCCTCCTTATCCCCAGCCTCCAAGGAAGAAACCAACCAAGGCTGCAGAGAAGGCTGGAGAGAAGGCTACAAGGAAGAGAAGAAAATAATGCCTGCTGTAGTACCACAGACTGGGGACATATAGGACTTATCTGCTGTGGCTCCTGACCTCTGGGAGCTCAAGACAAGATTGGGCTCATTTTTTGGGGGGATCTAATCTCTATTTTGGTTTGGACATCTTGTATGGTTGTTGTGGGGTGAAAGGGATGCACAAATGCAAGCAGGCTCTCCAGTGCTGCCTTCCACTTTAATTTGTTAATGTTCTGAAATAAAAAAAAAAATGAGTGCCCTTTAAATACTTGACTATGTGATTTGTATTTCAAAAGAGAGCTTGCTAGGAAGCAGGCGGGGACATCTCAAATTATATTATTGTTATTATCAGGGGACACAAACCTCCCTGAGGCCAAATGAGACACATTTGGAAGGTTGTTGTGGTAACTTTACACAAGAATAATTTAAGCCAAAAAACTTAAAAAAAGGCCAAAAAAAATAACCAAAAAGAATATAAAATTTAAAGAAAAAAGGAGAATTAACTTATTTTATTATTATTAGTATTATTTAGGAGGGAGGTGCGGCTTAAAAATAATATTTTATAATCATTAGAGCAATTTGGAATTACTTTAGAAACAAGTTGGGCATAAAACTCTCAATGTCAAAAGAAGAACGGAATGCGCTGCATTAAAACGATGCTATTAATTCCACCGTGACAAATGTGCCATCTCCATTTCCAACATTAGCTTTACCAAAACGAGCGCTCCCGTCTCATAGTTGCTTCTGAGCATGTGCGTTTTTTTTCACGTCGTGAAAGCATACACACTATCGTTTTTCACGTCGTTAAAAAAAACGACATGAAAAACGACGTGAAAAAAGAGAGCATGTCCGGAATTTTTAATGGCCGTTTTTCACGTCGTTAAAAATGCTCTGGAGCCTACACACAATCATTTTTAATGGCCATTTTTAAAAATGGCATTTTTAACGGCATGAAAAACGATCGTGTGTACGCGGCATTAGTCCATGAACTCCTCCTCACCCTGTTCACAGACTGAACTCGGGTTACAGTGTTAACCGCAACACCAAGTCCAAAGCCAGCACGAGCTCGAGAACGAGAACGCACTTCAAACATGGTTTTAAACCGGTCGCCTGGTCAGAACGCACTCAAACAGAACGCACCGTGGAACAGCAAGGCCTGAGAAGAACGACCTGAAAAACAGTAAACGAATGGCCAAGAAGGCACTGCAAGGCAGTAACGACCTGACTGCATGCACTGAATCACAAATACAAACCCACAAGCACAAACTGAACACCAGGAAATGATCTGCAAAGCACGGAGACTGAAAAGCGCGAATCGGCTCTCACCAAACTTTTACTAACACACGGTAACACATAATCAGCAAAAGCAGCCCAAGGGGTGGCGCCATTAGATTTGTTCGGCCCTTTTATAGCGCGTCGTAAGTTTTGTACGTGCTGTCGTTTTCTTGCCGTCGGTTTTTTGACTGATGGTGTGTGGCCAAGACTGATGAAAAACAGTTTCATCGGATTTCCGATGGTCAAATCCATCGGACGAAAATCCATAGGTTATCCGATCGTGTGTACAGGGCTTAAGAGTTAATATGGGAAAAAGGTGTCTCCTCTCCACTGATACTTTAGCACCAATCCTTGTTTCCCTAAAACCCGCAAATTTTCTAAATCCAATTTTCATTGGGACGGAAAGTGAGGTGAAATCTTCTGAAGAGGTGCACAGACAGCAAAACAAATGTTACAGGGGTGATAACCATTCCCTATGTTTTCCAAAAAGCTTAAAAATAGATTTTTTGGCTGGAGCTACACTTTAAAAATGTACCAGTTCAAAATTATAAACAGATTCTACTTAACCACTTAAGCCCCGGACCATTTGGTAGCTAGAGGACCAGAGGTGATTTCAGAATTTTGCACTGCGCTGTTTAACTGTAAATTGTGCGGACATGCAATGTTGTACCCAAACGAAATTTGCGTCCTTTTCTTCCCACAAATAGAGCTTTCTTTTAATGGTATTTGATTGCCTCTGCGATTTTTATTTTTTGCGATATAAACGGAAAAAGACCGAAAATTTTGAAAAAAATGATATTTTCTACTTTTTGTTATAAGAAAAATCGAATAAACTCAATTTTAGTCATACATTTAGGCCAAAATGTATTCAGCCACATGTCTTTAGTAAAAAAAAATTTCAATAAGCGTATATTTATTGGTTTGCGCAAAAGTTATAGCGTTTACAAACTAGGGTACATTTTCTGGAATTTACACAGCTTTAAATTTATGACTGCCTATCTCATTTCTTGAGGTGCTAAAATGGCAGGGCAGTACAAAACCCCCCCAAATGACCCCATTTTGGAAAGTAGACACCCCAAGGAAATTGCTGAGAGGCATGTTGAGCCCATTGAATATTTTTTTTTTGTCCCAAGTGATTGAATAATGACAAAAAAAAAAAAATTACAAAAAGTTGTCACTAAATGATATATTGCTCACACATGCCATGGTTAAATGTGGAATTGCACCCCAAAATACATTCTGCTGCTTCTCCTGAGTACGGGGATACCACATGTGTGGGACTTTTTGGGAGCCTAGCCACGTACGGGACCCCGGAAACCAAGCACCGCCTTCAGGATTTCTAAGGGCGCACATTTTTGATTTCACTCCTCACTACCTATCACAGTTTCGAAGGCCATAAAATGCCAAAATAGCACAAACCCCCCCAAATGACCCCATTTTGGAAAGTAGACACCCCAAGCTATTTACTGAGAGGCATGTTCAGTCCATGGAATATTTTATATTTTGCCACAAGTTGCGGGAATATGACAAACTTTTTTTTTTGCACAAAGTTGTCACTAAATGATATATTGCTCACACATGCCATGGGCATATGTGAAATTACACCCCAAAATACATTCTGCTGCTTCTCCTGAGTACGGGGATACCACATGTGTGGGACTTTTTGGGAGCCTAGCCGCGTACGGGACCCCAAAAACCAAGCACCGCCTTCAAGGTTTCTAAGGGCATAAATTTTTTATTTCACTCCTCACTACCTATCACAGTTTTGAAGGCCATAAAATGCCAAGATGGCACAAAACCCCCCCAAATGACCCCATTTTGGAAAGTAGACACCCCAAGCTATTTGCTGAGAAGCATGTTGAGCCCATTGAATATTTTTTATTTTTTTGTCCCAAATGATTGAATAATGACAAAAAAAAAATGTACAAAAAGTTGTCACTAAATGATATATTGCTCAAACATGCCATGGTTATATGTGGAATTGCACCCCAAAATACATTCTGCTGCTTCTCCTGAGTACGGGGATACCACATGTGTGGGACTTTTTGGGAGCCTAGCCGCGTACGGGACCCCAAAAACCAAGCACCGCCTTCAAGGTTTCTGAGGGCAAACATTTTTGATTTCACTCCTCACTACCTACAACAGTTTTGAAGGCCATAAAATGCCAAGATGGCACAAAACCCCCCCAAATGACCCCATTTTGGAAAGTAGACACCCCAAGCTATTTGCTGAGAAGCATGTTGAGCCCATTGAATATTTTTTATTTTTTTGTCCCAAATGATTGAATAATGACAAAAAAAAATGTACAAAAAGTTGTCACTAAATGATATATTGCTCAAACATGCCATGGTTATATGTGGAATTGCACCCCAAAATACATTTTGCTGCTTCTCCTGAGTACGGGGATACCACATGTGTGGGACTTTTTGAGAGCCTAGCCGCGTACGGGGCCCTGAAAACCAAGCACCGCCTTCAGGATTTCTAAGGGCACAAATATTTGATTTCACTCCTCACTTACTATCACAGTTTTGAAGGCCATAAAATGCCAAGATAGCCCAAAACCCCCACAAATGACCCCATTTTGGAAAGTAGACACCCCAAGCTATTTGCTGAGAGGCATGGTGAGTATTTTACAGCTCTCATTTGTTTTTGAAAATGAAGAAAGACATTTTTTATTTTTTATTTTTTTATTTTTTCAATTTTCAAAACTTTGTGACAAAAAGCGAGATCTGCAAAATACTCAAACATGCAGCGGCGACAAACTACATTCATTTTTAAAAGCATTTAAAAGCCTTTACAGGTTACCACGTTAGATTTACAGAGGAGGTCTACTGCTAAAATTACTGCCCTCGATCTGACCTTCGCGGTGATACCTCACATGCATGATGCAATTGCTGTTTACATATGACGCTAGCCCGACGCTTGCGTTCGCCTTTGCGCAAGAGCAGGGGGGACAGCGGTGCTTTTTTTTTTTTATTATTTATTTTGCTTTTTTATTTTATTTTTAAACTGTTCCTTCCATATTTTTTTTTTTTTTTTACCATTTTTATTGTTATCTCAGGGAATGTAAATATCCCCTATGATAGCAATAAGTAGTGACAGGTACTCTTTTTTTGAAAAAACTTGGGGGGTAGACCCTAGATCTTTCCACTGCCCTCAAAGCATCTGACCACACCAAGATCGGTGTGATAAAATGCTTTCCCAATTTCCCAATGGCGCTGTTTATATCCAGGGGGGGGGGGGACATTCCCTCCCACTGCTTGTAAAAGCAGTCTAGAGGCTAATTATCTGCTAGAATTGCTTTTACATGAAAGCCGGCCACTGGCTGAAAAGAATGATACCAAGATGATACCTAAACCCGCAGGCATCATTCTGGTATAAACATTCAAAGTCCAGCAACATACCAGTACGTTGCTGGTCCTTGTTGGACATGTATTGTAATCTTTTTTTTTCATGCAGCCTATTGGCTGAACGAAAAAAAAGAGATTGATCGGTGGGTATGCCCACCATTAGAATACCTCCCTTCATCCACCCACTTCTAATGATGGGCATATATGCGGAAGCATGGGGGCATCCTCCCGCAAAAAAGTTATGCCGCGTACACACGGTCGGACTTTTCCACGGGCAACCCTCCGTCGGAATTTCGACCGTATGTACGCGGCATAAAAGGTTATGCCGCGTACACACGGTCGGACTTTTCCACGGGCAACCCTCCGTCGGAATTTCGACCGTATGTACGCGGCATAAAAGGTTATGCCGTGTACACACGGTCGGACTTTTCCACGGGCAAGCTTCCATCGGAATTTTGACCGTATATACGCGGCATTAGGAGCAAAATCGCTCCTCCGCCCCTGCTGCCCCCATGCTTCGGCATATATGCTCTTTTTTTAACTGTGGTGGTGAAATCACCTCCTACAGCGTTGGAATCACGGCTTTATGTATCGTGGGAGCAAACGCTGTTGCTGTCAAGATAAATAAATCCGCGATGCAACTGAATGGCGTACCTGCTAAGCAAATGATGGTTAACATTAAAACAAAGTAACATTACAGTACAACAGTAAGACCTTACCATACCATACCTGCAAAGCAAATACCAAAACAAAACCTAGTAAAAAATAAAACATTTTTTTAACGCAACCTGTGCCTAAAATATATATATGCCGAAGCATTGGGGCATCCTCCCGCAAAAAAGTTATGCCGCGTACACACGGTCCGACTTTTCCACGGGCAAGCCTCCGTCGGAATTTCGACCGTATGTACGCGGCTTAAAAGGTTATGCCGCGTACACACGTTCGGACTTTTCCACGGGCAAGCCTCCGTCGGAATTTCGACCGTATATACGCGGCATTAGGTGCAAAATCGCTCCTCCGCCCCTGCTGCCCCCATGCTTCGGCATATATGCTCTTTTTTTAACTGTGGTGGTGAAATCACCTCCTACAGCGTTGGAGTCACGGCTTTATGTATCGTGGGAGCAAACGCTGTTGCTGTCAAGATAAATAGATCCGCGCTGCAACTGAATGGCGTACCTGAAAACTAAAAATTACATACCTGAAAAGCAAGCATGATAAAACATTGCAGAATAGAATACAGTAAAAAAGAGCAGAACAATAGAGAAGAAAATAGAGAGAGAGAGAGAGAGAGAGAGAGAGAGAGAGAGAGAGAGAGAACAATAAAACGACAACTATTTTAGTTTTTTTTATTTTATATTTTTTTTGTGTTTTGTTTTTTACGTATTTTTTTTTCTTTTTTACACTTTTTTTTGTAACTTTAACAACTGTAATGGTTCGGGTCTCTCAAAATGTAATGGCATCTTGGGAGACCCTGTGTAAGTGTGTCCTAGTCTGTGAAATGCTGTACCCTACGCTAAAACTTCACTTTTGAGTGGTAGCGTTCAAAACATTCACCAAGGCAAAGACCAGGTTTGTCAGGACAGAGTGGACAAAAAACACGGGTGTCACGCCTAAATCCGCGCTTGCTACAGACACGACATCTTTTTTGGGGGGTTCGTTGGGTAGGGGTACTCTCGAGGGCATACGGATAATGCCTCTCATGCAGCCGGCTTACTACATTCGGTTGGGAATGGTGATGTGCAGAACCGCCTGGATACAGGAGTTCTGTGACTATCTCATTCTGGAATTTTAGAAGAGATAACGTCCCGCCTGAAGCTCTGTATAGCACATGAGCGTTCAGCAAAGCCAATTGGAATAAGGATAGAGACACTTTTTTGTACCAGCGTCTCGCCTTACGGTTAATTAGATACGGCGCCAACAACTGGTCGTTGAGGTCCACCCCTCCCATATTTTGGTTATATTCGTGGACACAGAGGGGTTTCTCCACAACACCAGTCGCCGTACGAATTTGGACTGTCGTGTCTGCATGAAGGGAGGTAAGAAGGAAAACATTTTTATTGTCCCTCCACTTCATAGCGAGCAAGTTATTACACTTCAAGCAGGCTCTCTCCCCCAGCCTAAGACGGGCATCTACAAGCCGCTGGGGAAAGCCCCGGCAATTAGGTCGCACGGTGCCACATGCTCCAATCTGATGATCAAACAAGTGACTGAACAGTGGCACGCTCGTGTAATAATTGTCCACATACAAGTGGTACCCCTTTCCGAATAAGGGTGACACCAATTTCCACACTATCTTGCCAGCGCTCCCTATGTAATCCGGGCAGTTGACCGGCTCAACCTGACTATCTTTCCCTCATAAACCATAAAGCTCCATACATAGCCTGTTGCCCTGTCACAGAACTTGTAGAGCTTGACCCCGTATCTGGCACGCTTGCTGGGAAGGTACTGCTTGAAAGACAAGCGGGCAGAAAATTTAATCAGGGACTCATCAACGCAGACAACTTGATCGGGAATAAACAAGGCTGCAAAACGTTCGTTGAAGTGGTTTATGAGGGGCCGAATTTTAAAGAGCTGGTCGTATTCAGGGTCCCCACGTGGACGACAAAGTTCATTGTCGTTGAAGTGCATGAACCGCAAAATCTGCTCGTATCGTGTCCTGGGCATGGAGGCAGCGAACACGGGCATGTGGTCAATTGGGTGCGTGGACCAATAAGCACGCAATGACGGGAATTTATGTGTGCCCATGTTGAGGGAAAGGCCCAGAAAGGTCTTAAAGTCGGAAACCGTAATTGGTTTCCAATCTTTGGCAATTTTAGGCAACTGGGGGTTAGCGGCGATGAATTGACCAGCATACAAATTACTCTGGTCCACAATAGATCTATAGAGATCTTCCGTGAAAAACAGCGAATAAAAATCAATTGGCATAAAATCAGCTGTTTCCACCTGAATACCGGGTTGGGCAGTGAATGGGGGAAGTACGGGTGCTGCAGAAGTGGTGGGGACCCAATCAGGATAGGCGAATTCTGCAGGAAGGGCACTATGGGCACGACGGGCCTGCCTTTGTCTTCTTGGTGGCAGCGGGACACTACTTGTGCTTGCCACCTCGCCAGCTTGAACTGCACTTATGGGACTCGCCACGTCACCACGTGATACTGCAGTGCTGGATGTACGCCCAGGCTGTACTAGGCCGCTGGTGCTTGCCAATTCACCAGAAGGAATAGCGGCGCTAGTACTACTCTGCTCCATGATACGAGAGACCTGCGGTTCTTGCTCCTCAACAACCTCAGAAGATCGGGATCGGGTACGCCTGACCTTAGCAGGGACCTCAACTTCGTCGTCAGAGCTATCTGACGTGGGGCCGCTGACGTCACTGTCTTCTACGGGAAGATATTCTGAGCCTGAATCTGACAGATGCGTGACCTCCTCTTCACTATCTGTCATGCTCAGAATCTCGTAGGCCTCTTTACTAGTGTACCTTCGTCTTGCCATTTTGGGCTCTAAATTTAGGGGTACACTAGTAGGATTCACAGGTAAAAAAAGCACCTGACTGTCACCAAATGTATCAAACGCTACCAAAAAACTGTTAGCGATCGCAGGGATCAGGACTGTCTCTGCGAACGCTGCAGTTATGTGTGTTGTGTTTGGTAAGTGACAGTGATCGATCGATACTGCACTTGGGTGGGCTGGGCTGGGTTGGGCTGGGCGGAGGGGCTAAACGCAGGTGCTAGCAGGTATCTGGGCTGATCCGCTAACACTGCGTTTTTGGGAACCCTAAACCGCTGGGGACGCTAGTATAGATCTGATCAGATACTATACCACTAAGGGAGGTGTATGCTTTGTGCGTGGGTGTTAGCGTTACTGGCACTAACCTGACGCTGCCTGGGGCGACGCAGACCCTCTCTGGCGCTAAAACCTAATTGATATCAGCCGCCGGGCGATCAGGGGGTTAAACCTTTATTGGGTTATATACGGTGGGTGCCCTGATGCTATAAAAAGCAAACTAACCAACCAGCGTCACCTGTAACCTTATATGGTGATCACTGGTGAAAGGGTTAACTAGGGGCAATCAGGGGGTTAAAACCTTTATTAGGTTAAATATGGGGGTACCCGACGCTATATAAAAACCTGACGGGTTACCTAAATAACTAAATAACTAACTGGGTAACCAGTGTCATCAGTGACGCTTATACGGTGATCACTGGTGAAAGGGTTAACTCTAGGGGCAATCAGGGGGTTAAAATAATATATGGGGGTACCTGACGCTAATAAAAACCTGCGGCGAACCTAAAAATAATTAACTGGCTATCTAGGGCACCAGCGACAAGAAAAAAGCAATCGGAAAAATGATCGCTTAGTGACGCTGGCGTTAGGGGGTGAAAGGGTTACCTGGGGGGCGATCAAGGGGTTAAACCTTTATTAGGGGGGTTAGGGGGCTACCCTGGACCTAAAGGGGCCTAATCCTAACTGCCCTGCAACTTTTTACAGTCACAAATGACACTGATTGCAGTGATCAGTAAAAAAAATGATCACTGCAAACGGTGCACTGTGACTGGGGGTACTGGGGGTGATCTGGGGGGTGATCTGGGGGTGACTGGGGGGTGTAAGTGTGCCTACGTGTACTGGTGTCAGTGGGCTGTTGGTGCACTTACTGTTAGATGTCTTCTCTCCTCGCGCCGGATCGAAAAGACCGACACGAGGAGAGATGACATCACTTCCTCTGCCTATGTTTACATTACACAGGCAGGGGAAGCTCTCTCATTCGCCGGGAGCGATCGAGAGGGGGTGGCCGGAATCGAACGGCCGTCCCCTCATGCCGGATCGCTCCCGAACACTTAACCACCGCTCACTGTACAGAAGGGGGGTCCGATCGGACCCCCCAACTATACAAAGGCGATCACCGTACATATACGTGATTCTGCCTGTCGGTGCCATTCTGCCGACGTATAATTACAGTGGGCGGTCGTTAAGTGGTTAAGAACAAACCTACAGTCCCTGTCTTGTTTGCACCGCCTGCATACTGCTGCACAGAGTATATAGGGCCTGGGGGCCCCACGCTTTCCTTTTTTTAATTTGGGTGCAGGGTTCCCCTAATATCCATACAAGACCCAAATGGGCTGGGGGGGGAGTACCCATGCCGATTTTATCAATGATTTTCATCCATATTGCCGGGACCACATATTACATTAAAGCCGCAAACAGTTTTAAATGACTTTTTTTCCTTTTAGAAATGTCATTTTGTGAAGGGACAGTTCTAAACACAGGAAACACGTGCCACTTCACAGGCCTACTTTAGACAGCCCCCAGGTACGATATTTAATGGAATATTTCACTTTTATTGTTTCACTTTAAGCATTATTAAAATCACTGCTCCCGAAAAAACTGCAGTTTTTAAAACTTTTTTTGCATTGATACATGTCCCCTGGGGCAGGACCCGGGTCCCCAAACCCTTTTTAGGACAATAACGTGCATATTTAAAATTAAAAGCCTTTAAAATTAGCACTTTTGATTCCGAACGTTTGAGTCCCATAGACTTTAACGGGGTTCGATAGTTTGCGCGAACTTTCTGTCCGTTCGCAGGTTCTGGTGCGAACCGAACCGGGGGATGTTCGGCTCATCCCTAATCATGATATAATATAATATTGTACCATTATATAATAGGTAGGCCTGCACCACCTGCAGTGGAGCGCTGCATGCACTGCTATAAGGTGGGGCCTCCTTATATTTCCTCCAGTGGACCCCAGCTTCCCAGTCCAGCCCTGATCATGCCTGTGTAAAAATTTAATAACTTACACCTAAGCACTAGCACCCAAAAAACTAGACTAAAATGCTATGCTATCCTTAATTTAAATAGAGATGTATGTATTTAAAATATTTTTTTAATTGTAGAATAACTTCCAAAACCTCAATTGTCTTATACAATCTTGTAGAATACCACACATAGTTTCTGTATATAAATTTGATCATAGAAATACATTTTTTAAGAATTGTTTTATATACTGTATTTATTAATTTTAAGAGGGAAGTTTAAAAAAAACATTTTTACACAGTCCTCTTCCCCCTGCACAGTACACAGCACCCCTCCCCCTGCACAGTACACAGCCCCCCATCTATTATACAGCCCTCCTCCCCAGTACACAGCCCCCCAATCCAGTATACAGCCCCCCTCCCCAGTACACAGACCCCATCCATTTATACAGCCCCCTCCCCAGTACACAGCCCCCCCATCCATTATACAGCACCCCCATCTATTATATAGCCCCCCACCCAGTACACAGCCCCCCATCCATTATACAGCCCCCTCCCCAGTATACAGCCCCCATTCATTATACAGCCCCCTCCCTAGTACACAGCCCCCCCATCCCTTATACTGCCCCCCTCCCCAGTATACAGCCCCCATCCATTATACACCCCCCATCCAGTACACAGCCCCCCTGCACTCCCAGGAGACCCCCAGTCTCCTGGGAGTGCAGCTGCCAGCATTCTCTACAGTTAAGAAAAAAAATTACTGTCAGCCCCTTCCACACTGCTCCTCCTGTGTCACTCCTATTGCAAAACGAAGCTTCCATATACCTCAATAGCTCAGTTTTTTTGACTGACCTGGTTACATGACTGCTCTCCTCTGATGTTACATAGATGGTCATGTGACCGCTCTCCTCCTCCAATCAATGCTACACTCGGAGGAGGAGAGCAGCCAGAAAAAACTGAGCTATTGAGATATTTACAAGCTTCATTTTACATTGACACTGACACAGAAGGGGCGGTGTAGAAGGGGCTGGCAAGTGTTTTTTTTTTCAACTTCAGACTATGCAGGGAGCGATCTCGCAGGGCCAGAAGAGGTGGGACGGCCAGCCTGACACCCCCCCCCCTCCTGGTGCAGACCGCCCGATCCCTGCCCCCTGTTGGTAAAACATGATATAGGCGTATAACACGCAGGCACTGTTTACCCTCTGTTTTCAGGGGAAAAAAGTACGCAGATAAATACGGTAATTTGTCATCCTTTTTAAGTGTGTGTTTTTCCATCATGTCTAAACTAAAGTAAATATTCTAGGTTTGCTTTCAACCCTATAACTCAATGTACTCTACATTAACAATTTATTTTCTATAAATAATTAACCTTTCTCATTTAATGATGTATTGTTAGTGCCAATAAACCTACTTTTAGGTATTTATTTTAACAAGGTAGTCCTTAACTGAAGGGCCATTGAGATGTAGCTATTTTTTGCAAGCATTACTAATATAATGATCAGCTGTAATCATGCAGGACTAAACCTCTTTCCTGTTGTTCACTGTAATTTGTAACTTTCAGAAAAACAGCAAATCTTTGTGCATGTGTCCTTGAAATTAGAATAAAAAAAGCCAGTCTTCAAAATAAGAAGAAAATACTTACCAATCCTTTTGCTTGTCACTTCAAACTTTGCTTTTTTTGCAAAGCTATGATGCCTGTTGGATGCTTCAGCATCTGCAACTTCTGGGTGTGTCAGAAGCCTCAGTCCCCTGCTGCATGATGTGGTTTCATCCTCTGGCTGCTATGGCATAGTCGGTCCCACATTAGCGATGTAGCGGCTGGTGGAACCACAGTGCACAGTGATGGATACAGGCATCTGGCACTTTTGAAATTGGTGGAAACTTTCCTATACACACTGGAGTATTTAGGACTGCAGGTTTGTAAGCAGGTTGCCGCAGCTTCAGAGGTAAACAGTTTGCTGAGCTCTGCTCTCCCTGTGCTGATAATAAAAGGGAGGAGGGCTCTACCAGTCAGTCAGTCTGCATGGGAAGGAAAGACACAGACAAGCCACAGCGTAATCTCCAGATGCTTACAGAGCAGAGAGAAGGGGGTTTGCTGGGACCTGCAGTCCTCCCTGAAGACACCACATCTGGAGATCTGCCACTGTGGACTCTGCTTTGTATGGACTCTTTTTTTTTTTTATACAGACAACATTGTCTTATTTTAACATTTAGTCTAGGTGTTGGAATCTGAGAATCCCTTTTTTTGGTTCTTGGAGGACTCTGGTGGTGCAGGGTTCCCTGTGGCCTGCTGGTGGCGTTGTCGCCTTGGGCTGGAGTTGAACCTGCACCACAAGACTGCTCCCTTTTTGTCCTTTCCTGGCGCTGGTACAGCGGGGCGGGGAACCCGCTGTGACG